>OV816026.1:146877159-147486810 GCA_929113105.1 Agrypnus murinus
TTGCTTATTTATATAGCTGTTTCATATTCTTTGGACAAAACAAATCGTCGAAAGATAAGTTTGCAAATTATTACAAAAGTTATAAATGACTGGGGCGATTTTTAATTATTATAGGTCAATTATTATTTGCTAATCTGTATATTTAAAACATGGCTCATTTTTGTTTCACTTTGTCTATGAGTTATACAAGACCGATTTGCTTTATTCTTTTTTATATTCAAGTTTTAACTCTGTAGATTAGTCAACACTACTTACTTTGTATTTTTATTTAACTTTTATATTTTTAAACCCGTCCTTTTCTTAGTCTGTGAAGTTTTAGTTTTGTGATTGTTTAATTATTTAAATTTTTAAGCAATATTTGTAATCGATGCATTTCAATATTCCCAAGGCCGATTGCTTCGTCAATTTTGATGCTAAACATCCTCCCTATAGCTGCTTATTATGCCACCAACAGTTCTCAGTCGAGTTTCACAGTATTTGCTGTGGAGCATTTTCACAAACTTTGATATTTCTGCCTGTTTTTGTGTGTTGCGAATTGGGATATTTGATAAAAAAGTAGAATAGGAACGTCTAAGAACTATTGTTTTATCTGTTAAATGGACAAAATAACAGACAAAGTTTCGAAAGCTGGTATATTAAGCATACATATATGATATATGAATTCAATGTAGAATCTTATGATAAGAATAACTGGGGGGATGAGTCTGAGTGGGAGATAAGTCGGGGGGAGGATAATCCGGGGGAGGGGTGGGTAAGTCTGAAAAAAAGCAGTAAGACGGGGGTAACTAAAGAAGGAAGATAGGATAAGTCGTGATTGATGGAGGGGGTGTTAAATAACGCGTTCAAAAGTTCGTCTGAGAATGGTAAGCTTAGTATTTGCAACTGTTTTTGTTCGATTGCGTTTATTTAATAAATGTTACTATTAAACAGTCACTCTTAGAAACCCGAAGGATTGTAATCACACAACGAACGTTGTTAAGGAAACCCTTCAGTAAATCAGCCTTTTGACCGTCATGTCTTGACGAGGTTTCCCAAGTAATATGTAGATCGCGTGTAATAGTCTAAACTACATATCAACTTACCCATATTTGTTAAGTCATATATAAGTATCTACTGATTATAATTATCATTAATGTTATGCAGACCCTTATAAGGCAATCCTTGCCCAAAAGTTCGAAGCAGATAACTTTTCCCTATGTTGTTTTTTATTTTTCACTTATTGCGTCGACCGAATGCTTGCCAGTATAAGTAAATCACCTTGAATGAACAGTTTTAGTGGACAAGCCACAAGTTAGGGAACCCTCTTATACTTGGAAAAATCGATTCTAAAAGTGGATGAATTAAAAACAAATAATAAGTGAAAAACCAAAAGGAGAGCTGAAGGCAACATAAAACCACTGCATTGAAGATCGAACTGCATATTATAAATATAATCATTATGGTTTTGTTTTCCCCAATCAGTTTTCCGGGATGATGGGGCTATTAATAAAGCTATGACAATGAAGAGGAAAAACCGAAACGGAATTTTCATTCATTAATTTTAGGTATCTTCTAAAATAAGATGATGATTTTGATTTTAAAAAATTGACTACGTGCTCGTATTAGTAACCAAAACACAGAAATTATGTAAACCCTTGTAAAAACATACTTTGGATCTTAGATCATAAGAGATTTGGATCTCAATCCGCATGTTAACAGGAAGTAGTAAAGAAGATAAATAAAACAAGTAATCGCAGTAAATTCAAGGAAGCTCTTGTAGAAAATAATTCAAATGGAAGATTATAATTGCTGAAGAACTAGATCAATTCAGGTAAGTAGTGGGATGCGCCAAAAAAGATTTAGATATTAAAAACAGGTGAAAATATCAGAAGGAGCAATTGGGTGACGGGTGAAATCTTGGAGATGATAGAACCAACTAAAAGCTATTGATTTAAAATAATATAATTCAGTTCATCGGGTAATCATTGAGAAAATAATACAAGCGAAGCAAGGAATGGGCAGATCGTGGCACTACAAAGCAAGTAAAACAGTTTCAATATCAATCGTAAGGTAAAGGAACTGACAAATTTATCTCTATATTCTCTTTATTCTATCAGATATAATCAATGAACAAGTTCACAGATGATGATAGAAAAATAATACTTACTATTAGTAGATGACAGAGACTTTAGAGATCCATGGATTTTCTGATAAAAGATACACCCGGAAGTATCGACTTCCGGTGTCTGCAAATCTGGTTAAGATTTTCTGTAGTTTTCCCTTGGCTTTAACATATGTGGGATTTGTGCTATAACAACTGTAAGTCGACTGCAGCCGCACGATGAGCCTACATAATAATAATCGCCCCTCCCTCCCGTACAGTTTCTGAGGCCTGTTTTCCAGGTTTAGGGTAGTATTCGTTATTATTATATTATATTAGTATACCCCAGAATAGATACAGCAGGGTCAAGCATTTCCAGAAGAAATAAAGATAATAGTAAAGCAGATGATGCAGAATGATAGTCGAGTTCCAGGACTCAATAATTTACAAGCAGAATTCTTCTAATAGATGAAAATGGATAACACAAATATTCAATGAAATTGAAGTTGTGGTAGATTCCTTGTGATACATTGTATACAATAGTTTAAAAAAATATATTCAACCATTTATACAATATACCGAAAACTTTCTATGCGAGTAGCTAAAATCAGAGTTTATCAGATTACCTAAGCAAACAGGAGACAAGAAAGGTTAGTAATATACAGGGTGGCTCATAACAAGGATATCAGACGTGGCAGGTATATAGATATCGATAAGACAAAATAAATCCTTATAACATTTTTTTCTCAGAAGCGTAGATTTCGGAAAAAATGTAAATAAAACGGGTATAATGTTTTTAGCACATACAGTAGTGTTTGTTATTTTCTTCAAACAAGATGTTTTATGGTTTGTTATGTTTACATTGCTTATTCTGCAACATAATCGTTTTTATAATACAATTTTATGAGGTTAATGATAATTCCGCGAACGCAGAATATTAAGAAAAGGATATTGGTGTAGGTCAAGTCATTGTAAACGATGATGATTCGCAAAATCGGGGAATCCCCCCCACCATGGCATCACGACTATTATAAACTAATAAACAAGTAAATGGCGAATCTTGGTCAACCCGTGATCAACACTTGTGTAAACAGATAAAACGAGATCAGATTTCAAGCAACACTGATATTATCTAAGCTGTTAAAAATGTCAACGACGTACGATATGACTAAATATGGATAGGGGCAATAGATGTTCATTTTCATTTTACTTCTTAAAATTAACTAAATTAATGTTACTGTAATTAAATTACATTTTTAAATTTTGTCCTTTTACCCTGATAATTTTTGTGACCCAGATTTTTATTTTCTTGTTTAGGTTAGAATCATTAATTAACACTAATTAGTAAATTCCATATGCGATTGGAGTTCGATGTGGAATACCCAATTTTACTATTAAAAGTTGAAACTAGATTTAACCAATTTTACAGTAAAAAGATATGCGAGTCACGGTTAAATAAAATTAAAATCCCGTTGTAGACAAACGTCCTGTAAAAATTAAAAGCTTAATGCACAATCTTGTATATTTACGTTTTGTATTACAATTAGTCATCATTTGAAACGTGCACTTTAGTAAACCAAAATCACTATGTCAACGAAGCGAAGCGATTTAATTTGCAATAGTACAATGTAACACAATTGGGCGCTTGAAAATGGTGGGTTTGGATTAGAAAAATATACAGTAATATGTGATCTCATCATGTTTGTCTGGCTTTAAAATGTCAAACCTTGCATTACAAATACAGTTAACTTTATTTTTTTATTAATGATTTCAATATCACCATGAGCGCGTTGTAATTTTATACGTACTTTTATAAAAACGCCGGTCAAATTATTAAAAATTTGAACTTTCTCTAATCAAATAACTTTATTAAGATTTTTTGTTCCAAATGCCATCAGAAATGCGCTAGTAAAGTCTGGTGCAGAAACTATGAGCCTGTAGAACCATTGACCTTATAACCCAGTTTTTGAAAATGCTTTTGAAGTTCATACATAGAGTTTCACGCCATACTTCGAAATAATGCACACTCTTTAATAATATCAATTCTTTGTATCAAGTCAATAAAAACTATAGTTACTTTACGCTTCTTTCCTCTGTTTTAGTATTTTATGCGTACGTTCTTTCACCGTAAAGAAGTAGTCTTCGAAAGCCACTTGATTGTTCTTAGTCTATACTTTCTCCTAATCTCTTTTTTTATTGTTATTTCTATTTATTCTTTCCATAAATCTTGAGAAGTGTGTTTAAGAACCGACCTCGTGCTTACCGAAATTGTAATTAGTCTATAGTTTTAACAATCTTCTTTTTGAAAATTGGGTAATATAATTAACTCATATCTCTCATTCATGTGGTATTTTATTCTCATTCCAAGCTTTTTTACAACCTTTATATAATAACTCATGCCGTCATGCCGGATCCTAACGTTTGTCTAGGTGCTTTGCCAGTTTTAATATAACGTAGGGTATCTGCAATCTCATTTCTTGTTATTTCGTTATCGTTAATATCTACTTTTTCATCGTTACTTCTAGTTTCTGATGTATTTTCCTCATCATCTATATTGAGCAATTCGTAAATGTGTTCTATCCACCTTGTAGCAATTTCCTTCATTCAAAAGTTTTCCTTATTTGTTCCTTGTTTTTGTGTTACTTTATATTTTCTGTGAGTTTTTAATATTTTGTAAGGTAATTTGGTGTTTGCTTTACTGCATTCTTTAATACACTTTCAAAAGTCTTTTTTTGCTTTCTAGTTTGCTTCTAGATTCATATGTTTTACCTTTCTTCTTTGCATCTGTTATAGTTTTCCTCCGTTTTATTTTCCAATTTATTTTCTTTAGCTTTCTTTAACTACAATTCTCAAAAGATTTTATATTTGCAGTTTCTGTAAGCGGCGATAATTCGTTTAAGTACAGCTCGTTGATACTTACCTGCATTGACTTTGATATTAATCTTTCACTGTTTATTATTTTATTTTTGAATAAATTGCTTTCTGTTTCTTTTGTATCCTGTGTCTTGTATTTGACGTTTGCCGGACTTAAACATTTAGTCAGTTTTAGGTTAATGTTTGTGTTATAAATTTTATAGCTGGACTTCCTTATTAATACCGCGAGCTAGCCAATCAGGAAGTTTCCGTTAGATTATAGCGACTAACGTGGGGACTTAATGTTGGAGACTTTAGTGAAAAATCGTTTAATGCAGAATTCCCTTCTAGACTTTTAGTTTTATGCTACGTATTTCCTTTTTATCCCTTATTCTTATAGTTCCCGTTATAACATAATGCCAAACAACAATAGATGCTGCCACTGAGATCGGAACTTTTATTGAGTAGTTGTTATCGGTTTAATTACTTCAGTTCGGATTATTTTAATAATTATGTAGTTGTTTCTACTATTTATTGGAACTATGCAGTTCCATTACTTCTGAGTAACCTTTAAAGTATGTGGAACGGTATTGCCACTTACAAGGGGACCTTACAGTTGACGTGTCGCCGATATCAAAATGTAAATTCGCAGGTTTATAGTTTTTAATTCATTTTTTAGGAATAATTTAAAAAGCAATAAATACTAGACGTTATGTCATTTATTCGATCAATCATTAATTATTATTAACCATTTTATTAAATTTATGGTAACTCTTAACTATATATTATTTGTAGGTTTTTGTTCCAATTTTCGGCATAATAGTTAGAGAGAGTTACAATTACGATTTAGGCAATAGACGACTTATAATCGTAATAATTTTTATTGAATTATTTAAAAGTCTAAGAAAAGCCCAACTGTAAACAGGGATGCATTTTTACTAAAAAACTGTATTAAAAAAAGTAACGGAGTTAATGGGAATCGAACACTAGGCCAACCGTATATAAAGGTACTACGTTAACCACACGGGCACTCTGTCTGTTGCGAGTAACGTTTTTATTCCAAGTAAGTACGCTGCGTCTTGTTTGTGTTAATTTGTTATTTTTTAAATAAGCCGTATGAGATTAAAAATGTAGAAACACGTATTTCCTTATTTTTTAACTTTTGGTTAACTATTAATTTACTTATGATTTACTTTTATTTAAAAAAAAGAATTTTAAAATGAGAGACACATCAGCTGTGAGCTTCCATTGTTAGTACAATTACTTTAAAGTCGTGCTGAAAGTTCCTGCCACCAGTCTGAAACCATTGCTTAGCCTGTTACCAACAAAATGGGGACTGCTTATTGGGAAACGGTAACAACCTTTAACCGCAGTTAAATCTGTCGGCTGCCAGCTAACTAGTGGGAGGTCGTGGGTCTCACTAAAGGTCTTCTGTAATGGGCGCCAAGAATCGTCTAAGATAGCTACAGTATTGACCGACAAAATCTGAAAAGAACAACACATTTGCGACTACTACCAATGTGGTCGACTTTTCCCAATAATGACTCCTCGATTGCTGAAAATATAAACTCCAAATACCACACATATAAATAATAGATCTTCAAGTAAGTTATATACAGTGCTTTATTATTAATTAATTCAAATTAGCAAATTATTTAAGGTGAAATAACCGTGGCAAATATTGAATAGCGGTTATTGAATGCTATACACAAATTGCAAGGGAAAAAAAAAGATTAATGCGAGCGCGATTACTTACTCTAAAGTTGATTTAAAGTCACAAAAGCAATAAGCAAAGGGCACGGTAAATTTAACACGTCTACAGGTACCAATCAGATTGCGCAATCATCAGCTCCAGTAGTGAGCTATTCATCTATTACGGAGCAAAGACTTACGTACACACTCGCAAATAGTCTTGACAATATCATACAATAAATGGTATGCGATAGAATTATAAATATGCAGCAGATATCTAGTAATGAGTGCTACACGCACACTGGTGAAAAACCATTTAACACAAATTCATAATATACAAATATACATAAATGTTTTATATACAATAAACAGTTGTCAAACGTTATTGTTGTTGTAACCAGTTGCTAAATTATAACCAACTCACGATACGGTGTCTGTTCTTAGAGCTGAAGAGGAACGTCTCCAAAGCTTGAACGTAACGTGATCCCGACAACAGCAACCAAGTCCGTGTAACGGTCTTGTACCAATCCAAACATTCAAAGTATACTTGTTATACGGCAAGTAATAAAATGAGTAAAGGACAAACCCAAGATAAAAAAAGGTCTGTAACAAATAAATCGAAATAACAGAATGACCATCACAACACTTTATAAATACCTTCGATGGAAGTTGACCTTAAGAGAGATTTATATCGCCTCCATATAACGACGATTATACATAAAAACCTATCGAAAGAGTTAAGTATAAGAGATTGGAAGATAAACAAGTTAATCAATAAACTTACGAAAAGGTGTGCTTCCATAACCTCAAAAGAACAAGTGGAAATATATCCCAAATACGGCTTCCAATAAACTAAATCGGAAAACTAACGCCACAATCAATCATCAAATCTGCACTAAGGCAATTCCCATAACTCAACATAAAAGGAAAAGATTAATTAGACGGCGATGTCCACGAAAAGGTTCTTCAAGGAACTCCTAGCTTCACAAGCGGATCAAACAAGAGTGACAATCTCTTATCAAACAGGAAATTAGTTCCACAACAAAATGGCAACTACAAGGAGAGAAAATGCAAAAATACCTAAACGCTATACAACTTAATATAAAATACAAAGCTATACAGGGTGCTACGAAATTAGCACGTAACAAATCCCCCCCTCACCAAAAGAAAATCGAACACGGAGAGATTTTCTCCAAATCAGAAGGTACTATACGAAAGCAAATACTTGCCAGTGCAAAACAAAAGAGGAAAAGGCATAAGGCCAAGATACGACGAAAAGCCAAAAGGGCAAAAAGGTAAAAACCACAAACCAACCCAAAAATATGTACACAATTTACTAGTTGAAAAGACAGCTAATAAATTTGCCAAAGACCAATAGGAGAGTGTTCAAGTGGTAGCAGTAATAGGAGTATACATTCAATACCAACCACGGTCGCATGCCGAAATGGAAGGGCTGCGTCGTCCGTTATGACCACCAATGGTCCAAAGCACAATTAGTAGCAACGTATCTCCTAAGACTGTAATCACATAAACCCTGTTCACCAAAGTTCATAGCAAGTACCCCTCCCCAAAAGAAAACCCTTACAAAAGGACAACACAACCTTGGACTAAGGCGCCAAGAAGCCAAAAACCAAACCAACCCACAACAACCAATTTACTAACTGAAACGACACTTAATAAATCTGTCAAGATTGTCAGGAGAGTGTTGCGTAGGTAACAGCAATTAAAGAGTACATTCAATACTGGCCACGGTCGCAGCAGATGGAAGTGCACGCGTCGCCCGTTATAGCCTAAGGCCCAAAACACAACCAGTAGCAACATACCTTTAAAGGCTGTAGCCAACCCAAACCTGATCACCAACAAATCTGAACAAGTTGACCCACCCCAAGAGAAAGAAACCCCACCTAAAAACTAATAAAAACCAACCCCCCCACAAAGCCAACGGACCCAACCCACAAACCCTAACACAAAAGACAAGACAAACTACGCCAAGGTAGCTCTCCTGCGGCACAGGTTCGCGCCAACGGCAATAGTCACATCACGGTACAGACGTCAATAGAAGCACAATTAGAAAGGGTGAATAGAACAACCACCCTTGCTTCGAAAGGAATGCCCGAGAGTAAACCTTCCTCGGCAAGGAGTTGAACCACCCCCCAAACTAACAGCCAGGTGTCAATCTAACACAAAAGGCATTAGATCAACGAAAGGAAAAAGAAGAATATAGGATAGAAGATAGCAAAGCGGAAAAGCTAAAGGCGAAAAAGGGACATTCACACACAATTTCACAGCAAGACACAAAAGAGTACTAGCACAGATAGGAAGATAAAAGATAGAGAAGGAACACAAGACCTAGATGGAAAAGGTCGAGCAGTATGCCCGGAAAAGTAAAAGTGGACATACCCCCACCCAAGTGCCAACCAAAACACACCCAACCAACCACCCAAAAAAAAAGGTTACACAAAATCGAAAACCCAACAAACCGCAAAATCTAACGATAGCTATATGGGATATAGAATATTGTGAAACGATGTACGTGGATCGATGACGTCGACGACTAACAGTCGGGGAATCAAGATGAAAACGATCCCAAAAAGCGGCCCACCAAAACGCCCTACCAACCTACCCAAAAAAAGGGAGACCTAAGAATCGATGTCATCAGATAAGGCGTTGTTAGGCTTTAAATCTTTGACGTGCCAATTGCCAAGAAGAGTCCCATCAGGGTCTTTAAGTTGGTACACAAATCTGGATAACTTTTTGTGTATAATAAACGGACCAATAAACTTGGGTGCAAGTTTCGAAGTAAAATGTTTCGAAGCGTCAGAAAGTACGAAGTTTTTACGCCAAACAGATTGACCAGGTTTGTATTCAACAGGTCGTTTGCGAAGATCATAACGAGCTTTAGCTTTTTCGTAGGCTTGTTGTAATTTCGTTTTAATACTACCATATAGTTTTTGTAACGCATGACCACGTGTGGTTAAATCTTCTGTACGTTGGAACTGTAAATTGTCATTAGGTTGAGAATTTACAATATGAGAAGTACCATGCTGAACCATTTCACGGCCAAAATTAATAAAATATGGCGTATAACCAGTAACATCATGCTTTGCGGTACGCATAGCGCAAGCAACATGAGGTAAATATTTATCCCAGTCACGCTGATCTTCTTGAACGTAGGCTGTGAGCATGCATTTTAAAACTTGGTTCACACGTTCAGCAGGATTAGCTTGAGGATGGTAGTTAGCTGTAAAAGAAATCTTGCATTTGTACGAATTCATCAATTCAGAGAATTCCTTACTACGAAATTGAACTCCGTTATCACATATAACGCGTTTGGGTACCCCAAACATAAGAAACACATGTTCTTCGACATGCCGAGATACAAGTTTGGCTGTAGCGCTTCTCAAAGGAAACAGTAGCGAAAACTTCGAAAAACAATCTGCAATAGTTAAGATGTAAGTATATCCACGCTTCGAGCGAGGTAAAGGTCCAACTAAATCTAGACAGATGACTTCCCACGGCTTAGAAATTAAGGTATGGCCACCCATAAAACCAGGAGAAGCTTGACGGAGAGGCTTGATACGATTGCAAGTTTCACAACGTCGAACATAATTAGCGATGTCATGGCGCATCTTCGGCCAGTAGTAATAACGAGCTACACGGTGAAAAGTTTTACTTACACCTGCATGACAAGCGGTCGTAGAATCATGACATTGTCGTAGTACTTCATTTCTTCTAGCTTTAGGTAAGACAATCTTCCAAGAATCTTCTTCAGAAGTCAAATCAGGAAAACGAGTGGGAACATACTTAAATAATCGATGGTTGTCAATACGCCAGGAAGAATAATCATTTGGGCGGTTCTCCACAAAATCGCACATTCGTGCATACCAACGATCTTCAGTTGCATCATCTTTGGTAACTTCAATAACATTAACATTGGCTACGGCACGGGAAAGAGCATCAGGTACAATATTTTCTTTACCCTTGCGATGAACCACATCAAAATCATATTGTTGGAGTCTGATGGCCCAACGAGCGATACGTCCGATAGGATCTTTGATACTATGGATCCACTTCAAACTATAACAGTCGGTCATGACAGTAAATTTCGTTCCCTCGATATAGGGTCGGAGTTTCTCGATGGCAAAGAGTACAGCTAAGCACTCACGTTCCACAGCACTAAATTTCTTTTCATGTTTATTCAGAGAGCGACTGATGTAACAAATTACTTTTTCACCATCAGGGCAGTACTGGGTTAACACAGCAGAAATTCCATAGCCTGAAGCATCTGTTTGGATGACGAAAGGAAGATTAAAATCAGGGCACGATAAAATCGGAGCTGATACCAAACAATCTTTAATTGTATCGAAGGCTGTCTGACAGTCAGGAGTCCACTGAAACTTTTTGTTCTTCTTAAGTAAATTAGTCAAAGGTGCAACAACGCTAGAAAAATCAGGAACAAAACGTCGATAGTATGACGCCATACCAAGAATTCTTCGTACCTCGGTGACAGTAGTAGGTATAGGTATCTTTAAAATGGCTTCAATCTTCTCAGGATCGACAAGAAGTCCTTGCGAGTTTACAATGTACCCTAAATAACGTAGCTCAGGTTTACAGAAATGACATTTCTCTTTGTTAAGAGTAAGACCAGCTCTATGTACACGGTTGATGACCTCTTTTAATACTTGAAGGTGTTTTTCAAAAGTAGGAGTACAGATTATTACGTCATCAAGATAACTGAAAACAAAAGGTTCAAGCTCAGCACCAATCACACGATCAATCAAACGCTGCCAGGTGGCGGGAGCAGTGTGAAGTCCAAACGGCATTCTCCGGAACTGAAAAAGTCCACGATTAGGGACAGTAAAAGCGGTGTACGGCTTGCTGTCTTCTGACATCTTGATTTGCCAATAAGCTGACTTTATGTCAAGAGTAGTCAAATAACGACCATCACGAAGTTTATCGAGAGTACTACTGATGTACGGAAGAGGATAAGCATCCGGTTGACTAACTTTATTAAGTTTACGATAGTCCACAGCAAATCGGTAGGTATTATCTTTCTTCTTTATCATCACGATAGGCGAAGACCATGCTGAAGTAGAAGGCTCCACAATACCTTCAGTTAACATCTTGTCAAGTTCACGATCAACAACTTTTTGAAGTGCGGGCGAGATAGGATAGTAACGCTGCTTAATCGGAGGTGAATTGGTATTGATAACATGTTCCACCAAAGGAGTACAGCCGATGTTGCTACCCATATTACCAAAAGCATCTTCGATAACATGATCCAATTCTTCTTTCTGAGAAATAGTTAAATGTTCAACAGAGTGAAGAGCAGTAATTACTTCTGTAGAAACGACGTTAGAAAATTTCCATTCCCCATGACGAAGATCAGGCACAATTTGCATGCGCTTCCAAAAGTCAGCACCTAAAATAAGAAGTTGAGGCAAAGAAGGAACGACAACAACATCTAGAGTCCGAATACGGTCGCGAAGTTGAATAGGTAGAGAGACAGTACCTAGACTTGAACAAGAACTACCATCAGCAATAGTGCAACTTGGGCGATCAGCAACGTTAAGCTTGCAAAAATTCTTCAAAACATCCCAGCCTGGTTGACCTAGAAAAGTTCTGCTGGCTCCGGAATCTAATAATCCTAAAAAGGGCTTATCAAAAATCTTAACCTGCAAATAGGGTCGCTCGTCATTATTAACACTATTTAAAATAAAATCAAGAATGGCTTTCTGCTTTGTTGGTAATTCAGAATTAAAATTGGTATTGGCCACAGTAGGTTGAGTTGAGCACGCTAGTTGGCCTCCTAACGTCTCGTGTACAAGTTTCCCGAACACTGAGGACAAGTCTTCGTAGTAAAGTTCGGCTTCCCACAACGATAACAATGCATCTTCTTGGGTGAAGTACAGGTAGATGAAAGGTGTCCCTGTTGTCCACAATTCCAACAATTAGTATTCGGACGAACAGCATTAACGGTAGCAACTTCTGTGTCACAAGTTGATACGGGAGATTTATCTTCAATGGTAGACAAACGAGTCCTATGAGGTTTACGGTAGGCTAGGTCAGGTTCTAGCAAATAATGAGAAGGTCCAGGTGGTTGACGATATTTAGATGAACGTACTTGAGCGTCTTCTAAAAACTTGCATACTCTAGTTAATTCTGCAACAGACGGAACAGAATGTAAAGCCAGTTGAGTCTGAAAATATGGCTGAAGGTTGTTGCGAATGTAGCCAACTCGCTGAAGTTCAGGTAGACTGACACTTAATCTTCTAAAAAGATTCTCCATCACAGCAATGTAGACGATGACGGATTCTTCTACACCTTGAAAACGTCCACGTATTTCATCCCAAAGAGCCACATCATAATCACATGGAAGAAAAGCGTTGCGTAGAGCAATAACAAGTTCATCCCATGACTTAAGGGTGTCTCGGACTGAACGGAACCAAACAAGAGCTTTATCGGCGAACAATTCAATGGCAGCTGTAAATAATTGTTCTTTAGTAATGCCACGGGCTAACCGTAACTCTTCTACACGTTCTAGAAAACAAGAAAGACCAGAGTCTCCATTAAACTGCAAGTTCCATTTGTGGATGGCTAAGTAATTAGAACTTCCCCTATAAGGCTGAAAAGAAGTAATATGTCTTCCAGCATTAGTACTGCTATATGGAATCGGATGTCCAGTTACTGCAAAAGGATCTAAATTCTGAAAAGGAATAAAATTTGCAGTAGATTGTGCATTCCCAAAGGCAATAGGTGGTTGACTAAATTGAACCGTTGAAGTAACAGGTGCACGAGAAAAGAATAAATCTTGATCACTCACAGGTACAGTAGAAATAATAGGTTGAGTTGTGGGTGGCTGTGAAAGATTTGTTCCACTAACTTCATCATCGACAAAGGAGATCAAATCTTCATCAGGTTGAAACTGCGATTCAGGAACAACTCGAAGAGGATGTCCTAAAAGTTTAACTTCAAGCTCTTCTGATAGCCTAAAATGTTGCTTAATTAAACGACTTCTTTCATGTTGTAATTCAGCATCACTCGGATTTATTCTAGATAAACGACCATAAACATGAAGTAAACGTGCTTTAATCTTGCGGTATTCTGTGTCACGAATAGGAACTATCAAATTATTTACTTGATGAGAAAGTACCATTAATTTTTCATTACATGTAATTAACTCTTCATTAATGTCCATATCTACAGCAGAAATATTCAACCCGCAGGTTTTCTCAGTATCTAGGGCTGCACGAAGCAAACGCCTCTTATCGTGTACAGTACCCTCAAGGGCAATACCACGGATTCCTAGTTCATAATTAATTTCGTCGATTAATAGTCTGTCAGTCTCCATACTGATCCACGACATATAACAACAATTAATAAGAAGTAAATATTTACAAGAAAAATAATCAAAGGCAAATAATAAATAGTCTTAACCCAAAATAATAAGGTAACCAATAAATGCACAGGTAAATAATTAAATTACCCAAAAGTAACAACCTATAAATAATATAAACTCAAGGTTAGGCAACCCAAACTACACCTATAATATATATAATCAGTAACCTTCAACACAAATAAACCTTATAAGAAATTGATAATAAAATAATCCACTAAAACTATAATAAATCAATCAAATAGTATATCAATACTAAATCTACAAATGATTCAACAAAGAATTCAACGAAAAAGATTTCAGGAACCAAAAATAAGTTGCGTGTAAATTGAGGGCCAAAATTCCAGTTGGCTCTACACGTTGTATGCCAAAATAACAGTTGACCCTGTACGTTGTGTGTTAAAATTAGAGTCGGCCCTACACGTAGGGTGCCAAAATAATAGTTGGCCTGCACGTTGGGCGCCAAAATAAAAGTTGTTACCAACAAAATGGGGACTGCTTATTGGGAAACGGTAACAACCTTTAACCGCAGTTAAATCTGTCGGCTGCCAGCTAACTAGTGGGAGGTCGTGGGTCTCACTAAAGGTCTTCTGTAATGGGCGCCAAGAATCGTCTAAGATAGCTACAGTATTGACCGACAAAATCTGAAAAGAACAACACATTTGCGACTACTACCAATGTGGTCGACTTTTCCCAATAATGACTCCTCGATTGCTGAAAATATAAACTCCAAATACCACACATATAAATAATAGATCTTCAAGTAAGTTATATACAGTGCTTTATTATTAATTAATTCAAATTAGCAAATTATTTAAGGTGAAATAACCTTGGCAAATATTGAATAGCGGTTATTGAATGCTATACACAAATTGCAAGGAAAAAAAAAAGATTAATGCGAGCGCGATTACTTACTCTAAAGTTGATTTAAAGTCACAAAAGCAATAAGCAAAGGGCACGGTAAATTTAACACGTCTACAGGTACCAATCAGATTGCGCAATCATCAGCTCCAGTAGTGAGCTATTCATCTATTACGGAGCAAAGACTTACGTACACACTCGCAAATAGTCTTGACAATATCATACAATAAATGGTATGCGATAGAATTATAAATATGCAGCAGATATCTAGTAATGAGTGCTACACGCACACTGGTGAAAAACCATTTAACACAAATTCATAATATACAAATATACATAAATGTTTTATATACAATAAAGAGTTGTCAAACGTTATTGTTGTTGTAACCAGTTGCTAAATTATAACCAACTCACGATACGGTGTCTGTTCTTAGAGCTGAAGAGGAACGTCTCCAAAGCTTGAACGTAACGTGATCCCGACAACAGCAACCAAGTCCGTGTAACGGTCTTGTACCAATCCAAACATTCAACGTATACTTGTTATACGGCAAGTAATAAAATGAGTAAAGGACAAACCCAAGATAAAAAAAGGTCTGTAACAAATAAATCGAAATAACAGAATGACCATCACAACACTTTATAAATACCTTCGATGGAAGTTGACCTTAAGAGAGATTTATATCGCCTCCATATAACGACGATTATACATAAAAACCTATCGAAAGAGTTAAGTATAAGAGATTGGAAGATAAACAAGTTAATCAATAAACTTACGAAAAGGTGTGCTTCCATAACCTCAAAAGAACAAGTGGAAATATATCCCAAATACGGCTTCCAATAAACTAAATCGGAAAACTAACGCCACAATCAATCATCAAATCTGCACTAAGGCAATTCCCATAACTCAACATAAAAGGAAAAGATTAATTAGACGGCGATGTCCACGAAAAGGTTCTTCAAGGAACTCCTAGCTTCACAAGCGGATCAAACAAGAGTGACAATCTCTTATCAAACAGGAAATTAGTTCCACAACAAAATGGCAACTACAAGGAGAGAAAATGCAAAAATACCTAAACGCTATACAACTTAATATAAAATACAAAGCTATACAGGGTGCTACGAAATTAGCACGTAACAAGCCCTTTAAAGTAACAGAACCTTACAGTAGTATTGAAAGTAAAATTTACGTTTTTACTACCCAGGAGAACCAGTTTTTCGTAAACTACTCCATCTCCTTATTTACTTGTAAAATGTAGGAGGCCATTAATCAATTTGCAATTTATGATGATTGTTAATAGATGTTTTACTATGTAACCTTCAATAAAAATAACAAATTGGTGCCAAATTGCGCCGTGGGAATAATATAAAAATGGTTTATATCATGTGTATCAACTTATAAATATTTTTGTCATATTCTATTGTCAGAAACGGGATTATTTCAAATTGAATACTTTTATAATTTCTCAACTTACGTCCTGTTTGGTACAAATATCGTGGAAGGTTACGCTTAGCTGCCCACGTTATTCAAGCAGCCGCGGCCACGTCGCCTACGACTCACAGCCAGCTGCGCACTCATTCGAAGAAATTCTAACTAGCACGCTTCCGCTCAATCCACGGCAATCCACGAGCCTGTAACACCAATCTACAGATTCCCGCTACTATGCTGATTTCTACCGCATTGAACAGTATATAAACCCGCTGCCCTGGCTGAGCAGGTGAGTACCTTTTTTATTATTTATTGAGGGGTTGACTTGAATCTAGCACCAAGGGGTGCCAATTACCTGTGCTTAGGCTCCCTATGCTTAGTTGTAGTATTCTAGGAACCCAGATTGCGGGTTTCCTAGCGCTTAGTGGTAAGACATAGTGCTAGTACAGGGTGGTTTCGATCGCCCTCATGTTTATGTTAGTTTTAGGAGGACTTATACGTCCTCACACTTATATTTGTTAACCCAATGTTTTATAACTTGTTGTTCAGTATATGATTAACGAAAACCCTACGTGACATTGTGGAATTTCTTCGAATGAGTGCGCAGCTGGCTGAGTCGTAGGCGACGTGGCCGCGGCTGCTTGAATAACATGGGCAGCTGAGCGTAACCTTGTACGATTTTTGTACCAAACGGGACGTAAGTTGAGAAATTATAAAAGTATTCAGTTTGAAATAATTCCGTTTGTGACACTATTAAAGACATGTTTTATTAAAAAGTATATTTCAAGAAGGCGCGTTGTTATTTTTCGATCTATCATTATCACGTTTAACAGAAATAGAAAAGTGGCAATGGTTTATAATTTTGGTATACTGGAATAACAATATAATTAAACATTTCATCGCTCTTTGTATTATTAAGTACGTATCACAAATAAAATGGCAATCCATTCGTGACACGATCGCAGCATTAGTATAGAAAATGATAGAATATTTGCTAAGTTGCAAGAGTAAGAGAGAGCAACCACGCGACAGGATGTGTCAAAATGAAAAGAAGGTTCACGAAAGTAGCAATTACTATGCCGCCACGTTCCCGCTACGTAGCTGGACAAGTTCCAGAGATGTAACTGCAACGTATTTGCTACCTAAAAATTGTTCTCTAATTTGGTTCCAGGCACGTAACAAAGCCGTAGAAATTACGTGCTTGAGACTATTGACAAAAACGTAATAGTTCCACGGGTAGTTGCTAGTACGTAGCGATGACTAAAAATGCTTCTGGGGATGGCTACAAAAGTCTTAAAATGTGGTTTTCATGACATAGAATTGTTCAGAGCAGCTGTCAATAATGTCAAAATAGCCACGATAATAATAATAATAATCAACAAGAGTAAAAAGTGTTTGAAGGGGCTATTCTTCTAAGTAGGTGTTAGCAATTTAATACGTCTACGTAAGTATTGCTGGGTCTTAGCAAGATACTGTATTTTGCAATTTGCAAAATGTGAAAAATGCAAATGCCCATATAGCAAACACACCAATAAAACATGGAATGAGTTTAGACATAAAGTACTTGTTTAAATAAACATTTAAGTTTGCAAGTTACATAATTCCATTACCTCTGAACTGCTAACTATTTAGGAGTGGCTTGAAGTTTACTACCTATCAATATATAAAGTCATAAAGTGCAAGTGGATATTGTGCTTGCAATAGAAGAAAAATAATATTAATTAGTTAGCTTATTTATGTTGTCATAAATTGTCTACATTAAATCAATATTATCTACAATAATCTTCCTGACACCAACCTGAATATCAAAAGAACATTTTACACTTTTATGATATTTACCTATACCTAACTTATAACGTTGTTATAAATGTACATCGCAGCTCTTTAATACCTTCCCGTAGGAAGAAAGCGCAACCTGCACAAGTGTAACGTTCAAACTTGCTCTACTGTTAGTACAATGCCTAACCACCGGTGGTCACATAAATCAAATGCATATAGATTGAGTCGATCGGCAAGTAGTGCATTACATATCGGTCGTGACGGCTAAAAACTACCAGGAAAGACCATAAACAGCCGTACGGTACATGTTCTTTACTCTAATGCTCTCCATTTCGCATTTCTTAACTTGATGGTAAAACATTTACTGTTTTCAGCGCAGCGGTGGCAGCAGCGAAATCGTGACGCGGATGCCTACGAAAAAACTTTAAACTGGGAACCAATGCGTCGTTATGTGCTTTTATTAGGAATGTGAAGGTTTAACTACGATGCGAAAACTGATGTAGGATAAACCTCTTTAAGTATTAAGGAATAAATAAAAAAAGGAAGTTAACAAGATAATGATTTGAGAACCGCCAACATCAAGAGTAGTCATATAATAAAGCCGCTTTATAAAGCAATAAGATGAGACACCTTCTCCCATCCGCATTAGCCTATTGTATCGAAGAGTATCTACTATAGCAGTTTAACTACATAGTTAGCCATGATAATCATTCTGACACCTAAACAATCGTGAGCACTTGTGAACAATTGCCGACGAATAAACGCCGCGCGATCCGTGTCTCCATAAGCGTCTAGATCGTGCAACCTTCTCATTATTACAATGCGTACGCTGACAGCTCCATAAATCTTGGAGCAATTCCATATGCAGGATTCGCTTTGGCTGCAATAGCAATCGCTTAAATCATTGTTGAATTGCGCTTTTGATATTGAGAGCCTTCTGGTTATTGTTAAGGACCACCAACCACTTTCGTACTCAACGTGCAATTCAATTTCACAATGGCAAGATTCATAATGAAGTTTGTTCGCTTTGAATTGAGGTGTTCGTTAAGTACTACTTGGAAGCTGGAACTAAGTACTCGATGGCCGAGTTTCTCTTTTTAACAAAGTCGCCTTATATTTTAATATGATGCCGGTTTCTAAAGGTATAATATGGCAAACCTGCATAACATCAAATTAAGAAAATGTCATAATGTTAATATTAAAATAAAAATACGTGCCCGTTCACAAAACAATACGATTAATAAATAAATACTGTTAGTAAGCACCTGTTCCTAGAGGACTGTAAATGTTAGTATTCGTAACAATAACGTCAATAACGATTACAAAATTAATGGCTAAACCTAAGTAAGTCCTTTTGATATAATATATACTCCGATTGTATCTGTTATATTTTAATAGTCGCAATTAGGACAGCAGTTCAACAGGACAAGTATTTCATACTAATTAAGGAATACACACTTACTTTTACACTAGGTTTAAGCTCCTCCTTTGTAACTAAGGGACTTCACTTCGACAAATTATTTAACACGTTAAGGAAAACATTATTTTAAAAAATGACAGATTCTAGAATGTATGAGAAAGAATTTGTAATATGAATTAAGCTAATTTTTATAACTTAACATTAACTACTTTCCCAACACCCAACTTCTGGTTATATATACTGATGCATAAATATGCTGCGCGTACAAACAGGAAACCACGCTCACCAGAGCCACCTGTTTGTACTTGCTCAGTAGTGTACTTGTAGTTGTCAGAACAACCATATATGTGAATAAGGAAGCTACGATCACAGTATTCGCCTATTACACCCCTCTACTCCATGCTGAGGTCAACCATATAGGTGGTTTTGTAGTGGGATTTACATGAGCCGAGACAAACAAATTTTAGATTTTAGTATGTACTACTAATTGCATAATGATCTAGGACAGTAAGACTAACAAGATGCGATTTTATTAATTGTTTTCAATGTAAGTGCATAGGACAAAATAATAAAAAATAGCATCATATTAGCTTTGCCGCCCTAGATCATTATGAAACCAATAGTACAGATTTTTAATATCAATGACAAGTTCATATATACGAGGGTGGCTTGATTGAAGTCAGTGACTTTTTGAATTTCCCTCGCAGTAACTTTAAATGCAACAAGCTGCTCCCGTCAACTGCCATCTATGAATAGACTACTGTAAAATTTTGAGAAGGCTGCGCCATTTAGTTTGTGTTTGACAGCCATCGAAAGCAAACAACCTAGTGAATTTTAACGAAAATGGAAAAAGTGAATTTCGTGTGCTGATTAAGCATTATTCTTTGCGTAAAAAAAACCATCACCGAAACCAAGGAAAGGCTTGATAAATACTATGGGGACTCTGCACCATCAATTTCAATGGTTAAGAAGTGGTTTACTGAGTTTCGTTGTGGTCGTACCAGCACAAGTGACACCGAACGTTCAGGTCGCCCGAAAGAGGTCGTCACGCCAGAAATCGTCGATAAAATGCATGGAATGATATTGGACGATCGGAGAATGAAAGTGCGGGAGGTGGCTGAGGCTGTAGTCATATCAACTGAGCGGGTACATCACATGTTACATGGATATTTGGACATGAAGAAGCTATCCGCGCGATGGGTGCCGCGATTGCTCACACTCGACCATAAGCGCAACCGTTTGACCACTTCAAAGGAGTGTTTGGCGATGTTCAGCCGCAATCCGAACGAGTTTTTGCGGCGTTTCGTTACCGTAGACGAAACATGGATCCATCACACTACACCAGAGACCAAGGAACAATCAAGACAGTGGGTTTATCCGGGTGAACGTGCACCAAAGAAGGCCAAGGTGGGTATGTCGGCCAACAAGGTCATGACCACAGTTTTTTGGGATGCACGCGGTGTCATTCACATCGATTACCTTGAAAAGGGTAAAACGATCACCGGCGAATGTTATTCAGAGCTTTTGGACAGATTCGATATTGATTTGAAGCAGAAACGAGAGCATTTGGCGAAGAAAAAAGTGCTGTTCCATCAAGACAATGCACGGGTGCACACGTGTGTAGTCACCATGGCAGAAATCCATAAATTGGGCTACGAATTGCTACCCCATCCAGCATATTCTCCAGATTTAGCCCCCTGTGACTATTTCCTGTTTCCAAACCTGAAGAAATGGCTGGGCGGTAAGAGATTTGGGTCGAATGAAGAGGTCATCACTGAAACAAACGCCTATTTTGAGGGCCTTGAGAAAACCTATTATTTGGAAGGAATAAAAATTGGAAAAACGCTGGACTAAATGTATCGAGCTAAAAGGAGACTGACTATGTCACAAATAAACGTAACAGATGCGCAACCAAATGTAGTTAAATAAGCTTGCTTTTTTAATTGCAGTATTTCTCGACAGAGTGCGCTACATATAGAATTCAAACGAAAT
Organism: Agrypnus murinus; assembly: GCA_929113105.1. Lineage (NCBI taxonomy): Eukaryota > Metazoa > Arthropoda > Insecta > Coleoptera > Elateridae > Agrypnus > Agrypnus murinus. Next base: position 146,898,659 of record OV816026.1, read on the forward strand.
TTAAAAAAGGAAATAAGTTTTTCACGATTGAATATTTTAATTCTATCGTAATAACCACGCGGTGACGTATAGGGAGGAACAAAGTTTGAGACAATTTCTTTAAATATGCAATTTGGAATAGCGTGGAACCTATGTAATAAATAAATTCATTACAAACCTTCTGATTAATTTTTTCGTTAAATATTTTGAAAAATTGATATCAATTAACACCAAAATTAAATTATTATGATTTTGTATACGTAGTTACTAAAGTTGATGATAAAGATTGATTTCTTATCAGTTAACACCAAGCTTAATTAAGATGATTTTAAATATATAGTTTTTAAAGTTGTTTTCATTAATTATTGTTATTCTTGTCGTATTTATAAGTTAACTGCAAAGTATTTATTATGGTTAATAAATGCATTAATATTGTTGCAATTAACATAAAACATAAAATTATTCAAATTTACCATTGTCATATTGTGATGATATTTTTCAGTATGTAGGTGATTTTAAAACCGAATAAAAACTATAAAGTTATGCTGATTATTTCATTCTACTTCGTTTTTGACCAATCGCAAGGCTTTATTTTTTGGATTACAGCGATTATTCGATAATTTTTTATTGTCCTTTTCGACTGTTTTTATCTTCGTGACAACGCTGAAAACTAGTGTCACATGTGTCCCATTTTTTACTTTCATGTCAAATACTAATCTTTATGTTAATAAGTAGATGCTTAAATAAACAACTGTATCATGAAATAATCTTACCGAATTACATGCTCGTGCTTCTGAAATTATCTGTTGTAATACTCAAGTTGATTAAAACGCAACACTCGTGTCATTTTTTGACAAATTTCCCTCCGTTGCACGTCGGGAAATTAAAACGTCAAAAAATGACACTCGTGGTTGCTAATCAACGTTCGTATTACAAATCGATAATTTCGAAGCACTCGTGTAATTACAAGTGATTATTTCATTCTACTTCGTTTTTGACCAATCGCAAGGCTTTATTTTTTGGATTACAGCGATAATTCGATAATTTTTTATTGCCCTTTTCGACTGTTTTTATCTTCGTGACAACGCTGAAAACTAGTGTCACATGTGTCCCATTTTTTACTTTCATGTCAAATACTAATCTTTATGTTAATAAGTAGATGCTTAAATAAACAACTGTATCATGAAATAATCTTACCGAATTACATGCTCGTGCTTCTGAAATTATCTGTTGTAATACTCAAGTTGATTAAAACGCAGGTTGCTAATCAACGTTCGTATTACAAATCGATAATTTAGAAGCACTCGTGTAATTACAAGTGACAATTCCACTCATATGTAAAAAACACCATCTGCTAATACAAAAATCGTAGTTTGCTATCGGCCAAATAGATAGGAAGGAAGAGAAATGCAACTGGATAAAAAATCGATAGTTTTACGTTACCATGGTAACGCTTGCATTTATTGTGTATTATATAACGTCGCGTCAGTTTGAAACTTTCAACTGTTAAAAGTAGATTTTATGTTAAAAAGCAAGCATTCTTAAACAGTATGTTGAGGTTAGGAAATATCTGCGAAACAGAAATATGCAGTAAGCGAGATTGAAAATTCTAATCTTGAAAATACAAAAAAATTAATCATCCATTCCAATTTAATCCAACATCAACTACATAATCTACATCAATAATGGAGTCAACGTCTACAGGACAAATTATATACAATTACAATAACTGTGTTTTTAACAATTGTTCTTTCTAAAAACTATTTTTCAATATTTACTGTTCTTCTGTTCCAGTGTTAAATAAAGTTTAATTGAATTAAATTCAAATATTACTTTATTCCTTCATGGAATTGTCTTTCCAAACACCATTCGAGCTCCGATTTATAGCCTGATATTTTTTACGTTTGTTTTCTCGTACTTACTTTCATATAGGTAACTTAACTCGATCTGTTTGACAAAATCACTCGAGCTACGGTCTCGTGATTTTTTCAAAACAGCTCTCGTTAAATTGCCAATGAAAGTAAGTACTCGAAAACAACCATTAAAAAATATCCGGCTAAATCTGAGTTCTTATGGTATTACCCCAGACAATTGTTGATACAACAAAATAAAATAAATAAGATACGTTTGAGTTGTGTTTTATTAAAAATATATAATTTTTGTGAACCCGTTCGCGAAGTAAACACAATACAGGCCGCGAAATACAATTTCCAAGTAACTTACAATTAGTGCCATAGTTCAGGTAAATAAATGATAAGGTTTTGAAAACAAAGAAATTGGGGGAAAGCTGAAAATTGATAGATACGCTTAAAATGTGGTACTGAGAAACATATCACAACTCCTCATGCGTGGGTAATAAGCCGGCTGAGCCATTTTGGAAAATGGCGGATAAAATTGCTTTTTCGCTAATATTTCAGAAAGTATTAATTTTATGGGCATCAATGTTCCAAATGAAAATGTAGCTGACAAAATTCCCCACAATTTAATTTTTTATCGAACCTCGTTCGTTCAATAGTTTCTGAGATAGAATTTTCTTCAGCAACTGTCATTTTTTGATATTCCGAAAAAGTGCCGTTTTTTGCGCATATTTGGTAAATATTTCAGATTTGGCTACTTCTACGTACAAAATGGATTTTATAAACGTTAAAGAGAATTAAATTTCCTGCAAAAAAAGTTGGTTATTAAATGTCGCGCAACTATTTTCGGATATATGATTTTGTAAAGAAAATTGCTATCACGAATTTATGAGAATTACATATTTTGACCATTAGTAAATAAAAAACGGTTAGCCCGACATGGCTAATTCCATGCCAAATCACATAATTTAAAAACATGATCGTGCTTCTATATCACAGATTTTGTTCAATTTTTTTCCTTGCATAGATACATACGAAATAACATTAAATTAATTTTTTCTCTCAGTACGTAAGTAAAAAGAGATTTCGCGATCTTGGTATACAAATACTTAAGTATTTTAAAACAAGAATGGAATCATAAGATTTATAAATGTTTGACAACTTTTAACTTATGTCTTGTTTTACTGTTAACTTTTTTAACACGTCTAGATTCACAAAGAGAATCTTTCAATAACTTAACTTTAATTAATAACTTAAGTAAATATATACGATGTTCACTACATTGATTCACAAACCAGCTTGGAAAATGAAGATCGGTTTTCGACTTTATATGATTAAAGAGTAAAATCGACAATTGTTTTTTATGTTTAATTGTTTCATATATCTCAACATAGCAGCTTAGTTGGAATTCGACAATTGAAGTGAATGATTCTGATGGAAGACACAAGTGGCCAGTAGTGTAATCCCTGTTGAGTATTAATAAGTCTGATTCTTGTTGTTCGTCTTTATCTCTTATATTAGTCAAAATGCAATTTTCACATGGAAATGCTTTAAGGCATTTAGTTATTTGGTATCCAGCATAATAGGAAATCGAACACAGTTCTATAATAGAAACCTCACTATGTAAATCTAAATCGTCTTCTACTTCATTTATTACACACTCAGCACTTAGATCTGATTGATTGGTTTTAGATGTGGAAGGCATATTTAAATTATCACGGACTTTTTGGGATTTTAAATAATCTGTAATTGTTAAAAGAGATTCTCCGTCGTTTTGACAATTTCCTTCAGTCCAACTTTGATCTATCCTGTGAAAGACAATGTTTTCTAGCCTATGCCTAAATTGTTGGGCAGTAGGGTACATATTGAAACCGCCAGCACCACGAATTGTACTAAATAAGTTTTCCAAACAATCTTGCGTTAACTTATTTGTTCGTAAAAAAGGAACATCTATATTTTTTAACGGTTGCCACATCATAATAATAGCGTTAATGGTTTGCTGAAGTCCAGTAAAGCATGGTGGTACTTTGTGTTTTCTATTGTCTAGTGTTATAACCTCCCAAGTCTCAATCCATTTAACGAAATATTATAGATCCTCTATTAATGTACTATTTTCGCTAATTGCACAATTGTAAGGATTTGACGTTGATTGGAATCTACTATTTAGAATGTCTATTAATCGATTCACTTTTTCAATAAAATCAACAGTATGCGAAGCACCTGGATCAATCAATTTGCAATCTATGGCTGTTTTAATACCGGATGCTGTTCTATGGCTAAATACTTGCATTGCTAAGTGAGCGGACATTTTTTGAAAATTGTTAGGTCTAATATGTGCATCCGTCAAATGGCCTAAGAACTTTGTACTTTTAATTTGATATCAATAGCAAATGTATCGGATATGTGCTTAAAAGATACTTTGTTATTTTCGACAAGAAAGTAGACTTCAAGTAAACGATTTCTTATGCTTTTAATAAGATGTACGACGTCAAAGAAGGCATATATTTTTTTATCTGAGATAGCGAAATACGGTTTTTCCTGAGAAACGCCTAACATTCTCATGAGGCTTTGGTTTGTACTTCCTTGGTCGCATACAATAGACTTAACATCGAAACCTGAATTATTTACAATTTCAATACATTTTGGAACAAGGTTGACTAAACTATCAGCTTTAACAGAATTATTAGATAGAAAATAAAATAAAGGTAATTTAAAATCTTTAACTATGCCTCGCATCATAAAAACCAATTCTTCCGTGGCATAATTCGGGTTTCTGCCCAAATGTCCCATATCTTCATATCCTTCAATAATATCTAGACTTGGACAGTACTGAACGTATTTGTGCAGACTCATTTCGTCAAAAACTAAATTACATTTTTCGGAGTTTAAATGAAAAGAATTACTTTTATATTTCAAAGCGTCAATTAAATGTGTGTTAAACCCTGTAGTAAAGTTAGGAATATTTGACCATAAACGAATAGAACTTTCAGATGGTAAATTCATCTGCTTATGATTTTTTAAATATCTGTAGCCACCAGGTGCACGATAATGTAAATCTAGAGAAAAATTTTTCCCATCTTCTTCCCAAACTGAGTTCTTTTTGTGTAGGAGTTGCATTTTGCAAAATGTCTTTCGCTTTGCGTTATATCTGATGAATCGATGGAATCTTTTAAATTTTTCTCTTTCAGTTTCTTTTGTAAACGTTTCATTTTTTCATTTTTTGATTTTAGTTGGCTCAATAATTTTGTATGCGCTTGTTTTAGTTTAAAATACTTTTTTTGCCACAGATCACTATTGCCTTGTTTTTTATATTTATTTTTACTCAATTTATTACTTTTAGTCGGTGTATTAAACGGCGATGAGTTTACGTTCACAAGTCCCGTCTCTGAACGATCGGTTGAAACACAGATAGAAGCATCAGGATTATTTGAAAAAAAAGCTGAAAATTTGCTGTAATTGTGACAACTACCGAGCACTTTGTTTATCATCTGTATCATTAAAAATTTACACCAAAATATTAGATCAGAAACTGAGAAATAAAGTGGAAGGAAGACTAAAAGAAGAACAGGTAGCTTTTAGAAGATGGCGACAAACACAAGATAATATACACAGTCTAAGAATGATTATGGAAAAGCGACTGGACAAAAATAAAGAGCTGAGGTTAACTTTCCTAGATATAAAAGCAGCGTTCGATAACATAGACAGGAAAGCAGTATGGGAAATATTGGAAAGTTATATTATTGACGCACAGCTGATTAGGGCCATTAAGTCAGTGTATAAAAATGTAGAAGGGTATGTGAGAATAGATCAAGTAACATCGAAAAGCTTCAAATTACAGAAAGGAATAAAACAAGGGGACAGTCTGAGTCCACTACTATTTATTATCGTAATGAACGAAATTGCAAACTGATGCACCAACAAATTAAACAAAGTAAGTATTGGAATGAGGAATATGGAACCTGTAATTGTACAACACTTAATATATGCAGATGATATAGTTTTAATAACGAGAAAAGATAGGGAGACACAACTAGCTTTGGATAGGTGGCAAGAAGAATTAGGAAAGGTAAATTTAACAATAAATGTCGAGAAGAGCAAAACGATGAAGATAGACAAGAAACATACCCCAGGGAAAGAAATAAGAATGGAAAATGGTGTTATAGAAGAAATGGAAAGATATACGTACTTAGGTACTGTCATAACGAGTAACGGGAAGATAGAAGAAGAAATAACAAATAGAATTAATAAGGCCAACCAAGTATACTATGCTATTAATAATACATTAATTGGAAAGAAGGAGGTTAGCAACAAAACAAAGATACAAATATATAATACGATATACTTACCAACACTGATGTACGCTGCAGAAAATTGGGTTTTAACAGATAAATTCAGGACAAGAATAACAGCCACTGAGATGAAGTTTTTAAGGAAGGCATCAGGTCACACCAGAAAAGACAGAATAAGAAATGACACAATAAGAGACATGCTAGAAGTGGAACCTGTAATAAAAATGGTGGAGAACAAACAGCTAAAATGGTATGAGCACATATACAGAATGGAGACTAACAGGATACCGAAAATAACTACGGAGATGAGAGTGGAAGGAAGAAGACGGAGGGGCAGACCTAGGATATTATGGGAGGAGCAGACTGAGGACATCGCAAGAAGGAGAGGAAAGAACATACAAGAGATCAAAAGATTATCCAGGGACAGATAATATATAGAGGATGGGTGGATGAATATTAGAAGAAGAAAAATAATAGAAAACCCGACGCCCACTGGGAAAAAGGGATGAGCTAAAGAAGAAGAAGAAGATTCATTTGGTATTGTTATGTCTGTTTGTGTTGGTTTTCTGTATATGGAAAATTCAAATAGATTGTCTGCGTTAATCTTGATATTTAAGTCTAGAAAGTTTATAGCCCTGTTTTGTTCTGTTTCTAGTGTAAATTTTATATTAGGGCGGATACTGTTAATAAGAATTAAAAATTCATTGATAACCTCAAAAGAACCGTCAAAACAAGCTAAAATGTCATCAACATAACGAAACCAGAAGATAATGTGTTTAGAGAGGTTTAATTCAAATATTCGATCTTCAAACTTGTCCAAAAATATGTTAGCTAATAGAGGACGTAGAGAATTACCCATAGGTAAACCATCCTTTTGTAAATAAGTTATGTTATTAAAAGTGAAATAATCTTGACTTATACAAAGGTCAAATAATTGAATTAACTCTAACCTTTTAACTAATTCTATATTACTATTGATCAAGAAACTATCTAATAAAGGAGTACATCCTTTTGGGGGTATTCTGGAGAACATGTTGCAAAAAACTAACAGGTTTTGAATGTGGTGGAAGATGTATGTTTTGCAGCTTATCTACTAATTCTAATGAATTTCTAACAGAGTATTTCGATTTGTAACCTATCGTGTTAATAATCTGGCTCAGTTTTTTGGATAAAATGTGATTATTAGGTGCATAGATGTATGATACAACTGGTCTTATTGGAATATTCTGTTTATGTGTTTTGACTAGTCCATATAGTTTAGGTTGTTGTGGGTTTTTATTAATGATTTGTTGCTTTTCTAATTCTGAAAAGCAGATATTGCAGTTTTCTAAACCTTGTTTTATTTCTTTTCGGAATTTTGTGGTTGGGTTTTTGTTTAAAGTTTCTAAATTTTCTTTATTAATAAATTCATTAACTTTTTGTATGTAAATATCTTTGGAAAGAATTACCAGTGTTACCTTTATCTGCTTTAACAGAAATTAGATTGTTCTCTGTGATTTTGTGTTTTATAGATTGAAGAAGTGATATGTTAGATGTGTTGTACATTTTGTCCTATTTCAAAGACATCTCTTTTAACAAATTCGAAATTTGGAATTTTGCATAGTTATTATGATCTTTCTTAAGTATAGTTTCGCATTCAACGGCCAAAATTTCTTTAATTTTGTTGGTAAATCTTGGAAAAGGACAAAATTTGAAACCTTTGTTAAGAAATTGTGTTTCTCTGTCATTGAATGTTATATTCGACAAGTTTATGAAACGAGGATAAAAGTTTGCAGTGTTCTGACAATTAAGGTTATTTTGCAGTGTACGTTTTTGTTGTACAAGTCGATGAAGTTTATTTTTCTGTGTGGTGTATTTTTTGAATTTAATGTGACTGAAATTTTATATGTAATGTAATTATTTTGTTTTTATATAGATTGTATATATTTTATTGTCTTAACGGTCGCCCTCAGTTGATTAGGCTGATTAGCTGATCAGTATTAATTATTTAGTTATTTTTGTTTAATTATTTCTGAAATGAGTTAATAAACAGTTTGTAATAAAAATAATTATTGTCATAAAGAACAATTATTTATGTTATAAAATTAGTATAAATTAGTGATGCACCGAAGCGGCATTTGGTCGAATCACCGAATACCGAATATTCGGTCATTAAAATTTGCCGAAGCGCCGAAGATTCGGCCGAAGCACAATAGAAATTTGAGTTTCGATTAGTTTTATTGAATATAAAATTATGTCACAAAAAGAAAACACTTTTGCTATAATAAAATAATATAAAATATAACTAAACAAAATTAATAAAACATAAACAGTATCATATTATAAAAACATGTCAAAAACTTCATTAAAAAACGCTTATTAAAAAACTACAACGTAATATAAGAGCATTAAAAAACATTTCAGTATTTAAAATTAGTAGTAAAACTAAGCCACTACTGCGACATTTTCTTATGGGATTTAACATGGGCCCAAAAAAACTATATCACTTCCGGTCTGAGCTCGACCGATGACGTCATGAACTTTGTAACGAACTTTTACAATTTGAAACAGGATGTAGCATCCGGTCCAAAATTTGAAACAGGATGTAGCATCCGGCCTGAAACAGGAAACGACATCCGGCCCAAAATTTAACGAACTTTTACATCCTGCCATTTGTAACGGTCTTTTACATCCGCTCCAAAATTCAGGCCATTTGTAACGGTCTTTTACATCCGCTCCAACATCTTAACACATGAACTCGGGGTACACGTACCGCCGAGAGAACTCAGGCAGATTTAGAATAAAAAGGCACCACACCTACAGAAAACTTATCAGTTCTTCTCCAGTTACCCTAGAAGTATCTTGTGCTCTGTGCTCTTGTCAGTGTTTTGTGAATTTTTAAGTGTTGTGAAGTGAGATAGGTATGTTAAATTTTTATTAATTTGTTTTAATTTTGTTTAATTTTTTATTAATTTTATTAAACGGCTTCATATTTTTTAAAGAAAAAATGGCCACCATTATTGAGACTTCAACTCAAATGATTGACACCATTGAACGGGCAATGCAGTTAATTATTGAAAATCCTGCCGAGCTTGAGGTATGGATTAAGCAGGCAGGGGCGAACATCCGCCTACTCAATGCCGCCCTCAAAAAAGGGGATTTAAACATGGGGCATAAACGCCATGTAGAAGCCGCTATAGGGCGGATGAAGGGTAAGCATATTATTTGTAAATTTTTACAGTTTTCTAATTAATACTTTTTAGGATGCCGCACAATCATGAAAGCCCGCCACGTTCAGGGGGCAGGCTATAATCCTCATAAGGAAATTCGCAGTCAAAGACTGCGTTGGGAGGAGGTTAATTCAGCCTTCCAAGGAAGGATCAGGACAGGGGTTATCGTGAACCTGAAGCACACCGATCCATTAACCTTCCTTGAGGATGCATACTTCATCTTCGCCATTCGAATCAAGCATGCTCTGAAGGATCACCCTCAAATGAAAACCAATACAGACTTTTGCGGCGTTTTTGTTAAAGATTCCCCAGAGGGCCCCATAGAGGAAGCAAAACATTTTCAATCCAAAAATACCGTAATCGACGGGGATACGGATTTGAAAGAGTGGTGGTCGGAGCATGTTCAAGACAGCATCATTGTACAGCTCGAGGATTTCCAAGAGCGGGAATCCGGATGGGCACTCAAGTCCATCATTAATATTGCTGTCAATATAAACAGGTAATATAATTTCTCTTTATTCTGAATTCAAAAATTAATTTCAAATGTTTACAGATACGAACCCATTCGGGGTTCATCTTACGTACCCCTGCCGCCTAGTATAGAGAGGAAGCATGCATGCATCAACGTCAGGAATGATGATGATGCATGTTTTGCGTGGGCAGTTGTTGCCGCTCTCCATCCTACTGATGATGAACACAATTCCAGCAGAGTCAGCAGTTACCCGCACTATTCCGAGGTTCTTAATGTCGAAGGCCTCAGGTTCCCCATGACAGTCGATCAAGTCAAGAAATTTGAGAAGCTGAATAACATCTCTATCAACACCTTCATGCTAGAGCGGCAGAAAAAGGGGTACAAAGTAGTGTCAGCCCGCATCACCAAAAAGAAGCTTGACCGTCACGTCAACCTCCTCATCATACAGAGCACGTATGATGAGGATCATGATGAGGATGACATAAAATATCATTGGGTTTGGATCAAGAACCTGAGCCGCCTAATTAACAAGCAAATGTCATCCAACAAACATAAGAAGTTTATTTGCGAGCGCTGCCTTCAAAGTTTCTTCAGCGAGGAGAGGCTGAAAACTCACGAAATTGATTGCGGGGAGATCAATGAGTGTAGAGTCCGAATGCCTAGGGAGGATGAGAAAATAGTACAATTCAAGAACTTCAGCCACGCTCTTCGTGTACCCTTCATCATTTATGCGGACTTCGAGGCTTTACTAAAACCCATAAGTAAGCAGAAAGGGAAGCAGAGCGAACTCTATCAAGAACACGAGGCCTTTAGCGTGGGGTACTATTTTCACAGCTCCTACGACCCCTCCCTAAGCAAATACAGAAGTCATCGGGGGCCCGACTGCCGCGAATGGTTTATTGAAGAGCTCAGGCAAATCGTTGAGGACGTACAACCTATCTACAGGACGGTTAAGCCTATGAGTTTTACTCCTCAAGAAGAGCTAGATTTTGAGGCTGCTACTACCTGCCACATCTGTTCAAAGCCGTTTACTGATGATGATGTTAAAGTCCATGATCATTGCCATCTTACTGGAGCTTTTCGCGGGGCCGGGCACGTCGGGTGCAACATCAACTACCAAGATAAAAGGGTCATCCCGGTAGTGTTTCACAATCTCAGCGGGTACGATGCATCTTTCATCATCAAAGACTTAGCGTTACAAATTGACGGCAATGTCAATCTCCTGCCTGTGAACAAAACTAAGTACATTTCGTTCACCAAATCGATAGAGGGCAGCGAGATCAAGCTAAGATTTATCGACTCTTTCCGCTTCATGGCTTCCTCCCTCGATAAACTAGCATCGTACCTGGATGAGTTAAAGATAATGAGGCAGCAATTCCCCGACCTAGATGACTACAAATTCGAACTCTTGACCCGTAAAGGCGTGTTCCCCTACGAGTACCTCGACTCGTGGGGGCGTCTTGATGAACCTCAGCTTCCCCCTAAACGCGACTTCTTCTCCAAGTTAAAGGGGGAAGGCATAACCGATGAGGACTACACCCACGCTAGTCGAGTGTGGGATGAGTTCGAATGTCAGACTCTAGGCGACTATGCGGACCTGTACATGAAAACGGATGTCCTACTGCTCGCAGACATCTTCGAAAATTTTCGCGACACATCGATGAAAACGTATAAACTCGATGCAGCTCACTACGTCAGCGCCCCAGGACTTACCTGGGACGCCATGTTAAAATATACACAGGTCGAGCTAGAGCTGCTGAGAGACATCGATATGTTGATGTTTGTCGAGCGGGGCATCCGAGGAGGCTTGAGTCAATGTAGTAACAGGTAAGTTAACAACTTTCTTACATTTAAACTTTTGTAATTAACTTTTTCTTTTGTTTAGGTACGCTAAAGCTAATAATAAATACATGCCCGACTACAATCCCGATGAAGCTTCCTCATATCTGATGTACTACGACGTCAACAATTTGTACGGGTGGGCGATGAGTCAAAATCTACCGACCGGGGGGTTCAAGTGGATGAAAAAGGTCCCGCCAGCAGCACAAGTAGCCTGCGATATAATGAAGGTCTCTGACACTTCATCTAAGGGGTACATGTTAGAGATAAACATCGAGTACCCCAGACACCTCCACGACCTACATAAAGACATGCCTCTGCTGCCCATTCACACCACCGCCCCCGGCTCGAAACAGAAAAAGTTGATGACCACCCTGTACAACAAAGAGCGCTACATCATCCACTATAGGGCTCTCAAACAGGCGCTTAAACACGGGCTTGTGCTCACTAAGGTGCACAGGATCTTAGAGTTCAAGCAAAGTGCCTGGATGAAGCCCTATATAGAGCTCAATACCGATATGAGGAAGCAAGCAAGAAATGAATTCGAAAAGAACTTCTACAAGCTGATGAATAACTCTGCTTTCGGTGAGTTTAAAAATCCTTTGTTGAACACAAAACTAATTATATTTTTTACAGGGAAAACCATGGAGGACGTTAGAAAACGTAAGGTAGTGAAATTGGTGTCGGAATGGGACGGTCGGTATTCAGCTAAAGTGAGAATCGCCGCCCCCAACTTCCACAGCTCTACCATCCTCCAAGGGGACCCGGAAGACAGTTTAGTGATCATAGAGATGAATAAGACTGAAGTGTGCATGAACAAGCCTGTGTACGTAGGGATGAGTGTCTTGGATATTTCCAAAACTCAGCTGTATGAATTTCTTTACGAATATTTACATCCTAAATACGGCGCCAGATGTAAAGTGATGTACTCTGACACTGATAGTTTAGTATGTAGTATATTATGTTTAGACATTTATACGGATATGAAAGAAGACATTCATCTCTTCGACACCAGTGACTATGCCCCAGACAATGTGTATAAAATCCCCCTAGTGAATAAAAAAGTGCCCGGGCTCATGAAAGACGAAAATAACGGCAAAATAATGACTGAATTCGTGGGCCTGAGATCGAAAATGTATGCGGATCGGGTCGAAGGCCGGGATGCCGCTAAGAAGGCTAAAGGTGTCAAGGGCGTGGTTGTGAAACAAACTATTACCTTCGACGACTACCTCCAATGCCTAAAAACAGGTATGGAGCAGCAGAGGAGTCAAAACTGCATCCGAAACATCGACCACACCCTGTACACCATGCGGCAAACGAAGATAGCCCTGAGTTCTGCGGATGACAAGAGGCAGCTGTTACCTAATACGACAGACACACTGCCTTGGGGGTATCAGCAGCCTCTCATGGAGATCGATCCTCCTGACCCGAACCGCATACCCCATGATCCCCTAGACTATCTAATCAAGCTAGCGGAGCGAGAATTAGACAATATGTGCTGTGATAATTAGTATTAGTTAGTTAATAGATGAGAATGGACGTGTTAAGAATTCAAGACATAATTTATGACGTAGTGATAAGTGAATTAAAACGGAAAAACATTATAGACTTCTGTTTTCCCGCTTGTATACTGTTATATGAACAATTTAGAAAATATGATTTAAATGTTAGAATAGTTAAAGGATATGCGATAGATTTTAGTTCGTACATTACGAAAGCCCGACAACATTATTGGATTGAACATGAAGGTAGAATTCTCGATCCTGCCGGACATGATGTTGAAGAATGGTTAGATCCCGATGATATACAGTTCCTAAGCTTCCCTGAAGATGAAGCTATGTGTAAATATTACGATAATGTTAAAGAATCAGACAGCGTCGAAATATTTTTTAATGACGCGCCTCTGTATTTAGGACATCTTCGAGATGTCATTAATTATAAGATAAAACAAAATGTTCGTAAAATCTTATCTGACAAATAATAAATGTATTGAACATATGTTGTGTTTTATTAGGTTAATAAAACTCTCTTATCTTACTGCGGTTTCCTGCAAAAGTAAACACCGATATTGTTAAAAATATTCTTTATTATCACATTTTACAAGCAATTTAATAAACTTATTAGGTGATTTACAATACATTTCCGTATATTTAATTTTAGATTCTAACATAGGCCTTAAAATATTATCGAATTGTGAAATACGGCGTCGGAACCGGTACCTATCGATCTTCTTCCGGTACTTCAAAGTATTGAACTTTATCATCGAACCTCACACGAGAGAGCTTTTTGGAATCCATGAGTCGTGAGATTTATCTAACCCAAGCCACCTAACATACAGATCAGAGTTGCGTTTCCGCAGCACTTTTGATATGAGATGCACGTGTGGTTCTGAAGTTAACTGAAGCTCCTCACCATAAAACTGACCTAGTATAGGGCGATCTCGCGAATCTTCTAACATATAAGTGACGGGATTTCCATTTTTAATCTTAACGATTTTAAATAATTCCGCGGACCAGTTAGGTGTGTAACTTTTCTCGAAAGCGGATTTAAACTTCGAAATTCTCACGAGATTTCCTATTTTAAACTTACGTTTTCCAGGCATATCAAAATTGTCGTAAACGTTAAGCTGCGTAGTGCTGTTGACGTCACTAGGACGCATGCCCGTCGTACGATGTTTTCGTGAGTTATATTCATTAGTGATCTTATCTAAGATGTCAACCCAAATGTATCGACCTCTAAGGCTGAAAGCTTTATACAAAGCAGATTTTAAAGTACGTATGACTCTTTCGGCAATAGCTGCTTTCTTAACGCTATATGTAGAGTAATGATTGATGTTATGTTTTTTCATCAAAGCAGAGAACTCTTTACAATAAAACTCGCGACCTTGATCAGTTTGAATGTTATCGGGAACCCGACCTTCTTTTAAAATAGAAGCTACAGCTTTGGCGACTTCAGCTCCTTTCTTAGATTTTAAGGGTCTAGTCCATAGGAATTTCGAGTAGCAATCGATCATCACTAGTATATACTTGAAACCTTTATTAATTGAAGCATACGACGCAAAGACAGCTAAGTCAGATTGCCAAAGGTCATCTAATTTTTTGATAACAGTTCTCTTTCGGGGGAAATTCCGCCTAGCCTGTCTGTGAAGCTCTCGTATCACCTGCTCCATTTTCTATGTTGTTTTTATCGATGACGTTCTTTTTTATACCCTTTAAAATACTCATTTCATCTTCCAGTGTGATTATTCTAGTCACGGCTTCTTTTTGAAAATCAGCAACTTTTTGTACAATTATTTTAGCTTCCTTCAAATTGTTGTTAGCATTATCTACATGAGCTTGAAGTCGCTCATTCAAAACCCCTTTTATGCCGTCAGCATACAATTTATTCACGGCCTCAGAGGCATTTACGGGGTCGGGCACGTTAATGATCTTAGTTTTCTTAACATCGTAGTTTCCGGCCTCGTCTAACATGAGGCATCTAGCTATTTTATTCTCGATAATTCTTGGAATGGCTTCAATAGCATATGTGACTCGAGAATCTAGATTGTCAAGTAACTTATCAACATAAAGTTTAGTGACTGCGTCATTATTCTCTTGCGGTTCCTTTAATTGGATAATTCGCTTATTACTTGCAACGAATTCCTGACCATTGCGATGAAGGCAGTTTGCTATTGCATACATAGTAATTTTCGAATTGACGTCCGCATGTAGGCGATTTAGGGTATGTCCGCAGGCAGATCGGCACGCATGATCAACGTACATCTTATTGACTCCGTCGGTGTCGCTCTGAGGACCGGCGAGGTTTACCAATCTTTTCAGGTCAAAATCATACTTTGTATTCAAGTAATGTTTCAGAGTTATGACGTCACTCTCATTAACAGGATCAGCTACATTTGCCAGTCTTTTGTTTCGTATATCGAAATGCCCGTCGTTGCTTAGAGTGAATCCTAAGCCCAGAGGGCCCTGCCTACCCCCTCTGAGCGCGGCATGATAACGTCCAAACTTATCTATGCTCATCTTGAAACTAACAGAGTTCGCGAGTTATCCTTGTTATTTATACAATAATATCAGCTTCTCTCAGTTCTTCGATTATAGAGGCAATTTCATTAGCGTGACCTGTATGACCCGCGGTCTTGGATGCGAACAGCAATCTTAGTCGCTCAACTAGTTCCGAGGGCTCGTTCCAATACACGTATTCCATAGGTTTCTCGGTGACTTCCTTAAATCCGTAGCCGCTAGTTGATTTAGATCTGAGACTCGGTTTTATAATATGCATCCACTTGAAAGCGCTTGTGCCCCTAAACTGCCCCTTAGGGTTGAGATTACGTCTGATTGCGTTAGTGCGATCAACGATATCCATATACTGCTGTTTATCCTTCTCTGTATAGTCCGGAGGTGTTTTGTAAATAAGGAGATTGTATAAGCCCTCCGTGCCCTTATAAATTCTTCCTTTAATTTCTAAATCAGGCCCTATGATTCTGATATCTGAGTCCCCGATACGCCATTTATCTGTTTCCGTATTGTACAACACCCCATAAGTATGATCTAGATTTTTCTTAGTATCCTTTATCATGATTTCAACATATTTCCTAGGTAAAGGATCGTACTGATTCAAGAACTCTTCGCCTACATCGGTATCTAATATGAATGCATCGTCATCTTCTTCTTCTTGTATTTCCGGAAGACTCTCCCATTCCTGAGTATATTGAGGAAGCTCGGTCTCTGTAGCAACATCGGCATGCTTGATAGGTTCAGTCTGCATATGTTTTTTATGTACAGGCGCCGTTTCGGTATGCATATGCCGTACAGATCTCTTCTCAGTGATTTGCTTCAGCGGGGTCACTATCGGTTTGTAAAGGTCCTCAAGAAGGCGCTCGGTATCCTGCTTACCCTGTTTAAGTTCCTTATACTTTCTCTTAATGTCTTTGCGGACTTTAATGAGATGCTGCTTGATTATCTTAGACTTTTTATCCATGATGATAGGTACTTTCAGACAGACAGACAGACAGCCAGACAGACAGACAGACAGACAGACAGACAGCTAGACAGACAGACAGACAGACAGACAGACAGACAGACAGACAGACAGACAGACAGACAGGTAGACAGGTAGACAGACAGACAGACAGACAGACAGACAGACAGACAGACAGACAGGTAGACAGGTAGACAGACTCCTTTTAGATAGGTTCTGTGTACTTCATATGACGTCACCTGCTTATATAGCAGTCGAATCCTTTGCGATATCTACCTTTCTCGGAATCTTTATCTATCATAAGAAACCCGTATTTATTCTTCCAACATTCCGAGCACATACGTTTAAACTCTTCGAAAGACATATCTGCACCTACGTGATCATCAAACACATGCCTTAGGTTTAGGGAGTCTTGCTTAAACAACACCACCACATTAGCGTTATCTCTTACTAGCTGTTTAGGTATACGAGAATAGGTTTGACAAAGATAGAAACAGTCTATCGAATTATGACGCCCCATGCTGAAATATTCCCTCATAGCGTTTTGCTTATCACAGGCTATGTCGTCGAAAATCATGACTGAATTGGGTCTAGCATCGCTAGGAGCTATCACGTCTGAGGTTGTAGGAAAATACTTTAAAGGCGGTTTGAGTATCTGCTCTAAATACTCGTACTTGGGCTGATTAAGCGATTTAGAATACACATATACGTTTTCAAATCGGAGTCCGTTCGGATGTTCGATCAGACTTATTACTACATTAGTTTTACCGCAATTACTAGGGCCGCATATTATGGCCCTGATTGAATTAGGCAACAAGGTTCCATGCTTATTCTTTACTTCAGACTCTAGGAAATCGTGATCGCTCACTGTTAACGTTTGCTTCTGCTTATGGAACTTCATCTTTCTGATCTCTCAAAGCGGCGCCCCCCTATATATACTCCCACGCCCACGCCAAATCTCATTAAATGCCGAGACGTCGTACAGGTAAAGGTGTGGTGAACACCCTGATAAATAATCTCCCGTTCGAAGCTCACATACCTGGATACAGGTTTTGCGGACCTGGCACTAAGCTGCAAGAGAGATTAGCTAGAGGAGATCGCGGTATAAATCTTTTGGACGAAGCCTGCAGAGAACACGATATCTCTTATTCTCAGCATAAGGATTTAACTGCAAGGCACGAGGCCGATCGTATTCTTCAGGAACGTGCTTGGCGTAGAGTCAAGTCTAAAGACGCTAGTGTAGGAGAACGGGCTGCTGCCTGGGGTGTCACTACTGTCATGAAAACTAAAAGAGCTATCGGAGCGGGAATGCGAAAGAAGAAACAGCAGCGGGTAGCTTTCAAGGGCGGTTTACTGAAACATATAAAAGCGGCAGT
Source organism: Agrypnus murinus (assembly GCA_929113105.1). NCBI lineage: Eukaryota > Metazoa > Arthropoda > Insecta > Coleoptera > Elateridae > Agrypnus > Agrypnus murinus. The sequence continues at coordinate 146,916,653 of OV816026.1, forward strand.
AAAGTTCGGAAATCATCCGCTAGCTGACTCGATTAAGAAAGCTTTGAATGTAGCAAAACACTTTGTTAAAACTATCGGAGGGAAGAAAAACGTTCGGGTTCCTAGAGTCATCCCTATACCTAAGCAAGGCGGTATAATACCTTTCCTCATCCCTTTGTTCGCAGGCCTTTCAGCAGCAGGGTAAATATACTAATGATAATAATTATAATAATTACAATACAAACTTCCTTCACAGAGCTATCGCAGGAGGGGCCTCGGGAATCGCTAAAGCTGTAACCGATGCTAAAGCCGCTAGAAAACAGCTGCAAGAAAGCGAACGACATAATAAAACTATGGAATCGATCGCCTTAGGAAAACGAGGCTCTGCTCTCTACTTGAAACCTCACAAGTCGGGCACGGCTCTTTACTTAAAACCTCATTCAAAAAACCGATAAGGTTGCCTCGGAGAGCTCTTACAGATCAGGATTTGAGAAAACATGCTAAAGGAGTAGCATACTTCAGAAACGTTTTCATGCGAGACAAGTTACCTACCAAGCCTCAGATTAACGAAAGCGGAATAGTAAATTTGGATGATGACAAAGGTCCGGGTACTCATTGGGTCGCATATAAAAAGCGAGGTAACTCGGTGACGTATTATGACAGTTTTGGCGATCTAAGACCTCCTCAGGAGATAATACGCTACTTTAGAGGATGCAACATTCGATACAATTATGATAGAGAACAAAACTATAACTCAGTAATCTGCGGACACCTATGTCTAAAGTTCTTATATAAATAAGGGGTCTGTATCCTTAGAGCTTAGTCATGTCGCGAACATTCACCTTGACAGGTGTAGGCAACGTGTTAAGCTGCAACTATTTTCCCCCGATCGAATTAGACTCAAGTAAAAACAACGAATTGGGACTGGTGGGGTTTTACGGCTGTAACTCTATCAGAAACATCTTTCCGGGCAACAACAGGCTTTATTATAAAGATAAAGCGATTACTATTCCTTCCGGCGCCTACGAAATCGAAGAACTCAACAAATATATTCAGTCAGTCATTTGCCCCGATAATCGAAGTGATTTTGTGCTGAAAGCGAACAACAACACTTTAAAGTGCGAAATAAAATCTAAATATAACATCGACTTCACTAAGCCTGGCAACATAGGACGTATGCTCGGTTTTTCACCGAATTTACTAAAGGCGAATAAAACTCACGAATCGGATTTAGACGTTCAAATAGTGAAAGCAACAAACATTCACGTAGAGTGTAATATTACAGGAGGAGCTTACAGGAATAACACTTCGTCTCATACAATTTTCGAATTCGATATTTCTGTAGAACCCGGCTACAGATTAGTCAAGGAGCCTTCGAACGTTATATATTTACCTGTAAACGGGGAAAGAATAGACAACATCACTTTAAGACTTGTTGATCAGAACGGGGAATTGGTCGACTTTGGAGACGAGCAAGTCACCATTAGATTGCAGTTGAACTCATCTAAACCATTACTAAAGCCGGAAGAGTACCTATTGGATATACTGAAATCGTGGAAGATCCCTGTTGAACTATCGGGATAAAATTATTATGGGGCTGAAGATTTACTATAAAAACGCCGGATGTCGTTCCGACTTTAATAGTCGGTCGGAAGCCGGACACATCACACCTTCGCAAGCTCATTTTCTGGAATCGATAGGACTAAAAGTTAAATATGGAAGACGCATTGACGGAAGTGTTTCATCGCGTACCCTACGTCAACCTGATAGTGGAAGCAAACCTAAGGACGGTGCATCCTAAAGTTAGCACCTTCAACAATTCGGATGAAATCAGTCTCGTGATCGATAAAGGTGATCTGATCACGGCAACCTTCAATAGCACGCTCTATCTAGAAGGAACGTTTACTGTTAAGGAAGAGGGCAAGACATTCACGCTGACTCATAACGCCCCCCTGTGCCTCTTCGAAGAAATAAGATTCCTGCTAGGAGATCAGATTATCGAAACCTGCAGGCTGCCCGGCATAAATTCAGCAATCAAGGGCGTAGTTTCCTACTCCCCCACTCAATCGAAAGCTCTCAGTAAAACAGGATGGCACCCTCTAGGCGAGAACCTGCAGATATCTCCAGACAAAAAATCATTCAGCGCCTCTATACCGTTAAGTCACATCCTGGGATTCGCCGAGGGTCATCAAAAGGACATCATAAACATGCGTCAAGAATTGGTTCTCGTTCGTGCTAAATCAGACTTGAACTGCTACAGCAGTGCCGATACAGATGTCACAATCACCTTGAGTAAAGTCGTATGGAAGGTGCCTCATGTGATTCCTAACGATGAGGAAAAGCTTAAGTTATATCATGGAATAAGTCAGAACGTATGGATTCCTATAGCATTCCACGAACGCAACCTAAACATTTACCCAGGCTTACCTCAAAGCAAAAACGTGGTGTGGTCAGTAAGAAGCAATACGGGATTTCAAAGACCTCAATGGGTATTGTGTGCCTTTCAAGTCAACAAGAATAATAATAGAGCCGCTTCCGCTACCGCTTTCGATGATGTTTCTCTACAGAACCTGGCTGTTTACCTTAATGAGCGTAGATATCCTTACGAACAACAAAACTACGATTTTGATAAGAATAGGTACATGTCTGCCTATGATGAGTATTTAGACTTCAGCTCGACGTACTATGGTAAGCGGGAAGCCGGACCCTTGCTCGACTATGCGGAATACAAAAAGTGCCCGATTTTCGTGGTGAACCTCACGAAGCAGAACGAGTCTATTCAAAACATAGTGCTGAATGTGAAATTGGACATTGAGTCCCGTAAGGATATACCCGCTAACACTACTGCATATTGTCTCATTCTTCACGACGTCGTGGTCGAGTATCAGCCTTTCACAGGTCTCATAAGAAAACTTCAATGATTGCCGTAATAGACGTTCAAGCCTTCTGCACTCCGGAGTTTACTGCTAAAGAATTATCAGTGTGGGATGGTAGTAGGCTAAGTCACTACCTCTTCAAACCTCCTTTTCCATTTCGCTGCTTGAATGAAGATCTGAGAAGACAGGCGATTTGGTTAGAAAGAAATCATCATGGGCTCCGATGGACTCGAGGTTTCGCTGACTTGAAGGATCTCCCCGAGATCCTGTTACATGATACAGCTCATGTACATACTGTGTACTGTAAAGGTCTGGAGAAAGGTCAATACATACAAAAATTCCTAGGGAGCAAAGTGAACATCCTTGAAGACTACGATTTCAAGCTGGAACCCTCGAGACCTGCCTGTCTCAATCATATTTTAGATATATGTCATTGTACTATAAATAATTGTAAATACCTATATGATGAAATAATTCAAAGTTAATAATAAAGATTTTTTTTCATATCGCTGTTTTATTAGTAGGCTTTTAGTATGATTTAGTTTAGTGTACTTTCAGACTTCGAACGATGCAGATCGTAATCATAGGACTGCTGCTCCTTCACAGCTCTTACGCTACAGACGTGAGCTATGTAGTTAAATATCTACAACGATTTGGTTATCTCGGAAAAAATGAAAACATAACCTCATTCGATGATAGAAGTATCATCACAGCTCTGTCACTTTTTCAAAAACGCCATCGTCTTAACGATGATGGCAAGTTAAATAATGAAACCCTCGATCTTTTAAAAAAGCCTAGATGCGGTTTGGAAGATAATCCTTTCGGATACCGCCTGCATCACTTTAAATGGCCTAAATCTTCACTAACATGGAAGTTCTATTCTAGTACCCAGGGGCCTATAAACATAGCTACTGCAGCATTTGCCGAATGGCAGCGTCATTCTGGGCTGCAGTTTAGAGAAGTTTTAACTGGGAAGCCTAATATCTCCATTAGCTTTAGGACTAAAGGGCATATGCGAATGGAAAGTAGAGAAAATTGCCCACATGATCTGGACGGGCTCGGTAATGTTCTAGCTCATACGTATTATCCCGAACCGGGTAAGACAACTACTGAAATACACCTGGACTCTGATGAGCCGTGGCATTATGAATTAACCCAAGTACCTGGAAAAATCAGTCTGTATACAGTGCTAATGCATGAAATAGGTCACGCTCTAGGCATTCAACATTCTGAAGACGAAAATTCGCTAATGTATGATTTTTATAATGAACATCTCACGTCGCTAACTCAGGATGATGTTCAGTCAGTTCAGGCTTTGTATGGGCCTCCCCCGTTGCCGGATGTTCCTTCTACAACAACAACAACTACCTCAGCCGCCGTATCAATTCCAAACCCTATAGACGTTTGCTCGGTAAAGGATTTTGATGCTATGCTAATCATGAATAAAAAACTATATCTGCTATACAATCAGTGGGTTTGGTCTATACCTTTAGGAAAGAGAAAATTTGGAAGCCCAATTTATATTCATGATTGGCTTAGATTTCTACCCCCTTTTAAGAAAATTAATGCAGTATATCAAAGGCGTAACGGGCAAATTGTTATGTTTATAGACAATCTTGTGTATCTGATAAATTATCCTAGTTTTCGACCTGTTTATGGTTGGCCGAAGACTTTAGATGCGCTAGGATTTCCGGCTCATAGTTTTATCCGAGCTGCAGTGAACACTTACAGCGGGCGTACTTTCATCTTTTATAATACGGACCTTTACGCTGAACTTGATGAGTGCTCCTTAGTCACTAAAGAATTAGGATTAATCTCAGACATATTCCCAGGATTGCCCGCTAAGATGACTTCAGCTTTCAGATATACTGACGGCGTCTTGTACTTCATGAATAAAAAACATATGTTTTTATATAACGAGTTCACAAACAGCTTGATACGATCTGAAATTAAAGATATGTCTATATTCGGTATTCAGTGTCCGAATCGAGGGATCTTAGAACAATTGTATAATTTAATGTCGAAGCTGTCATCGCTCGCTATGCTAAACGAAGAAAATGATGATTCTGATAATGACATGTAATTTTAAGTTTATAATAAAACGCATATTTTTTAACTCTATTGTTTTATTTCCATTTCAAATACAGGTAGTATGAACATACGAAGCTTATCATAAACAATATACATAAAGAAGCTATTACAATCAGCGCTATAAAGCTTTTATAATAATGTCTATAAACGTCTAAATTTAATACAATCGGAGTCCATGCGGTATCTGCTTTCTGGTTGTTAGCGAACAGGAAACGAATTTTATAATATAAAAAAACTGCTTTCTTCTTCGGCAAATCGATCGTAAATGTGCTTAAGTCGTGGTCTACAAAATCTGCTGACATGTGGGTCCATTTATCGGGCCACGCTTGTATATCTCGTGAGTCTGGTGCTTTACCTGAATTGGAAAAATATACACAAATCCAAGCTTCTTGACTTCCTCGAGGACAGGAAATGAATAGTGTATTGTTATATATTTGGGCTAAAGTAAACAGTAAGGCTACTGTCGGAGGCATCTTGAACAGCGTATTTTTAAAATAGGCGGCCCGTCTACAACGTCACCTGTCTTTGTAAAATGCTCCGTGCAATATTGATATCCCTTTAATTGGTTTTGAAGATGCTTCGACAATTTATGAAAATTTCTAGCTACTGCAGCCCCGCAATATCTTTTCAAGAAATCTATTGGTAGTTGTTGGAGTTCCTCCGAAGTTAATAATTTAACGTCCATATCGGCTTTGATTGTAGGAACGTGTAACAACCTTATTATATGTTTGCTTTTAAAAATCCGTTTTATAGTGAATGTATTTATTTAGCTTTTTCATAAAACAGATTTAATTTAAACGACCTTTTCTCTCATTTCTATAATATTATGTCATCGGAAACCTCAGGCGATAATATGATATCCTCAGTATATATGTAAATTCTCGCGAACAACGCCTCATTTAAAAAAATGTCAGATCAAGAGTTGTGCATAATCATTGTAGAATCAGCTCGGGTATGGTTACCCGAAATGTTTGTAAGTATAATTTATTTACTTAATACATATTCTTTATTGCTGTTTTCTTGTAGCCTGTAGGGACATCAATACCCCTATTATTCATCACCGTTACTCCGGCTAAGGTGTAAAGTGATGTACTCGGACACGGATAGTTTAGTTTGTAGTATCTTATGCGAAGACATTTATGCTTCTTGTTTCAGAAAAAATGCTGTACGTATTCAAGTTCCTATCTTATAAATATCATATTATTAATGTAAATTCTTTTTTTTCAGAAATGCAGATAATAAAAGCTTTTAATTTTTACTGGTGTTTCATTCTAAGGTCTTTATGTGATTTTTTTAAAGTGATTTCTTAAATAATTCAATTTTAATGATTTGCTGTAAGACAGAAAAACCGCAAACATCCTTTTTAGTCAATTTTAATAGATAATGATTTTGTACATAAAAATCTTCTAATTTCTTTTTTAAGAAATGCTGTTTGAATAAAATGGTTTTCTTAAATAATTCAATTTTAATGATTTATTGTTTATTATAAGAAGTTGATAAGCCTGCTCGAACAAAAACCGCAAACTTCCTTTTTAGTCAATTTTAATAGATAAAGAGGCTTTTTTTAAATAAAAATCTTCTAAGACAAGTTGATAAAAATTTTTTATTAATATAAGAGATTACATTATGTCTTAATACTAAAATCTTGATATCATACTTTAAACGTTCTAGTTCTATTAATATAAGAGATACATTATTTCTTAATACTAAAATGCTTGAATAAATTTATCATATTTTGTTTCCCCTTGTACATTTTGATATCATACTTTAAACGTTCTAGTTCGATTAGAAAAGCGTTTAATCGAATTTGATAAGTGCATAGAATGCATGTACCCAAATTACACATATTTACAAATGTTTTTGAAGATCTTGAACAATCTGTTCAGGATATAAATGCAATACCTCAAGCACACTAACAGTATTATAGGATCTTACTGTATCAGAAATCAAGATCCGGATGTTGTTAAGGAATTCTCCCGGAATTTGGGCTGCAGCTATCAGTATATTCTTGTAATAGGTGTAAAATCCTGATGTTTTCAACAGTTCTAAATGCCCCGAGATTATGCTCTGGACTTCCCAAAGATCCTCAAAAGAGCGTTCACCTAGGGTGATGCTTCTCTGGCCTTTAGTAATTTTAATTACTGGCGTTGAATTGAATGATGTAAATAGTATCTCACACCCTTTAAAGTATTCAGGCGCTGTATCTTCAGACTTCGTAAAATATGCTGATATCTGCTGTTTGTATGCGATCAATCTCCCAGACTCTTCAGGTAGGAAGGTTATGGATTGTCTATCACCCCCAATTTTAACAACTGGGGTAAATGACTCGGATGAGCTATACCCTACGGCAATGTACTTCGTTCTCGATTTGTTTAGCCAAAAACTTCTTTGGGAAATCAGTTGCAGATCTTGCGGAACTTCTTTCGGCTCGTATTTTCGTTTTTTCGCTGATGGAAATTTATCTACCACGTTATCGTTGGGTTGGTCGACGGATCTTTTTATCAGGAACTCACTCATATCATGTTGACTCACTGAAAATCGAAATAAAAAAATATTAAAAATTTTAAACATATTAGAATCGAAATAAATAAAAATTATAATAAAAATTAAAACATCTTAAAAATCATACTTACTTATAGCGCTTCGCTGAACTTTGAGATGTTGCTTTAATGATTCTTGGTGATGAACTGATGTATTTCCTGTCTCGTCTTTTTTATACTAAATCTACCTGAGTTCTCTCGGCGGGGCGTGTACCCCGAGTTCATATGTTAAAATGTTGGAGTGGATGTAAAAGACCGTTACAAATGGCCTGAATTTTGGAGCGGATGTAAAAGACCGTTACAAATGGCCTGAATTTTGGAGCGGATGTAAAAGTTCGTTAAATTTTGGGCCGGATGTCGTTTCCTGTTTCTGGACCGGATGCTACATCCTGTTTCAAATTTTGGACCGGATGCTACATCCTGTTTCAAATTGTAAAAGTTCGTTACAAAGTTCATGACGTCATCGGTCGAGCTCAGACCGGAAGTGATATAGTTTTTTTGGGCCCATGTTAAATCCCATAAGAAAATGTCGCAGTAGTGGCTTAGTTTTACTACTAAAATTTAATTTAAGAAGATTGTGGTGGATCAAAAGTAGCTTTTCGGCATTTTCCGGGAGCAATCTAAGTCAAGGACTTGGCCTAGTCAAGTGATCGCTGCGTGACTTGCGATGCATTTTGCATTTTCACCCTCGTGATTTCTTTGACCCAGATTCTTCAATTTATTGTTGAACTTCTAGTCAGAGCAATATAGGTATGTACGCTCCCTTTCCCTTTGCGTCTTCGTCTACACAGGACTTGAAAATAAATGCTTGAAATACTAGAATTAAATAAATGCTGATACCCATGTTAAAAATTTTGATTTTTTTTTTTTGGTTAAACGCTAAATAATGAGTTTTTCAGTTAAAATGAACTCGAATAAGTCAGATTGCGGCAGAAAAAATAAATAAATCCGCTTCGGCCGGCAGAATACCGAACCTTTCATGCTGTTTTGGCCAAAACCGAATCTGGTAAAAAATAGCCGAATACCGAAGCAAAACCGAAGCTTCGGTAAATCTTTCTGTTGTGTCAAACTTTTTATCGATTTGAACGTATTTTTTCACAAAACGTTTTTTGACCCGCCAAAAATTTTGGAATTTACAATTTGGCCCACCTAGGCAAAATTTTGGGAACCCCTGGTCTAGAGGAACAACTTCTTAATGTAAGTCTTTAAGATTTTAATGGTTGTTCGGTTTTAACGAACAGCCTGAGCTGTTGAGTTGATTAAGATTATTGCGCCTCTAAATATAGTAGGCGTAAGAATGTTTAATGTCAGCATGAATATCAGAATTCTTTGCATATATCTAGTGAGCAAAGATTAGAGAGGGTTAAGATAGGAAACTGGCATAAGAGCACTATGTAAAAAAACGACTACGCTTTTTGTGGTCCAATTCCCCCTGAGGCGTTAGATGTCGCAATATTCGCTACAATATCATGGCCATTCATATTCGCTGACGACGGAAATGAATGAAGTTGATCATGATAATACGACTGGCGTTGGATTTTGAACGGAAGATGTCGCCACAATCGCTACAATATGGATGGCGACAAATTCAGGAAAAAGAGTATAATATACTAAAAATAGTTACTCCTATTTAATTTCCAAGATCATCTAAAAGAAATAAATCTAGTGGTTTGTTTATAGACATTATAATGACTGTATAATACAGATTATACACAGAAATAATGCTGAAGTTCAATGTTTACAAGTAGTTTATTTTCAATATAATATTAATAGTAATAACAATAACAGTAACAATAATAATAACCAATTCTTGCTACTTCTATTAAGTTATACATTTAGTAATACATTCATTATAAATATGCGTTGACCTGGGAGTAATGATATTCATTACACACGGGCCGTGAGTATTAATAACAATATGTTTTTATCCATTTCTTTGCACTGAAACAAAAAAAAAGTAGTCCTGAAGAGCAATAATGAATACAACCGAAAGTTACTTACATATTTACGTCCTTTGGCAACGTGAAATAGGTATGTTGAGGATGATCGTTTTTATTATTGCGGCAATTTTCCACTGTGCATAACGAGACCATTTCATTCTTTCAATTTGGAGAGCAAAACTTGCCCAAAACCAAAAACTATTCAAAATCTTGATGATGCTTTGAAGATGATTTTTTTTGACACTTATCAAACAGGTTTTTATTTGTTTTTTATAGGTGATGTTACCAATGGTTACCAAAAAATGACAAACGAATAAACATCAATTACTTTTTTACCGACCAACCTGCTTTCCCTATTCCTATCTTAACCCTCTCTAATCTTTGCTAGTGAGCTTTAGTTTACATTTGGATTGATTATCATTTCTTATAGTCCAGTCAATTTAGAACAAATTTTCATGAATACCGGAAAGTTGAGGAAAGTCCGTGGATTTTTGCATAGGCCTTCCTGGAGGGCTGTTAAATAACTCCCTAAAAGTCACCATCTGTAGGTGGCGAGCTCGAAGAGATAATGAGGGTAAATCACGCCCCCTAACGGTTTTTGTCGTTTTTCTCGGAAACTATTAGGTTTATCGAGATGAAGGAGGTTAGGTAAATTAAAGTTTATTTAAATGCCTACCAGAAACGTCCAAAGGTTTTTTCGTACCTCGCCTTCTTTTTGTGTTATCGAAGAAAGAAGATATGTCATACATAAATGAGCAATTTGTTCCAGTAAATTTGCTCAAGCAACTTTTGGAGGTAAAGTTTTGTGGTCTCATATTCGTCATAAAATAGATAAGAAAAATTTGTTGAGAGCCGGACGCGATCGTGGTCCTGTCGTATTTTACCTTAGCATCTCTTCGGCAAAATCCATCAGGCGATATTGTCGTTATCATTGGTGCCAATCGGATGAAAGTTTCATATTGGCAAATTAATTCTTAGGACAGTACACTGTGCTAATTAATTTTTGTATCTAACCCAATACGTACAGGGGTTTCGCTTTTTTAGAAATCCTTAGAAATATTTATATAGCATGTGCAATTTTGTTGTAAACTAGCAACCAAGATACTAACGCAGAATGCTTTGTATCTTAAAACGTCTGTTATCAGATAATTATAAAAATCTTGCTCCACATTTAGCATGCATGCAACGTACTGTATCAATATTAAATTGTAAACCAAGATCTTAGAGATAATGGAAATTAGAAGGAATTCTAAAAGAGCAACTAAAAAAACACCTTGTACGTATTAGATTGGATAGAAAAATTGTCTAGCACAGTGTACTCTCCTAAGAATTAATTTGCCAATACCAAATTTTCATCAGACTGGCATCAAGGATAACGATAATATCGCAACCCACGATCGCGTCGGCTCTCAACGAATTTTCTTTATCTATTTTATAACGAATATGAGACCACAAAACGTTACGTCCGAAAGTTCCTTGATCAAATTTACTGGAGCAAATTAGTAGTATAGCTATGACAGTTCAGCCGCAAAATCCCATGTTATTTCTTATGAAGGTATCAAAACGCCGAAAACGTGACATCCACGGGGTTCTGCCGCAAAATCCCATGTTATTTCTTATGAAGGTATCACAAACGCCGAAAACGTGACATCCAAGATGGCGGCGACTACGCATGCGCGTGTCGCTTTGTTAAGGCAGGACAATTTTGTGAGGTTATGTGTGTCAAACTTACAATTGAGTGAGGTTATGTGTGTAAAACTTGGCGTCCTTCCCGCCAGATGTCAGCATGGGTGCGGGGTTAAGTGTTTAGGCGGGAAAAAGGCGAATGTGATGCTTGTCCGTGATTGGTCGGATCGAATTGCCGGTAAAATAGGTTGCAGCATGTGTCGCTAGATGTCGCTGTGGGCGTGGTTTTGGCGGGAAAAATCAAATCTCAGGCCTGTTCGTGATTGGTCCGAAGTTTTGGCGCTAAAGGAGGTTGCAGGTCGTGTCGCTTTGGAGCGCGTGAACGCGGCCGGGCGGGCCGCGTTAAATAGAAAATTTTATCGCGGCGTTGCGTGGGCGAGTTGTACGGTGGTGCGACGGGCCGGTGCCCCAGTGGGCCGTTGAAAGGAGTTAATTTGAAAAATTTGGCGGTTGCCTCGCTGCTGATTAATAATAAGGTGGTGGGGTAAACATTTTATTAAAGGGTGTGGGCTGAAAAAAATAATATACAATCATCGTTTAACTAGATGTAAATACAATATTAACAACATAAGCGTACTGTAGATTTTTCTTTAATACAAATAATGAATAAATAGTGACCTATAAAATACAATAATAATAATTAAAAAGAAGAATGCATCGTTTTCCTCTCTCTCATGAATATTATATTGGACTGGATGATGTCAACAGTTAATTGTTGCATAGTTTGATGTTAGGCTAAAAATAAAAACATTACATTCGGTATAAAATATCAATCTCAAATTACCTGCATTTGTTTTTTCCTTTAATACAATGAATAAAACAGAAGCCAACAAAATGCAATAATGATATTATTTTAAAGGAGAATGCATCTTTTTCTTCTAACAAAATATTATATATTCTGTCGAATGAAGTAATTATTCGAAACATATGTGCATCTAAACATTCCTTTTCATGAATGATGTCATCGCTCAATTTTTGTATAGTTTTGATGTTCGACCTAGAAAAATAAAAAAAAACATTAAATTTTATACCGTTAATTAAAAATATCGTTTCCAAATTACCTGCATTTGTTTTTTCCTTTAATACAATGAATAAAAATATTAAAAGAAGAAGAAATTGCATTATAACGAAATGCATCTCATATAATAAAACATTCCTTTTCATGAATGATGACATCACTTAATAATTATTGTATAGTTTTATTGTTCGAGCTAGAAAAATAAAAACAATACATTTTATACATTAAATTAAAAATAACTTCCCTCAAATTACCTGCATTCTGTTTTTCGTATTTTACACGTTACAACGAAATTTTTAGGAACGCAAACAAGATATCAACATTCCTTCACACTTGTATATTTTTATGTAAAAGCCTTTTTCATTTTACACTATTAAGCGGTTGTGTTGTTTTTTTAATGCTATTTTTATTGATTAAAAGACGCGAGTTCAAGCCGCATTACATATGTGCAGAGTTTCCGACACACGAATTAAAACTGAAACCTGAAACGCTGTTAAAATGTATTGCGTTCCCCTCTTTAAAATGTGTACTGAAAAATATTTTTCTTAATGTCAAAGGAGTAATTTATTATGACATATCATAATAAATTAATGCTTTTTAAGTGCAAACATTACATATGCCGTTAATAGAAGCATTCGTTCTGATAAACATAATCTTTATACATATTCTATTAGGAAAAAAACTCTAGATTCATGTGATGATAAACGTTTTATACTAAAAAATAAAATTGATACCCTTCCATGGGGTCATTTTAAAATAAATGAAGAAGAGGAGGAAGATATTTTATAATTTTTTATTGCAAATAAAATCTTAGTTTATACATTTAGATAAGTAGACTATTATTTGTACATATTTTTTCTAATTATTATTATATTGTAAATATTTATTGTAAATAAAATCTTAGTATATAGATAAGTAGACTATTATTTATGCACATATTTTCTAATTATTATTATTATTATTATTATATTGTAAATAAAATATATACATAAACAGACTATTTTTTATAATAAATCACTTTTCTTGATCCAGCTGTTGTGTGTGTTATCAAAACCCAACCATTTCACATATAATTGATCATTTTTTGTTCGTAATACACGTTCAATTAAAAAGCTTTTTGGGTGTTTAGTTTTCATCAATTCCGGTTCATAGAAGCAACCTTTGATTGGGGCACCTCTCACATCTTCTAACAGATAGGTTGTCGGTCTAGTTGATTGCACCCTGCTTATGCGAAATAATTCAGTGCTGAACTGGGGGTGATAACCTTTCGAAAAAACCCCTCTGTACTTAGAAATACGAACCATATCGTTTACTTTAAATTTAGGTTTTGGGGGGACCCCGTCATCATCATTCGAACGATTTAAAGGCGTGCGAAATGTCACATTGATGGGGGCTAGACCAATTGACCTATGCACGGTGCTGTTGTACTTATCGACACCATCTTGCAGTATATCCAACCATTTATAATTCCCGTTGAAACTGAACTCCTTGTAGAGATTAGATTTAAGTGTCCTAATCACCCTTTCCGCAAAAAATGCTTTCTTAGTGGAAAACGTTGAATAGTGGTTGATGGAATGTTCCGACATTAATTTCTTGAAATGAGTGTTAAAATATTCACCTCCGCGGTCAGTGGCCAAGTTATTAGGTTTTCGCAAGTTTTCATCCAATATGCTCCGCATAGCACCGGCAACTTCCTTCCCGCTTTTAGATTTTAGAGGCCTTACCCACACATATTTAGAAAAAGCGTCTATTACCACCAGAACGTATTTATATCCCTTGTTGTAATGGGCATAAGAGTTAAAGACTGCTATATCGCTTTCCCAGAGGTCATCGAACCCTAGAACGATTGCTGAACGTCTGGGGAAATTTATTCTAGCCTGCCTGTGGATCTCGTTAACGATTGCTCTCTTTACATCGCTCATATTAGTACTAGTATTTTAAATATTTTACGTTTTTTGTTTTTTATGGTAACTTTCTAACGCATCCACACGTTCAGTCAATTTCGCAATGGTTTTGTTGAAATTTTCGGCAAGGGGGTTCACAAGTGAAACATAAAACGTCTCGAAACGCTGCCTTTCTGTTTTCATTAAATCGATCGATTCCTGCTGAGTGAGTAATTGCCCCTGTTTTTTAGCTTCGATAATTGGCTGTAATTGATTTATCCCGTTATTGATTTGCACTAACAACGGGTCTATTTTGTCGGTGTAGAATTTTTCTCTACGCTCCCAGGTTTTTACTTCTTCAGTTAATCGTTTTAACGGCACTGCATCGTTTTCTTCCAAAGGATGGCCTATATTCGAAAGTCGTCGTTGTTCGATGTCAAACCCGCCGGTGCTTGTTAATGGAAACAAAGGACGTTGTTGTTGTTTACCTCCCGAAGAAGAAGAACTTCGATGAACCACCCGTCCAAATTTATCCACGGGCATCATGAAAATGAATTAATTTTTACTCATCTTCAAGCTATATAACCATCTTCTCGCAATTCCTCAACGATACTAGCAATTTCATTTTGAACATTGGAATTTCCGGCATTCTGAGAAGCAATGAGCAATCTTAAACGTTGAACGAGCTCTGAGGGCGTATCCCAATACACATATTCGATGGGATTATCATTGACACGCTTCATACTGGAAAGTACACCTTTGCCCGTTGTTTCTCTCATTTCTTTTTCTTCTAATGATTCAATGATCGGTTTAATGATCTCCGTATATTTATAGCCAACATAACGTTTCGATAGCGGTATTTTATCGACATTGGTGGCGCGAAGTATACTTATGTAATTTCTAACGTCTTGCCTTGTATAGTTAGCGGGTCGTTTTAGAACTAAAAGTTCATACAACCCATGCGTTCCATCATACCTAACTCCTTTGACTTTAAAATATTTCTCTCTATTTCCAACGTCGAGGAAGGAATCTCCAAAATTCCATTTATCCAAATTAACGTCATACTTAACACCGTACGGGGAGTTATCTATACTTCGATCGTTTCGCAGCATAAGAGAAAGATATTTCCTAGGTAGCGGGTGATATTGTTCTAAAAAGTCTCGCGTTGACACATTTTCCCATGCCGGTTATATATATCCTCGTTACCAGACTCCACCCTTTTGTCCACCCCTCCTGCTTCGTCGCCTTCTTCTTCCACTTTTTCTACTTCTTCGTCTTCACCCTTCATCTTGAACGATGTGTGTATTTTTTTAAGCAATTTTGATCTAGGGGAAACCGATGTGTGCATTTCTGTAAGCAATTTTGATGTAGGAGAGGAAGTACTTGGAGTAGCCGCTACTGTGCTAAAAACGGGTGTGGACCAGGCCAACGGCATTTTCATCGGAGCGCTTATTTTTCCTTTTTCGTTAATGGTTTTCAGGGAGCGAGCGATGTCTTCTATAGGATCCAGAAGGGGTTTGTGCGTTTTAGCAAAAGCGATTTCTTTAAGTTGCGCGCCCGATTGTAAGGCTTTAAATTTCCTTCGTATATCATTAGCAACTCGAATTAATGCTCTTTTACGAAGTTTATCGGCTGCGATGTTGTCCCCCATAATAAGGTTACAATATCGGTCGCTACTTTAGTTCAACTAGATGAGTTAGCTAAATTACTTCGAATTTATAGCGGTTAGGGTCTAATAAAACCGTCAAAATTTATTCTGTAACGTCCGTTGTTGACGTCACAATCCTTGTTGATCATTAGAAATCCGTAGCGACTGTCTTTCCAGCACCGAGTGCACATGTCCCGAAATTTATTAAAAGACATATCGATGCTCACATGATCTTCGTAAACGTGACGCATGTTTAAGTCGTCCTGTTTAAAAATCAATAACATGTTCGCGTTATCGCGCAGCAGATGTTTAGGAATTTTCGTGTAAGACTGACAGAGATAGAAACTGTCTATACCGTGATGTCGCCCCATGCTGAAGAAATGACGCATCGGATTCTGATTGTCCATGCTGACATCGTCAAACACGAAAATCGAGTTAGGGCGCGCTTCATCGGGCATCATGACGGACTCGTTTTCGCTAAAAGTAAAATACCCCATGCCTTTTACACGCTTCAGCGCTTCTTTCAAAAACGTATACTTCGGTTGATGAAGAGACCGGGAATAAATATAAATATTGGCGAACTTCAACCCTTTGGGCTCCACCAACATGGAGAGCATCGCATTTGATTTGCCGGAACCGGAGGGTCCCACTATCAAGCACCTGATGGAGGATGGGAACAAACTGCTATGCTTAGCACCATCAACTTTTGCCCCAGAGTCCATGAGCAGCTCCTTTTCCAAATCGCGTACGGTTAACCTTTCACGTTGTTGCACGATTTTTCCGCTATATCCGGCAAGTAATAAAAAATGAAGATTATGCTATAAATAAGCTTGTACGCATGATACGAAGTTATTCGTTCAAATGATCGTGCACGAAGGCGGAGGTGTCTTAAACAAGCTTATAGATAAACTACCCGTCGAACTACACCTTCCGGGGTATCAATTCTGCGGTCCCGGTACACGATTGGGGCAAAGGTTAGCACGCGGAGATCCCGGCGTAAATCCCTTGGACGCCGCTTGTAAGGAGCACGATATCGCTTATTCGAGTCATCAGGACGTGAAATCGAGACATCTTGCGGACGCAGTTCTCGAACAAGAAGCCTGGAAGCGGGTTAAAGCAAAGGATTCCAGTGTTTCGGAGAAAGCAAACGCTTGGCTCGTGACCAACGTTATGAAAGCTAAAAGAAAACTTGGAATGGGGTTTGGAAGAGGAGGTGGTGGCGGCGGTAATAAACAATCTAAAGTCGCTTTCGGTAGGATCGTGAAAACCGGACTTAACGCCGTAAAAGGTGCTCAAGCGGAAACTATCGCGAAAATAGCTGTGGGTGCGGCGAGAAGAGCCGTTAAAGAAGCAGGAGGTAGAAGATGTGTGAGACAACCTCGAGTAATTCCTATTCCAGTTGGGGCGGTAAAACAAGGTGGTCTACTTCCCTTATTGCCGGCCATTTTTGGTGGACTCGCTGCGCTTGGCTCGCTGGCCGGGGGCGTATCTCAGGTGGTTAAAGCCGTGAAAGACGTAAAATCCGCTAAAGATCAATTGGCGGAAATGAAGGACCATAATAGGAGGATGGAGGGTATAGCGATCGGAAAAGGCGGAAGTATGATTATAAAACACCGGTCGTCGAGTAAATCGGGCCTCGGTTTGTACTTGAGCAAGAAACCTAAAAGCGGCGGCAGAGGGCTCTATTTACGAAAAAAGCCGACAAAAAACTAATAAATTTGCCTCGACGTCCTCTCACCAACATTGACATCTACAAATATGCCGCAGGTATACCCCATTTTCGAGGCGTATTTATGCGCGATGGATTACCTTCGCGACCTTGGAAGAACGAAAGTGGAATAGTCAATTTGGATTCGACAATGGGGAAAGGAACGCATTGGGTGGCATACAGGAAACGCAACAACTTGATTGAATATTTCGACGGATTTGGAAATTTAAAGCCGCCGCGAGAACTTGTGAACTATTTCGGCAAAAATGCCGGAAACATGACCTATAACACGGAACGATATCAAAATTACAATTCCTACAACTGCGGACATCTGTGTTTGCAATTTCTGAGGAGATAAAAAGAGGGTATGTGACGCGTCCTCGTTTAATCATGTCCGAGACGTTCACTTTAACGGGTACAGGCAGTTACCTGAGTACTAACTATTATCCGCCGGTTGCCTTAAATGCCGACTACGAGTACACGTTAGGACTAATAGGTTACTGGACCTACAACGCTCTCCGAAACATCTTTCCAGGCAATAATAAGATCTATTGGCTCAAACCGGGCGATAAAAAAAACAGACAGCTACTCATAGCGGAGGGGGCATATGAAATAAATTCGTTGAATGAGTACATATCGAAAAAATTGGCGCTAACCAATAATGAAACTCTCAAGCAGGAAGAAATATTTTCTCTGCAACCGAATACGAACACTTTAAAGTGTGAAATCAAAAGTAAATATGCCATTGATTTTCGCCCCGACGACTCTATCGGACGCATGCTCGGCTTCTCCCCCAAAGTTTTAGAAGCGGACGTATTACACGAATCGGATTTACCCGTTAAAATATCACCGGCCAGTAGTATACGAATAAATTGTAATATAACTGGAGGCGCACATTATAACGACACCCCGGTACATACAATATACGAATTCGCGCTGGACGTGGAGCCGGGGGAACAAGTGAACGAAAAACCTACAAACGTAATATATCTTCCAGTAGTAGTTGCGGATCAAATAGATAATATCACGTTATCACTCACGAATCAAAACGGAGAACGATTAAATTTCGGACACGAAGACGCTACTATACGATTGGAGCTTAAAAAGAAAGAACGAGAGAAAAAATGGGGTTAGACTTCACTACTAGTACTACTGGTAATAATAATATGATAATGAGAAAAACGGAGACGAATGAAGACATAATATCCCATTATAAAAGAGCGGCTCGCGCTCTACGCGTCACTAATCGTTCGAACGTTAAACGATTAAAACCTCAAGACGTTCACTTTTTGAAATCTCTCGGATTTACAGTTCTGAAAGAAAGTGATGAGCAGTGAAAAATTAAACATATTCGACGACATCCGACTCGATGAGGATATTATCGAACAGAAATGGATCGCCCATACGCCCCCGACTCGAGCGGAAAACTTCAAATCTAGCGATGAAGTCACCATAACGGTGGAACAAAGAGATTCGCTAGTCAGCATTTATGAGAGTTTCCTGTATGTGGAAGGACAACTTGAAGTTGCGGACCCCACAAAACAATGTAATCTAGTCAACAACGCTATTTCCCATCTGTTCGAAGAGGTCAAATTAAGCCTGAACGATACCATGATCGAGTCTATACGAAGACCGGGGATTACCTCCACCATGAGGGGTCTTGCAGCTTACAACAAGGACACCATTAAATCGCTCGAGATCGC
Organism: Agrypnus murinus; assembly: GCA_929113105.1. Taxonomy (NCBI): domain Eukaryota; kingdom Metazoa; phylum Arthropoda; class Insecta; order Coleoptera; family Elateridae; genus Agrypnus; species Agrypnus murinus. Next base: position 146,935,725 of record OV816026.1, read on the forward strand.
CGGATGGGGTGCCGATCCCTTTACTCTTCCCATTTCCATCGAGAGTACGGATAAGAAGTTCTCATGCCTTATACCTTTATCATTGTGGTTTGGAATAGCCGAGGACTACAATAAGTTAATCGTATGGTCCAAAATGCAGTTAAGTTTGGTTCGTGCTCGTACAGACTCAAATTGTATTCAAAGCGCAGAAAGCGATGGAAACATTAGCCTCAGCAAAATAGAATGGCGAGTGCCACACTTCAGGTTGAGCGACGCCGCCAAGTTACGGCTCCTAAACAAAATCGACAAGGGCAAATTCATCACGATCCCTTTCCGAAAAAGAACCCTTAACATCATACCCGGGTTACGCAGCGGACGCGAGGATGTTATAGAATTGGGATCCGTGAAAGCCTTCGAGAGACCTCATCATGTAATCGTGGGATTTCAAGTGAACAAGGAAAATATTGCTAAAGAAAACGCGAGCACCTTCAATCACGCCAACATAAAAAATATCACGGTCTATATCGATTCGGTGGCTCACCCCAATAGACGCATGAACTTGGACTTTAATAAAAACTTATTTACGGAGGCGTACAGAAATTACTGCGACTTTCAGTCATCCTACTACGGAAACAACCCCCATTTTCCCCACCCTCTCATGAGATACAGCGAATTTCTTAAATCCCCGCTCTACGTCATCGATCTATCGAAACAGGACGAGAGTGTAAAGGCGGGGACGGTTAGTATTAAAATTGAGATCGAAGCGAGCACAGCGTTCGCTAACAACACGTACGCGTACGTTCTATTACTTCACGACACCATAGTATCGTACGAACCAGTTACGAGCACCGTTACCACCCTGTAAACGATGATAATAATAGATTTGCAGGGCTTCGAAGTACCCCATTTTGTTCCGAAAGAAATGGCCATTACTGACGGAGAACGAACAGCTCATTATGTCTTTAAACCGCCGTGTCCATTTCATGAATTGACACTTTCGCAACAGACCACCGTCAACTGGCTCACCAGATATCATCACGGATTGCGATGGTCCTTCGGTAATACGGATTTGCGAGAAATGGAAAAAATCTTAAGTGTCGTCACGTCGCGAGACAGCACCATATATTGCAAGGGTAAAATTAAATCCGAATACCTGCGAAATCACACGACGTTGCCGGTGATAGACTTGGATGATCGAATGTCCGAAGAAGAGTTCCTTGAAAAGATGGCCCCTCTACGTCACTGGAAACCACCATGTTTTTCACATATTCTCAATTATTGTCGGTGTGCTATTAATAATGTAAATCAAATATATTACGCACTGTCTCAAAATGACAAATTAATCAAACAAACAGAATAATTTCTTTTTTTATTATTATTATTAGCTATAATTATTGTATTATTTATGTGTACTTAACTAAGAATGAAATAAAAGATGATGATGTAATAAAATAATGTTTTATTTTTACATACAATTATCTACAAAGTAAAGTAAGTAAATAATCTAAAAATTATTAATACAGCCATAAGTAGTATGACAAGGGCAAATACATTATTTGAAATTAACAAAACTTTAATAGTTCCATCCACCACACCTCCTCCTCCTCCTCCTACCGGTGACGAGGAATTTGTTCTATTCCACAACAGGGGTGTCCATTCTGATTCTTGCCAGCTTTCATTTTGATACAGATAACGTAATTTGATCCAAATAAAACGTTCTCGATGACGCTGATGAAAGGCTCCCAGTGCATAGGAAAATGCGAAGGTACTATTTACATATTCTGTTTGCATTCTATTCCACGCCTCCGGTATTGGAGATGATGATGATGGTGATGAGGTGTCGTCATTTTCGCTAAAATAGAACCCAACGTAGGCCTCTTTTGCTCCGACCGGATGAGCTACGTAAAGCAGTTTACGGTCGGCAACAATCGACGACAACACCAAGGCCACCGTCGACAATAACATGATGCACGTGTTTTTCACTTGAGACGTACTCGATTACTACTGCTTTGATGTCTCGAAAAACATCGGTATAAATTCTACTAGAGCGAACGAATTAGGAGCGAATTTTTGCTTCTTTATCCCCTCACCGGCCTCTTCCCCATCACCGCCATCGGTGACGTCATCTTGTGCAAGTTTCTGTCCTCGATAAGCCAAATAACACGTGCACATGTTTAACATTGCTATTTTTTCATTAGTTAAATAATCACTTATTCTTTTCGGCAAAAATAACACAAAATCTTCCAGTTCTACCAGCAACGAGCGACTATGCGTTTTCGTGTTAATGGCTCGAACGTCTAACATCAGATATTCTCGATCTACAGGTAGATCTTTCAATTTCTTTACCGGTTTCTGAACTGCCGATCCAATATTATTCAGACAGGAAAAAAATCTTGCTACGCCATCCATCACTGCTGATGCCGCCTCCACTGATGATGATGCAATCTCTGTCAAACTCGGTTCACTCATCGTCATTATCTTTGCCCTACTACAAAAAACGTCTTCACTCAACGAATTCACTAAGGCTAATAATATATAATTGAAAAGAAACTTCACTTCACACGCCCCCCTCCGCATCGTCGGTGTCAACATCCCCCGCATCCCCCTTCTCATCATCATCGATGGACGGTATTTTAAAAAACTTTCTTATCTCATCGGACAGATGATGCGCCAAATCTAATTTTTTTAATTCCTCATATAAAACTTCCAACGAGATTTCCGTTCGCAAACACGCTTCACACAACTCCATCCCCTTCAAATACGTTCCGTGAAGCTTCATACAATATTCGTAACCGCCGTACATCTGTTGCCAGTCGTAAACCGCTTCGTGCATAGCGTCTTTAGCACCATCCTCGAACTGCCTCAATAAACATTCCACCCCGCTAACGGCGTCTCGCACCACGGGATAATCCTGAGTACTATACATCATCCACATGTCGATCTCACAAGCAATACTGCACTAGTTTCCCTTAGGAGGCTAGAGCACTAGTCCACCCCCCCTTCCCCTCGATCGAGGTCGCGCGCAAACCCGCTTCAAATTAACTCCTTTCAACGGCCCACTGGGGCACCGGCCCGTCGCACCACCGCACGAATCGCCCACGCAACGCCGCGATAAAATTTTCTATTTAACCCGGCCCGCCCGGCCGCGTTCACGCGCTCCAAAGCGACACGACCTGCAACCTCCTTTAGCGCCAAAACTTCGGACCAATCACGAACAGGCCTGAGATTTGATTTTTCCCGCCAAAACCACGCCCACAGCGACATCTAGCGACACATGCTGCAACCTATTTTACCGGCAATTCGATCCGACCAATCACGGACAAGCATCACATTCGCCTTTTTCCCGCCTAAACACTTAACCCCGCACCCATGCTGACATCTGGCGGGAAGGACGCCAAGTTTTACACACATAACCTCACTCAATTGTAAGTTTGACACACATAACCTCACAAAATTGTCCTGCCTTAACAAAGCGACACGCGCATGCGTAGTCGCCGCCATCTTGGATGTCACGTTTTCGGCGTTTGTGATACCTTCATAAGAAATAACATGGGATTTTGCGGCAGAACCCCGTGGATGTCACGTTTTCGGCGTTTTGATACCTTCATAAGAAATAACATGGGATTTTGCGGCTGAACTGTCATAGCTATACTACTCAAATTGCTCATTTATGTATGACATATCTTCTTTCTTCGATAACACAAAAAGAAGGCGAGGTTCGAAAAAACATTCGGACGTTTCTGGTAGGCATTTAAATAAACTTTAATTTACCTAACCTCCTTCATCTCGATAAACCTAATAGTTTCCGAGAAAAACGACAAAAACCGTTAGGGGGCGTGGTTTACCCTCATTATCTCCTCGAGCTCGCCACCTACAGACGGTGACTTTTAGGGGGTTATTTAACAGCCCTCCAGGAAGGCTTATGCAAAAATCCACGGACTTCCCTCAACTTTCCGCTATTTTTTCTAATTTGACTGGATTATTAACGATAATTCAAAAACTGCTCGGTCAAAATGCGTTAAGTATTGGTATGGTATCTTGCCATTAGAAAAGTTCAAAGATGCTTTCGCATATATAACTTAGATAAAATCACAAGAGACAAAGATTTAATTATTTGGTATACATTTGTTATAACATTTATCGATAATTGATGTTCACTAGAAGTTAACCTGAAAAAAATGTAAATTAATATTAGTAAGAACAAAATGATAAAATAGGTTTTAATTTTCAGTATTGCCAGGGAATGGGTTTCCATGAGAAATCTATATCTTTATTATAATAATCAATGTTTAAATAATTAGTAAAGGTAGGTTATATATGAAATTAAATGAGAAATTAATGTTTCCATTGGTTTCTAGGTAAATAAAAAAAATAATACCAAAAACTTGTAAAAGCAATGTAAAATTTTATCTTGTTCATAAAATTGTAAAATCAAAATTAATAAAGATTATAATCCATAAAATCTAATAATCAGTACAATTGTGGTCCAATTAATAAGTAAAATCTTTAAGAAGAAGCAATGGAAAACATAAAACTTACCAGAGTATACAGGGTGGTTTCGGTTAGTCCGAGAAGAGAGTCTACGACATATATAAGTGGATGTTCAAAGATTAACCCATGGGAAGAAGAAATAAAACTAAACAATAAAATAAAAGTGTCCACGGAGTTCCAATGGGGAATCTGATTTTGGCGGATCATCGTAGGAAGTTGCAGAGTTGTAGTGGTCACCGGTATTAAGACCTGAAAGAAGAATAGATAGGGGTTAAACCAGTCATCAGGTTGGTGGAAGTGAAAAGTGTTATTCTCATAAAGAAAGGAAGTCAGTTGTTACTTATTGAATTTGGTATTTATTGAAGAAAAACATCTTATAAAAATTTAATTACTTTAATATTAAATGCTGTAAAACTTCAGAGTGAGTATCAATATCCTAAAATCAAAAAGTAATTCAATAAATTACATCATATACCTACTGATAAGGCAAAAACTTACACTAATCCTGTCTCCAATAAAGGTTTCTTAAGACACATAAAGCTAATTGTGTTATGTGACAGGTATCACTGAACTGTCATAATAAAATCACTTGTCGAAATTTGGGGTTAAGTTGTCAACACGAGTTGACAACTTAAGTTGCAAGAACCGCGGGAAGACTCATTCTACAGGTTAAGAGTTTCGAAATATAAATTTATAAATTTTATATTTCGTTAAAACCTTGAGATTATAAGTTAAAATTAAAATAGAAATATCATTGAAGTATACAGGGTGTTAGGCAGAACGATGTCAAAAAAACTGGGGGGTAAATAGGATCATTTGGAACCCATTTAGGGAAAATCACCCTATACAAAGGTGCTTGGTTTTTTTTTTATTAATTTTATTATGTATTTTTGAAAAAATACCGAAATTGTGGACTAATGGCTTAATATCTTTTTTGTTTTTTAATTAATCAGTTAAAAGTTTTTGTATTATTATCCTGTAGACATCGTTAATCTAAAAAAAAAAATCATCCAAATAACACATAAAAAGTTATAAGCCGACAAAGTCTCAAAAACGGTTGAAACAAATTATAAATTTAATGTTTAGACCACATTAAAAAAAAACAATAAAAAAAGTTTGTTATGTTCAAATGCATTTAAAAACTTCTCTAGGTAATGCCCTTTTCAAGGATGGCTTTTGTGTGCATGTAGCTTTACTAGGAAGAAAATAAATTTAGTAAAACGATGAATTCGCGTCAAAGTCATCTGGTTCGGGCGACATCCCACCAAGTGCGATTCTCTGTAAATGTTTGGGCGGGTGTAATTGGAGACCAATTGATTGGGCCACATTACTTGCCAGACAACCTCAATGGGAATAATTATTTAGAATTTTTGCAAAATGATCTACCCAATTTAATTGGCGAATTACCAATTTTTAATTTAGATAGGCCCATAGTATGATAGCATGATGGTTGCCCGGCCCACTATTCTGTGATAGTAAGGCAGTTTCTAGACAACAGTTTTCCAAATACTTGGATAGGAAGGCGTGGTCCCATTGCATGGCCGCCGCGTTATCCAGATTTAACGCCTATTGATTTTTATGTCTGGGGGCGTGCTAAAGGGCTGGTGTATACAGAAGAAATTGCAACAAGGGAGCAGTTAATCGAAAAAATAAACTCTGCATTTGAAATAATGAAAGAAGAAATGCGACTGCGAACCACAACAGTGGAAATACGGAACCGATGTCGTGCGTGCATCCGCAGTGGAGGTGCTCATTTCGAACAAGAACTGTGAAAAAATAAAGTCTTAATTTTATTTGTGTTTTTTTACCTGTCTCAAGCTAGTAAAGCATTAGGTCATTTGTAAATTATGAAAGAAAGAGACATTTTTTCATTCAAATTTATTTTCTTCCTAGTAAAGCTACATGCACACAAAAGCCATCGTTGAAAATGGCATTACTTAGAGAAGTTTTTAAATGCATACATAACAAATTTTTTTGATTGTTTTTTTAATGTGGTCTAAACATTAAATTTAAAATTTGTTTCAACAGTTTTTGAGACTTTGTCGGCTTATAACTTTTTATGTGTCTGTTATTTGGATGATTTTTTTTTTAATTTTTAGATTAACGATGTCTACAAGATAATAATACAAAAATTTTTAACTGATTAATTAAAAAACAAAAAAGGTATTAAGCCATTAGTCCACAATTTCGGTATTTTTTCAAAAATACCTAATAAAATTAATTAAAAAAAACCAAGCACCTTTGTATAGGGTGATTTACTCTAAATGGGTTCCAAATGATCCTCTTTACCCCCCAGTTTTTTTTGACATCGTTCTGCCACCCTGTATATTGTTATGTTATTTTACATACAAAATAAGGGATTCACCCACTCAATAGTTTTTAGTAAACTTATATATGAAATTCCAAAGCCACACGTTAGAATGGTTGCATAACCTCACTTTCTAAATTATAATTTTGAGAAATGTATGTTTTAAGAAGCTAGAAAATGGTTAATTATAATTAACATGCACAGTAGTACACAATATTTATATAAAGGATGGTAAAACTCATTTTCCATAGAATTTGTTTAATTTTCCTTGTCGATTAACGATGTGAGGGACGATCGTTTAATAATGCGTTTAAATAAAGTTTAAGCCAAAGTTAATGGAAGATTTAACCTAAAACTGACAAGGTGTGTAGTAATAGGCAGGTATATAAATAAGTATTGACTACCTTATCTGAACGTTTAATAAAAAAAAGTGTGTTTCACTGTTAACGAGATTATTCATTTGCTCAAGTTTCTTCTATTTCAAAATTTTACGCTGTTGGTTAAATAACTTTGGTGGAGAATTGTAAAGCTGTTTCGTTACCACAGAATTGAAACTATTGTAACGTTCTTTCTAAAAATAATAACACAAGTGCTGTTTAAATCGTCTATTCACAAACAAATATTTATTTCTATACACTAATGAATACACTATAAATTAACGCTATGATTATAAACCATTAAAAACTATTATTTACAGACTATGAATTTCTAATACAACATTTATATTCACTATTTATTTTGTAATACACAGTTAATGACTTGCTGTTGACTACCTCTCTTTTATCCGCGAATCCGCTTTTATACCCTCATATAATCGCACCAGAAGTCGCTGGAACCTTCTATGTATTCTAGAAAGCGCTAGAATAAACCGCGTCTGGTTTACATGCTTGTGCGATGCGTCATTCTCTCGAATGCGACAGAACACACCATTTGTTGCTCGAAAAGAGGTTCTTTCTTTTTCTCTCTTGTTACACTGCCCCCCTCTTCAAGTCTGTTCTGTCCCAGAACAGGTTTTATGCTCTGGTTCCTGTAGAACGGGTCATGACGATATCGACAGTCTTCACCTCGACTACACGTTCCATTACGGTAGAAATAACAGTCTACACTCTTCGTTGGCCTTAATGCGGGCTGTGGGTCAAAACTGCAGACGAAGATCTTGAAGTCCGTACCTCTAAAGACAACTTCCAGCATGTTTCTAACGATTCTCCAATCCAGCTGGTCCCGCCCACAGCCGAGTTTGGGAACTGCGAATTTGTTAATTCCCCTGGTAAGCAACTCGATTCTCAAATTCCATAGTGCCCTCCACAAGTCGGCGTAACTCGGTTTCTGGTAGTAAAACTGCTTGGTTACCAGGTAGTAAATGGATCGGTCATGATCAGGCAAGCGTAAGGATTTCCCAACAGAGGGATTTTGTTCTCGAAGTTCATTCAGCCGTCCAAATTTATTTCTAAACACTACTGCGATCCCCCTGGACATACGGAGATCCGCGGAGACACAGCGGGCAATGGAATAATCACCAGGGACCCGGAAGAGATCTTGTTGCATCTCAGTCGTGACTCCGAATCGCGCTTTTCTAGTTCCAGAGAACGCAGCCATAAATTCTCTAAAGGTTGGCTGATCATCTTCAGGCTTTACGGTATTGATAGCCACCTCAGCCTCATCTTTCCGATCCGGGACTGCGTCATTATTTCCCTCATAGTGCGCCAGACGATTGGAGTGTACCACCTTTGGTTTCCCCCTTAGCAATTTCTGGATGCGATATATCAAGTCATTTATTCGTTTCTTCACCTGGTATGGACCCTCCCAATTTCGCTGTAACTTTGGAGAATAGCCACGACGCCTTTGCGGTTTGTATAACCAGACAAGCTCTCTAGGTTGAAACCCTCCTTCTTGGGCTCTCACATCGTACGTAGCCTTCATCCGGTCACTCGCGATTCGACTATTATTTCGGGTTCGGTCGTGAATATCCTCCAACTTCTTCTTTAAGTTGATGACATAATCATTCCCGGCTACCTCCTGCTCTATAGGTGGAGACCCAAATTCCAGATCACACGGTAACCGTAACTCGCGTCCAAACATCACAGACGCTGGTGACTGACCGGTTGTTTCGTGGACCGATGCACGATAAGCCATCAGGAACAGATGCAGGTATTGGTCCCAGTCTCGTTGATGATCGGAGACGACCTTGGCCAAATATTTGCCCATTGTTCGATTCATGCGTTCTACCATTCCATCGGACTGCGGATGTAACGGTGTGGTCCGAGTCTTGCGAATGCCCAACAATCGACAGACTTCTCCAAAGAGTACAGACTCGAAATTGCGGCCTTGATCCGAATGCAGCTCCATGGGCACTCCGAAGCGACTGAAAAACTCTTTGACTAGTACGTCAGCAACAGTCGCAGCTTCCTGGTTTGGTAGGGCATATGCTTCTGGCCATTTGGTAAAATAGTCCATTGCCACTAATATGTATTTATTCCCATCGTCGGTTTCGGGAAATGGTCCGGCAATATCTATGGCTATTCTTTCCAGAGGACTACCCACATTGTACTGCCTCATGGGTGCTCTTCGTTTCCCCAAGGGTCCGTTACCAGTGGCACATAGTTCACATTTCCGGCACCACTCCTTCACGTCTTCTTTACAGTTGACCCAATAAAAACGCTCCCTAACTTTCTCCAAAGTCTTTTTCACACCGAAGTGTCCTCCTGAGGCACCGTCATGGAGATGTCGCAATACTGTAGCCACTCGGCTTCTTGGAACCACGAACTGAGACCTAATGGTGGTGCCATCTTCACTCTCCAGTACTGGCTTCAGGAGATCGTCTTCCACCTTCAAGGACTCCCATTGGGCGCAATATGCTTTGAGCGTTCTGTTGAAAGGGCTGACGGCCTCCCAGGCAGGCCTTTCTCCCACGCGCTTCCTTTCCAGTACCATTTTTAGTTCGGAATCAGCCTCCTGCTGTCGTTGCAATTCTTCCGGCAACCAATTGTCGTTGACGATGGTAGTCCTTAATACTTGGCAAACCCTCTCTTCCAAACGAGAGCAATGACGGCAATCCGTTGGACAGGGTCTTCTTGAAAGAGCATCGGCATTTCGATGACTAGTGCCCGCTCGATGTTCGGTGTCAAAGTCGTATCCTTGTAATCGTTCAATCCACCTTGCGACCTGGCCTTCAGGATTACGGAATTGTAGAAGCCATTTCAACGCTGCATGGTCCGTCCTCAATAAAAACTTCCGTCCGTACAAGTATTTGTAGAAGTGCTCAACGGACTTCACGACGGCCAATAGTTCTTTTCTGGTCACACAATAATTCCTTTCGGCTTTCGACAAAACCTTACTAAAATAGCCGATGACCTTTTCTTGTCCATCCTGTATCTGAGAAAGTACCCCCCCAATGGCCAGATTACTTGCATCTGTGTCAAGTATGAATTTCCCTTCTGTCCGTGGATAGCTCAATATTGGTGATGTTGTCAGGGCACGCTTCAACTGTTGGAAAGCTGTTTCACACTCTCCGCTCCAAACATACTCGCGCCCATCTTCAGTTAACCTTGTCAGAGGTTTCGCTATATTGGCAAACCCAGGAACGAAACGCCTGTAGTAGGTACATAACCCAAGAAAACTACGAACTTGGTGTTTATCTTTCGGTGTTGGCCACTCTTGAACTGCACGAATCTTATCGGGGTCGGCTGCCACTCCATTTTGTGATACGACGTGCCCGAGATATTTCACTTCCTTTCTGAATATGTGGCACTTTTTCGGACTCAGTTTCAGATTGGCTCCACGTAGTCTTCGGAACACTTCCTCTAGGTTTTTCAAATGTTCGTTGAATGATTTTCCGACTACAATCACATCATCTAGGTATACCAGGCAGGTCTGCCACGACAGCCCTCTCAGGATGGTCTCCATTAGACGCTCAAAGGTGGCCGGAGCGTTACATAGACCGAAAGGCATAACTGTAAACTGCCATAGTCCGGAACCAATAGTGAACGCGGTCTTCTCCCGGTCTTCAGGTTCCATTTCAACTTGCCAAAGTCCAAAGTCGAAAACCATCGTGAACCAGACAGGGTATCTAACGTGTCGTCGATGCGTGGTAAGGGATAGCTGTCTTTCTTGGTCACGTCATTAAGCTGCCGATAGTCCACACAAAATCTCGTTGACCCGTCCTTCTTACTGACCAGGACCCACCGGTGATGCCCAGGGACTGCTGGATGGCTCGATGACCCCTTGTTCTTCCATATCGATAATAATCTTCTCGGCTTCTGCTCGCCTTGCTAGAGGTAGACGCCTCGGCTGCTGACGGACAGGCATAGAGTTGCCTGTATTGATTTTATGTTTTATTATATCTGTTCGTCCCTTCTGGCTATCGTTAAGAGCGAAGATATCTTGGTATCGGTGAACCAAACCCTGTACCTCTTTCACTTCTGTTCTGTTAAGGTCTTCGCACGAACTAGTAACCATGCCCACTAATTTTCCACCATGGTCTTTGGGCGCTGGTTTTGGAACATCAGCCATACACCTGGCTACTCGGAATACTGGCACACACTGTCCCACAAGGGTACTCTTCTTCAATGTCACCGGATCCACATTAACGTTCATAAGCCTCACCGGTACTGTCTTTCCAACCTTGATCAGCGCTTTTCCCACCAGTATGCCACTATGGATCTTCTTATCACAAACAGGCTCCATCATTCGCACACATCCAACCCGAAGATCTCCATCCAAACCTGCCTCGACAACCATCTCGCTTTGACCCGGCAATATCACATCTTCAGTCAGCAAAACCCTTACAACCGGATCTTCTCGTGGGTGCAACGGAAGTTCTTCGTTACCGACCTTCAAAACACCCTCTTTCAAATCCAACGTAAAACCAAATTTTCTCAGGAGGTCCATTCCCAAGATGAAGTCATCAGTGATATCGGCTACCAGCACCTCATGATCACGTTCTTCACTTCCAATGCCAATCTTCATCTTCACCACTCCGCGTGTTGGTATCACTTCACCTGTTGCTGTACGGAGTTGAGTAGTTGTGGGTAACAACTTAATACTTGATCGTAGAACATCAGGGCGTACGATGGATTTTGTCGCCCCCGTATCAATAAGTAGTGGAACAATTCGATTCGCAATTTTCCCATCTATGAACAAACTGCTGATACTATTCCCTGATGTTACGGCATGGACGATGATCTCTGGGGCATCTTTACTAACAGTCAACGTTCGCCCTCTCTTGCCAACCCCTTTTAACTTTTCCGACGGTTGTACTTTTGTTATTTAGGGACAACGCCGTTCTACATGTCCTTGTTCGCCGCAGTTCCAGCAACGGGGCCCTCGAACTTCTTGATGATTCTTCTTACGGTTCTCTTCCTTCTGAAGAACTCTCATTAATAATTCTTCTAGACGACGTTTAGAACCTTCATCTTCTTCCACAACGGTCCGAACACGCCCGTGACCTCGGGACGCTTGTTTTGCAGCTTCAAATTCTAAGGCGTGAGCAAGCGCATCATCAGTTGTTCTTGGTCGTGCCAGCCTCAATGATTGTTGTGTTTCCACGTCTCTTAACCCATCAATGAAGGTCTGCACAGCCAGTTGTCCCAGAAATGAATCGGGTGCCGTAGGGTACGCCAATCGGACAAGCCGCGCAACATCGGCTTCAAACTCCTGCAGGCTTTCTCCATTCTTCTGGATACGATTCTTCACTTGCGCGTGATACACTTGTTGAAGATGCGCGTCTCCATATCTCATTTCCAATCTAGACACTAACAATTGGTAATCATTTTCCTGTCCTGCTGGGATTGTTTGCAGGACGTTCAACGCGTCTCCACGCAAATCCACAGTTAAAGAAACGGCCTTTTCCTTGCCTGTCCATCCGTTGGCCCCAGCAGCCGCCTCAAACTGTTTGTAGTAAGTGGACCAAGGTATCTTTCCATCGAACGTGGGTGGTTTTACTTTTATCCCTACGACAGGACCCTTTTCTTCTTTAAACTGTTTCTTTACTTCATTAAACGGCCTCTCAGAAGTTGAGGGAAACCGTAGTTGCCTCATTCTATCTTCCAGCATTTCGGTCATGTCGTCTTTCTTAGTTGTTGGTGGTAATTGCATTTGGGCTATTTTCTCTTCTACCATCTTTATTACCCTATCTTGTTCCGCCAATCTACCTTCCAATAGTCCTAACGCACTGGCATTCTCCAAAAATTCTTCGAAAACTTTATCTTCCAACGCTTTGACATTTTCCAACAATTCTCCTTTAAGCCTTCTAGAACTTTCTTCAGACTTTTCTAGTAATTCTTCTTTAAGCGTTCTAGAGTTTTCCAGTAAATCTTCTTTAAGCATTTTAACATTTTCTTCCAGTGCTTTAGTATTTTCAAGTAATTCTTGTTTAAGCATTCTAACATTTTCTTCGGACTTTCTAGAATTCTCTTCGGACTTTTCCAGTAATTCCTCTTTTAACATTCTAGAATTCTCTTCGGACTTTTGCAGTAATTCTTCTTTTAAAATTCTAGAATTCTCTTCGGACTTTCTAGAACTTTCCAGTAACTCTTCTTTCATTTTACTTAACAACAAACTAGTATCAATTGCGGGTCCAGGTATTTCGAAGCGGTAATTTTCAGGATCTTCCTTCTGTTCTAAAAGCCATTCTCTTAGCCGATTTATCAAAACTTCTTTCTTTCCATTACTATCCAAATCCCTCTCGTCCAATTCCCGTTTTAAATCTATTACTAAGAGATCTTTTAATAGTTTCTTTCTTTTTCTCTCTTGTTACACTATCTTAAATATAGGGGCTGCTTTTTTAGATGATATCAGTTAAGCAACATATAACTTTGTTGGAGTTTTGCATCTTACATTGAAATGCTGTGATTGGTTAAAACTTTCATATTGTTGATGTCTGAAATTATGTAAATAATGTTTGTTAGCATATAGTGTTTAAATTTGTGAAGATAGGAAGGTATGAAATTATACTTTTATGTAAATAAGTTAATAAATAGTTGTGTTAAAAGTAGGTACCATCGAAATTTAATGGAGGGCTTATTTTGTAATGAAAACTGTGAAAAGTGTATTATATCATTACATAGGAAATTTAATAATCTTTATTTTTATCTAATTAGTTTAGGGATTAATTAAAATTTAATCAGTTTTTAGAGAAGTACTGTTCGAGTGAAGAGTAATAAAATAATTTTAAGGTTATGTTTTGAGTAAAAAAACAAATCAAAATCTTGAGGTTATTGTTATGATATAAACGTCAAAGTGTTCAAAGTTTTAAGGAAGTTTTAGTTAATTCAAATGATTTTTTTTATATAACAAGTGCTTTAAATTAATCAAGTGACAATTTATTTTGCTGTGGAATTTTCTTATTTGATTATAAAGATATAATTATAAAATTTTCTTTATGACTGGATGTAGTCTCTAATTATAACAAATAATTTACTTATCACGATTAGATAAATAATTGGATTTGAAATTCAACTTAAAGCTATTTATATGGAAATATTTGAAAGAGGTCAATGACATATTTTCTTAATTTTGTTTAATGTTTTTAAACCTGAGTTTTTTAACAGTAGTTATAGTTAATAATATTAACTAAGAAATATGTTGAGGCTAGAAGTATTAATCCCCAAATAAAGAGAATTAGACTATTTTGGGATTAATATTAAAAAAAATTTTGGTATCCAAGTTTAAATTTTCTTTTAATTACTTTATTTTGTTCTTTGTTAAATTTATTAAATAAATTTGTGTTGTATTGATGAAAAATTGCTTTGTATTTTTTGTATATTACTGTGTTCCTAGATTTATATAATCATTTAGTGCACTATTGAAGCGACTCGCCTGAGAGTCCAGATTAGAGATAGATTGGTGGAGAGCTATACTTTTCACAACAATTGTATTAAACCCGAGTAATTATTTTAATTAAAGGTAAGAAAGTAGTGAGTTGTCTTAATATCACCCATACTACGAATTATGACCCATTTTGGCTATAACCACCCCATAAAATATTATAACAATATGTATATATGAAATCAAAAAATATTGAAGACTTCAATTATTGAAAAATATACAGGGCGTTTTATTTAAAAAAGATACACCTTTTCTATTAATCTGTTTATTAATATACGAAATTTCCAAAAACGTTTAGTATGTTTAAAAACTGCACATATGTATTATTTTTATTTTTTTTTAGCAAATCTTAGCTTAACATATGCTTGAACCACCGTGCACAGTACTACTATCCAATTTTTTTCTAGAGTACTCTGACTTTGATACCGTATTTCTCGAGAACTATTGAAGCAAATTTAATTTTATTACTACGTGCAACAGTAAAATATCATATTTCTAAGTGATATACTTTTATTTTTATCTGACGATACTTAATAAAAGGTGCCCATTTTTAGGGACAATTTCATTGAGAGTAAGTTAAATATTTTTTTCTCAGAAAGTATATCTTATATGTCTATGAGATTTTTGTAGGGGTTAAAAAGAAACCTTGCGGTTGTTATCTTATTAATTTTCGGACAAAAAATGTTTTATTTAAGATTTATATGAAAAAATAGCGAACTATGCGTTCTTGTTTAATGAAGATAACGTCAAATCTTTTTCGCTAAATTACCACTTTTCATATATAGGCATTATTTAAAAAAAAATGTTCCGAATTTTAACAATAAAAGTGCAATAACAAAAAACCGTTTTTTGTCGAAACCACTTCATAAAAGATCGTTTTTTGTTTCCGCATTTTAGTAGTTAAGCAACACCGATTCTAGCTCAAAATCTCATGTTATTTTAAAGGGGCCTCAACGTTAGCGAAAAACACCACAAATCCAAGATGGCGACCGCGCCTACTGCTTCTGATTGGCTATCCTTACTCCTGTAGCTCCTCCCCTTGCTTCTGATTGGTCGACGCCATCTTGGACGACACGCCTGCTGTTCTCTGATTGGACGAGCGCCATTTTTTTGGATGACACCCCTGCTGTTTTCTGATTGGACGAGCGCCATTTAGGATGACACGCTTGCTGTTCTCTGATTGGACGAGCGCCATTTTTTGGATGACACGCCTTCTGTTCTCTGATTGGACGAGCGCCATTTTAGATGACACGCCTGCTGTTGTCTGATTGCACGAGGGTCATTTTTAAACTTTGGGCGCTATTTTACCACGCCAGCCATGATCGGAAACTGTATTACCGACAACCTGTGCATCCTCAATAGATTCCATCATGAAGGAATACCGACAAACTATGTACTACTAGAGGGCGTCTTGAAGAAATCTGTATTACCGATTACGGACGTTCTGCTAATTGTTAATATAGAGGGAGCCAAGGTTTATCATTTTATATTAATAAATTTACCGATTTCTTAAAATAATTATCGTCATTAATACTTTAATTACATATAATAATTTAAGATAATTAATTCAGCATTAAAAGTTTAAATTCAGCTTTAAACGCAAATCACGGACCTACGTGATATAAACGAACCGTCAGTTTTCTATCTTTCTCTATCGTTATAAACTGTATATCTTTTAAAAATTTCTAATATTTACATCGAGAGATTGCTTGATCATATAGTTGATATATTAACTACCTACATATCATTCGCGGTATCGTTTGCATATCGACCATTTAGAAGGAATTTGAATCGGGTCCTATCACTAATATGCATTATCACCAGAAGAAATCTGTATTATCGACGACCCATGTACTACTACTAGACGGAGTCATGAAGAAATCTGTATTACCTGTATGTACTGATGCTATTAGAGGTCGCATTAAAGAATCTCCTCTCTCGACATGAAGAAATCTGTATTATCGACGACCTAGGTAATGCTAATAGAGGGCGTCATGAAGAAATCTGTATTATAGACGACGACGACAGCTCGATAAAACGTTTAAAATTTTGAATTTGTCATTCTTGAAGTCACCATAATGGATTTCCCGCCCTTGAATTTTATATTTCACATCTGACTAACCACGTGATCAAGACCGCTGTATTCTAATGAAACTTTCTACCCAAAGAGATCATGAAATTTAAAGAAACCAACAATCGTCAATGATATCAACGAGTTTTGCAAGCTCGACTAACCGATATATCTATGTCAGTAGCTACCCTTCGTGAAGGGCTTTCGGATCTCCATGTTAAGAAAATTACGTTAATAAATACACAGGCTCTTGAATCACGTTCAGGGATCGGAATGGTTTCTAACACTAATATGTATTCTTGTTTATTGTTTCCAGCCTTATTTTGTGGAACTCCATAATCATGAAATAAATAAAGATTATTAAAAGTTTCAGAGTTTTATTAAAATACAACCTGATAATATTGTTTCGACAGCTATGCTGTCATTACTCCGTTACTGGAAGTATTAGATATTTAATTATGATTATTATTATTATTTTATCTAGTTACCTATTTTGTATCTACCTTAGCGACGTGTTTGTTTATAATTATATTACCTTTGATAATGACAGCATAGCTGTCGAAACAATATTGTCAGGTTGTATTTTAATAAAACTGTGAAACTTTTAATAATCTTTATTTATTTCATCACTAATATGTATTATTATCAACGGCTGAATTAACTATTTAAAAAGAGAAAAACTAATTCTAATGCAGAAAAAATAACTTACCATTTGCGCTTTGTAATACCAGATATCACTTTAAATTAAAACACCTTAATCACCTCTCATCAAGAAGGAATATACACTAATCATCTTTTAAATTTAAAAACGAAAACACGACTATACTGTAGAAGGTACCAAAATAAACTGGACTTAAATTTTACCTTACCCTCGACGACTACAAAAAGGGAAACACCCTGAGGCATTATACATTCTTTTAAAAATGGCACGCTTCGGCCTCCAAATCACTAGAAACTTACGGTTTTATACCTGCTTCGAACTCAAAACAGGTAAATTTGAATGGTTCTTTTCTGTAAAAATTCTCTCCCTTTTTTCATCACTATATAATCTTTTCAAACTTCCTTAAAGACAGCTTTTTGTAAACTTGAAATCGAGATAATTATCAGATTAAAATGCATCACCATACCCCAAAAAGGTCGGAATGACTACCTGGAGGCACGATAGCAGGTACTAATCCTTGAACATTTAAAATCCTTGTACAGTAAAAACAAAAGAGTATGGTTGATGGTTAGGTTTTAACTTATTTCCTTTCCGAATCAAAATACTTAGATTTTCACATAAAATCTTTAGGGCGGTCTGTCACTTTTCTTTTTTAATAAACAAAAATTAGTTCCGACACTTTCCTCTTTTTTCCCTTAATTTTAATATTACAGGAATCTAATAAACAACTTACCTATTTCCAGGGGCAATAAGTCAATCACACAGGTCTCGTCATCATAACAATAATTAGTTATAAAATGTGGCCAATTCCCAGTAAATCTAGAGATTATAAGAGTAACAAAATATTTAAATAAATGCAAATTTTTATGATTATGGAGTTCCACAAAGTAACGCTGGAGACAGTAAGCGCTTTTAATGATTTAGTTTTAGACTCGTACAATACGTACGGGAAATAGAAAATTAGTAATTAACATTTCACTTTATTCAATAAAAACTTAACGTTGTCATGCTATAATAACATTAGAATTTCATGTACATGAGATAGAAGGTTCAAATTTATAACAAGAAACTTAAAAATTTATTCAGTAAAAACTTAACGTTGTCGTGCTATAATAACATTAGAATTTTACGTACATGAGATAAAAGGTTCAAATTTATAATAAGAAACTTACCTAATGTGTTACACCGCTGTAAATATGCACTACGCGCAATTTTAAACAAAAAAAACTCTATACGTTAAGCACACGCACGCAGTACATATTATCAATTCAATTAACACAATCTTATTATTAAAATTATTAACATTTTTTGAAAAAAAAATAATGTCTACACATGAAAAGTGTTGATTTAACGGAAAAAGTTTGCCGCTATCTCTATTAACAAACAAGAACGCATAGTCAGGTTTTTTCCCATACATCTTAAATAAAACGCTTTTTTGTTTAATATTTAATATCATAAGAACTGCAAGGTTTCCTAATAACCCCTACAAAAATCTCATAGATATATGACAAATACTTTCTGAGAAAGAAATTAGTTAACTTACTTTCAATGAAATTGTCCCTAAAAATGGCTACCTTTTATTGCGTATCGCCGGATAAAAACAAAAGTATACGAGTTAGAAATATATTTCTAATATTCTTTTTAATAATTCTTATATCACTGTTGTATGTAGAAATAAATTTACTATTTGTTTGTTTTTAAAATATTTAATTTGGTTCAGTAGTTCCCGAGCAATACGCTTTCAAAGTCAGAGAACTCTAGAAAAAAAATGGATAGTAGTACAGCCTACATTTTTGAAGATACACTCGAACTTAACCCTTGCCTAAATAAAAGAAAAACTAAATTGAGAGGAGTGAAAAGGAGTGAAAAGAGTGAAAAAAGGAGTGAAGAAAGCTCTATTGCATTTTTTACATAAAACATGCCAAAATTAAGTTATTGCGAAATTTCCATTGAGCCGCCATCTTTCCTATATGGCGGCTCGAGTGTACTTCCCACAACATCTATGCCAATCTTCAGCTTCCTACTCGTTTGCTTTATTTATACTATTTTAATAAAAATATCATTGCAAGCGACAAGGAATAAAATGATTAATAAAAAGGACATGTAAACGAGTAATTGCTTCTACCAATAAGGTAATAATATGCAATTACATTAATAAAGCTATTTTATTAAAGAATGTGTAAAAAACACAACTAAAATTTTAAATGAAATGTTTCTAAACGGAACTTCTAAGTAGATGAAATGATAGAGGTATGTTAAAAATATTAAATATTGAATAGTTTGCAGACATTAGCTTCTAAAGAACGTTATAAAGCCTATAAAATTTATAATTTATTTTTGTCATGCAATAAATCACTACTTTGTTCTATGCAATAAATTAATAAGTATCAAGAAATTGCAGTACTCCAACTTCTCGAACCAAACAAATACATACGATGTAATATATTATATCTGTTATAGCGAATTTGTATTACAGAGCTGATTAATAATCTAATTTTGTTATGTTAATGATATAACGTTATAATTAATAGCATGCACTTAGTTGGTAATTAAATATCTATTAACAAAAAATATTCTCGTTTTACTAAAGGATATAAATAGTAGTATACATATTATATTTTTTAGTAGTGGGTATATGCAAGTGTGGGTATATGTAGTATATTCGTAGGTCTCGTTTTTTATTCCTTTTTATGTTGCACGTATTCAAGAAATTTGTTTCGCTATCAAATAACGAATAACTGTGAAATTTATAATCGATATTTGGTCCCTGTGAAAAATCCAATTTTCGGTTTTTATTAATAGACTGTAATATATTTGATTAAGTGGAGTGGAACTCGTGAAACTTGTTCTAAACTAAATCGTAAAACTGGGACCGTTAATGATTTATTTATACGGGGAAACTGTTAAAATATATCGGTACAAAGGATTTGCTTCTATAAAATTTAACGCTTATCAAATAAACAAATTAAATAATTTATTGATGATAATAAACGATTTATAGGCACTTAATGTAAATTACGATTGATCTTTTCCACTTTAAAGAATTATTCCATCATTTCTGTGCTGCAATTTGCTAACTTATTATCGCAATTATCGATGGCTTGAACAATGACACTATAAGATTACGATACTACCTGAAAACTGTAGATAGCAATAGTAGAGTATCTGAGGACATAACCTAAACGAGCGAACTGAACAGTATAGAGGATAAGTGACTGCCTTGGGGTACGCTTGATATTAAATTAATTGAATCGGTTATTTGGAAAAGTGCAAGAGGGGTAATTTGGGCAAATATACTTTTAAGTCCTGCTCTCTATTTTAGATCTACCATCGATTAGTATGAAAACGACACGTAATTTTGCATAGGCAACCATGCAAAAACAGCATTTATGGTGCAGATGTAACCTGTTGTTGTTTTTTTTCAAATAATATATTCAATTTATAGGTATTGAATTGTTTAACATTTAATTAAGATTTTATTAGTAAGTAATATTAACAAATCTAAATTGAGTAAAAGTAATCTTCTTCTCTTCTATTTGTTTACTAATAACTTTCCTTAGAAAACAACTTATTACTCTCTATTAATTATTTCTTTGTCGTAATCCAGTAAGCTATCGACTCTTATTAGTTATCTTCAGCATAGGCAGTTGAGTACAGTTGTTAACCGTTTTGGTGTAGCAGGTAGCATAACACGTTTAATCATTCATTTGTTTTGTGTATTACTAGAATTAATAACGTTTGATAGCTTATTTAAAAATAGAGCTTTCAAAAACCAGTTAGGACGATTTTGGCAGATTTTACGATGATGAACACGAACGATGGAGAAAAAAATGAATTGTAGCATGACATTCAGTGACGTATTGGGAATACAGGTCACGTGGTAATTGCTTATTACGAGACCTGCGCCAAAAGGTACATCCACTGCAGTGAAAGTTTAGTTATCGGATTCCCAATCCGACCGAATCTTAAAGCAGAATTTCGAATTTTAATTAGTTGACGAGCTAAATTGCCAATTAGCAGCAATTTACAGATGTTTTACTCCGGAATATTGCTAAAAACGATAACATCGATACCATGTCAAGACGTATTGAAGCTGTTCAGCGGCAGATAATACAAAGCTTTGCCTTTTGGATGTTCCGTTAGCAAGCGGCAAACGTTGTATCCGTGTAACAGGACATCCAAAAAGCTACAGAATAACCGCTACTGAAGTTGTTATAAAGCGAAAGGGTAGATGACTCAGTGGTAGAAATCTTTGGAATATATTACTAGTGTGCGTTAAATGCAGCTTAGCCGGCGAAATGCGCCATGATGGGGAAAAGAAAGAGTCGGTGTTCGACAAAGACAAAATCTAGGAGGTAAAGAGAAAGTACAATCTGTGGTGCAAGCATTTTCAACTCACAAAAAGGGTGTAAATTGGAATTTACTTTAGCGATACAAATCTTTATTATACCCTTGTGTAAAATTATCAACAATCCAAAAATAAGACTTTTTAGTTAAAAGGATTAAAACTAACGAGTTTTTGTGATAAAATGTTAGCGTGTTTTTTTATATATTTTATACTTTTTCATAGAATGTACCGATCTGTACTAGACGAGAACGTTAGGTGAAATGAGCTATCCCGACCCTAATGCCGCAAATATTATGCGCATCCAAACTTCGTCGGCCAAGCTGAATTTGACAAATTGTACCTTGCTATTGTCACGTGGGGTTTTCGTGACTGGAGGACGTAGTCAGAGGTAGAGAGAAAATAAACACAAGTTGTAAAAAACAACTATATACTAATAACAATAAGAGAATAGAAATACAAAGGTTTACATATATAAAAAGAATACATCGTGTGAGGACGTACTTGTCCTCCTAAACTAATACAATCAAGAGGGAGGTCGGAACCAACCCTATTCTAGCACTAGATCTACAACTAAGCGTAGGAAATAACCTCCTGGTGAATTACAACTAAGCTGGGTAGCCTGGTCACAACTACCCATAATTTCGCAGAGAGTGGGCGTTTAAGCGCTACCCATTCAACTAAGCCACTAAGCATTACATAATTTAAAGAGTACTCACCAGCTTGCTTGTAGATGTAGTGTTGGATTCAATTCACTGACTGGTTTGAATAGCTCAAGCAAGCTGGTTATATACTGCTGAACGAGGAAGTAATTAGCATCGTAGTGGGAATCAGTAGGCAGAAGTTCTCAGTATGCAACTAAGGAAGTTCATGCTTCCTGATAGCAGGCTTGTGGGTAGACTGCATTCGCGCTGCTGGTGCCTGGCATGAATCGGCAGCTGTGCGGAAGTGTTGTCGATGGAATGTGCACCTGCTTGCAATTCGTGTGGGTTACCTCGCGTGTACGGAGTAAGTAGGCGAATAAGTTGCATGCCAACGAATACAATGGTGGGCGAAGCGAGCCCGCTTCTGAGAAGACCTCGCAGGTGTCCGCGCACTTGGCACCAAGTTGTCGATATCGAGATTGCAGCTGCTAACTAGCGTGGATAACTGAGCGTGGCCTTGCACGCTGTATTGTACAAACGGAAGTGAAGTTGAGTTTTGTATGAAATATTTAATTGTAAATATTTCCGTTTGTGACATTATCTTAAGGTTGGAAACTGAGAAACTCCGAGAAATTGCCGTTGGCGTCGCTACTGGTACAAGACATTAATTCATTTAGTTCAGTTTCAGACGTTTAAGATTATACTACAAAACCATAGGTGGCCTCGCGTCGGAAACTGCAAATGATTTGTAATAATAATAATAATTTTGTATAAATATTGCAGAATTCGTATTAAAACGTCGGTATCGCCTCAATTTTAGAATAGATTACAAGGCCGATCGCTATAATTTTTACATATTTAGTTAGAATTTATGAAAAAAAATACTAGAGATATTATTATGTTTCGCATTACATAACTGATTTACAGATACTTAAAACTATCTTTGTAAGCTATGTTATGGTAATGCATACGTTTATACGTAAACCAATTTAAACATTTTAATGTGTATTCGAAGATTATCCACTGCTGTGACTGAACTATTAATTGTCCACCAAAACTGCTTAAAAATGATAATAATGGTAACCGAAACTGTAACATGATTGTTGTTGTTATAAATAAATTTTTATCAATCAAATTTGTTGATCGGTGAACTACTCCAGTACTTTCAAATTATTAAAGAGATATTTTAGTCATACTTAATTTTTTTAATTTAAGCCAAATTGTAAGATCGTAAAAACAAGGTCCACGTTGGACCGTCAAATTGTAACGTCGATATTTTAACACAAAAATATGTCCCGCGATCAGGCACCAAATTGTAGCCTACTTTTTGTAACACAAAAAAAATTGCTTTAACTTTCAAAAGTTCTTACGCAAACCGTACAACACAAAATATTCAATACTTACTGTACAACGCAAGATTGCCAGGGCTTGAAATCTTATCTTTGCAAATTTAATTTCAGGTCGCAGGTATTGTTTCCACAGCTCCAAATTATAAAAGAATAAATAAAGGTTTAAAACACAAGAAAATACATATTATTAGGGCGCCATCTGATTAGGAAAGTCCAGTAATTTTTATAAAAATATAGACTCGACACCAGTAACCAGAAAATGCAATCAGATCTAATAAATTTAATTTAATTTTGTTTAGTCATAAACGGTTGTGTCAAAGTTAGGTGGAATAAAATGTTTAAAGACTTTCATAAATATATGGTCCTGTAATATTCAGATTAATTAAGTTTAATTATAGCTTTATTGATAAATGAAAAATAAAAAAATAAAATTTCCAAATAGAACATCGTTACAAAATTTAAATGTATATAAAAATGTGGTCAAAAATAATCGATACAGAAATTATGGTTCAAATTACATCACACAAAATAAAATTCATTAAGTCACAATACCTTATTCAGATAGTTTAATCTGATTTCACCTTACAAAGCAATTGAAACAATATTGCTTTTCCATCAAAACAAACACATGTCACCAAACTCGAACGCTCGATGAAATTGAAGAATCTGGAAAACACCTTACTGATTCCGCAACTAGAATTTGCTCCAAGGAAGTAAAGTTCATAATAACGGTCTCCCATTAGAACTAATGTTTATTAAAAAATTTCATCATTAATAAAGGTAACGCCACACTAAAATATATTATTTAGTTTAACACTTCCGAGTTTAAATTATGTTAAAAACGGAATCCAATAAGGAACTTATTTCACGATAGGTTAAATTTGATAACTGTAATCGTTCATTCCAATAACTGTATTACGATCGAGCAAGGTCATTCATTAAAACTGAAAATGCCTCTGCTAAACGTTAACTGCACTGTAAATTATTTATTAAGTTTCAGTTGGAGCGATTCCAAATTAATCACATAAATTTCTGTATTTTTCACAACTTTTAAAGAACGGGAAACTTTATAATTCGGTTAACCTATTAACCCCAAAAAGTCAACGATAAATTGAAGCAAGTGAACTTCGGGTACGATAACGGAGCTAAACACACAAAACGGTAGTAGTATAACTTAATAATACTCTTTTAGAGACTATATTAGTAACTTTATTCATATTAAAAACAGTAGTGTTCTAAATAAAGATTAACAAAAACTTTACCTGGGGCGTCTCTCCAAGAGAGAGCCCCAGGAAAACGCGAAAAATTATCTTCCCTTCAACCCGTCTACTTGTCTATTCTTTTAGATTCTCTAGTTAACTCTTCTAAACTAAAAACTATTTCGCGGTGGTATGATTTTCTGAGAGGAACGAAATTTTTAAACAGTCCAACAGACAAATAGCGGGATTTTTGTCAGCCAACAGAATACACTTATGTCATTTGTTCGAGAACCTTCCTAACTAAACTGAAGGAGATTCCTTTTTGAATTTATAGGTACAGAACTGAAGCTAATAACACACACAGCTGGTGTCTAGACAGCTCGTTCCACAAAATTCCTTTTGGCGGTAGATTGTTTACTAGTAAAATGTTTTAAAGCTATGAACTTTCATACGTATTTAACTATAAGAAGATTTTTGTTAACGCCGATATTAGATTTTAGCCCTTATAAGCAATGAATTAAAAACAATTTTGTTTTTCTAGAACCTTCTAATTATCGGAAAATAATCTTTTAACACTGCAAAAGCGGTGCTTTTAAAACGGAATCTGCAGATTTTTCTAGAAGCAAATTTTATCGATCTGGGAATGTTTCTTTTAGATCACCCTTGATATTTTAAAGGACTTATTTTATGCAGAATACCAGCTTATTTTTAAATCAAGCAAAAATACATATTTAATTCTTATTATTTTTATCTTTTTATCTAGTTATCTATTTTTTGTATTTACCTTAGCGACGTGTTTGTTTATATTTATATTACCTTTGATAATGACAGTTTCGGTTCTGCATATTATTGTATATTTTTTCTATATAATAAATAAATTTTCCGTTACTAGAAGAGTTACATATTTAATTCTTATTATTTTTATCTTTTTATCTAGTTATCTATTTTTTGTATATACCTTAGCGACGTGTTTGTTTATATTTATATTACCTTTGATAATGACAGTTTCGGTCCTGCATATTATTGTATAACTCTTCTAGTAACGGAAAATTTATTTACTCAATCTGTTCATTCACTAAAGGTACCCTGAGTTTGTGTTTGTATATCTCAAAAGCGTCTCAAATGTCTAATTAGTTTTGTTATTACAAAAATTATCCTGTGTGATTCTTGGAGATCAATGATTTTTGTAACTCAACGCAATATACAAATATTTAATATTTTTGGGTGCTTTCAGTCAATCAAAAAGTTATTAGTTTTTAGTATATACTGAGATGATATGGAATCATCAGATTGAAAATCTACTTTACGATTTGAAATTTTCAAGTATTTCAAGACTACGATTTGATCGTAAACACAAATATAATTATTTCATGCATTAAATAAAATAAAATGATAGACATGCTAGGATATTAGGTTTATTTAATCTAAAAGCTACATGTTAGGTTACAGCTAGATTTATCTATTTTAAACAGAAATTATAGAAGGAAGAGTTTCATGCAGACGTAACCTCAATTTTTATTTAGGTTGTTTTATAGTAATACATGTTTTATGCAACCCAGGTTACATGTGAGGATGGTTTTTCCATTTTTCTGGAAGATTTTATTTTCTTGTTAGACATGAGTTTAACGCTAAGTAACAAAACAAGTCTTTTTGTTTCCCCTGAAGCTAAATCAGTTTCGGGAAAATATTTTACTGAAAATATGTAAAACGGGTCATTATTGTAATGTCTATAATAGTACATTTAACTTATCTTATTATTTAACAATCTCAGGTATTTGAGAAAAGTG
Organism: Agrypnus murinus; assembly: GCA_929113105.1. NCBI lineage: Eukaryota > Metazoa > Arthropoda > Insecta > Coleoptera > Elateridae > Agrypnus > Agrypnus murinus. The sequence continues at coordinate 146,962,383 of OV816026.1, forward strand.
TGTTAATCTTTGTGAAGGTATTGGCTTTGCTGATAAGCTTCGATTTTTCCAAATATTGATTTTATTATAATATTTTACACCGTTGTTTGAATGCAGGCACTTGGAGGACTGTCTGCTGAACAAGTTTGAGTATAGTTTGATTTCATTTATGTTGTTATTTGTATGGAGCCTTGCAAAGTGTCGTTGGATCTTAAAAATGTATAAACGGATCTTTATTTTTGTTTTTCTTTTATTGTAAATATTTTTCTATGTAAACTGCATATGTATGAGTTACCTTGGGTAGCCATGTAATCATTTCGTGTACAGATATTGCTGGAGTTAATGAGTTTTCTTTGTAATTAAGTTTTAATGAGATTTTTTCGTCCTATGGTCGTTTTTGTTAATTTTCTCAGTTAATGTTGATTTTAGACTATAAGTGTCGTATGTTGTGTACATTTCTATCTTTTTAGATTTAAGATCAGTGCTAATTATGAACATATGTTTTTCGTTAGTGACGTCATTATAAAACTTTGATGTGCGATTGTTTTGAAAATTTGTGTTGTTTTTCAATTGTTTTGGTAAAACATAAAAAGGCCAGGAAAAGTTTAGTTTGCTGTTGTCCAGTTGCAGAAGTCCAAGTGTATTGGTAGTAAGTTCTTTTTTCCAGGTATAAGAATCAATAAGATTTTTTTTATATTTTATATATATCATGCTCTATGAAATTTTAAATCTGAGTTAGTCTATTGGGAGAAAGAAAAAATTGTGGGGCTTTCTGAATGACCATTTAAATAAATTTCGTCTCAAAACCTATATTTTGACCAATTTTACAATTTTCTTAGGTTTTTTGTTTGCAGTAGTTCCTTCAACACATTAAATAGTATAAAATAATAATACTCGAGAACAATCGAAGTGGTATAGTCATATTATATTTATACTATGTCTTATTATATTTGTATAGTATATATTTATTTATATTATATATTTATATTACTCCTTTAGAAACTACGTTTTACATTTGCAGTCATGGAAGTTTCATTCAATTTAAATTGCCATTGTAGGCCTCTCAAAATTCAGAAAAGAAAACCAACAGAAAAAACAACATCGCATAATCATAAATAAGCATCTGGGATGAAATAGATATACCTAACCTACTGATTATATAATTTATTTATTTAGTAAACAGTAAGTGAAAGATTACAGAAAGGAAAGATAAAAAACGTGAACGTAGTGGTTATTGAAAGTTGCTATACCTGAAAGTACAAAGTAGGCTTCGTTTAACTCAATTACAAAAATAAAAAAAGGTTGATTAGTTATCGGTCTTATTGATCAGTTATTAACAATTTGAATTAAACATAATAAATCCATAAAATAAAAAAGACCATTAGTATTAACTTGTTTTTCCAAATACTTTTTCGACTTTGAAAATGCTACAACACAAAGTTATAAAAGTTAATTATGGCAACCTATATTGTGCGTGTTTTTCTAATCTTGTTAACGTGATGTTTGGAAATAAACAGTTTTTCATAAAAACTTTAGTAACTGTCTAGACTATCTGTAAACTGACCCTCAATTCCAAAGAAGTAAAATCATATCTATCATTGTTATAAGTACATTAAGTCACAATACGAGGGTAGATTGAAAAGTTTCCGGAATGGGCAAGAAAACGCAGTAATTGAACAGGTTTTTGTTTTTATTTTTCAACATAATATCCTTGCAGGGCGATACACTTTTCCCAGCGGTGCTCCAACTTTTTTAAGCCTTCAGAAAAATATGATTTCGGGAACTCTGCAAAATAAGCTTTAGTGGCGGCGATGACCTCCTCATTTGACGTAAAGCGCTTGCCTCCGAGCCAAGTCTTCATGTTTGTGAACAAAAAGAAGTCGCACGGGGCCAGGTCTGGAGAGTACGGGGGATGCGGCACCACCTCGTAGCCCAATTCAACCAATTTAGCATTGGCGATTCGGGATGAATGGGCCGGCGCGTTGTCGTGATGGAAGAGCACTTTTTTTCGCTGCAAATGAGGCCGTTTCTCCTTCAAAATGCCGTTGAATTGATCCAATAAATCGCTGTAGTATTGTCCCGTGATAGTTCTTCCCTTCTGCAAAAAGTCGATGTGTATCACACCTTGCGAATCCCAAAAAACGGTGGCCATGACCTTTCCAGCAGATGGGACAGTCTTTGCCTTCTTCTGAGCAGATTCGCCTGGAGAAATCCACTGTTTCGACTGCTGCTTGGTTTCTGGTGTGTAGTGGTGGATCCATGTTTCGTCCACGGTCACGAATCGGCGAAAAAAATCCGTTGGATTACGATTTAACAAGGCCAAACACTCTTTCGAAGTGGTCACACGATTTCGCTTGTTGTCCATAGTCAGCAAACGCGGCACCCATCGCGCCGAGAGCTTCTTCATGCCCAAATGTTCGTGCACGATATTTTGCACACGTTCATATGAGATGCCCGTGGTCTCTACTATTTCGCGCAACTTCACTCGTCGATCGGCTAACACGAGATCATGGACTTTATCGACCATTTCTTCATTTGTGGCCGTTTTTGGACGTCCACTGCGTGGTTCATCCTTGGTGCTCGTACGGCCACGTTTGAACTCGCTCACCCAGAAACTAATAGTCGAAAATGAAGGTGTGGATGTGCCATGAACTTTCTGCAAAATATCTCGTATCTCCGTCGCCGTTTTCCCGTCCATCCAGAAATGTTTGATGACTGCACGAAATTCGTTTTTATCCATTTTTGCAAAAGTGCCTGAATTGCTTCACAAGATATCCTAGTAAACATAAACGGAACGACGCACGTGTCTGAAAATTTGACAGCTTTCCTAAAATAGGTTAGCCTTGACAACCATCATAACAATTTCACGATACGCGCGCCATCTCTTGCCCATTCCGGAAACTTTTCAATCTACCCTCGTACATAAAAACAACAATACAAATCTTTAATGATATTGCTTTCAAATCGGATTAAAAACATGGAAATAAGTCAAGGCGAAGTTTCAGATAATTAGTACTTAACTAGAACTACAACTAAATCAAAAAGGCGGTTTTTTGCCAATTTACTTATTCACTAGAAAGAAATACAGTCACAAATAAAAAAATCGACACGATAAAAGCCGCTACTGGGAGTGAAACTAAATTCTAATAGAGTCGGTGCCATGAGGTACGAGGAAATTTCGTTGCTTCGATTTCTCGCCCAGAAACGAACGATCATTTCGGTAGTGATTTTACCCTGCTGTAGTTCGTTCGTACGCACACGCTAATTAATTCTGTTGCATTCATTCTAGAAGTTTTCTTATCACTAGAATCAGAAGTAGGTGATAAGGTTCTGCAATTCCTTCCTTTTTGGTTGTGGATGCGTACCTACGTCGTAGTGTATCACAGGTCCTTTTATGCTATATTTATTGCCTTAATCGAAAGCAGTTTTTCTAAAATGATTCATCATGTAAAAGTTTGTAATTGTTTGTGAGTTAATGTTTTTGAAGTTTTGAGTTAGAAGAGGTTACCTTCTAGTTAGTTGCACAACGTGAACTACTGATAGAGTAGTAGCAAAATGTGAAAAGCCTGTTGACGTATAAAAGATGCGCGTTATTTTCACGCTAACACCGCAGTAGTGGTGTAACAAATAATGTTTTTAATTATTACTATACGACAGACGAAGGTTAATGTAGGAGGAACGCTCTAGAATAAGTAACTTGACAAGTATAACATTCCCCTATTAAAAGAATAAACTAGTTCGAACGTAGTTTCGTCTAGTACGCAAGCGACGTCAACAGACTTTTCTCATTTTGTGATTACTTTATGTCGTTTTAAAATCATTAATTACTCTCTTTTAGGAATTTGAAGAGATTTCTGTTACACCCAGACCTTTATGGTGCCTGTATTGATTTATGCTATTATGATTTCTATGATTCTGATTTCATGATTATCGATGCTTTCCTTTTGTATCAGTTTTATTCTATTTGCTGGGTTTTATCCATCTTTAGTCTTCTTTTTTATTCTGATTGGATTTAATCGTTCCACATGTAGTTGCTATTAAACGAATTCAGACCACCACCAACGATAAAGTTGCATTGACCGCGGAGGTCTATAACACCATCTTCTGATTACTGTCACCTTTCAACGACTATAAACGAAAGATACTGTAAGATCTATGAATAAGTGAGGTTAGTTATTGCAGTTTACTAATCCTAAATTTATTCAAGGTAATAGTTACAACAAAATTACAAAACCAGAACACATTACTATCATAAGAGTTAGATTGACAGGGGCTATTTAGACAGACAGGAATTAGATTAGGGGAATGTTACATCTCGAAAGGCGCAACGCCAAAAAGTTATGTTGCCTTAAATTAACATTAATAAGTGAATATTTTTATTACTTGATAACGAATGTTTGAATAAAGCGCTTTCGAGCAACTCCCTTGTACAAATTCCATTGTTTGTAAAGAATGCAAAGCTAGATCTCTTGCAAAACCTCACCTAGGGTTTTATATCGATTTTCACAATTTAACAAGAAAGTTTATTTAACGAGTTTTCACTAGTTAGTGATTTGCACAACAGAGATATGAATTACCCCTACATAAGGTGATACTATTTTTTGGAGAATTGATATTTCAATAAACAAATGTATGAGGCCTTGCATCTGAGATATTAAAATTGATTAAGACTGTTAGTGTTTGTTTTATTGTGGATTTGGAAGGGAACTTATTTATTTTATGATTTATGACTGATTTATTTTTAATTTTCTGGCAATCCTGCTGAGGTTTGGGACTTTAAAGTACCAGCAATTAAATGAGAATTTGGCGCCTGGTATCTCAAAAAGTTTCTTCAACTTTAATTTTAATTAATTTTAAGTGATAATTAAAAAATTGTAGATTATATTTCCAAACTTTAATAAATAGTTCGTGCATTCTAAATATAACTTTGATAATAAAGACTTTGACGTTAACCGTAAACTATGTTTTGAGGTCGCGATCGATCGAGCCTTTTTAAATGGAAATTTCGATTCTATACTTGTATTACTTAAATATAACTTAACTATATTAGAGTGTAAGCTATATTAATCCAGAACAAAAAGTTACATTCAACAACCAAACAATCAGATTAACTAAAAGTAACTGTTTGGACGTGGTTTGGTTAACTGTTAACACTTTTTTTACTTACCTCAGATACTTTACCTTATTCGTTGTTACGGCTTCACGATTTGTTTAATCCTAACGCCACTTTGTTTAATTAACTTTTCTCAAAATATTAACACCAATCAAACTTTCCAGTGTAATTCAGTTTTCGCAAAATTTCTAAATTACATCAGCTTTTCTAAGTGTTTCAAAAAGTATCTCTAAGCTTCTCCGTTATGTGATTATCTGAATCTAGAAGCGATCTTTGACTCCAAACGGTGTCTACAAACTACACATTTGTATCTGACATATGCCAATATGGATTTCGGTAACGGGGTTACCTTTTTCACAGTAACGTGAACGGTGACGGTTTTCAGCAGTCTAAAAGAATTCTTTCCCACCATTATAATTGGTCAATAATGTTTTTTTGACATTTCCTATTAAGCAAATGATATAAGTAATAAATCTTTGTTTGTTTCTAATCATTCTTCTACCACCTTGTGTTATAAGATGAAATTGTAGCTGCCACACATTCATCTCCGAAATAAGAGGTGAATATTTGAAACACTCGGCCAGCCACTATCGGGAGTGTTCGGCCAATAAGGTCAAAATGTCAGAGGTCCGAAACAAATATTCAAACCTTTTAACTGTTTGGGCCCCAGTAACGATCTGTTACCGCCAGCTAGTCCCAATAATCTTTTTTTAAGTATTCGGTTACAAAATACTTCCAAAGACTTACCTTTAGGAGACGATATGAATGTCAGATACGGCTTGTAAATAAAATGTAATAACTTCAGTTGTAGGTTATCTATCGAACAACCGTATAACTGAAACGCCGTAGTTAAAGGTTATAACCTACAGAAACACAAAGGCTATTTTTATATAGATAAATACCTAACCTACCAAAATATAGCTGTGCTGGAAGTATCAGCTTGATCCAAATAACACTGCTTTAGTTTTTGCCGGCCAACCCCAATAAGTCGGAGAGGGGCGGGGTAATACAAGATATAAAAGAAAAAAACAAGCGCCACTTCGTTTAAAAACAATGCTAATTACTAAAGCTTCAAGCTTATCAGATAAACAAAGAAATAGATCTTTTACTAAAATATGGGCAACTTCCACAATTTTGGTCGTACAGTGCATATATACTTACAATTGACGAGCTGGAAAGCAATATTATAATCACATAAATAAATAAATAATAAATAAATAAAACACACGTAGTGAAACGTAAACTTTCTAAGTATTGCTTTATTGAAATTGTAATTATTGTGCTGATCAAAAATTTTAATGTCTAATAAAAAAATGAATGAATGGTGATTTGTATCACAGCAGGTTGTAAACTTAAAAACTACCCTAGGACAATTTCACTACTCGAGATCTCGTGTTAACTAGTTCTTAAAATTAACATGCATGAACAAATTGTATACACGTTTAATAAATATATGTAAACATAAATAGAATGACACAAAATACATACAATTTTAGACAAACATCCTACCATTCGAAGACCCACGGCTGTTTTAGTATAATTTAAAGCCTTGCTTAGGGGTTTTCGCTTCACCCTTCGATATTTTGTTGTTTTGTTACGACCCGGTACATATATAGATGCAGGTACGGACCCAAAGGGAAAGAACCTTCTAATTAAACCCACGGTCAGAGGGGCAGAAACAGGAATAAAAGACAACGAGCAACAAAACCCAAAAGAAAAGATCTACAAAGAAATCACCCTGTATATTGAATTAATTTTAAATATTTGATAAATTTTACCTTTCTATAAACTGAAAGGTCTTTTACAATACAATTCCCTTAAGGTAACTGATAGGGAAATATTACCTAAAATAGAAAAAGACTTTATCAGATTTTAGCACATTGGAGAAACAAAAAGAATTTACCTAAATGGTTTGCACTAGAACGTAATCCGGCTAATTTGACGATTGATCGCATATAAATAATCAAGCGATCATTCTGTTGAATGCGAGATTTTCTCCGCTGAAGCGAATTATTTCCAAAACCAATTTCCTAATATATCCTCGCACATTCAACTTCTAATGCCAGACAGCCATTTTGTTACTCAACTATACTATTGAGAAGGAGCTTAACCGCGCAGGTATAACTTTACGATAAACAGAAAGAAAGGGAAACCCAGTGACAACCAAACTAACGAAGAAGCTTGGTTTTAAACAGTGACCGTCAAACAATCAACGAGTTGTAAATTTCAATGTTATAAAGTGAGCAAAAGATATTTACGTATACAGTCAAGTATTACACACTTTCATATACAGGGCATCTCACCGAAAACAACGACCCTTAACAACTTTTGATTTGTTGATTTCTAGGAAAAACGAAAAACACGTCAAAAAGCATATGGAGGGGAAGATATTCCTGCATAATTGTGCTCGGTGTAACTTTCACCCCTTCTCAGGATCAACTCTTAGACTTTTTAAATGAAACAAAGACGTCTTTGTCCATGTGTTTTAGTAATATAAAATTTATAAGGAGATTTCTAATTAAGCTTAGTGTATAATTATTTTTGGATTTCTGTGTTTAAACATAATAAAATTATATGTCTTGTGCTTTATTTTCAACTACGTGAGACCAATAAACTTTATTTAATAAACGAGAATTGAATATAATCAACCACCTGTTTAGATTGTCTTAACAAATTGTTTGTTGTTAATCTTTCTAAACCATAAACACGATAGATTTCTTTTTCCAAATTGTAGATTCTCGTAGCAATTTTTTTAACAATTATAACAAAAAATTTGGGTGGCGCCCTATATAATGTTGTACATTCCTGTGTTTAATTTGAAATTAGTGAATTGAAAGTAATTTAATTAAGTAATTAAGCTTATCCGGTGCTTTCGGTTTTATTATGTAAGTATAAGTTTTTTTATAAAACTGATAGGTATTACATGCCCTATGACAGTCTATGAGTCTGAAAAAGCTCTTGATGAAATTGCACTAGTTATTATGATTCACCTAGAGCATGTTCAATGAACAATCAAAATTTATTCTACAACAGAAAGCATAGTAACTTATATATTACATCAGATAGTTCATTATAGAATAGAAGTACAAAGTATACAATTAAGAGTAGCACAAGGAACTCATAAAACAAAGCAAGAAATATACACATCATAAGGCAATTAAACAATCAATGCAGGTCAATCGAAATAAATTTTCATGAGAGTTCAGCGGAGTATTACAAACCACAGTAATAACATTTTCCATTTTCCAGATAAGTAGTTGATAAATGAATTTCAAAACAGTACAACTATTCATTAGTAGATAGTACAACATATTCTATTGTTACAATAGGAACTGTTTGTTCTACATCTAGAATGGCGTTTACTACACTACGTCGCGCAAAATAAACGAGAAATGGAAAAACTATGGAATTATCTCAAATCTGTGATCTATCTAAAACTATCCAGGGTAATAAATTGAGTTTGTGTAAGAATAGGCTCCTTCTTGGGGGAAACTTATAGGGCATGGACATGTAATAAACTGGATCTAAGTACGAGCCTAGGATTGATGCCAAATTTCAGTTTTCGACACAAAACTTGTTTGTACAAGAAATTATATTTTCTTCTTAGACACCTATACTAAATTACAGAGGGATTGATTGCTATGACTATTACGTTCATCTAACTAATCTAACCTACAAACATCTATGGGCTATGAATTGGATTACTACCATTTATTATTTAAGACAGTATGCCTTTGTTATTCTAATGTTAATTAAAAACTTTTAGTTTTATATTTGTACATAATTTGTGATATTGTAAGTATAGTAATGTAAACGTGATGATAAATAATACAGTCTAACTAATCTAACCTACAAACATCTATGGGCTATGAATTGGATTACTACCATTTATTATTTAAGACAGTATGCCTTTGTTGTTCTAATGTTAATTAAAAACTTTTAGTTTTATATTTGTACATAATTTGTGATATTGTAAGTATAGTAATATAAACGTGATGATAAATAATACAGTCTAACTAATCTAACCTACAAACATCTATGGGCTATGAATTGGATTACTACCATTTATTATTTAAGACAGTATGCCTTTGTTATTCTAATGTTAATTAAAAACTTTTAGTTTTATATTTGTACATAATTTGTGATATTGTAAGTATAGTAATATAAACGTGATGATAAATAATACAGTCTAACTAATCTAACCTACAAACATCTATGGGCTATGAATTGGATTATTACCATTTATTATTTAAGACAGTATGCCTTTGTTGTTCTAATGTTAATTAAAAAAATTTAGTTTTATATTTGTACATAATTTGTGATATTGTAAGTATAGTAATATAAACGTGATGATAAATAATACAGTCTAACTAATCTAACCTACAAACATCTATGGGCTATGAATTGGATTATTACCATTTATTATTTAAGACAGTATGCCTTTGTTGTTCTAATGTTAATTAAAAACTTTTAGTTTTATATTTGTACATAATTTGTGATATTGTAAGTATAGTAATATAAACGTGATGATAAATAATACAGTCTAACTAATCTAACCTACAAACATCTATGGGCTATGAATTGGATTACTACCATTTATTATTTAAGACGGTATGCCTTTGTTATTCTAATGTTAATTAAAAACTTTTAGTTTTATATTTGTACATAATTTGTGATATTGTAAGTATAGTAATATAAACGTGATGATAAATAATACAGTCTAACTAATCTAACCTACAAACATCTATGGGCTATGAATTGGATTATTACCATTTATTATTTAAGACAGTATGCCTTTGTTGTTCTAATGTTAATTAAAAAATTTTAGTTTTATATTTGTACATAATTTGTGATATTGTAAGTATAGTAATATAAACGTGATGATAAATAATACAGTCTAACTAATCTAACCTACAAACATCTATGGGCTATGAATTGGATTATTACCATTTATTATTTAAGACAGTATGCCTTTGTTGTTCTAATGTTAATTAAAAACTTTTAGTTTTATATTTGTACATAATTTGTGATATTGTAAGTATAGTAATATAAACGTGATGATAAATACCGTCATGTGGGGCTTTATGGAACGGGCAGGTTATATGGTACAATTTGGCGCCAAGTTTTATATTTGTTAATAACTTTCTTATGTTGGCAGTGCTATTGCCGGTAAAATAGGATTCTTATTCTTGGGTACTGGCTACACTAGTGATGGACGTTTGTTTTGAACTTTACGCACTTTACGGTCTGGTGAGTATTGAAAAAAAAATGCAAGGGCAGACAAAATTTTGCATGTTTCTTAAAGCATGAATTGTCTCATCTGTACCTCAAAAACTGTTTACAATTCGTTGATGCCTCTGTGGAACGAATATTAGTACATAACCTCAATAAACAATATATCCTCTTTGTCATAAATTATTTTCATTTTTTTTTATAAACGTAAAAATGTAAAATATGAACATTTGCAGGCTTATATGGAACATGGTGCGCACGTACAAGAGGTGGCCTGGTCGCAAATTAAGGAGAGATTATCCATTAGACCACCTTGAAGATGCTCTCAGAGATGTTGTGGATGGACGTTTCTCTTTTGGACAAGCAGCTGTACGGCATGGGGTGCCGAAAACTACCCTTTATCGGCGGTATCGAGGTCTAAATTCTGACAAGTTAGGGAAACCACCAGTTCTGAGTCACGCTGATGAAAAAAAAATTGTTCATGCCTTGTTAATTGCATCAAGTTTTGGATATCCATTTCCTCCTAGTTCACTGAGACACTTTGTTCGAGAATATCTAAACAGAAGAGGACTTACTATCAAATGTTTCCAAGATAATCTTCCTGGTAAAGAATGGGTACGAAACTTCATGAGAAGACATAGTGAATTATCTGTAAGAAATTCCGAGAATATTAAGAGAAGCCGGGCTGAGTTATCACCTGAAATAGTTAACAATTATTTCAATGAATTAGAAGAATCAATTAGGGGAGTACCGCCACAGAACATCATTAATTATGATGAATCGGGACTAGTTGATGATCCTGAAAAACAGTCTGTAATTGTAAAAAAAGGAGTTAAGCATGCCTACAAGATTGTCGACAGTTCAAAAGCTCACACTTCTGTGATGTTCGCAGCTGCTGCAGATGGGACTTTGCTGCCCCCATACATTGTTTATAAAGCCACCAATTTATATCCCGAGTGGGTGGTGAATGGTCCAACTAGAGCCTGTTATAATCGATCTGCAAGCGGGTGGTTTGATGGCTTTATATTTGAAGATTGGTTCAACAAAATAGCTCTACCATTTTTGAGGAGGCTGGATGGTAAAAAGATATTAATCGGGGATAATTTGTCTAGCCACCTTTCCGAAACTGTTGTACAAGTTTGTGAAAGAAATAATATAAGTTTTATATTTTTGCCTGCCAATAGCACCCACGTTTGTCAGCCACTGGACGTTGGATTTTTTGGTCCATTGAAGGGTGCTTGGAAAAAAACCCTAACTGCATGGAAGGAAAAAAATAAAGGTATTTTACCCAAAACTGCTTTTCCAAGTGTGCTAAAAAAAACGTTGGAAAAGATAGGTTCTAATATAGAAGCGAATATTTTGGCAGGTTTTAGAGGAGCTGGGATATTACCACCCGATAGACATCAGGTTCTCAAGCGATTGATCGGAGCAGCACCACCCGACATCGTAGGACAGGATGTAGCCTTAATACAATCGTTTACAAATATTATGGAAACAACAACTGGGGCTAAAGAAAAACCTACCAAAAAAAGAACAAAAAAAATCAATGTGCCTCCAGGTAGATCGGTTACAACAAACGATTTTTATCAAAATAATAATATTGAAACTGAAGAGACTGAAATAATTAATGAGACTGAACAATACAATGAAGATAGTCTGATTAATGCTAGTATTATAAATCAAGAAAGGCAAAGTAGTAAAAATAAAAACGAAAACTACGAACCTTTGGAAGATACAGATGAAGAAGAAGAAGAGGAAACATCTCAACTTCCAGAGTGCAGTGGAATAAGTGTTTGTGATACAAATGGTGAGAAAAAACATCCTCAACACTGTGATATTATCGTCAATTCCTTTGTGATTGTTAGCTTTTTGTACAATAAGAACACAAAAAAAGAGAAAACCAAAGAATTTGTGTCAAAGATAGTTAAATGTTTGGGAAATCAAAAATTTGAAATTTTGTGCCTTCGAAATTATACTGGAAAAAAAGACACTTTTACTTTTCCATTAATAGAAGACAAAAACATTATTTCCTTTGAACAAATTAAATGGGTTTTACCGCAGCCACTAGTTTTTAGGGGACGCTACATTTTTCCCAAAAATATTTTTTAATTTTTATACAGGTATTTAATTTTTTTACATATTTTCGTTTTTGTACCTACCTTGAGAATTTATATTTGTGTTGATTTTATAGTTTATATGTATTTTTATGAATATTTGCCAAAGAAATAAAGCATATGGAACGACAAATTTAGTGTTTCACTATTACAGTTCTTTCTGAGTCCCCTATAATAATAATTTTTTTTTTTCATTTTTTTATGTTAAAAGTGTTCCATATAACATACATATTTTATATACCGGAACATTTTCAATTTAACATGTTTTTTCTGTGGAAATAGTTGATCGTTCCAAATAACCCCATTTAGTTTCTTATATGGAACGACACAAAATAAAAAAAATACTTTTTTTTACTAAAGATGGCATTTTGCTTTTGACGTTATTGCGTTCCTTGCATAATCTCGGTCCTGTTAAAAGAAATTACAAATGGTTAGAGCAAAAGACAAACAAGTTATGGTAAAAAATATATCAATATCGTTCCATAAAGCCCCACATGACGGTAATACAATCAGCCATAACCTTTAAAGCCGGAAATTTACTTTAACAAAAGTTCTGAGTGTAAAGAGCTTGATCAATAGTGACTATCGAAATAATATGCAAATAATCCAATAGTTATAAAACTTGGTAATTGAATTTGATATTCTTAGATACAAAAAATGCGTTATAAATGATTTGCTTAAAAAATGATGGATGAGAAAATAATATTTAATTGCTACCGTAGATAAATCAAAAATTGAATATAAAAAGTAATTTTCATTTTAAACATTTTTACGCACAACTAAACACAAGCAAAAAGGTAAACTAAAATGTTTTACATTCTCGTGTGTAAGCAAGCAGAAAGAATCAATCAAAGAACAAAGATTGGCCTGAAATTACCCAAATCATATATTGACTATCGACAATTGCATTCTTCGTGAGGAGTATCGTAAATCATTTGGACAGTGTCGTTTTTCATACACCTCTTGTATTGCTTATTTCCATCTTACCGATATAAAAGGAATAACGACCTCTTACTGTTTTTTTTTCCTTTTTAATTTCTAATCGAATTAATTTGTGATAATTATGTTGTGATTAGCCGTCAGTAACTTAACAGCTTCTTAATTACCATCGTCATACTTTACGATTCCTTTCGGAATTGAAACTTTTATTGTCATTATAACCAACTTGATTAGATTGTGTTATTAAGAAAAGTTGTGGAAAATGGATCACAACAAACAAAGAGATTTCTGTTTTACTGGAACCCGCCGAATAAGACGGTCACACCAGCGCGGATGAGAGGAATCTAAAGAATCCGGGACGAGTACGTTCATCAGGGGTTTGACAATTCAAGGCCTACTAAGATTACATCTGCAGACCATTAAAGTTATATTAAAAGAAGAAAACGATACATATTATTTTCCAGTTATTCTGATTTTTTCATGTTGTACAGGAATAAACTGGAACTTGCAAGTGTTTTAAAAGATCTTCTTAGCAGCGACATTGTAATAATCTTGAAATTAATCGAATACTTATTTTTGTTAAGCTGGTCCTTTATGTTTTTTAAGTCAATGGTAGACAGTTTAAGGTTTTTATACGAGAGCGCTAATGAGATTGTGGTTAATAAAATGTGCTTTTTAAATGTTATTCTTTTATTTCTAGCGCCGGTTTTGTAAGCAGGTTCTTATATACACGATTGTTGTAAAGCAATTGTTCAAAACCGGGCAGGTTCTGATATTGTTTCATTGTGGTCTAAAGGAATTCGTCCTAATTAAAAATAACTACACGCTCTTTGTTCGTAACTAAGGGTTATATACAGGGTTTTTCAATATTTAAAAAATAAAAAATGATCAATGACTGCATGTGCATATGATGTACAAATTTTAAATACGAGTTGTAAAACTTTCTTGCGATTATTATTTTTAAATTTATGTATCCAAGTTTAATTAAACCAAATTAAAAGACCAATCGTAGCCTCCCAGTGAATTAACTTACATTAGTGAGTTTAAGTATTTCGTTAAAAATCAAAAATCACAAATTTCAAAAGACTGAAAAACGTTTTGTATAGTTCATTTATCCCCGTATATTTTATATAGAGACTCCAACCCCTTGTTCTATAAAAATACTTTGGTTTAACTCAAATACTAAAATAAATTCAATATTTGTATGTTGTTTTCCTCTGTTTGTTGTTAAATTTTCATTAAATTGAATGAAACATAAAGGATATTGTAAGAATTCTTTTTAAAAATACGGAGTACTAATTAAAAATTATTTTGCTTCTTTGAAAAGCGCCCTCTTTTGAGTTAACCAAGAAAGAATTAACAAGCTAGAGTCAACAAAAACATAATTTTACTTTATTATGTAAATCTTGGAATTTTGTAATTGATTAAATAAAATTTAATTTGATTTTAAGTTAAAATTTTAATTGTTAGTCAGCTTTGCAACTTACTTTACAAAGATCTGATATATACTAACTATATGAAAAACTTCCAATAATAGACAGGTAAGTAATATTAATTCTTTTTTTCTCCAATTTTCTGCCAATTCCACCAATTTTTAATCATAATACTCTCACTTTACTTTGTTGCATCTATAAAAACAACGTCAGCGTTCGAATGGGATAATGTATGGAGAAAGTTTCCACTTCTTCCCTCTCTTTGAAACCAGTTGATTATAACTTCTTTTTCAAATGATTTCTGCTAGCCCTACATAAGGAATGTGATCTACAAAACAGTTTAATCCAATGAATAACCCTGAACACCTGTTGGAGTAAATACTTCTATTTCATAAACTTTTCCTCTCATTTACAATATTATGAATATGGATATAAAGGTATTTTACGCTTTATAATATCTTAATTGGATATTTTACAAATTCTTACGTTACAGAAATTATATTTGTACTCTTTCGTTTACAACATTTTCTAATCTTCCCTTTTTTGTTTTTCTAACTCTCCCTGGAAGAAGTTGATTGTTCTACTTATCTTTCCGGACTACATCTTAACATCCAATTAATCGTCTTGAAAGATAGTTGGATTTTCTCACCTTTACAAGGTATTCTTTCAATATTCTTTGCAACCTTACAATTCATACTGTTTGACTTTATGTCAAAACGTTTATAAAAGCGTAACACAATAGTTATAATTTCTTTTACTTTTCTTTTAGTTCTGCTGCAAATCCTTGATGTGCCAAAATACCAATAACGAAAACTTTTAAATAAGTAACAAAACTTTACATGACAAAATATAAGTGAATACTAAAAATTATGTTAATAATTCTCCTTTTAAAGTTGAACCCAATGTAATAATTAACAAATAACTTTAATGTATCCTTTGTATTTCATAGTAGCTATGCAATAAAGCAACCTGTGGAAATATCATTATAGTATATTCTTAAGTATAAATTAGATTAAAAACCCGTGAAATATTAAGCACTCAACGCGTTGTTCTACAGGGTGATTCAGAAATAACTGATATCCTTTAAATGGTAGATAGAGGGGTGGCAGTAGAGCTAATTTACCTTGACAAGTATAGGTCAAAAACGAAGTTTTTCAGAAAATTAATTTTAAAGTTTTATTGAATTTTTGGATCCGTCCTGACCTTGGATCCTTTTGGATCCAAAATTCATTAAACTTTAAAATTAATTTTCTTGAAAACTATTCGTTTTTGACCTATACTTGTCGTCAAGGTAAATTAGCTCTACTGCCTCCCCTCTACCTACTATTTAAAGGATATCAGATATTTCTGAAAGACCCTGTACATACATTATACATACACCAATGGCAATACTACGTTTCGATACTCGGTTGAATATTTTACTATTTATTACTTGATAATACGAAAAATCAGTGTTTACTGATACCTTAAAAATACCTTAAAGATGAATAAATCTTGATATTCATCTTTAAGGTATTTTTAAGTTACTTTTCAGTATTGAACATACCTTTAAGTTGTTGCTAACCCAATTGCAAAAAAATATTCATTAATTCCTAATTTAAAATTAGGATGTTTGCTGCAAAAATTTGCTCATCTGCAATCATTTACGAAAATATTCGAAATAATGGGAGTGGCCCTAATCACATCACTTGAGATAGTATAGATTTTGCAATTGTTACAACTCTTTGTAGTCTCTGAAGGGATCTTGTTGATGATACCTACTGAGGTTATTACCAACAAAACAATAGTTATAATATGAAAAAACATAAAGAAACTACTATTAGTTTCTTGTTTAGTTTAGCTTTTTAGGCTAGTTCAAAGCTGATAAATCAATTTCCATATGTTATAACAATTCATATGTTACATTTCTATATGTTAAATTAGCTTTGATACTTAATGTGTCGTCGGCGAATTGTCGATTAACTGAATTAAATGAATGAAGCAAATATACCTAGTATACTCTGTATGTTTGCAATAATCTAGCTCGCATTGAGAAGCTGTCATTCTGCTGTTGGTCATCCTAGATAGCTCAATTTTAGCTCATTAGGTAGCTCGAGTACCTGCTCAAAAAGCGGAAAGACCTGTGTTCGATTCCTAGTCAGTGTGATAATTCTGCTATATGGATTTGCATTCATAATGTGTTTTAATGTAAAACATTAATTAAAAGAATTAACCTTTATAATCATAAATTTATGTCTTTGATTCAAAATTTTTATTACAGTTCAAATGCCTTCTAAGTGTATCTGCCAACATAAGTAAGGTGTTTTATTGTCGGTAGTGTAAACAAAATCACAATATTATTTGATGTGCCTATATTTTTATAAATTCTTAAACGAATACTAATTTTACTTAAATTACTACATCTTACATTTTCACAGCCACCAAAATGTGTATCAGTATCTGCAATAAGTTCTTTTACGTAAAGCAACTCCCAAATTTCGCTTATGAAACCTAGACACAAAATTATAATGTTTAGCCTAGAATCTCACAAAAAATAGAAGTTAATTATCGAACAAATAATACACAGTATACAGAGTGTTTTTAACATTTCCTTACACACTATTGGGATTTCGAAAACCGTAACATATACGAAGTCAGTTAAATTAAACAAAAGTGGCACAATTACAAGGGCGTCTCAGAACCACTTCCAATATTCGAACGAAACGTTAACCACCCTGTATACTGTGTATTATTTTCTATAAATTACTTCTATTTCTTGTAAGATTCTAGGCTAAACATTATAAATTTGTGTCTATGTTTTATAAGCGAAATCTGAGAGTTGCTTTACGTAAAAGGCACAATAAAATGTGAATGAATGAATCTTAACATTTAGGAGCTTTACTCATGTTGAATTTAAATTGGTCTGGCAGAATAATAGGCCAGTAAAATTAGACCCGATTGGGACCGTTGATGGAAATAAATGTTGGAAAGTGGGAGATAACCACGAAATCTTCGGACCTTTTTTAGTTTTTCGCTTATAGCTTCAAAGCGGTGCTTTCCAACGAAGAGTATTCAACACTTTAAAAGAGGTCTAGTGGTATGGTCAAAATCGACTGTCGAAAAATGACAATTTTACAAATTTTCGATTTTCCGTCAGACCAGAGGCTTTCCGTATAAAAAAACCCGTTGGACTCATTCTGATTGTTAATATAAGTCGAGAAATACCTAAGCTTTGATATTGTAGAGGTTGCCGGATTAAACTAATGGTCATTTCTTTGTCATCCCCCATCACAGCAATTGGGATCAACCCATATGAAGTGCTGCAGTACTGGTCGCTCGATCATTTCGAAAAAAATATTTTTTGTGCGTTATTACATCTAAGTATTGCTAGACCAAAACCGCTGTTATTTTATTTTTTTTTCCTTTTGATTGAAATATGGCAGCCATATTTGTTTCGTGGTACGTGACGTTTCTTGCAGTTTTTGATGTAAACGTAGATCTTGATATCTCAAGAACGGTTGGTCCTAGAGAAAAGCGGTAGAAACCATTGTATTGCTCACATGCCGGACTACATCTTTTAATCTAAACATAATTTTCGTAGGATGCTTACTTATTGGTGCAATTTAACTCCGAAGTTTAACAACGTTTTTACAAAAATTTTCGGTTTTTAGGGAGACATATTTCATATATTAAGATGAAGATGAAGTCTTAAGGCTGATTTTCTTTTTAAAAGTACACGGTTAGAGGTAGTTTATGTATAAAATATTTTTAATCTGAAACTTTACTACTTTGGTATTTATGGATTTTTCAAGTTCTCGTTATGATACGTAATATCAAGATTTACGTTTACATAAAAAAACTGCGTACATCACGAAACAAATATGGCTGCCATATTTCAATCAAAAGAAATAAAAATAAAATAACAGTGGTTTTGATCTACCAATACTTAGTTGTGATAACACGTATCAAATTTTTTTTCGAAATGATCGAACGGTCAGTACTGCAGTAGTTCATATGAATTGATCCCAATTGCTGTGATGGGAGATGACGAAGAAATGGCCATTAGTTTAATCTGGCAACCTCTACAATATCAAAGCTTAGATATTTCTTGACTTATATTAACAATCAGAATGAGTCCAACGGGTTTTTTTTATAGGCAAAGACTCTGGGCGTTCGGTATGACGGAAAATCGAATATTTGTAAAATTGTCATTTTTCGGCCATCGATTTCTACCACACCACTGAACCGAATTTAAAGTACTGGATACTCATCCGACGTAGGATTAAATGCTCTTTAATTCTTGTAATAGTGAAGTTTTCGTTGGAAAGCACTGCTTTCAAGTTATAAGCAAAAAACTAAAAAAAGGTCCGAAGATTTCGTGGTTCTTTTGATGCCCTCAGGTAAGCTCGAGTCGAGGGACCGTGCAAACCTAGGATACTTATATTTGACGTCAAATGAAGCGATCGAAACGATCTCCCGCTTTCCAACATTTATTTCCACCAACGGACTCTATTTTACTGGCCTATAACTATCATATCAAAAAATAATTTACTTCTTATAACATACTTATACAAGCGTATAATGTAAAGCTATTACATACAATCTCGAATTGCAATACAGTAGCTTTTACTAAATCATAGATTACGTTTAGTGTTTACTTAGTAACTAGCATAAAATTAGTCAGATTGGATATGTCAAGTAATTAATTTTATGCGTATCAGTTGGTATACAAGAATTGCTGAATTTCTTCTGTTGTAATTTGTTGAATACTGTTTTTTAAATGGTTTTACTCGTTTTCCAACTGATTCCTCGTGTTTTAAACATTAACGTTTAATACACGTTCGCTGCACAGACATTTCTCATTTGAATCTAGAATTACAAAAGAAAAATTAAAAGTGACACTGACGATAGTGAGTACAGTTTTATGTGGTGTTATAGACAATAATGGTACATTTATAATTGAACATGACGGTTTACTGTTGGTTGTTGTCTTGTTGGAATACAAATAAGTGCATTTGTGCAGTACAAGATGTGTTACTTTTTGTAGTTGTCAAATCCATTACACGTTCTATTAACGATCGAATTGTGTACATTATTCATATTCAAGTCGTAATATCCATTACCATTTTACTGTAGAAGAATATTACAACACGTATGAATTCGGAAATTTTAAGTAATTATGTATCCCTTTTCTACCATTCCTCTAAGTCATACAAAAGGTAGGGAAGGAAAGATAAGTATAATAAGTGAAAATAAAAGACCACAAATTCTGATAGATCACAAAAGCTTGCAGCTTTCAGCTTCTACATGTAAAGAAAATTTTGATATTAATAAGCTAAAGAACAATAATTTGTCCTCGTGTCTCTTAATATTCTGCACTTATTTATATGTCAGCATTTCGCACCAGCATGCAGTAGTGTTTTTAAAAGCTTTAACATATTTGAGAAAAATGTTGCAGTTTCAGGTGTGAAGTCCTATTCGCGTGAGCTTGGCTGAGGTTAATCGAAAAAATGGGACAACAATAGTTCCATGATGAAGAATGTAAACTTGTGGATGGAATTACTCTCAGTATGTATTTTATTTACTGTAAATATACTGTCACGTTTAGGGGTTGTCGTGACTAGGGACGTAGTTAAGTTCACCATAAAACTCATGGGGTCCTGGATTCAAATCCCAGGGATAATACCTACATTGATTTTTAAAATCTAAGGCTTCCAGGTCGACGAGCCTGTGAAATCATTTCCTGGGATAATAATAAGCGGTCGGTGAGTAAAGTTAGCCACTTTACCACCCTTGAGTACCGAACGGCTCGAGTAAGATCAGTCTACCCTGCTATACCCCAATGGGGTATAGCTTCATGACTTGTAAAAGGGGACGATCAGGACGATCAGGTAACCACCAAATAAACTTTTGCAGGTTCTAGACCTTCTAAGCAAGCTTAGGGATGTAAGGTAAACACTAAATCAACTATATAGCAGTTTTTAGACTCCTTGAGGTAAACTACAAGCAAAGTAAAGTTACTTACTCAAGGTCAGGTTCCTGGATGTGATGAGCTTCCGAAAGAAAACTGGTTTTCTTAGAACCTCAACCTCGTTTATATTCATTTTATAATAGCAAGCTCAGCAGAAACTTGAGAGGGGGGATATGGTAATGTGGGCAACTTTGTGACGTGTATTAAAGCGTCACATAGTGCAACCTTGGAAAAGTTTCTAGTTGAGCCTTTTAATACACATAGTACATACATCAAGCAAGAGTTTTGAGATTAGCAGAGTTATTGTCCGTTTAAGGATGAGTCACCCAAACTAACGTGCATCACGAAACTGCACAGTCTCTGCTTTGCACTATCACAATCATTTAGTTGACTCAAAAGGCCTCACTCTCTTAAGTCTTCTCGTCAAGTTGGTGTTGCGATCTGTATTGCCTCAACATTCACGGTTTGATAGAGTAAACAGTGTCTACCTGAAGGTCTCAATTCAAAAGAGGGAGTCCCATAGGATACGGGGGGGCAATTCTGTTTTTGCTAAAGATCCCAAACACACAAAGAAGAGCAAGACAGTGGTATGGACACATGAAGCGTATGCAGGAGGATATATGGCCAAAGGCAATTTGGGAATGGACCCCAAATAGAAGGAAAAAACGAGGAAGGCCGAGAACTCGATGGAAAGACGGAATAACAAAAGCCATGGAACGAAGAAATATCAATGAAAACACATGGCAAAACAAAAATGAATGGCGTTCAGGATGGGATAGACGGCCAAACTGAATAAAAGCTGTACAAAAATGGCATGTGTCGCACCCTGATTCAATTACTACATAAGTTGAGCATTTATCAAATTAAGAGGGTCAGTAGAATGCATCAGAAAGCTCGAAGAAAATCACTATTTCTGATATACCAAGGCGCATTGACAATGTTCCTCAGTATTTTGTTCTGGAATCTTTGGATGGTTAGAATGTTACTTTTGCTGGCACAACCCCAGAGCTGTCTGCCATAAGTCAACACTGGTAAGAGGACTTGTTTATTGAGGACAAGACTATTTTGTTGTATGTTGATAGGTTAGACTGCCTACGAATTACCCAGTACATTTTCCTATATCTTATATTGAGCTCTTCTCTTTTCTTTTTAACATGCACTTTCTAGTGAAGTCTTGCATCTAATGTAATGCCTAGATGTTTAGCTGTATCGGCATAATAGATCTAGACATTATTTATGTAAATTATGTAAATCAACAGCCTTGGTAGAGTAATGTCTAGCGTGTCGGACTTTCACCAAGGCAGCCCGGGGTCGATTCCCGGTGCCGGCAGATCTGGTTAAGGTTTTCTGCAGTTTTCCTTAGCTGTGACACAAATGTGGGATTTGCGCTGTTCCATCTGTAAGTCGGCTGCAGCCGCACATAGGGCCTACGTAATAATAATAATCGCCCCCTCCCTCCCGCACAAGCTTATAGCTTCTGGGGCCTGGTTTCCAGGTTATGGGTTGTAGCAATTATTATTATTATTATTATTATTATTATATTAAATTGGAAATTGTTTGTCCCTTTTATTTGTAAAGTTAATATGGACAGATTTAGTTTCGTTCAATTTAATGCGTCATCTTTTGGCGCAGTTGTTTATTTGGTTAACTGATATTTGTAATTTATTTGCCGCCTCTTCATGGGTTTCTCCTACAGCCAATACAGCCGTAGCGTCCGCAAAGGTGGCTGTTGTGTCTTGCTCTAGGTGTGGTATATCACTAATATAAATCAGGTACAAGATATGTAGCAGAACACTTCCCTGGAGCACTCCCGCTTTGATCTCCTTCAAGTCAGTGTATTTACATTTCTTCCGAGCCAGTCTGAGATATAGGATTCCATTAGTTCCAAATATTCTTGCGGAAAGAGCATATTCAGTTTATATTTTAGGCCGTCATGCCACACTTTGTCAAAAGCCTGCGCAACGTTCAGGAAGATGGTTGAGCAGACTTTTACTAGTGATTTTTGAATCACATCCGCGATTCTGTGTACCTGATCTATCGTTGAGCGGGGCTCCCTAAAACTAAACTGTAAATAATGTAGCATTCACTTTAACTATGGTTCTTATTAATTAAGCAGGTAATTATTTGATTCAAAAACTATCTAGTTGGGTTTTAAAAGCTTTACACCTTTACAGCTCCAATGAAATACGTAAATTATTTATTACATTATTTATTAATTGAGATTAGTTATCTATTCTTGACTTGTAAATACTATTTTTATTTAACGCCTAAACTACGAGTAAACCAACATTAAAGGTCATATGTCCCCCATCTAACATGCAACTTCACACACCAGTTCATAATTGAGACAGAATCCGAATAATTTATTTACATGGGGCACTTGTAATAACTTAATCCCCACGTTCATTCCAAGAGGAAGTAATCGAGATACGCCCAATCAGCGCGCATTTGCGCAGTTGCTCACTGGTCGGAGCGAGGTTGCCTATCCACTCTCTACTAGCTCTCCGGGCTAGTACCGGAACTATAAACGTGCTCACCCTCGGGGTATATCCCATTGGACGAACCCCTCATCCAGCATTAAGACTACTCCCACGTAGTGGAAGAGTGGTTCACTGCCCGATTATCATCGCATCTCCCAGTTATAGGTGTGCCAGGTGACAGGTGTGCTCCTGACAGAGCTTCGTTTCGAGTCTACCGAAGTAGAATCTCGGTATGTGCCCGTTAAGGTGAAGTTGTCTTAAACGTTAGAGGTTATATATTCGCATCAACGCCGCTTAAGAGTAGTGCTCTAGACGGTTTCTGAGAATCATACGGCTGGAACTGCACAGACAATGCATGACCCATACGTTCATCTCCGAGACACTACCTGGTGGCATCCAGTTTCCCATGGGCCAGCGGGCAAAACCCTCCACCGGGATAAACCTGACTTCGATTTTCCTAGATTCGTCTAGGCCAGTTAGCGGGTGACTAGCGCCGTATCAGGCCCCGACCTCAGGTTAGTATCGAACCCACTCGCAACGGACTCTCGTGTTAGCGGGGCTGCCTCCGCAACGTTTTTGAGTCATCGTCGAGAAACACTTGCGTGTAACTCTACCACACATTACTTACTGACTGAGTCATCCCTAGCCCTGACAAGCCTGAGTTTGGATAGACAACAGCCAGTTTTAAGGGTGGACGTCGTGTGGTCTGTCCAGAAGCTAGTCTCGGATACTACTCATGCCCGACACCTCAATCGACTGCCAGACGAGTGATGCACTGATACAGTCTTCTATCGCCGGCCCAGTAAATACCCGAACCAGGCCCCAGAAGCTATGAAGCTTGTGAGGGATGGAAAGAAGATTATTACTATTACGCAGGCCCAACTTGCGGCTGCAGCAGACTTAACAGATAGTATTAGCACAAATCCCACATTTGTGTTACAGCTAAGGGAAACTGCAGAAAACATTAACCGGTAGCGGCAGTCGAACCTGGACCGGTTGGGTGAGAGAAGAGCACGCTAGTACCTACACTGCCAAGGCTTATTAAGATTAAACTTCTTATTAAGTATTTATTGGCGTTTGTATTTATACATCTATTTATGTATGCCTTTGTGTAGAAGAATTTATTGAACCTATTTCAAAGGTGGACGGTAAGTTAATTGAATATTTCTTTCTGGAATTGCTGGGTATCTATGTCAAAAGGTACACTAAAAAAATCTTAAATACACTACAACTAATGCATTGTAGCAATACGAGAAATGAAGTAAAATAGAGTGAAAAAAAAACGTAGAATCCTGGAATAGACTCACGCTACCGCTACCACCAACATGCGGTGTTGCCAGAGATGGTCGAATAATAATAATAATAAGATTAATAAATATTAATAATATTATTATTAATAATGTTAATAGGAAAGGAAAATAAAGAAATTTAGAATAGTAAAATAAATTAAGCAAAAAGTTGTAAGTAGAAAGAAAAAAAAAAGAATATGAAAAACGAAAACTAGTTCTAATTGAAGAAATAGTATCTACGTAAGAACGAAGTCCAGATATCTGAATATACCGATAAAAGAAATGAGTGTCAAAATTTCAGAGCAATAACACTACTTAACGTAAGATATGATAAGATCTTATGCAATTTTTCATATATGGAAAAGGAAGTGGGTGTATAATTGAAAGAAATGTACAAGGAACTAAAATACTAGCTGAATTAGATGAAGTGAGAAGTAGCAGTAAAATCTATGAGGGATGAATTGAAGGAGTAAGATACAAGGACAGAGTACGTACACGCTGGATGTCAAGATACAGGGAGATTTGAAGGTGACAGGTGTTAAATACCGGTGAGTACTGGCAACAGACAGGAAAATATGGACTGAGATAAAGAGGAAAGTCAAAACAACAACACCATACATAACGTTAACTAATTTGATCTGTATTGGAAGAAGCAACATCTTTTATTATTTGGGAAACTCAACAGAAGTCAGAGGTTTCATAACCCTAAACGGCTTGTAACAAGCCAAAGAGTAAGTAAGTATTTGAAACTGAAAGTAGTTTCCGAAATAATAAAAAATCAGTTTTAAATAGTAAAAAGTTTCTAACTTTCCCTTCATAATAACCCAATAACGTTTTAATGGTCTTAGTTCTGGGATATTGGGTAGGTTTCATGCTTTTCAAACATCACAGATCTATTTCCTTAGATACCTGTCAACTGTTTACTGTATACTTTGGCGTAGTGGGCTGATGCCAAATCTGCTTACACCTTATTGTTTGACAATTTAAATAAATGGGATAACAATTGCTTTCATACTGAAGTACTCCCAGTAGCCTACTTTGATCATAAAGAAACTTATACGCTATTGTCGTGATCTATCGTTGAGCGGGGCTCCCTAAAACTAAACTGTAAATAATGTAGCATTCACTTTAACTATGGTTCTTATTAATTAAGCAGGTAATTATTTGATTCAAAAACTATCTAGTTGGGTTTTAAAAGCTTTACACCTTTACAGCTCCAATGAAATACGTAATTATTTATTACATTATTTATTAATTGAGATTAGTTATCTATTCTTGACTTGTAAATACTATTTTTATTTAACGCCTAAACTACGGGTAAACCAACATTAAAGGTCATATGTCCCCCATCTAACATCCAACTTCACACACCAGTTCATAATTGAGACAGAATCCGAATAATTTATTTACATGGGGCACTTGTAATAACTCAATCCCCACGTTCCTTCCAAGAGGAAGTAATCGAGATACGCCCAATCAGCGCGCATTTGCGCAGTTGCTCACTGGTCGGAGCGAGGTTGCCTATCCACTCTCTACTAGCTCTCCGGGCTAGTACCGGAACTATAAACGTGCTCACCCTCGGGGTATATCCCATTGGACGAACCCCTCATCCAGCATTAAGACTACTCCCACGTAGTGGAAGAGTGGTTCACTGCCCGATTATCATCGCATCTCCCAGTTATAGGTGTGCTAGGTGACAGGTGTGCTCCTGACAGAGCTTCGTTTCGAGTCTACCGAAGTCGAATCTCGGTATGTGCCCGTTAAGTTGAAGTTGTCTTAAACGTTAGAGGTTATATATTCGCATCAAGGCCGCTTAAGAGTAGTGCTCTAGACGGTTTCTGAGAATCATACGGCTGGAACTGCACAGACAATGCATGACCCATACGTTCATCTCCGAGACACTACCTGGTGGCATCCAGTTTCCCATGGGCCAGCGGGCAAAACCCTCCACCGGGATAAACCTGACTTCGATTTTCCTAGATTCGTCTAGGCCAGTTAGCGGGCGACTAGCGCCGTATCAGGCCCCGACCTCAGGTTAGTATCGAACCCACTCGCAACGGACTCTCGTGTTAGCGGGGCTGCCTCCGCAACGTTTTCGAGTCATCGTCGAGAAACACTTGCGTGTAACTCTACCACACATTACTTACTGACTGAGTCATCCCTAGCCCTGACAAGCCTGAGTTTGGATAGACAACAGCCAGTTTTAAGGGTGGACGTCGTGTGGTCTGTCCAGAAGCTAGTCTCGGATACTACTCATGCCCGACACCTCAATCGACTGCCAGACGAGTGATGCACTGATACAGTCTTCTATCGCCGGCCCAGTAAATACCCGAACCAGGCCCCAGAAGCTATGAAGCTTGTGAGGGATGGAAAGAAGATTATTACTATTACGCAGGCCCAACTTGCGGCTGCAGCAGACTTAACAGATAGTATTAGCACAAATCCCACATTTGTGTTACAGCTAAGGGAAACTGCAGAAAACATTAACCGGTAGCGGCAGTCGAACCTGGACCGGTTGGGTGAGAGAAGAGCACGCTAGTACCTACACTGCCAAGGCTTATTAAGATTAAACTTCTTATTAAGTATTTATTGGCGTTTGTATTTATACATCTATTTACTCGTATGTATGCCTTTGTGTAGAAGAATTTATTGAACCTATTTCAAAGGTGGACGGTACGTTAATTGAATATTTCTTTCTGGAATTGCTGGGTATCTATGTCAAAAGGTACACTAAAAAAATATTAAATACACTACAACTAATGCATTGTAGCAATACGAGAAATGAAGTAAAATAGAGTGAGAAAAAACGTAGAATCCTGGAATAGACTCACGCTACCGCTACCACCAACATGCGGTGTTGCCAGAGATGGTCGAATAATAATAATAATAAGATTAATAAATATTAATAATATTATTATTAATAATGTTAATAGGAAAGGAAAATAAAGAAATTTAGAATAGTAAAATAAATTAAGCAAAAAGTTGTAAGTAGAAAGAAAAAAAAAGAATATGAAAAACGAAAACTAGTTCTAATTGAAGAAATAGTATCTACGTAAGAACGAAGTCCATATATCTGAATATATCGATAAAAGAAATAAGTGTCAAAATTTCAGAGCAATAACACTACTTAACGTAAGATATGATAAGATCTTATGCAATTTTTCATATATGGAAAAGGAAGTGGGTGTATAATTGAAAGAAATGTACAAGGAACTAAAATACTAGCTGAATTACATGAAGTGAGAAGTAGCAGTAAAATCTATGAGGGATGAATTGAAGGAGTAAGATACAAGGACAGAGTACGTACACGCTGGATGTCCAGATACAGGGAGATTTGAAGGTGACAGGTGTTAAATACCGGTGAGTACTGGCAACAGACAGGAAAATATGGACTGAGATAAAGAGGAAAGTCAAAACAACAACACCATACATAACGTTAACTAATTTGATCTGGATTGGAAGAAGCAACATCTTTTATTATTTGGGAAATTCAACAGAAGTCAGAGGTTTCATAACCCTAAACGGCTTGTAACAAGCCAAAGAGTAAGTAAGTATTTGAAACTGAAAGTAGTTTCCGAAATAATAAAAAATCAGTTTTAAATAGTAAAAAGTTTCTAACTTTCCCTTCATAATAACCCAATAACGTTTTAATGGTCTTAGTTCTGGGATATTGGGTAGGTTTCATGCTTTTCAAACATCACAGATCTATTTCCTTAGATACCTGTCAACTGTTTACTGTATACTTTGGCGTAGTGGGCTGATGCCAAATCTGCTTACACCTTATTGTTTGACAATTTAAATAAATGGGATAACAATTGCTTTCATACTGAAGTACTCCCAGTAGCCTACTTTGATCATAAAGAAACTTATACGCTATTGTCTGTGGGAAGAATATAAGTGTTTTATCTCCGAATCAGTCAAGTCTGTAGAGTATTAGTAGAACCGCAATATAAGAAATGGTCGGATTCATTTTTACAAAAGATTCATCTGAAATATGTAGTACTATCCATACTAAATAAGTTGCCTCTGAAAAAAACAGAAATTGAAATTTGAAAAATGAGCTATCGCTCACAGGTTGACCGAACCTACACTCCTCCCGGAATACTTGGACTATGCACAGTATAAATATTTGTGTGGTGTGTTTCATCTCTACAAGGGAGAAGGAACCAAAACAATATCATAAAAATGGAAAGATTTCAAAATTTGCTGTAATTTGGAAAAGTTGTGACCATTACGGAAGTGAACACGGTAAGTATACACGGGATAGGAAGTACCTTCTCTATGCAGGAACATATTTAATCCAATTTATTATGCATTCTGTATAAATTCAAGAACATATTTTCCTTTTTGACATTCTGATACTTATAATCTTCTAACCTACATAGATAAATTGGTATTTCATTTAAGTCAACAAAAAATAGCCCACCCATATTTTCTCCCAACTAATAAAATTTTATGACAAAAAAAAACAACGGGCAACGTTCATTTCTTATTACGAATTCCCTAGTCAAAGCTGATTAATTTTACAAATTTCTAACTTGTTGTCAGCCGCAACCATTACCACATGACAAGTACGGGTACCACCACGAAAGGTTGGGACGTGTGGTTTACCTTTAGAGAATATGTTATGAAATCAGACAGATAACAGGAGGTTAAAAGGTGGAAGCATCAACGGTGGCTGTGTGCGAAAGAACATAACTGTGGGTGAATGGGCTGAGGGGAAGTGTAATGCTTCGCATATGTGCGGTGCAGTCAAGTGTAGCAATTTCTTATAATAACACCAATGGCGTATCTTGAAGGGAGTTATCTTTAATTACATTTTATTTTTTATTAATGTCGAACCATCTCAAAAAATAAATTAATCCTAAGTAATTATACAATTAACCAAAAGATATCTGAAAAAGTTTCTTTAATACTGGGGTTTAAAATTCTTATTTAACTCATCAGCATCTTGTAGGTAATTATACGAAAAAGATAAAGGAAGGATGAGATAAGAAAAGTTAATTAGAACTCATTTTCATGTCGAAATACTTTTTATCCGTTTTAAAACTGCAAAAATTAAAAAGAAATTAATACGCCACTGTTTCAAATGAAGCATATCTTCACATTAAATTCTCCCTTTCAATTTCTTTTTAAGATACGTCCCACTTTGTATTGGTTTATAGAACAAGTTGAACGAAGGCAGCTGCAACGAAGAGTCGACAGTTTCGGAGGTATAAAAGTGAAACTCATTATTAGTTTAATTAGTTCAACCAACGTTGTGAATTTTGGGCGCCATACTGGATTATACTTTTTTAACTTGATATATCCGTTTAGTTTTATTTTTAAATCTTATTATCGAGTCGGTACCTGTTATAATAAGGTTCATGGGAAGTGAATCAGGTTTTTAAGATGATTAAATATATTGGATTATGATTAGTCTACGGTACTACCTTATTTTATGGTAAAGCGATTCTGTTTAATATTGGATAGCATTTGGGTATCTTAAAACGGTATAAGACTTTTTTGTTTTAGGTATCTACAACTGTTGTACAGACGAAGACTAAATCACACTGAATTATTTCTTATTAGTTATTGAATATATTTCATATCCTACTGAAAACTAAAACACAAGTTAGTTCCTGAGAAATCTAACATGTGCATGTTCGCACTTTCTTGTTGGGGGCTACAAAATGCCAAAACCGGCTACCCACAATAGGTAAAGAAATGTGCTTCGCGATGCGTCTGAGGATAATTTAACTGATTTAGCTGTAAACTTGTAAACACTTGTAAACTTGTAACTCTTTTATTGTAAACAATGTAAAGAAAAAACACGTAGTCCTCGAGTATGGTGGACAACATATTGTCATGATATTAGACATGCCAAAAAGGAATTCGCCCACACTATGATTTTAAATAAGCATATTTATGAAATTTCAAAGCGACACGTTAGATTGGTTGCATAACCTCAATATTCAAGGTAATAATCTTGAGTAATCTTTCTTTACTAAAGTAAGAAAGATATGGTTATTTATGATTAACATGTACAAAGCACAGTAGTACACTATAGTCAGATAAAGCATATCTGGAAAATTGATTTTCTCATAGAATTTAGTTAATTTTTCACAATCGGCATTTATCGGTCTAGAAAATTTCGGCGCGACCGATTCGGCGCAGCCCTTTCGGCGTGAAGACATTTCGGCGCGGAGACGTTTCGCGCGGGGACGTTTCGGCGCGAGGACGTTTCGGCGCGAGGACGTTTCGGCGCAAGGACTTTTCGGCGCGATTACACATATTGTTTAAGTTTTGCTGTACTCTTTCTAATACATGTATTCGGTCAAGACTAGCAGCGGATAATTTAACTTCCACATAAATAGAATTTAGGGAGCATTCAAGTATTACGTAAGCAGGTTTAGGCGGAGACAAAAAAGTCTCATGTAAGATAGAAATTACAAATTATTAATCTTTTTAAATAATATTCGAATACTTACTTCAAATCCATAAAATTACTTTTTCTACTTTTACTACCAAGTTTTTGTTCTACCCAGTTTGCTTATAATTCTTTATAAGCAAAACCTTCGTTCCGGGAATTCTCCTTGCCGCTGTACTATAGTACAAAGTAGTCGACTTTAACATAATATTTGGGGGAATCTCCGATATATCAACTCAAAACAAATTAAAACAAACGAATAAGTGTCAAATAACATTTGTTGTAAGATTTTCTTTTGATTGCTTCGTTCTTTTAGCTTGAATAAAAGACAAGTTTAAAAAATAATTAAATAAGTAGTTCATTAACATTAGAAATTTGATTTCTATGATTTTTGTTTTAATTTTGATATCTAATAAAAACACAAAAAACTGCTTACGTCTTATCCTTTGGGAGAGGGGGGCTCTGTAATTTTCTTATTTTTCCTTAGAAAGGGAGGGTGGGGGTTTAAAATTAATAAATTGATGCTTACGTAATTACGCTCCCTTACTAGAAAACTTTAACATGTACATCAGAACACAACAGTACAATTTGGAGTATTTTATCTTGTAAACAACAATTTTAATACGACTAAGAATATCGAAAAGTTATATAATATTACATAAAACATGCGAAAATAATAATTGCTTTCACACAGGTGTTTACTAGAAAATCTTCATTGGAATCTCGTATCATGCACAAAAATATGCAGAGTTGAATTGTTCAAATTTTCAAAAAAGTCTGTTTGTGTGACCAACTCATCTGTCTGTCAGACTACGACTAGGGTATAAAATATATAGTAAAATTTTTGTTTTAGTTATTGTTATGTAGTAATTCTAAATGGATTTGAGTTGATGAAAACAACATTATAATTTGCAGAAAGACATCAAAACAATTTTAATTTTTGCCTTAAACACTTTTTAATTCCGTATTCTCACATATCATTTTTGTCTGGACAGAATAAATTTATAAAATTTAAAAGTTACAGTTTCTAACGAGGGGTTATGTTAAAGCAACGTCAAGTTTATGATTAGGACGAGTGGTGTTAGTGCATCACTCGTGTTCCAAGGGTCGTGGGTTCGAATCTCACTTGGGGCGGCAGGATTTTTCTAATTGGAAAATTCCGTCACCTCAACTATGGATGTGTGTATTCGTGCTGCATGTTAGATGGGGGACAGACGACCATAGATGTTGGTTCCCCCGTAGTGTAGGCGTCAAATAAAAAAAATACATTTATTTTTTGTTCTATTATTTGTTAATATGCTTATGTGACCCTAAGAATGTAAAAAAAAGTTTATGCATAATGTCTTTTTAGTTTTCTGCTGGGGGGGGGGGGGTGCCAACATTACCTGATATCAGGTTATGATGGCACACTTGTTTTATTGTAAAATATATAAAAAATAGACCGTGCTTTCTTGCGTTATTTATGAAATAAATATCCTTTCGAGGCGAGACATATTTTTAAAAAATGTAAAAATGTAAATCGTCATATTTAAAGATTAAAGCACGTAATTAAAAAAGGTGTCTGCACACACACCAGGATCTGCCCTACTATCTAATTCTGTCAGCTAAATTAGTTTATTTCTTAGAAACATTCTTATAACTCTATCTTTAAGAATATACTTCTATATACATTTACACCACAAATGTCATGTCATCTTCGTTGACTTGCAAAATCGTGGTGCAAATTATTTTTCCGATTGAAAATTCTATTCTGAACGAACCATTTGAAAAACTGTTTTGAACGGGAAAAGCCAATTTTCTAGAAATGTATTTATAAACAAAAAGCAGCCATAGTCTTAATTGCAACTTTCTTATATGGGCAATTCGTACATGGTAATACTTTTACAGACTGGAAACGCATGGCGTTGATATAGGGATATCAAAGCGTTAATAAAAGTGTAGTAGGGTAGAAGCAATTGATAAAAACTTACAACTAGATGTATACTGACTGAGAATACATGAACTTGGTATTAATAATGTTAAATACTACGTCTACTATAAATCCCGATAATAAGAGAAGTTGCACAGCAGAATAAAACTTGCCCGCCTATCGTATTTTCCACTATCCCACTACTAATTTTAGGACGCTTTTATATCACTATATCAAGCTCATGCTTTTCCAGTCTGTATAATGTGTTGACTGTATGTAATCAATAGTACAAGTTTAAAAAATGCATTTCTAACGCCTACAGGGCCACGCTGAAGTGTATCTGAAACTAAAGAATAAATAAAGCATGAATCCTAATGAATTAAAAAATAATACATTCAATTACTATAAAAACGTTTATCAGGATAAAATCACGGTTGCCAAACAGACATGCTACTTTAATTACATCAGATCAAAAAATAATACTGCTATAACTTATTGCAATATAGTTAACAGGTTTAGAGATCAAAGTAGGCCTGACAATAGTAATTGTAAAATCACTCCCGATGAATTCAATCAGTATCTTATTGATGTTCCAGGGGAAATTGTCAATTCATTACCCGATGTTTGTGTACGTACGTTACACCGATTCTTTACATATTGATTACAGAACTAATACAATTTTTTGCTTGAGAGAAGTAAGTGTCACGGACATAAGGAATATAATTAACAACCTAAAGAATAGTAGTAGTCTTTGTGCCTACGACCTAGACACAAATTTAATAAAAAGAATTAAGAAGGTAATTATTCTAACTTTAACTAAGCTAATTAATGGATCTATTAAATCTAGTACTTTTCCAGCTGCCTTCAGAATAAGAAACGTTATTCCAATCTTCCTATATTTGCAAACATATTGGAAACTGTAATAAAAAACTAAATTTGTTAATATTGTAACGTTCTTTTTAAAACAATAACAAAAATGCTGTTTAATCGTCTATTCACAAGAGAAATACTATTTACATACATTAATTAAAAACACTATAATTATAAACTATTTAACGAACTTAGTGCAGATATTTACAAACTTAAAGTAGGCTATTTATTTTTAATATAAAATTAATTTATAACACTTATATTTAATCACTAATATTTAACTACAAAGCACATTTCAATTCATCGGTTGAACACTAACTAATTCTCTTCTACCCGCGGTTCAATTTATATCTCCAATGTAAACGTTCTAGAACGTACTGGATTAGACTAGTTGGTGTGTTGTTTTGTGCAGCCGTCGATGACTCACGCCGATGAATCATACATGCAGATGTTGATGAATCATACATCTTGCCGTTAGAATCTAGAATGTTCGCTGACGGCGGATAGGGGTTTTCCATTTGTTACAATATTCTGAAAGTACTGAACTCTTTTTTAGAAACCATTTAGCTTTAGGTCAAACAAATCAACTACCTTAGCTGTTGGAAATATTAATAATCAAATCCTACATGAATTTGAAGATAAACCTTTCGTATAGGTTTACTGGCATGTGATCTTCAGGAAGCATTCGATTGTGTACCCTATGCCATTTTTACTGATAAATTTGTTACTATGGCCTATCCAAAAAGACATAACGTTGAATATGGAGTTCCTCGGGGCTCGGTAATAGGGACTAATCTTTTTATTATTTTTATAAATGATTTACAATATTGCGTTCCGGGTACCGATATTACACTGTTTGCTAATGACACAACTGCAACCAAGTCAAATGCGAAATCCTTATGGATGAGCTTTCAAGTACTAATACTTACAACTTATGATATTTAGTCAAAAAAATTACTGATTATCAGAATCCTAACAACAAAACTATTAGGAGTGTATCTTGACTCCAAACTTAATTGAAATTGTTATTTTGATCATACATCCAAAAAATTATCAAAGAATCTGTTCGTTCTCAGAAATAATTATCGAGAGTTTTTAGAATAATAGAGCACAGACAAGTATAAACAAGAACATTATAAATTGAAACTAAACAATTTTAAACCGTATATCCACACAAAGTGTACACGTGTTACTCGCAATTGCTGCCGGCGTCGGGTGTTCAAAACGCAGATTAAACACAACCTTGCCTGCTCCCCTCTTTCAGTAGTTTCAGTTTATTTTAGAAGCATGCAGCGTTTTGTTTAATTAAGCATAGTCTGCACATTTTATGCGTCTGAAAGTATTGATAAGAAATTTGGGTACCACCTCTTTTGTTTTTTGTAGTTATAGATGAATTTTTTATTAAACTGTTTATATGTTTATACAAATAGTGACAACTGTCCATCAAAATGTACGCCGAGGCGCCGATTTATTTTCTTTGCGCGCAAAAGACATTTAAACGTTATCTTTAAGTAAAATGTGATATTTTACTAGCTTTGCTATACTTTACTATACTTCAACTGTAAATGCAAGGAATGAGACATTTTCGTAATCACACCTGAATAAACAAATACGACCCGGGGTGAGATAAGATAAGAGTGCAAATTTCGCGTTGCTAAGAATTCAGTGACGTACGCTAGAACCAACAGATTTTCATTGCTGATTTTACATTTATATTTAATTAAAAGGGGGTTTATTCATTTCTTGTATTTTTGGTTTTAGTATAGACAGAATTAATTATTCCGTTTCGCATCTGCACATAAGGCGTGACGTTGTATGTCTTTTATTTTCCTTGATATTTTTGGGGTTATAACAGCAAAAAGGTACTTTGTCTTATTTCATTTGTTTTTTCATTATTTTGTTTTACTTCAACTAATTTTAAACATCGACCAAAGACAGATAAACACCATTGGCAAATATTGCCATCGATCGAGCCCTAAATTGCGCATACCTGAGTTTCTAATCTAAATATAAATGAGTTTAATATTTTCTAATTTTCTATTATTACATTAGTTTTCTACTCATCAATTCCCAACTGGCAAATCAACAACAACTAGCATTATAAAAGAGAAGAGGAGGAAAAAGAAGAAGAAAATTGGTGAGCATTCGAGCATTTTCAGCATATTCAGAATACTTCAAGTACTTTTGTATTTATCTTTATTTCGAGTATATCTTTGCAAGTTAAAGGTATATTCTCCAGTCCTGCCCACTTTCTAGGATTTATTCTCGTTTGTGCTCCAATAATATTCTTCAAAAATAAATGCTCGAGTATTTTACAACACTAGTGGAGAAGGAGAACCCTTTTCTTCTGACCTAATTTAGTAGAATATGTTGTAAATGCAGCTGTATTTGGAAAAATATTAGGTCTCTTATTAAAAAATCTTTCTGGGGCATCTGGAGAAATAAAACCCTACTGCACTAGTTACTCGTACGTTTAACTTATATCCAACAAATCTGAGAATTCTATCGTGATTACTCATCTATCTCATTTCCAGATTTTTAATTAACCGACATTGAATTTATTATTTACGCTATTTCAGATTTGCCTCACATATTTGCTTTTTTTTTGCTTTCACGGTGTTAAGTTTCTGTTCAAGTTCAGAAAGTTTCAGAAAGGCAGTAGTGATTGGTGAACATTATCCCCCGTAGAGTATGTATTATTAAGTATATACGAGCCCCTCCCCATGTCAGTTGGCCCACCTATTGAAATCATAGTCTTTTGGGCACCATAAAAAAATAATAAATACTACGAGAAAAGAGAAAAGGATATCGCTGAAAATATATGTTTAATTATTCTTAAATTTTTTAATTCCAGAAAATTAAACTCAGAAATTTCAGATTTATTACAGTTATCGCGATATAATGTAAGGAATATAGTTAAACGACATAAAACTGCAGGTTCAATCGCCACAAAAACTCGAAATATAGGAAAAAGCAAGATTACTGAAACCGATAAAAGGGCATTGAGAAGAATAATTGAAAAGAATCGGCGGGCAAATTACCTTGGGTTAAGTGTTCTGTGGAGTGATGCTGTTGGAAGACGAGTTTCCAGATCCACATGTCACAGAGACCAACAAAATGGGATTTGATACGTCAAAACCCAAGCAGCGTCTAAGTAGCGGTAACTGAGATCGGAACTTTGATTGAGTAGCTGTTACGTAACTACAACTAAATTTATGTCTTTATAGGTTTAATTACTACAATTTGGAATATTTTAGTAATTATGTAGTTACTTTTACTATTTATTAGAACTATGTAATTCCATTACTTCTAAGTAGCTTTTTAAAGTATGTGGAACGGTATTGCTACTTAGTATAATTACTTTAATGTTGTTGCAACTTCAAGCGATATTATGATTGTAGCAGTAACTTGCCCGAAGCTACTTTAAAGTTTTAAAAACTTTAAAGTAGCACCGAAAGTTCCTGCCACCGGTCTGTAACCATTGCTTAACCTTTAAAGTAACTGAACTATACAGTAGTATTGAAAGTAAAACTTACGTTTATGCTACCCAGGAGAATCACTTGAAAGTAATTTTCACTACTTATTTTGCATCAGAATTACTAGAAAGTTCCAGTTACTATTAAAAAATTACAATGAAGTGACAGTAACTTCTAAAGAGTCATGTCTCCTGTAGGTTAGTTTGGAATTTGGAGGTTAATTGTGTTTTTGCAGTGGTAGTAGTTTTGCAAGTTGTTAATAAAAATGTCAAAGGCAAATGCAATAAGAAAAAAGAAGAATTTTAGATATACGCCCACTTTTTACAGAACATTAAAACAGCAGTTAGGTGAAATCAATGGAAACAGAATCAACTGCTTACAATACAAAATAGAAAAAATAGGGATGAGATCACGGATAAACCATCATGTAGTAAACAAGGGTGAAATATATTCCCCTTTTTTCTTTCGTCGCTACAACTTTAAAATAAGCCATACTTAAATAATGATTGTTACTAAGTAGCAATCAGTATATTATATTGGTTGTTTCTTTACGATTGACGTTTAAATTTGAAGTTAAGTTCCAATGGGAATTTTGCAGTGACATTAGGAGCTAGAAAGTGGCTACGGAAACCTTGACGTCGTTTTATAGTAAGAGTCACTTGAAAGTTCCAGAATTTTTTAACTTATCTTATACTTCGTGGTAACAACAACCTAGAAGTAGAATTTGTTTAGTTCCCGTTACTGTTTAAAAAGTGACACAAACTTTAGACACACATTTTACAGTTAATACTACTTTAAGGTGACTTTTTCAAAACTACTCCATATTTACTTGTAAAATGTTGAAGGCTATTAATCAATTTGCAATTTGTTGCAATTGTTAAAAGGTGTTTTACTATAACTCTCGATAAAGATAACAAATCGATGCCAAATTGTGCCTTAGAAATAAAATAAAATTGTTTCTATCATGTTTATCAGTTTATAAGTATTTTTGACATATTTTATTCAAGACATTTTTTATTAAAAAATATATTTAAAGAAGGCGCTTTGTTATTTTTCGATTTATAATAAAAGTTTATAAAAGTTTTTCAAAGAAGAACTTTACACTTTATACTTATGGAATTTGTTGACTATTATTCTTTATTTTAAAAAACTACTACTATGTATTTATACTGCAACTCGATTTTCCGTTCTTTCTTAGCAAAATACCAGTGCAGGTTTTAATCTTTGTTGTTAAATTTGAAAGTTCTGGTTTTGATCTGCCTTTCTTAATAATTTGTAATTTCTCCCCAAAACTGTATGCGGAAAATTCTTTATTAATAATTTACAAACTGAACAAAAAAAATCGACCCGATTCGGATGTATCGAAGGTACTCGAACCTTTCATCGAAGCAACTGAAATTGCAGTCGTGACGATAATGCAATTTTAAATTTGCATACAGGCAAACTAAATAGAATTATTTGTCTTAAAGAAAATCCAACTTATATAAATTGAAATAATAAAATGCGACAAAATACAGTCTCATTCGCAGATTTACATTACTTAAATAACATTAAATTTAACAAACACTAAATCGAATAAAGAACCAAGTTATAATAAATAAACATTTGGGCATGAAGCACACTAACAATAACGGCCAAACAATGCTAAGAGCATCGTCTACTATATGACCACGCCTGCTGAATCACGCCAAGGCTAAGAGAAGAGCAGTTGTAATCAGTGCTTATATGCAGTGTATGTAACACATTTGAATCGGTATTACCTTTCCGTGCAAGTTTAATGAGCCTAATTTAATATAGTACTCTAAATGATTATACTTTTTGCTGTACGGAATTGATATTAATATTAATTGATATTAAATGTTACGAATTTAAATAAACGATAACCATAATTTTATAAAAATATTTTTGTTAGCATTGGTTTTTATTTTTAATAAATTCTCAAGGGAAGCGTTGCTTCCATTGCTTCCATGGACCGCACGCCACTGATGGTTTATAATTTTGATATGCTAGATTGACAAAATAACGAAACATTTCATCTCTTTATGTATAATGTACGTATGTACGTAGTAATCCATTTTGTGACACGACCGCAGCATTAGTAGAGAAGAGAAAGTGAAAGAATATTTGTTAAGTTACAAAAGTAAGAGAGAACAACACGCGACACGATGTGTCAAAGAGAAAAAAATTTCCACGAAAGTAGCAATTACTACGCCGCCACGTTCCCGCTACGTAGCCTAAAGGTACTGGACAAGTTCCGGAGAGGTTACTGCAACGTATCTGCTATCCGAGAATTGTTCCTCATTTTGGCTCCAGGCACGTAATAATACCGTAGCAATTATGTTCTTGTGACTAACGGCAAACACTTTATAGTTCCACCGCTGGTTGCTGGTACGTAGCGGTGACTAAACATGCTGCTTGGGAAGTAATTTTCTTTCGCAATTTTTTTCAGGCTAAGGGAAAGCCACTTTTGACATCACAGCAAAGGAAAAATAGATTAAAATTGGCGAAAGAACATAAGCATTGAACCCTTCAGCAATGACATACACTACCATGGAGTGATGAATCCACATTTGAAGTGTATATTGGAGACATTAGGAGTCTGGTTATGGGCTGGAAACATCAGGGGTTCATTCTGTCTTAAAAGAAAGGTAAAATTTCCTGCATCGGTCATTTGATCTGGGGCAGCATCTCATCTAAAGCTGTAGCAAAACTTAATTTTATCAAAGGAACTGTGAATATAAACAAATATTTGGACCTTTTGTTAAGAATCTTTTAACCGGTCATGGAATAACATTTGACATTAGTACAAGATTTTGTCTTCCAGCAGGACGGCGTAGCATGCTATACCTCGAAAAAGAGTTTGAAATGGATGGCAGACTACGGTATACCGCTTTTGGGATGGGTTTGTAATAGTCCCCACTTGTTCCCAATTGAAACTTTGTAGCGCGACATGAACAAGGTGTTCTAGAAACATTCCCTCAGAAAATACCTGAACTAAAAGCAAAGGCTTTAAGAGACATGGGATTCCTTTACAGGAAAATACATATGGCGGGAAAAGAAAGAGAAAGACCAACAGCATAAAAGAAACGCTATGCAGCGGAGGTTAGGTTATAAGTTAGTAAGTTTGATAGATCTAATAGGGACTCCAATAGTTAACGTGATGACTGAGAGAGAGACTAACTTTAACAGGACACTCTATGCCGAGTGAGTGTTAATATTCTAATATTAATTAATTAAATAATTATTACTTCATACGCATGGATGCATTCTCGGTAGTTTCCATTCTCGGCTTTGCT
The DNA here is from genome assembly GCA_929113105.1 of Agrypnus murinus. NCBI lineage: Eukaryota > Metazoa > Arthropoda > Insecta > Coleoptera > Elateridae > Agrypnus > Agrypnus murinus. The sequence continues at coordinate 147,002,872 of OV816026.1, forward strand.
TTTCTCGGTTATGGTTTCTCGGTTGCGGTTTCATGGTTATGGTTTTTCGGTTATGGTTTCTCGGTTGTGGTTTCTCGGTTATGTTTCCTTGGTTGTCGTTTCTCGGTTTTGGTTTCTCGGCAGTTGCCTTTCACGGTGTTTGCTTTCTCGGTGATAACCTGGATCCAAGAATAAAGGTGATGTTACTACATCACAGTGGTAAACTTTCAAATTGTTTCTGTGTTGATTTTGCGTATTTTTCACATTTCTCGTAATTGTTCTTATTTTGTTTTAATTATCGATGTTTGTGATTTAACAGTTATATCTTGTAGCTCGGAGATTTTAAAAATGTTACAAGAATAAGAAAAAATTAAAGTTTACGTAATATTTTTATTTTTGCCCCTAAAAAACGAATTTTTGAAAAATTCAACGTTGGGCCAACTGGGTTGGGAAGGGGCTCGTATTAGTATACTACTAATACGACATATAAAAACTACACACATCCAACGATTAATAAATCTTTGATAAAAGAAGTTAAGTATATCAGGAATTTATTGAGATATAGTAATAAGATTACGTCGTATAGGTACTTTAATAGTGATAAAACCAATTTCCTGCAACAAATAATTGACAAATTTGTATCAGTATCGAGTCACGGTAAACGATTTATAGTCGGTATTACTGGTAGAGTTAATAACTGATATAAAGCGATAAATTAGCAACATTAAACGCAACTTAAGCGAATTATTCCCAATTAGACGTGTATTAATTGTGACTCGCACTAATGAGCAATTTAGACCAAGTTAAATGACGCTTATTTGCAGAGACAACTGGCTAGTATTGGAATATTAATTGGGTGAACTTTTGAAAACGCCGAGCATTGCATAGCCAGGTGCACAAGTAAAGACTTTTATTTTAGACTTTAACTACCTAAGTTTAGTTAATTGAGCTTGTTCGCTTTTGTGGTTTGAATATTTGTGCATATCTTCAGTTAGATAAAAAAAACCCAATTCAAATAATTATTTACCGGTCCTTTGAGATTGTTGTTTGATGAAGCTTTATAAAAACAAATATTTCTATAGACAGTTGTGTTATATTCTTGTTAGTCTAGATACTATCAGAAATTTATTGATGCGATTAACATGCGGTTACTTAATTGATTGACATTGTTCTTCTGCAAATTTGGGGGATTTTATATAAACCCATGTCTTTTATTCTTGTGTGCATGCCGATCATTAAAGTCTCCGGTTTACTAATCAGAATTAGACTTTGGAATATCCGGAACATCCTTTGTGCACCAAACTTTTTGAGTCGATAATCTTTATGAGAATTGCAGTTTCTTATTGCCCGGCGGAAGATTTTCTCCAGTTAAAGAAAGACTTAATAATAGTAAAAATAAAATTCTACTATTCTTTATAATAGGCAATTCTGTGTCGTTTATTTCATTTCATTAAATGAACCTTGACAGGAAAACAAATACGTTCGCTGTTATTCATTCTTAAGTATTCTACAGTTTTGTTCTGTTTTTCTGTTTTGTGAGTCACTCTTGATTATCCTCGAGATAAATAAATTATCGTATACAAGGATCTAAGTAACCATAAATCTTACAATCCTTCTAGTCTTTAATATATTGTATACATCCGTAATAAAATATAGCATGGGAAACAATTTTATTAATGATTTTGAAATGTTAACAGCGAAATGCTATTAAAAAATTAATTCGGATCAGTTTATTCGTTAAAGCCTTATGTTTCTGTCGCTAAACATTTATAAACTCTCGCCATCAATGTACTTCTCGATTATCAAGACATCTTTGCTGTAACTTCCCTGTTATTTAGAAGGTATTTAAAAATAACGTTAATATTATTTAAATTGTAATGAGCGTTGTTTCTGTAAATAAACGCAAACTACTTTAAAAAGCTTAGTTATTTGCATATGATTATTAAACTCTTAGCAGTAATTGAAACTTTAAAGAAGTTTATACAATACGTTCTCAGTGTTGGGTTTGTTCATAATAACTACTATCCATTTTTTTCTAGAGTCCTCTGATTTTGAAATCGTATTGCTCGTAAACTACTGAACCAAATTAAATCTTTTAAAAACGGTACATACAAAAACTACTTACAGCAGTAAAATATTATATTTCTAACTGGTATACATTTGTTTTTATCGGACGATACGTAATAAAAGGTGCCCATTTTTAGGGACAATTTCATTAAAAGTAAGTTAAAGAATTTCTTCCTCAGAAAGTATATTGTCGGTCTAATTCTAATACCTCGTAACCCCCAAATCACAATTTTTCAGGAGAACAAGAAAATGTCACCAAATGTAAAACAAAACTTTTTTAAATGGTTTGAATTCCTGAAATTTTGTTAATTAAATTTAAACAGACAAATGTATTAATTTTCGCGCGATTAAGCATGCATACATTATTAAAAAGTGGGTTACCCATATCCCAAAAACTGTACCAGGTTGTGATACGACGTATTTTTTTTAAATCGCTATAGAATAAAACTGGAAGTCCTGTGGTTTACGAGGAGTTTACTAATCGACTCAGCGCACTTTTTACCATGGGAATAGCTCAAAATCCCAAAAAAGTGGAATACGAGGTATTAGAATTAGACCGACGATATGCCATATATCTATGATATTTCTCTAGCGGTTAGAAAGAAACCTTGCAATCCTTATGCTATTATTTTTCAGGCAAAAACGCGTTTTATTAAAAATTTATATGAAAAAATAGCGAATTATGTTTTCTTCTATGTAGAAATCGTTTTCAAAATATTTAATTTGGTACAGTAGTTTACGAGAAATACGCTTTTAAAATCAGAGGACTCTAGAAAGAAAATGGTAGATGCAATCGTTCACTAAAGAACGATGAAAAATCGTGATACCCGGATTTTTAGTTTTTTGTACAATATAATAGTATATTAAAGAACGAGTTTTATAAGGCAAGATTTATTGCACCAATATTGAGTCCAAATCTAGAAAACGAGGCGCTTGCGGCAAGTTTTCTAAAGGACGAGTGTAATAATGGTTATGAAACGAGTTTTTTGTACTATTTTTCTATTTTGCGCATTTTATTCCATTTTCAAATAAAAAACGCAATTTCAAAATTTATGGAATTTTGTAGTAGTTGCCAACACTGATGTGACATTTGAAAATTCAAATTTTTAGAGTGAAGTTTTTGTCAATTTTCAGTTTTTCAATTGTTTTCAATACTATCGACTTTGAAAAAGTTGGGCTATTAAAGCAGTCAAATGAGCTATAAACGCACGGTTTTGGGTATTTTAGCAGTTTTATTATAGACGCAAAATAGAAAAATTAAGTTTATTATATATTTAGTAATCAAGTGAAATATTGTATATTTCAACATGATAATTATTACCCAGTCAATAAATCAGATCGAATTATAGCGTACACTATACATAAAACTGAAACACTGCCTATAACTATTTTTTCACTGTTCCTTAGCGAACAATCGCAACTGTACATCATTTACAAAACTTTAGTTGATATTTGTAGTTGATTGCAGTAGAAAAAATCACTTTGAAGCATGTTTCATTAAATGTTATGCCTTCATTTCTACTTTAACGTAAGGTCACGAATCGCTAGATATCATGTGCTTAATACAGGGGCATAGAGCATATACACACAGGTAGATGCATGAAGGTCATATAAGGATTATTATCGGTTTTGTTACATGGGCGAGTAGCACGTAAAAAGACATTTTTGCTAATATTGACTCCCCTAATTATTTCAGAGGAAGATTTTAGATCTTCTTTAGTACTGTTCAAAACACTCTAGCGTTCTGTCTTAAATACTTTTCAAGATATACTTCAAGCTAGATTTACCATTTTGAGTTTAGACATTACATAGATAGATGAAAATAGTGCAAGGAACTTATTCTTATAAAATTATCTTATTAGCTATGGCACTAGTTGTCAAATTAATTTAAAAAATCATTGCTAGGTTGGGGTCGTGTTTCTGTAAGCGCCTTCTGTCAATGATTCTGTGCTATGAGTCTGTACTATTGTACTTAGAACTTCTTGTGTTTACTCGTAATGTCTAAATTCAACGTGGTAAAGGTTTTTATCCAATTGTCCATTTACAATATTAATTATCTATATCAGAAAATCGCTTACGTCTTGGAAATTATTTAACACAAAATGATAAAGTGGGAATGTTTGAATAGTAAAAGAGTAAAATAGTAGAAGACGGATTATGGTTTATAAGCTTCATTTTTTTACTGTTAAAGACGTGAGAATGAATGTTTTGACTTTTTACTTTATAAGTAATTTCTGACTTTTTGTTTACATTTATCATCACATTTATTCCCCTACTTGTTTTTTTTTGGTATGAGGACTGGTGATCGTAGCATAAGGCGTAAAGCAACTTCATAGATACGTAAAAAACTGCGTTTTTTTTCTTTGACTGGTTTTACAATTGGTGATTAAACCTAGAACAGGGGTCTTAATGTTAATGTTAGTTACAATTCTACAAACTTAACCTATAGAAATGAGCCAATGAGAATAAGGTGAGAATTGAATGATATAATTGAAAACGCTTAAAATTAAGACAGCGGATTCTTAACTTTAGGGTTCGTTACAAAATGTGAATAACTAAAAACTACAAAACTTAACCGAAGAGGAACGTGTGATGACTCTGTTAGAGGTTGTAGGATCATGATGGTATATGCAACATAAAAGGGAAATGGTAAATACATATACACAAGAATGTTTAACAGGTAACAAAATGGAATTGCGAACGTTCTATACATAAAAGGCACTACAAAAGATAAGAAGAATTTTTAATAAGCTGCATTCGAGTTTATCTGATTTATTCTCCGATGTTCATCACACGATGGAACGGAGTTTTTGGTACGACTGTTTATTGAAGTTCGAGTTCGACAAAGAAGCGATTTCTAATTATACGTTTTGCGACATACTGTTCTGTTGGTTTCTTGTAGGGTTGTGAAGCTTTTGTTACGTGCTAATTTCGTAGCACCCTATATAGCTATGCTTTTGTGTTATATTGTATAGCTTTAGGGATTTTTGCATTCTCTCTCCGTTTAGTTGCCATTTCAGTTTGGAACTAACTTCTTGTTATTGATAAAAGAAATTAACTTCGTTTTGTTTGTTCGTTAAGCTACTTCTTTAAAAAGAATGTTTTAGTAGCATTGCCGTGAAATTAATTTTCCCTTTTAGGTTGTGAAATGGTAATTGCATTTGAGCAGATCGATAATTAATTTTTGGTAGTGATTTCCAATTTTATTGGTAACCCTAAAAGGGTTCCACTAATTCTTTTTCGGAGGTTAGAAGCATGTTCTCGTAGGTTAATATTGCTTTAACTTTTCTTTACATTCAGTCTCTTATACTATAATTCTTTGATAGGATTCGATATTTAATCCACGTTAGCCGCGTTTGGAAGCGGTATAACTATTTTATAAGGTCACTTTCTATCTAAGGTATTTATAAAATGTTTGCTTGGTGCATTCTGGTAATTTGATTTTGTTTGTTACAGACCTTTTTTTTCTTTTATTGTGTACTTTATATATTCCTGCTTATTTTATTATAACTTCATGCACTACGTCGTATATTTGAGTTGTTAAACACCACTACGTTGAGCTTCTAGTCCACGTACCTGGTTGGTGGCGTTCCTATCCAGCTTTGAAGAACACACACTTGTATTGTGAGTCACTGATATTGTAGCAACTTTATATAACAGCAATAACGTTTGACAATCCTTTATTGTAAACAAAATATTACTGTATATGTGTATATTATAGTTTTATATGTTAAATGGTTTTTCCCCAGTGTGTGTTAGGGTGACCGTTATTTTGCAAAAGTTAAAACTTTTTAGGTCCCCCCCTCCTAAATCTCTTTAAAATGTCAAAAAATGAGCTGTGCAGAATTTCAGCCCATTTGGTCAATATTAACCCGTGCCACCGAGAGGTTAAAGTTTTGAATGGGATTTAAAATGGGCTTGGTGAACAACATGGGTAAATATGTGAATGTGTAAACTCACGGAATGTTTTTAGGTTTCATGCAGTAATTGAATTTTGTTTTTGATGTATGTACACAAATTGTGCATTGCATATGCTACTAACTTTTTTTCGTGAACTTGAATGAATAAACGTTAATAAGGTTGAAAGTGAATACATATTTTGTGGTTCATTCAACAAAAATTAAAATAATAACAATAAGAGAAAAATAATTTCACGTAACTTAAACAGGAGTCTTTTCCGAATTGTAGATTCCCTTCGTTACTTTTAAACAATAACAACAAACAATTTGGGTGGCGCCCTCTATATTGTTCAATTATTTCTATGTTCTCTCTAAAATCAATAAGCCTTTGCGATTAATACGCACGGCCACTGAAAATAATTCAAATAAGTAAGAAGTATGTGCCGGAGCCGGGTGCTAAAATTTGCTTAAGTACGTATAAGATTTTTATACTGTTTATTTGTCCATACATTGGCCATTTAACCGCTGCCACCATGTTTAGGGAAGTTATTACTACAAGAAAGATCTTTACTAAGGTTTGTTGACAATTCATGACATACATTAAACAAGTATTTTTATTTGTATTTATCTTAAAAAGATATGTATTTAAAATATTAAGTAGGTATGAAAATGGCGTCTAATGAGACATCTACCCTTTCTAAGCTTAGCTGATACACTTACGGGCCTTGATTTTGATACAACACGTTGATTCATTTCATTCATAGTTAAGTTCTGGTTAATAAAAACGTCCTTAAAACCTACATTCAAACACTTTTACATTATGTTATGTAATTGTATGCCACGCCGTTATAGTACTTTAATTTAGATTATGTGTTTTACATATTCCCTTCTTCATTATTCACTAAGGCCTCCAAAGGTGCACATTGTTTCCACCAACGCTTCTACTTTAGCAAAAATGCTTGGACAAAGTCCAAATCAAAAATCATCAATGTATTAGAAAGAGACACTATGTTTTTGACGGTGTCTCCTAACCATACATTGTATTTGACTCCTGCCAATACGTATTTCGGTAACGATATTACGCTTTTTCACGTTAGAAAAACCTTCCATTAGACGGGTTTTTGCCGTGATAATGGTAACATGCTTACCGAAATACGTATGTCATAAGTCAAATACATTGCGTAGTTAGGAGACTGTTAAGAATACGGTGTTGTGATAGAAAACAGTTTTTGGACTCTATTATTGTAGGCAGATACAACTCTAAAATCGACATTCTATTATCCATTCATTGTGTAAAATGGCTGTCATTACTTACAATAATATTTATTGCTTATGGTTGTGCTATGGCAGCAAAAGTTTTGTTGAATGTTTCAAATTAGAATGTGTTGAGTGTGAAAATTTGTTTCAATTGCATCTAGTAGATAGTTTTAATAAAGTATTATTCTGTAATAAAAACATGGAGAACAATCTATTATAACTTAGTAACTTAGAATTTTCAGTGGCACACATTAAGATTCTAGTAAACGGCAACGCTGTGTTGGTGTCGTATAATATACAAAATTCTTAAGCTGATAAGTTGTGGTGGTGTCAAACACTATATAGAGTGAAATCTACTAAAATGTGATGCCTAACCCTAGTTCTTTTAACAAAGTGGATGGATAACTTTGTAAAAGATAAACATAAGTATCTGTTGAAAAGACACAGGTGGTGCATTGTAACGAAGTTACTTTATTTTGTTTAGTTATCTTGGGTGTAAGAGTGAGTAAGCTTATCATCACAAGGACCAACCATCCAGCAGTCCAGCAGACCTAACCGCTTTTAGGTGATATAAGAGTAAGTCCTTTTAACCGTAGTTTCGATTCCCTTTCCGTTCGTTCCAATCTCGTCCGTTCATTCCTTACCGTATACTTTACGAGACCTCACCGGGAGGTCTCACACAATACATCCTGTCCGCCCTTTACGAGACCTGACAGTGAATATTCCAGAAGTCCTAATTTTTTGCATTACCCGGTCCGTCTGTTACTATCCGACACCCCGTTATCCGACCCCGTATCCCGATACCGTACCCGTACGCTTGGTTTGCTTTTGCTACGCTATATTGCACCCCGCTTGCCCGGAAGGCCGTGATTAATCGTAAGATTGTTAGAGTAGAAGTAGAGCTGGTGGTATTTTGATGGTGTGTTCTATTTACTGATTTTTACCTTTACCTTTTCTGAATTTTTTAGTCAAAACAGGTGGAGACCTGTTTAGCCAACCAGCCTACGCCGTGCTGCCCTCTACGATATCCGAACAGTTCCCTGGAATACTTTTCTCCACTAGCAGTTACCCGAATACGTGGATCATACCACGTTAAAATAACTGACGCCCGAGCTTTACCGCCGATCACCAGGAACAACAGCGCCCTTCGTAAGGCAAGAGACACCTACGATTTGGCGTGCAAACAGGGACGCCCACCGAAGTCAACACCCGAGCCAAGAAACCCCCTTACAGTATTACAACCTAGCGTCTGTGGGGTGTATTACAACATGGATAACCAACATGGTTTGGTAAAGCTTCACTTTGGGTTATAAATTTCACGTGTGAACAAAGAAAAAATAGTGAATAGCAATAATACACTCGAGAGTTTGGAGTAATATACAATGAAACAATGTAAGTTGTCAAAAATTGACGAAAAAGGTAGAAAACTTATAGTTGTTTCTAACAGTTTTTACAACTTGACATAAACAAACCTCGGCTTGTTCAAATACGGTATAGTCCACATCGTTGTTTTTATTTTATCTTCAAAATCTTTGAAGCCACGGTTTAAAAGCTTGCAAAAAAGGTTTTAAGAACGGCATTCGTTTTTTTCATAAAACGCAAAATGAAAAGACTGAGTTTCAGCTATAAGAGCTGTTTTACACATATGAGAATTAATGCGAAATTTTTAACCAAAACTTTGTTGAAAATTTTTGACAAAACTTTTACAATAAATTTGCGAATAATATTTTGAGGTGTACTTTCGCCTCGACTCGTTTTACCTATGCAATAAACTCTGACACAAATTCTCTTCAAATTTATGGTCATAAGCACGGGCGTTTGCGAAGCAGCAATTACTACATTTAATTTGTCGTATTTTCCTAGAATCTTATCGTTGAACTAACCAATTAATATTACGATCAAGTTATTTTTTATACACTTTAAGTGGAGAATAAACATAAATTCTCAAGAGAATTTAACTGCATCCTCTTTTTTGCAAAAATCTACCGCTTCAGTTTTCCTGAAACTGCATCCATCTTTTTGTGTGTGTGCATCTTCTTTTCAATTGTAAAAATACGCTGCAATCTTTGTTAGTATCATCATATTTAAGGTCATCTACTTCAGTCTAGTAATCCTGAGCCAGTTTTAAGACCCATAATTAAATCCTGACCATATAAAACTGAAGCACTTGCTATTACTGGATTAATATATTGACAAACAACGCAGTGATTCACGTTTTTATTTCGTCTGGCCCCAATAGAAGCCGACCATAGATGTTTTTGATATCTAGACCATTATTTAAGTGCTATGGTATTTCGGTAGTAGAAAACTGAAACATATTTCAATATAAATTATTATTTCCAACTCGTTTTAAATTGCTAGAAAAATCAGAAAGAAATATATTTTCTTCTAATGCAAACACCCAATATTGTATTTTATAACGGTGAGATCTTCCCGACGGTTTTCTGTGCTAATTAATCTAACACTTAACCGTTATCTTATCAATTTTGCCGAAATGAAACGTTTCAGTTGAATCGCATTCTTTCCAATAAATATCTTCGATATAGAACTGCTCCTGCTTAAAACTATTCTATTTTAAGTAATAAACACATCAAGTTTTTATAAATTTTATAGGTGTAAACGCATTCCTTCGAGTTCACTGACTATTATTGAGTGCATTTATTAACGTTTCGGATTTTTATGGAAGCTCGGACATGTCACTGTTAATTATACAAGTTATTTACATTTTTATACTTTTTGCATTATCTGCAGATGTGCAATCTCAATATGATAATTTTACTGTGGTGATATAAAGTAAAAGCAGATCGTAAAATACACCGCTGAGATCTTGCGAAAGTAAAGACATGTCTTCGTTAACTTATTTTTTCTTTTCTCGTATGAACTTATGTAATGGTCTAATAAATACTCAATAAAATTCATTTGATGGCATTTTGCTTCGAGAAAGTATGAGATTTAATTTATCATAGAGTTTATATTCTCTCGGAAGTAAGAAGTAAGAGTAACAACCACTTATCAGTATTCGTTTCCAGTAGAATTCAAGTTTCCTAAAAGCAGTTGAAAATCAATTAACGTATACATCTCCAAGTTAAAAATTCTTAGCGCGTACTAGAGGCGCCATCAATGGTGTTATCCACTTAGCAATTTAACTGAACTAAACCTTTTACACAGTGTAACTGTTGTAAATGGAGACAATAACACATTAAATCATTAATCCTCTTGTCAGTTAATTACAAGGAAACTTCTTTCGTATTTTCAGTCGTTTTCCATGTATCTTAATCACTCAATACGTGACGTGGCTATGTTATTGTTTTCAAAATTTCAGACCTCCCTTCATGTTAGTTTTATTGTGTATTGAATAATAAACATTTCAAATTAAATACAAATAGGAGTGAATGTACGAATCACGAATAAATCAAAGTTACAAGATTCGTATAAAATTTTAAATAACTTAAATTTCAATTCTGTGTTCTGACCTCCCATTGAAGTTTCCACTATATTCAATAGGTTTCTCACCACATATTTAGTAACGCGGCATTCGTTCTGCGTTTAAAGGAGCTTCGTCACACTTTACTGCTTCTAACTTATAACGAATACTATAAAACAGAACTTACATCTACCCAATTAACTCCTTATTCACTATTTTCCTATAATAAGTTAACTATTGTTTGCTAGGTGGTCTAGAGAGAAAATATGAACATAGTTAAATGCTGTTTCAATGAAGATAGGTAAGGCTGATATGTGTCTAACAGGACAATAGCTATTAAAAAAATAATTGATACTAATTTTTACTTATTTTATACTATTCTTTAGTAATCTAAGACTACTAATTCTAATAGCTATTAATTAAATTAAAATACATCAAAAAGGGGTTGCGGTCACGGTCCAATGCCGCATACGAAGTAAACGATATGCAATAAAATGTGTGTACCTACTATTTTAAAGGGCATTTGGTGCTACACAGTAAAAAATCAACCCCGTGAATAATTTTTAGAATACTGAGTAAAACAATCAGCTGTCTGCTAAAATTTCAAAAGTTACTAAAATTGGTGGGAATTTCAAAATTTTACAAATCTTTCACTAACTTAATGTAGCTGTGCAATTTAAAACGTAATGAACAACTAAGCAAAATTTAGAGATCAAAATTATATTAACTAGACCAAAAACAGGTATAAATAGTACCTACATTAAGTTTAGATTTGTAAGATTTTGAAATTCCCGCTAATTCTAGTAACTTTTTAAATTGCAAGGTTTTGACAGTCAACTAGACACCTGTTGATATTCATGTCTTTTTACTGAGTATGAACGTGAAACTTCGCAGTTTGTTTTAATAATTAATATAAGGTAACTTAAAACAATTTTACTTGTTAAACATTTTATTAATGTATGTATTGTTTTATAATTTTAGTACCTAATTAGTGTTACCTATGATGAGTAACACAAGAGCACTTGGAAACTTGACATGTTCAACAGTAAACGCTTTTTTAAATAATTCATATTCAGTGTTTTATTTCCAAACAATAAACAGAGATATTAAGAAATTAGGTAAGTAAAAGCAATAATTATAATTGTATTTAATTCGCAGAACAAAAGAGCAATCACATTACAATTGTAGTAATTTTGAACTTTGGCGGAGATCACGAAGTGCTACAGGGAATCTCCTAATACAATGCATAATTCATGTGAGTTGGCAGGGATCACGAACAGTACTTCACTGACTCAGCAACATTAAACAACCATACCATGGACCAAGAAAAACAATTTCGAAGTAAAGGTTCCGGGGTGTCCTTTAACAAAAATAGAAATGTCCCAACTGGACTCATTTTTTTCAATACGTTCCTATGTTTTAATTGTATATATAAACTTTTTATGTATTTTTGCATTGCAATAAATAAATAAATCACTTATTTGATTATTGACCTCGACCTTAAAAAAGTACACTATTTTCACTCTAAAATTTCAATCTAATTATACAAAAGTTTTATAACAAACCACTAAATAGGTAATATTTTTTCCAAGTAGAGTAAAAGATTCAAAAGTCATGAGTAAAATCTTACTCCGAAACGATCAGAAATTTGACTGTTTTAGTGTAAAAAAGATATAATTGTTTTAGACTGCAATAAATGTACACTAACATTGTATTGAAGTTAACTCTAGCGTCTACACGAAGGTACAGATTAGATATTTTACTCTAAATATCTTGGAGCTAATCACATACTTTTTAGGATGGTCTAGTGTTCGAATTTTACACTAAATTTTTTACTGTGTATATATGTAAGTATGTAAGGATTATTTCAACTGTTTCGTAAAAACTGTTTGTGTTATTTGCTATTTAAAGGTTTAAACTATTTTGTGTTATGTTTATACAGGATGGGACAAAAAACTACACAACTACAAAAATATTTTGAAATTTTACTGGGGAAGGTTTCAAACAATAATACACTAATAATCATTTGCACCATCTTCAGTTAATGTTATAATGATCATCAGCATCATTAACTCATTCCATTCATTGACGGATGTAAGTAAGCCTCTCCTAACGTTTTCAATCGTTCTCTATCGTTAGTCTTCTGTAACTAATCATAACCAGCTATCTTGTCTGCGGATTGCCCCTGCTCTTCTTATATATTTTCGCGAGATCTCCATTATAATACTCGACGCGTCCATCTATGGTCTTTTTTTCTTCCAATGTGTTCCGCCCAGTTACATTTTAGTGTGTATATGTTACGTACCAAACCGGAAATTGTACAAGTCGCGAATTACACAGTGATCTTTGTACCGAGCGCAAAGTGTACAGACTACTTTGTAGAAGTGCGATTCACCGGACTTAGTATTACGAGCTTTGTACTGTTCGAGTTCTGCAAACCTATTTGTACCGAGCTGTTAGTTTTAACCTTTCAGCCAACTTGGTACCCAATTTTTGTACAAAGTACGAATGATGATTTCATGGAAAGGCATTTTTTGTACAAAATACGAATGATGATTTCATGGAAAGACAGCGAACGCGTTTGCGGGTACACAAGTTATAATCGCAAAAGCTCTCCATAACCTTACAATTAGCGATCAGTCAACGTATTTTTGTGCTTTCTAATTTTAAATAACATAAAAGTAGTCTGCATTTCAAATATACTACACTATCTTTGCTCTTCTGTTCTGTAACGTAACTTTATCTGTTACAAATAATTAAGAATCCCCCCCCCCCCAAGTTAAGCGGCAAAATTTTAACAAAACCAGATTTTGAATAAATAAAATAAAACAAAGAGTACAATGCCCAGCAGATCCTCAAAATCGTAAAAACTCCCTTATTGCTTTCTACAGGGTCAAAGTGGAACATTGCTTAGTTAATACAAGAAAACGCAACATATGTACGTTTTAAGATATCAGAAGGCTTTACTTTCCGAACAATTAATTCTCATAAACTGCAGAATTATTTTGATTTCACACCTTTCTTAACAACAGAAAAGCATATAAGAATAAAATAATACCTAAAATAATAGAAAGAAAAAATTAAACTGTGCTACACATATAAAAATCCACGCAGTATCACGATATCGGCTCACCCCTTTACATTTGACGTACAACTAAATGTTAAGTTCTACCTTATAAATATATAAAAGTAGGAAAAATCTATTATTTTTGGATAATTTAAAATTATATAAAATTAAATTGAATTAAAACAAAATCAATTATAAATAACCGCAAAAATACTGTCCACACAACTTTATTTTCTTCTACAGGCAATCTGGTGTAATTTATGTCGATTGTAGGTTTTGTTACTCTACTTACAATGTTCAAACCCTGCCATCATAAAACTCGAGAAGCCCCATAAACTAAAATGGATGGCCCACATTATCAGGATTCAATGTAATAATATTTTATGGTGAATTTTTCACAATACTACCAGACCCTGTAACAATATATACAATTGTTACGGAATATTCTAATGTACCCATAAATTACATACCTTTACTAGTTGTGGCATCTTATCCAAAATTTGGGAATTTTTTATCGATGACACTCTACTAACTAATTAATTATAGATTCACACAGAAAAAAAACATCAACTACTAGTTGTTCATCATCACAATAGATTTTTATATTAAAGTTTAAAACGATCTTCTTTATTTTAAACACCAAGGGCAGATAATCCCATGTGTTTCCTTAACACTTAAGACGGAAGTTGGCCTGCACTAACCCTGGTCGAATGACCAACCAACCCCGAATTATACAACTTCGGTCAGTACAGTTCTTTCAAATATAGTAATATGTAATATATTTTGGAAATGGTGGTAGCATTCAAAAGGGTAATACAAACAGGGTACAAGCAAGATGAAAATTGACAGAGATAATTACTAGATCTATTGATGTGATAATTATTAAAAAAGTATTCCAGCTAAATAAACTAGATTGACTTATGTTTTTAAAAACTAAATCATCGCTTAATTCTCTGGAATCCAGTGAAATGCATCCTAATTGGTGGACGTCCCTACCCAGTAGCGTATTTTAGAAAGTATAACAAATAATAGTTTTGTATTCACTAAAGAAAAGAAAGGAAAAAAAGGATTTACGCCATAAAAATGTAAAATTTTGTTACGTCTCAGTTACCCCCTATTGGGTTTCTTCCAATTTGAACAGGTAGAATCTCAATCAGAAAAAGAAATGTAGAAAATTATGACCAAATTTTTATGATTTAGTTAAGACCTAATGATTATTGAATACTTCCAAAAGAAAAATAAATATACAAAATTATCCTAATGTTATGATCTAGTTATGACCTAATGATTATTATTACTTAAACAATTAACAAAGGGATTTCAAGACACATCTTAAAGTGTGAAATCATTGGTTCTGTAAAGTTTCAGAGTAATTACATTTTGTGTTGTCTTATATGTATTTGTACCAGGCATATTCAAAACCTACGCGTTATCCCCAATTTCTCGTTCCACTTCGTATGGTCCTTCATACAGGGTGTTTTGAAAAATGTGCCCGTCCCGTTAAAGGGCTATAGGGGAACACGTGTACAGTAACATCTTACTAACAATTTACTAAAATGTCCCTTTGAAATGACAACCCCCCTTAAATAATAGGCACGCCACTGCAAAGTAGTAGATAAAATTGTATGAAAATTATGCCTATTAAATAGTACATACTTTTAAAGGTCATCAAAAAATTAATCATAATAAACCGAAGCCGGATAAATGAATTCATCGAAATTGTAAGCAAAACAAAACATTAGGACGTGCTTTTAAAACGTTTTAGGTAAATAATAAACCTAAATAAATTTTGACCATCTGTAAATAACTGTTAATAACTCAGATCTTTAAAGGTTGTAATTTGCAGTATGCAGTTTGTTGTAAACTTTCTTTGTGTTAAGGTGACCGTAAACTTGAGTTTCGATTACGTATTAATACACGTTTTAGAATTAATAACTTGAGTGAGGTAGTGTTAAGTAGTTTAATTAATTATAGTTAGTTACTGTTTAAATTATGGCAGAACCAAACACGCCTGCTGAATGAACGGAACTTTTCAAATCAACCATTTTCAAAAAGTATACTCCATATACCGCGAGTGCAATTTTGCCAATGGCTATTGGAACGCAAACAGGAAAATCCCCAGTTTGCACAAAATGATTTACTCGGGTGGGTGTTTTTAATTCACACAACAGCCACATAAGACCTTTTATTCTGCTCCAACGATTAACCGGGTGATTGGCGCGCCTACATTTTCTGGTAAATGAAGTGTTCGACGGACTCCCACTATTGAGCACCACTACACTTTGCTCTACAGGTACGGGAGTTTTTGAACACATGTTATAAAGATTGCTTGCATCTAAACGGTAAGTTTTACTCACTTTGTTAAAATGACATTTGTAAAATAAGAAATAAGCAATGTTTCCATCACAAGTAGGTCAACGAACTATGTTACATTTTATTTACCGACCTTAATAAATGATCAAGTCATCAAGGTAGTGAGTCACTTGGCAACCGCTGCTGAAATTCAATTCTGTTGTTTCTGTAATTGATACCTACGTAGCGGAGGTCAGTTTTTAATTTAGTAGTGCAGATGTGAGATCATTGCTTGCTTTATCAGTAATTCAGAGTCAAAATCTTACAAACAATCCATAGTCGACTAGTGACTTGCAAAAAATACGGAAAAATCCGAATTTTTTTAAATTTTTATTTTATGGGGGTATACTTATGTATATTATGGGGGTACTTATTTTGAGTTTTGGGGTCTATATATGGTCACCTTTCACCCCCTTAAAGCATTGCATATTTCTCCGGAACACCCTGTATATTAAGAAAAATTTCTTTATTTCCTTAGGCAAAGACGACGATTGATAATGTGTTTTGACCAGTATCAAATCTCCTGGCTTATATTTTATAGGCTTAATCATGCCGCTGTTTCCTTCTCTGAGTTTTCGTTGTCATTATTTCTTTTGCAAGTTCAATCTTCAGGTCTTGATTATAATCAACCCTCTTTGAATATTTAATAATCTTTTCAATATCTTTGGGATATTTTTCACCCTTAATTAGTTCATATGGTGTATAGCCACTAGCTTCTTTTGAACCAACATGATCAACCCATTTTGTATGTTTTTTGTGGCAGTATGTCCGAAACATTCTACCCAATTCTTTCTGACACGTTCGCTAGGATTCGATTGTGGATGATAAACAGTTGTATATTTTACACTAATACCATTTTCTTGCAACTTTTTTACCCATAAATTACTGGTAAATTGAGTTCAATGATTTGATAATATAACCTTTGGTTTCCCCACATCCAAAACAAATATTCAAGGACTCTTTTTAATAATAAGGTTTTGGCAGTTGCTTTCTTAAGTGGATAAGGTTTTACATATCTGGAGAAAATATCTATCATAACAAAAATATATTGCATACCTGCTCTAGCTGTAGGTAATGGACCGTACAAATCAACCGCAACAATTTGTAATGGCTCTGTAGCTATCACGCTTTTTATTAAGCCTGCTTGTTTCTGGTTATCGGGTTTGGCTTTCTGACATAAATCACAGCTACTTACAGTTTTGGCAACTTTTCTATTAATTAATTTTCTATTAAACACGATTCTGATAATAAAGATGTAATTTTCGTAGTACCAAAATGTCCATATAATTCATGATACTCTTGAATTAGCCTTCTTTCTAATTCTTGTGGAATACATAAAATCCACAATTTTTCGCCTTTCTTGCTCTTTCTGAATAACCTTCCATCATAAATTAAAAACCCCCTTATTGCTTTCTACAGGTGTCAAAATAGAACATTGCTTACTTAATACAAGAAAACACAACATATGTACGTTTAAAGATATCAGAAGATTTTCATTTTCATCATAAACTTTCTTGACACTCTTAACTACATCTTCACTTAGGCGTGAAGATTAGGGCGTCCCTTCTTTTTCTCTGTCCTAGAACTCCATCTTTCTGAAGTACATTTCTAGTTTTTCTAACCAGATAGTGTGTTGCTCCAAAAAAATCTACTGTTTTTTGTAAACTCTGTGTGTCTGAGACAACTGTCTCTATTAAAGCTTAGTCAGTGGTGCTACTAAACGCAAATTTTTCCTTCAATTTTTCCATTAGTATACTGCATCACCACAAGACTTTTTACAATTGTTGTCCTCAATTTTAATGCTTGCTGGATTTTTAAGGTTAACAGCTTTAGTTGCCAGTTCAGTAAAAATTTCAACTACTCGCTGTACTTTATTTTTTAAGTAAGTTCTTTCATTATCCTTTCTTTTTGTAATTCTCACGCGTGAACACCCTATCAACTTACAACTTTCATTCAGTTTCCCAAGATATCATTCTCAAAGAAGAATCTGGTTCATAATCACTACCTATTCACTACTTCTTCATTGTTATGTTCAATACTTTTTCTGATTTTTGGCATATTTATCAAATGGGTCACAACAAATTCGTTGTAGATTTTCAGATTTTACCAAAAAATGTATATGTGATGAAGACATACAATTTCAATATTGTCACTTACTCTTCTCACTAAGAGTTCTTATCTAAATCAGTAAGTTCAGCAAATCTTACAATATCAGCTGTCCTCCTATCATTCAGATGTGAACACTCTTCACGTAGGTGAAAAAATAAAAAGTCTGAAAAAATAATTTACTGTTATATCATATGTAGACAAGGGAAAAAATTGATCAAAATCTGAAACATTGAAGTTAGAGAATCTGAGACATCCCCAAGTTAGAAGTACGTATGTCAACCAGAACTCAAGCGGTGATTAAAACAAAGGGAGATGTTAGTTCTTATTAAAATATGTTTATAAAATACTGTCTGAATTTTAAGTTGTCAGTGATTTTAGTTGAGTTTTTGAAAACTATTTTCTACAGATCTTGTTTTTACAAAAGTTAATGGTTATTGTTTGAAACTGGTTTTATTTGGAATACTAGCTGGAAAAACATAAAATTCAAAAAATTATACTTGGGGAAGAACTACCAAGTATAGTTATTCAACATTTTATGAATGGAAAAATACCACTGTCGAATATTTACAATGCAATTGAAGAATATGAAAATGGTTATAACAAGTGTAAAAAGTAAGGCCCAAGTGTCCACAAAGGAAGTCAGCTTAGGAAATTGATGTTTCTAAAGAATGCATCCGATATATTATAATGAAGAACGATATGTAGTATACAATACTTAAATAGAAAACAGGCTCCAAATATAGCGTTAATCAATCGCAAACAATACCAAATATCTTACAGCTTCCCATTATCTAACCAGAATTGGCATAAAGAAGGTAAATGTGCAATATGTGCTAAAAGATGTTAAACCATTAAACATACCAAAAGCACGAATGATTAAAGAATTGTAGACATCGTTGTGGAGGAAGATTTATGGTGAAGACTGGGAAGCAAAAGCAACTAGGCAATTCAAATTAAAAATCCAGAAGAATTAGCATTACTATGGTCAAGAGCATGATGGATAGGGCGAAGATCAAGACCAGTAAAATTGAGGATGCTTGCCAGTTTGCTGCAATTTTATAGGAGTAATTACGTACTTTAAATTATTTTTTAAATGTTGCAGTTTTGTAAATAAAAAATGATTTTCCTGAAACATAGCTGATTGTTCTTGCTTATAATTTAAATTGATTTCCAATTACTTTTATCCAGTACTTTTGTATACCGTAGATCTTTTGCTGCTCGGATAAAGAACGAGTAGTTATTCTGCGGAGACTGACAGATAATACTACATCAGTGATGACAGAATGGGATGGGCGATGGGCACTGGATTTCCTTCCGTCCGGTCAGCTTTTCCTCACTACACAGCCAAGAATACTTGCTGACATTGTTTATCTCATTACACCTGTTTTTAACTATTTTATTAAGTAAAATGTCAAACAAATGCGGTATTTATTTGAATAGCAAAGAACATCTTTAATCCGAAACAGCATTTAAGTAGCAGTAACTGAGATCGGAACTTTGATTGAGTAGTTGTTACGTAACTACAACTAAATTTATGACTTTATAGGTTTAATTTTTTTAATTCGGAATATTTTAGTAACTGTGTAGTTGTTTCTACTATTTATTGGAACTATGTAGTTTCATTACTTCTGAGTAACTATTAAAGTATGTGGAACGGTATTGCCACTTATTATAATTACTTTAAAGTCGTTGCAACTTCAAAGTGGTATTATGATTGTAAAAGTAACGTGCCCGAAGCCACTTTAAAGTTTTTAAAACCTTACAGTAGTATTAAAAGTAAAACTTACGTTTTTGCTACCCAGGAGAATTACATTAAAGTAATTTTTCGTAAACTACTCCATCTCCATATTTACTTGTAAAATGTTGGATTAATCAATAATCATTAATCAATTTGCAATTTGTTATGGTTGTTAATAGATGTTTTACTATATAAGCTTCAATAAAAATAACAAATTGGTGCCAAATTGTGCCTTAGGGATTGTTATGTATGTAGCTTGAAGTTGGCAACATTTATTTGTAGTGATGTAACTAACCAATCCTGGCTCGTCCCCTGGGCGAGCGTTAGTAACACTTGAGCCGGCTTGGAGGATACACGTCTTCTGCAGTCTATGCATTGTGTATGTAATTCGCCCTGCTCACTCAATATTAATAAAGTTAATTAATGACAATAATTGAGTATCTTTTATTTAAACACATGAAAGAACATAACAGGAATAATATAAAAATGGTTTCTATCATGTGTATCAACTTATAAGTATTTTGTGTATATTTATCATATTTTATTAAAGACATTTTTTATTAAAAAATATATTTAAAGAAGGCGGGTTGTTATTTTTCGATCTATCATCATCACATTTAACAGAAAAGTTGCAATGGTTTATAATTTTGGTGTACTGGAATGACAAAATAATCAAACATTTCATCGCTCTTTGTATTAAGTACGTATTACAAATAAACTAGTAATTCATTTTGTGACACGATCCAGCATTATATAGTAAAAAAAATGATAGAATATTTGTTAAGTTGCAAGAGCAAGAGAGAGCAACCACGCGACACGATGTGTCAAAGAGAAAAGAAGTTCCACGAAAGTAGCAATTACTACGCCGCCACGTACCTGTTACCCAAAAATTGTTCCCCATTTTGGTCCCAGGCACGTAACAAAACCGTATCAATTACGTGCATGTGACTAGTGGCAAAAACTTAATAGTTCCACCGGTAGTTGCTGGTACGTAGCGATGACTAAAAATGCTGCTTGGGATATCAAGTAAGAAAAATAATTTGCATAATAAAAATGTAAATATACATACTAAGTAGAACATACATTTTCGATGATTTGTTTTGTAACTCTTCCAAGCAACATTTTTAGTCATCGCTACGTACCAGCAACTACCAGTGGAACTATTAAGTTTTTGCCAATAGTCACAAGCACGTAATTGCTACGGTTTCGTTACGTGCCTGGAACCAAAATGGAGAACAATGTTTGGGTAGCAGATACGTGGCGGCGTAGTAATTGCTACTTTCGTGGAACTTATTTTCTCTTCTCTTTTCTCTCGATCGTTTCGCAAAATGAATTACTATTTTATTTATAATACGTACTTAATAATACAAAAAGCGATGAATTGTTTGATTATTTTTCATTCCAGTAAACCAAAATTATGCATTGCAACTTTTCTGTTGAATGTGATGATAGGTCGATAAATAACAGCGCCATCTTTAAATATATTTTTTAATAAAAATGTCTTTAATAAAATATGACAAAAATACTTATAAGTTGATACACATGATAGAAACCATTTTTATATTATTCCTGTTATGTTGTTCTATGTGTTTAAAAAAAGATACTCAATTATTGTCATCAATTAACTTTATTAATATTGAGTGAGCAGGGAGCATTACATTCACAATGCATACACCGTACAAGATATGTGTCCTTCAAGCCGACTCAAGTGGTACTGACGGACGGGCCAGGATTGGTTAGTTACATCACTACAAATAAATGTTGCCAACTTCAATTTACATACATAACAATTCCTAAGGCACAATTTTGCACCAATTTGTTATTTTTATTGAAAGTTATGTAGTAAAACATATGATAACAATCATAACAAATTGCAAATTGATTAATGGCCTCCAACATTTTACAAGTAAAGATGGAGATAGAGTAGTTTACGAAAAATTACTTTAAAGTGATTCTCCTGGGTAGCAAAAACGTAAGTTCTACCTTCAATTGGTTAAACAATGGTTCCAGGCAGGTGGCAGGAACTTTCAGTACTACTTTAAAGTTTTAAAAACTTTAAAGTAGCTTTGGGCAAGTTACTGCTACAATCATAACACCACTTTGAAGTTACAACGTCTTTAAAGTAATTATACTTAAGTGACAATACCGTTCCATATACTTTAATAGTTACTTAGAAGTAATGGAACTACGTAGTTCCAATAAATAGTATAAACAACTACACAATTACTAAAATATTCCGAATTGAAGTAATTAAACCTATAAAGTCATAAATTTAGTTCTAGTTACGTAACTGCTTGGGCTGTTACTGCCCTCTTCATCAATGCGCAGAATAATCACTCGTTGACTATCCAAGTAGCAAGAGATCTACGGTATATTCAGAACATAAACTCATCGGCTTGTGATTAGGCATTCTCGATAGGATATTGGCAGATTAATTGCTTGGTTAAGGCTTAGATCAGTTAGAGGTTTAAAAAGAGAGATTATGTTCGATAAAACAGATTTTAGATTCGACGATTGAAAGCGAACCCTACAAAATCGATATACTTATTTGTAAATGGTAGTGGATATTACAAAGGGTTTCAGATGTACAAGAGCAGGTGAAAAAGGCATAGTGCATTTTCAGGCATCGATACGGGTTTATTTATTTAGTGTGTCTTAAAAAGCCTTTACCGAAGATCCTTGAGATTTGTCTTCCCCTAATTCTAAATAACAGAAAATCATTTTATGACTGAAAAGGTTGATAACTACCTAAAATGACCTTATGAAAATTATCCTCATTAATCTTCCAGACTAATTAAGAGTAATTAATGTCAATTCAGTCAGATTCTTGTCATTGTATTTAATACTGTAAGATACAAGCTATTCAGAAGTAACTTGATTGATAATAATGTGACATATTGAATTCCTTTGCTTCATGTAGGTATACTTAACAAAAACAAGGTTCCATAAGTGTTTTCCTTTGACAGTACCATTATTAAAAGGTGAACAGCTCTATGGTATAACTAAAATGAATGAAGATTTTATATATCTCTATCTTAGTGATTAAACTGCAAAACGATGGCCTTCCTATTCCATCTCAAAATAGTTATGATTGTATAAATTATTGTTT
The DNA here is from genome assembly GCA_929113105.1 of Agrypnus murinus. Lineage (NCBI taxonomy): Eukaryota > Metazoa > Arthropoda > Insecta > Coleoptera > Elateridae > Agrypnus > Agrypnus murinus. The sequence continues at coordinate 147,025,873 of OV816026.1, forward strand.
TTCACACATATAAGCTTTTGTGATTTTTACTCATCATCGGCTTAACGAATATTCTAAAAGAGCTGACTTTCATCAGTTTTTCATTTTAATAAAATGTTCTGATTGTTTACTCCAGTGAAATCGACTATACAAAACATTTTAACAACAATAAGAACATCAGTATGTCAGTCATGTCTTTTAATGTCGCAGCTTTGTCGCAAAAACCGGCAACTCCAGGTTGATGGACAATGTATTTACTCGAAAAACTTTTAGACATCCACAGCTTTGTCTCTTTCCTACAATATAAGTTTAGATTTATTAAAAAAGATAAGACAATATCCTCGTTGATTCGTTCCGGAACAAACAATCTTATAGCGCCGGCTGGACTAAGAGACGTTTACTCTTTCTCTTAAAGCAATTGACAATAACGAACTGATCAATGGCCGTGATCATTCACCAAGCACCATAAGGATTGTGTGTGTTTTATAAGTTCGAAGTATTTATGTAAGCATGTAAGAAATATATTTGAGATTGAAATACATCTACTGAGTATGGTGGTTACTTTCTTTATATCAACCACGTTGTCTTTGTCATATCTTCTTGGAAGTAATAATCGTGTAGGGATCATATTTTCTCGTTAGACCACCTAGCGTACTCTTCTTCTCAACTTGTTATAAGGAAATAGTGGATAAAGAGTTAATTGGGTAGATATTTTAGTTTTATAGTTTTATTCATTAAAAATGAGTAGCAATAAAGTGTGACGAAGAGCTTTTACTATACTTAACTCCGCTACTTAATAACCTACCCTGCTACTGAATTGACTAAGCGATGAAATTTAATTTCGCTTCATAAAATTTGTTTGAACATAAATTGTAAGTGAAGTTATTATGTTTTCCATATGTATATTTACAATTGTGCAGTGTTACCGTTCCAAGCTTAACGAACAAGTATACATTGCATTAATAACCAAGAATAGTTTAAAAAAGGCAGTAAAACCCAAAGAAGGAATGGACTCCTAATTAATTGTTCATAAATAAAATGTCAGCTTTATAGGACCAAACAAACGAGATAACTAGATCCCCGTTGATCAGGATACAACTTGGTTAACTACAAAAGTAAGAAATAAATCCTTGCAGTCAGTGATGATACGTACTACTCTCAAGTAAAAAACTGATTCTAAGAAAATACAATGAAGTAGACTTTCTAAGATTTGTTTAAATATAGTAAAAGTTATTGTAAATAGTTAATAAGAGGGTATGCGAGGTTAAAAAGTTTCATACTTGAACTTCTATAACGACAAGGAAATTCTATACTTATTTAATCCTATAGCCTTTCTATCCTGACAGTTGTAAGGTGGGGGAGCTGAGTCACTGGTCTGGCTTCATCTTCCAGGATTCTTTCCATCCCTTTCTATCTTATGTTCTCTGTTCCACGTCCATCCATTTGATGCCTCTTTTTTCTGTAGTTTTTCTAACTTCATCTATCTATGCTCCTTGGCCTTCCTCTTTGTTTCATTTTTTATTTGTCGTCTTCGATATTTTTCTTCCCATTTTATCTTGTCACATCTTAATTGGCCTTCCTCTACTATGGTTTGCATTGCTTTGGTCTTTTGCATTTTTCTGAAATGGTATTTGTTATATTCTTATTCTATCGATTTTATAATCTTTCCTTCTATCTTTCTAAGGAATCTCACTTCAGTACTTTGTATCTTATTTCTTTGTAACTGTGTTGTTGCCCACACTTCTTAACCGATTATTAGAATTGGTAAAGCCACTTTCTTAAAAATATCTACTTTTATTTCCTTTAGTACTTCTTTCTTGGCTAGAACTAACTGTCTTTTTTATCCGATTGAACAGTCTTCCAGAAGCTTCTGCTTTAGCCTTTATGTCCTTTCCTGGATATAGAAAGCTGGTTACCTGTTCAAAAATTGTTTTCCTAGATGTAATGGTGTCTTTTGGTACTTAATCTTTTATTAGAGTTCTTGAAATCAGTTGGGATTTTTCAAGGAGAATAGATATTATTTATAACCATTGTCCTTGTCTTTTCGACGTTGATATTCATATTCATTTTTCTCAAAACTTTTAATACATATTCTCAGGTTTTCGTTTATTGCTTTTGCATCGCTGGCAATCAGTATCATGTCATCTACGTATACTATTACTGATATTTTTATTTCTTCTATATTCCAATAACCTCTTTATATTGTTTGACTAGATCTTTTCCGATCTATTATTTTTTCTCAAGGATCATCCATATATCTCATCTATTTACCCTATCGAAGTCCTTCTTCAAGTCTATAAAACATAGATATACCTCTCCTGTTTCCTTCATAGCTTTTTTACTTACTTGTCTCAGTATAAAATTGGTGTCTACTATTCCGCGGTTTGGCCTAAATCCAAACTGCGAGTCATTTGAGCTTTCATTCAATGTTCGTCATAACCATTTTTTTAATATTCTCGAGTACACCTGTCCTACTGTACTGAGTAGGATAATGCCTATATATTGCAATCTCTTATATCTCCTTTTTTATGTATAGAAATGATCATTCCTCGTTGTCAGTCTTCCGGTGCTACACCTGACGTCATTATTGTTCGTAATTATTTTTAATATTTCTACCTTTTCTTATTCCCCGCTTTTATTATATCTGCCGTTACTTGATCATATCCCCAGTAGCACAAGATATTGGCCCAATACTAGTACTATATGGGTAACATATTATATCCAGGTCCAATATTAGGAAGATTCAACCAAGATTGGTATTACATTAGTTAAAGACTGGCACCCAACGTATGTAGCCAATATTGCTCCTACAAAGGTCCAATATATAAATACTACGTTTAAGAAATATGTTTTCCTCTATATTGATCCTATATTGGGCTTATATTCCAGCCCACTATATGATATTGATGTTATATTGGTTCAGAATTGGGGCCCAATATACTTCAGTGTCTGTCATTTACAATGTTTGGCCAATATGTGGAAACAATATTTTTCCAACATGTGTGTGCTACTGGGGATCCTGCTGCTTTGAATCCCTTTATTGTTCTGATAGCCTCCTGGATATCTATCGTAGTTATATATTTCGTTTCTGGTTGTTCCTCTTCGCTTATTTTCCTTTGAACTGTTTCTTCTTTATTTCTTTCTACTGTTGTTATTTCTGTTCCTTCCAACAGCGTTTGGTACTGTTTTCACCTCTCCTTAATTTTTTCATCTTCTGTTATTACTTGCCCCTTTTGGTACTTAATCTTTTATTAGAGTTCTTGAAATCAGTTGGGATTTTTCAAGGAGAATATATCAAATGTTGTATCAATTGGAAGGTTTAGAATAAGATTATGGCTAAAGTGAATTCTAGTAGAGAAGATTTTGAAATGTTTCTTAAAGCGTATCGTCCATTACCCACGCAGATAATAAAGTCAATGGCTCTACGTCAGAAAAGATATATTATAGTGAATCAATGCAGCACCATGTAAGTAAACATGTTACTATTGAGCAATTCTTAAAGAACATAAAACAAATAACAATCAAATCCTTTTGAAAATTTGTAGTGTATATATTGAGGTGTTATAAGAACACCTCATTGAAAATTTTATGTACCGAGAGATCGTAAATGTGAAGACAAACATTTCACATATCAAATTTAAATCAAAAGATGGATATGCTAGGTGATAGGCATAATTAATCTAGAGACTACATATAGGGTCACAGTTAGATTCAATTAATATTTAAAATAGAAATCAAAAATAAAATTTCATGCAAACATAAACTCAATTCATATGCATAATAAAGGTTTCATTTTTATAAAAAGTATATCAATATCATTTAGATTGTTGTATCATAATACATGTTTATACAACCCAAGTTGCATATTGGGATAGCTTTTTCATTTGTAGGGAAGATGCAATCTTCTTAAATTTAGAGTCTACGATCTTTAACGTAGGATGAATTTCTCTACTTTCCAAGAGACCAACTTAGTTACGGGCTGCCAATTAACCGAAAACAGATAAATTAGGTCAATCTATATTATGACTAATATAGCACAATTAGTTTTTGAACTCTTATATAATAATCCTGAGCATTTTTTTATTGTTGAAGGTTTCAATCTTGTCATTATGCTTCAGTTTGACGATTATTGACTCTTGTACTATTTTTTCACCATTGTCTTAATGTAAACACTTGGAGGACCGCATGCTGGAAAATTTGATCATAAATTGAGTTTATTTGAATCAATATTAAAGCTGGAACTTGCAAATGCATCAATTGGTTGATTCGATGGTTGTATCGGACTCGAACTAATGTTTCCCTTAAATTGTAAAGATGTTCCTGTGAAAATTTAATATGTATTAGTTGTATTGTGTAATTATGCATCTATTTTGTAAAGGATAAACCTGGATTTATTTAATTTTGTATGCAATTAGCTATAATGAGATTTGTTCATTGTCAATCGTTTTTGCCTCATATCTTCGTTACGATGCATTTTAGGACATAAGTGTATTGCATTATTTTAATCCTTGTTTTATGAGCTACAATCCTGTGTTTATAGAATTAAGTTTCGTGAAAAATAAGAACAGCTGCGAAAAAAATAGTGACGTCATAAATTTTCCGTGTTTTGATTTTTTCGAAATAGTGTCAGTGCCGGCAGTTGTTTTGACCGAACCTATATAAGTTGGAGTCAAATTTAACAAAGTCAGTCGACAAAAAGCATACGGCAAATCTATGACCGACTCCGGATAAAAAATCTGTAAATTTAAGTGAGGTTAGATGTTTTGACCATATGATTGACGTAAACGTCAAATATAAACAAAGATTAAATTTAAGTTGAAGTGTTTACCTGAACATTTTTAAGATTAAAGAAGATTTAGTTTTTGTTCAACAACTAATTGGAAGTGAACGAGATTGTTTTAAATAAATTCTGGGAGAATTTATTTCCATTATCGATTTATGTATTGACATTTTATAACAAGAGATCAGCTGATAAACATTGATACCAATAGAGGATTATAATAAAAGGAAAATCTTTTTATAATATACCAGGTTGGTCGTAATAAAAGATCTTTCAATTTTGATTGACAATTATTAAAATTTATAAAGTCTATCCTGAATAATTTCAGAATTATTTTGTTTAACCTTAAAGGTTCTTAAAAGAATTTATTTTTCTCGAAAATAAAACAATTTGAGATCTTTTTATTTAAATTTACTTTTCATAAAGATAAACATTTTAACATTTGTGAATATTTTTGATTTGTGTTAGTTTGTTCAAGTGAACGACTGTAATAGCCCTATGTCAGGCTATTACGACTTTTAATTACATTTGAGCAAGCTTGGGAATAAACTTCCCAATTGTCTTATTGTACTAATTTGAACAATTTCTTTCTTTTTATTTCCTTCTGAATTTGAATCTCTATTCATTTTCTTTTAATTAAATAAACTTTGTGTGTTTTAAATTATTCATGTGTTTAATTGATGCACATACAAGCATCCATTTCTCTTTCTTCTTGCATTTAGATTTTAGCAGTGGTTGTCCAGTTTGCAGGAACCCAAGTGTCTGCAGTATAAGTTTTTCTCTTCTTTCCGGTGTAAGAGTTAATAATAGTCTCATAATTCAAACAATTCATGCTCTATCGAAGAAACCCTGAGTTGGCCGATTGGGAAAAAGAAAAATATTTGGGTGTATTTTTATTTTAGTTCACCGTATATAATTTATGTTTATTTGGAACGGTGTGCATATTATATTATTTAAAATCACCGCAATATGTAGTTAGAGTGTTGAAATGCCGGTCCATCTACGTATCTAACGTGTAGACTTAGCAAATGGTCTCTATAGATTTCTTACTATAATTTAAGGAAATCTATTTATTTTATTTATTTATTTGTAGTAACTAACTCGTACTTAAAACATAACTAGAGACATAAAATAATAAGAGGAATCGTAAGCCGCAATTAGATTAGTTATAATAATAACTATAGTAAAAACCAAATAAGAATAAAGTAGATGGCGCTTCGATCCAAGTTACATTTACACAACTGAAATTAAAACAGCGGGAAATTTTGAAATATAATATTGTTTAGTTTTCAAAATATTTACTAAGATGCCAGTGTATCTTATGAACAATTTATAAATAGAATTAATAAATAATGCACACTATAATGTCACTATATGATTCGAAAAACCTTAAAAGTTATTTTATATTGACTGAATATCAACATCTTCGTCTGATTCGTTGGGTTGGAACTTTCCTTCCGATCCTAAATTATAATATTTTTTCCACAATATCCTCTACTACTTTGTCTAAATCCCACCTTCGTTTTTCTTCATTAATTTTGTGGTATACCTATGCAATCGTTCTACAGTAGAACAGTAGAATCCCTTGATTAGGAAGCTTTGTTCACGCCAGTAAGTGAATATATTGTATGTATTATTAGCGGCCATGTAATACTACATGATGTTTAACTTGTGCCCATATCAACTCGATTGCATTTAAATTACAAACATAAGGGGGCAATCCAAATATGGTTCTTCTGCCACTTTTCACCATTTCATCAATTTTGACCATTAGGAATTACTTTTCCTTTTGGATTTTTGGAGGATTGTCATTCAGGCATGATTAGAATTGTGTACATACTAAAATATTATTACGTTTATTTAAACTGCAATTAAGATTGTTACATAAATCATCATACCTGCACAGTAATAAGAATAGCATCGGTAAGTTCTAAAAGAACTATTGTTTTAATAAAATGGCTAAAAATTATAAAGAACTTGAGAAAAACTCGAACTAAACCATAACCTCGAATATTGTCAGTATATTAGTATCTTAGACATAGATGAAGCGTTGCCGGATTTTAGGTATGAATTTCCGATCTTCCCTTTCATTTAAAACTTTGTAGATTAATTAATGAGCATTTTGTCAGGTTAATTATGAATGTACATTAATTATAGTTTCTTTTTACACACACAATCAGTTATATTTTCGTAGTTGAGCGAACGTAAGCCGTAACGTTTATTCTAGAACTGAAACGGTGCTTTACACTTAATTTATGCGCAAATTTACTTTTTTAGGTTGTGTGAACGTGCCTCGTATTTTAGCCAATCAACGCGAAGGTCAAGCTTGCCCTATACCTTCCTTCGTTTTATTCTTAGCTGAATTCTACTATAGTAGATAATAGATTACTTTCTGGCCAATAGAAAACCGTGGAAAAAGATAAGAGACATTACAGTTAAGAGAGGGGCGGAGATTGACAGTGACTATTATTTACTGGTCAGTCGCAGTGGGTGCATACGAAGAACCATCATCAATACAAAATAGTGTAGCTTTCATACCTTTAATAATGACATATTGGCCGTCAGAATTAAAGAGTGCAGAAGATATGCTTTGAGACAAGACTAATTCGAGTCGCCGTAGCGCGGAGGACATTTAGAAAATTAACATTTTTTTATATTTTACACAAAAACTCTGTTGATGGCCAGATTTCCACCCGCCGAGCTGTTACAACCCATCCTGCTTATTAGCTATGCGAGTTAAAAGGTACAGAAGACATGCGTTAGGATAGGACAATGAGCTACAGCGGACGTTAGGAAAATGAAAAATTTTTTAACTTTTACCCAAAGACCCGGATAAAGATGATCAGCTTTCTACCCGCCGAACTGTGATAGTCCATTCTTTTGGCCGTCCGTGTTAAAGGGTGCAGAAGACATGCTTTAGGAAGTTATAAGAGAGGTATCTAGTTACCTATGATTCAAACGGGAAATATACGTGGTATAATTAAGAAGTAATGGCGGGTAGCTTACAGGACCCCGCAGAATCATTTTGGAAAATGTCTCTCGGCCAAGATTTTTGAAATTTTGGTAAACGATGGTAAACCTAATCTGTAGATCAAAAGCGTAAACGGGTGCAAAAACCTAAACATTATGGTTTTAGAATTACAGTTGTTTGAAGTTGACAATTTTTGCACCCCGCAGAATCCTTATGTGAAATGGACCAAAATTCTTGAAACTTTGGTAAACGATAGTCTCTAATATGCAGATCAAAAGTGTCGACGAGCACAAAGTAAGAAAAATATGCTGGAAACAATAAACAAAAAAAAACATATAGTTTCCGAATTACCGCCGTTTGAATTTGAGTAAGGATAATGTAAAAATCGCTGATCTACACATTAGGGACTCTCATTTACCAAACGGCCGAGAGCCATTCCCCATAAGGATTCTGCGGGATCTTTTGTGTAATGCGTTATAGTAAAACGTAAGTTAAGGTGTACTTGCCAGATTAAGTTTATGGTATTGAAATTTTGATGTATTAGTATTCAAGAGGGAAGATTCCCTTGTTAGATGCGGCTGGGATAAAAGAATGTATGGAATACTTAGAGAGGAGAGGTCTGGTAAAACAGCCACAGGGGATCATTGGCAAAGTCTACTTTAACCTTATTTAATGGCCTCTTGACCAAGTGTGTTATATATCAAATAATCTAGAGTGAAAGTATTTTATGAAGAGCTACGCTATCTGAAGTGGTCTGAAGCTCTCTGGTTTTAGCTTGAAGGGCCTATATCTCGGGTTGGCATGACATGACATAAGAAAAAATGTGAAGAATTCACAGAAAATCAGAAATATAAACTTATTATAACAGTTTAATCTATATCCTGTGCCCTTACATCCCTTTATCGTTTATATCCTGTTTCCCATATATAATATATCCTGTGCTATTACATCTACTTTTATTGTTGTTAGTAATAAAAACAAGAAATACATTTATATTACAGGCCAATTATTATTCCGATAAAATTAATACAGTTACTTTGTATAACAACTAAAATGAACAAAACGCTTTGAATTTCCTTGTAACATGCAGGTACACCAAGCATAATAAGAAAAGCTTCTAAGTTGCAACATTATTAAAAACAATTAATTTCACTATAAATAAATAGTGAATATGTCTATAATATTTTCACGTTCTAAGTGCATTTCTAGAATCCATAGACCATATCATAAACGTAGCTTCCCATCACATTACACGCAATCGCTCGTTCGAGAAAAAACTAACCTTCATTTTCCAGTTAGTTCATCCTATTTCTGTTCTTTTGCATTTATTGTTGCAAGAAGGAGATACGAAAATATGTTGGGATGCAACAAGTACCGGTAGTACAGAAGTATCAAGATATCGTGAACGAAAATCGTAAATCGTTCAAACGGGTTGCGAATCCCGCGGTTTGGTTCACGCATGAATGACCGGCCACTTTTTAGTGGCTCCGTGAAGATGTGGATGGAATATTAACTGGTTATTTAAGAAATAAATCGACTGTACTTTATGTCGATGATTGCGGTTAATTTCCACAGGGCATTAAATGAACTTGAAAACGAACTTAATTTCCCCCTTGCTACGCAACTGCAACCGTGTGGATATAAATTCGAGTTTCCCCCACTATTTTGGTTGTTTATTTATTTAATATGTAAAATACGTTGCCCAGCTGGTACACATTAAACCTTTCCTGTTATTAAAACTATATATGCATTGCAATTTTATGCCTTCTTTTTAACTGTAATTGGAAGATTATTCTAGATATTATTCCAGAATTTTGATGCTATTTAGATCTTATAATCAACATTTAAAAAATAAAATATATATAATTAGAAACGGTTTTTAACATTATTTAAAACGTCCCACTAAAAGAGTGAGTTCATAATAGTAATTGTGTCTGTATATAATACCAAGGTTGAGAAGACATTTTTATAGCTGTGCTGCATTATTTTCCGAGATACGTAGCATCCACAGCCTGGATTATAAAGCATATTTTTTTCACTACTAGCACATTTATTCCAATTTAAAGAATTCAAATTTAATAACGACTTTGATTCGTAACATTTTAAAGGTGGTGCAGAAAAAATCTTAATGAGTCGTTTTTAGCTTGTTAATAATTAAAAAATATCAATTTGCTTTAAATATGATTATTTCGGATACTGTTATTTAATAAATCCTTTTTCAGTTGAAAATACATTAATAATAATTAAACTACAAAACATAACATTTTATTAAAATAAACTTATAAGTATGTGAGAAAAACTTTTTTTTAAATAAATTTACAAGTTTGGTGTTTATAAACACACGCTTAATTCTTATTATTCCACACTTAATTAAAGTTATTATTTTTTAATGAAATTATAATTTATTATTTTGATCTGAAATATATTTTCTAATATGTGTTCTTATTGAAAAACTAAAATTTCTCTTTCATTTTGTCAATTTAGGTAAGAATATTCAGTAAATGCGCAGGTCAAATTAATGTTTTATTAAGTCTAACTTTTACAGATTCTAATGTGCGTCTATTTAACCAATTTCTATAGTAATATCAAAATATATTAAATATTTAAAAACTGAAAAATGAAAACGAAAAAGCGAAATACAAGTTATTTATTATTACACGTTAGTTATTATTAATTTAAAAAATTAACTTGTTTTCCGCTTTTTCTTCTTTTTTCATACGAATATTTTTCAATACTGATTTATTTACATTTATAACATGATTAAATGAATAATTTGAACTAACATTCGTTTTTATTATTTACTAGTGTTACTATTATTTTTATGAAATAAATAAAGATTATTAAAAGTTTCACAGTTTTATTAAAATATACCTGACAATATTGTTTCGACAGCTATGCTGTCATTATCAAAGGTAATATAATTATAAACAAACACGTCGCTAAGGTAGATACAAAATAGGTAACTAGATAAAATAATAATAATAATAAAAATTAATAATAAAAATCATAATTAAACATCTAATACTTCCAATAACGGAGAATTACTGAGCTCAAGTTGTTCATTCATTAAAGGTACCCTGAGTTTGTGTTTGTATATCTCAAAGGCTTCTAAAATGTCTAATTTGCGTTTGTTATTACAAAAATGTAGGAATTTAATATTATTTTGAGGAGTCATTGTGTGATTTTGTTCTAAAAGGTGTTTGGCGTAATTCGATTTTTCAGGATGTTTATTTTTGTAATGACGTACGTGTTCTTTATATCTTATGTCAAAATTTCGAAGTGTTTGTCCAATATATACCGAACTACAAAAAGAACAATTTAAACGGTAAATGCCCGATTTCATGATATCATGTGTTCTGTCTTTAGCATTAAATAAGAATGAAAAAGTGTTAGTGTTGGTTTTAAATGTTATTTTATAATTGTTGGTTTTTCTTAGTATATGTGCAATTTTTTCTGATATTTTGCCAAAATATGGTATAGATATGTAATTTGTGTCTTCTGTTTGATTGTCAATGGGATATATTCTTTTGATAGCTAACCTATAATCTTTTTGTTTAATTAAAGTGTCAATCATGTTCGGATTATAATGATTTGCATGTGCTAGTTGTTTAATGGTTGATATCTCTTTGCTAAAATCATTTTAGCAAAGAGATATCAACCATTAAACAACTAGCACATGCAAATCATTATAATCCGAACATGATTGACACTTTAATTAAACAAAAAGATTATAGGTTAGCTATCAAAAGAATATATCCCATTGACAATCAAACAGAAGACACAAATTACATATCTATACCATATTTTGGCAAAATATCAGAAAAAATTGCACATATACTAAGAAAAACCAACAATTATAAAATAACATTTAAAACCAACACTAACACTTTTTCATTCTTATTTAATGCTAAAGACAGAACACATGATATCATGAAATCGGGCATTTACCGTTTAAATTGTTCTTTTTGTAGTTCGGTATATATTGGACAAACACTTCGAAATTTTGACATAAGATATAAAGAACACGTACGTCATTACAAAAATAAACATCCTGAAAAATCGAATTACGCCAAACACCTTTTAGAACAAAATCACACAATGACTCCTCAAAATAATATTAAATTCCTACATTTTTGTAATAACAAACGCAAATTAGACATTTTAGAAGCCTTTGAGATATACAAACACAAACTCAGGGTACCTTTAATGAATGAACAACTTGAGCTCAGTAATTCTCCGTTATTGGAAGTATTAGATGTTTAATTATGATTTTTATTATTAATTTTTATTATTATTATTATTTTATCTAGTTACCTATTTTGTATCTACCTTAGCGACGTGTTTGTTTATAATTATATTACCTTTGATAATGACAGCATAGCTGTCGAAACAATATTGTCAGGTATATTTTAATAAAACTGTGAAACTTTTAATAATCTTTATTTATTTCATGATTATGGAGTTCCACAAAATAAGGCTGGAAACAATAAACAAGATTACTATTATTTATTAGTGGAGGCAGAAAATTTATCATTACCTGAGTTAAAGAAAATGAATATTTCAGAATAAAAACCAGTTGACAATGCGCAGAGCTAGTATTGCCATGACGAACAAAAACAACTGTATACTTAATAAACTAATTTATTTTTGAAAACTAATGTTGACCTAACACATTAGTTGTCATAAAAACTAAAATTCTAAGTCCTAAGACTTTTCGTTTAAAAAAAATAATAATTGTTGCTAAAAATGTTTATTTTTTCGTAAATTTTTAAAAAATACAAAATTTTTCATTTTTCAAAAATTTACCGAAATTTTCGGTGGTCATTTTGATCACTTTCCCGAAGAGATACAAAAAAATGTTTTAACCAAAAGTTTCTTAGAATTTGATGTACTATAAGATTTCAAAAAGAAAAATTCAAAAAAGTCAACATGGAAAAAGGCGACAGACCGACAGACAGACTTCACGAATTCAGAGACGAACTTTTTGTTCGTCGACAAGATAAATAATGACAGGTTTGAAAGCAGTAATATACGAAAATATATTCATTCAGTGATTAAGTCATGAGGGATTATTTGGCAAGGAAATTTATGATAATTCCACCATAGCCGGCCCCAAGCCGGTTGAGAAAGGAGGAAGGTGAAAGGCTAACTAGACACTATGAAAATGTATCGATGCCGATAGATAATTTTTAGAAATCCTAGACATTAATAGCTATATGACTTTAAGATAGCAACTCCAACAAATCCTAATCAGCAATAGAAATGGAGAAAATTCCCAGAACCTGATAACTGGGAACTTGGGTAATAGAAAGAAAACTCCTACAGAAAAACGGGCAGATCGAAAGGTCTTAGGCCCTATCCTCACGACGCTACACGACATCAACACGATATGCAGACATATATACTACAAAACAAATGTATCCAATATCTATATATTCACAGACGCGACACGCGTACGATAGAAATGGTTAGTCATAATAATAATGTCGATATGCCTAGTGAAGAAGATCCCTTTTCCAGTGAAGAGGAAGACGATTTTGTAATGTACGTGTATTTACGAAATCGACGGAAAAGACGAAGGTATTGGGTGCATACATACCAGACAAATTAGTTTTTTTCACAACTTCATTCCACGCCTTCTCGGTTAAATCTTTCCTGGTATATTTTGCTATTTTAAGATTAAATAGATATTGGTATTTTTCAATCTCCATTACAAATTTTTAAATTGATGTCGCGTTCTCGCGTTGCCATTTTTGCACAAATCTGGATATAGGTTAGTATTCACGCTACAAATGTCGCGCAGCTACTGATTGAACATGTTGACGAGCAACATGTAGCTTAGATATCGTACTGCCCCCGTGTCATGAGGATGGGGCCTTTAAAGTGGCAGCCCCACTACTTGACTTATCTAGGTATGAATTAATAATTCATACTAGGAGACTCAAAACTATTTACAAACATCATTCAAAAAACTAAACGAAATAAGGACGAACGATTTGGAATAGCAGAACGACTAAAAGTAGCAATCTGGAAGACTAAAACGACCATAGCTTTTTTAACAGGCTCCAAATCTTTACCATTTTTGTTTCATATTCACCACTCCCTTCACGGTGCTTGGCGATATTTGAAAGGCATCAGCTGCCCACAGTTGCGCTTCCGAAACGGAACGTAATGGTCCACTATTTTTGTTCTCGCTGCTAAAAGTTTTTAAAGGATTTGTTCTTTATTCAGATGCTTACTATTGGCAAGCCATCCAAAATCGGCTGTCGTTCAAGAATTTAAGGGTAGATTTATATTCATAACTCGATTACATCACAAAGAAGCTCATTAAGTAATTTGATAATGTTCTAATGTGCTTGTTTTTACTAATAGAATTTTAATATCTATTTAATGACCTCATACTGGAAATTAGCAATAAGAATGTTTCTTTAAACAATTGCCCAAAGATTTGTTTAATATGTATGAATAATATCCTATAAATACACATCTTAAAAATAAAAATTAAAATCCAACGTTGGTTATTGTTAAACCTGACCGGTTTAAAAATAAAGTTTGTGGGCCTCTGATCTTTGGGTCACTTGATCTACCTGCTTGGAAGTATTGTCGTCCATTGTCGCATAGTAAGAATAGGGGCTAAAATCGTATTCAATGTTGGTAATCGTTTACTTACTTCACTAGTTTTAAAGGTTGGGCTTAGGTTGCATTTAAAGCTGTGTAATGGACAAGGATGCAATGACATTCCGTCTTTGTTACACAATGTTGAGATTGGTCTACACTCAGGGGTCGTTTTCAATAAAACGTACTCTATCAACCTAAAGGAAGAAGAAACGTGGAATTCCCGGTTAAATATGAGAGAAAAGTATTGTTACGAATAAAAATAAATACACTCTCTCTTTATCTAATCTATTGATTTTATTTTTTAAATTTACTTAACTCATAACTAAGATTAATTCTAAATATAATTAACACAATTTTTACTTACCAACTAATTATGAATTCTAGGGCCATTTCCCTCACACTGGGTATGAGAATCGAGAAGGACTTTACTGCTGTCATTCCACCATGTAACTGACTATCTATCACTTTCGATTGTCACTTCCCATCTTAATTCTTAATCCCTCCTTTGCAATCAAGGATTGCTCAACCTGTCCCTATTAATCAGGGCAGTGTCATAATGCTAGAGTCAGCATTACTTACGTTTGTGAGCAATAATGCTGTGCTAGTATTATGACACACTTTACAAATAGCAGAGTAGCTTCATGTCATACTTGAAATCAATTAGTTTATCTTTATTACTGGGTCAAATAATTTAGAAATGAGTTTTGTAATAATTGTTGTAACATATTTTTGGAATAATAAATTTTTAGAATAATGAATTGATTTAATTTTGTTATGAGTTTTTTCTTTTATTTTATACTTCGTTACATGACGCGGCCTGGTAAGCGTGACGCCTCTGGCACGCACTCCGCTCCTTTAGCAATTAACTTCTGTAGCCATCAACCTGATTGCAAGTTTGCCTATACATACATCAATATGGATCTACCTTAACTTGAAAAGATTATTTTTGATCTAAAAAGAATTGAGAATTGGCCCTTTACAATTTTAATTTAAAACCTATCATAAAAAAAATCTTATAATTATAAGACACAATTTTCATGAAAAAGAAAAAAATGGAAATAGATGCGATTACAATAACAAATTAAAATTAACAGTATCTAGTTTTGCATTAAAACGTCTATTAATAATTTTAAATTAGAACTTATTAAACCTAATATTCATCAGTTTATGCATGGAACGCAACCTTTGTCTTTATGGTCTACCACTGTACATTACGGAACGCACTACATTTTTCGTGTTACAGTCATTCTGTCTACTGCGCCCGCGCGATGTATTGCGAAGTCGACAAATTTGAATGTGTTTCTACGTGAGCAGTTTTAATAAGTTTTTCCACGCAATTTTTCGAGAAAATTTGCACAAAATCACATACGAACTGGTAAGTTGAATCTTAGTTATGAGTTAAGTAAATTTAAAAAATAAAATCAATAGATTAGATAAAGAGTGAGTGTATTTATTTTTATTCGTAACAGTATGAAGTCAAAATAGCTATTTATTTTTGCCTACGGCATGAAGTGTAGAAGAAGAAGTCCAAAAAATGATTAAATTGGTTTTCATATCGTTGATTCATTCTCTATATTGACTTGATTTGGACTCTCATATATTTCTGCAGCTCAAGAAAGCTTTTAAAATGCGAAGATTTACGTCGTACGATACATAATAATAAGACAGTCATAAGATATTTTTATAAAGGGTTAGAGTTGCTATATGATCATTGTGTTACGTGCCTAGAGTTGAAGATGTACACATGTTTTACAGTAAAATTAGGAAAGAAAAAAATATCAGCCACATCATAAGCTTTTTATTACATAGGCAACACATCTTACATCTAATGGCACCACTGTTACCACTAATTAAATCATTCACTACGTGTACCCTACTGACATACTCGTAGTAGTACGAGTATTTTAGTTTATTTTTATTTAAAAGAATACAGTATTTATAATAACATAGGTAAGTAGTAGAAAATATAAAAAACACGTAGAACAGTATGGCACTTGTACACGAATTTAATTTATATTCGATAATAATTAATTTCTTCCATCCGATCTTGAATATCCTCGACAATCTCTTAACTAATATGATAGGTGTACCAAAAGATTTACATTTATAGATACAATATATCATAGTTTACGTTCGCATTTGTAACAGTCTAATTGAATACTTCTCGACAGAAGATCCTAACGAAACGATCCACGAGCCATAAATAACACTAATCAGAATACCAATGGATGCTAACGTACATATATACCTTACACTAAACGCATGCACGTCAGCGCTATTTTGTGCTATAAACTCTCACAGTAAAACTGAGAATTTTATAATTGTGTCAGAATGAATTTCGTATAAACTTATGGTTGTCAATATAGAGTAAATTTATTTTAGTCTTTAAAAAAACTGTTTATAAATAACGCAAATACAACCAATGGACGCTAATAACCAGACACCAATGGACGTTCACGTATACTAAATGGAGGCAAACTAAGGTTTATTTAAATTATAAATTTAGAACAATAAATATTATAAATATAGCATTGGCTGGCTTAATCAACTTACTAGTAATTAACTGATATAATATAATTGATTGTAACTTAATAAATTGTTCCTTATAGTTCAATAAACAAATTTTTCCAGTGGAATTCGCATGTACGTAGGTCTCCAGCTTCAGTTTTCCTAATGTGTGTATCAAATTAATTTTAACAACCAATTGACTGCATTAAATTTAACCAAATTATAGATTTCGTGAGACTAACTCTAAGCATTCAAAGAACAACCCTCTAATGTTGTAAGGTCGACTCGAAGCAATCATAAGAGATCATTTTGTAAATCGACATATAAAAGCATTCGCAGTTAGGCACTGGGCAGTAGTCTTTAATCTGAAATAAACACAGCCATTGCTGTCGTTGATATATATGTCGTCGACTAAAACTGAAAAAGCTGTTCTACGTCAGAGTGTTTGAAACAATTCTACTGCTTAAGGCAAATTCTCACTATACAGCAAGCTACCAACAGTCACCGGACCAACAAAACATTGTACTGTACATTTTATATGAAGGTATTCACATCAACCATTACAGACACGGATCGTCGCGACCATATAAAATGTACAGTACAATGTTTTGTCGCTCCGGTGACTGTTGGTAGCTGCCGTATAGTGAGAATCAGCCTTTATACGAAAGACCGTCATTTTCTAAAACCTGCTCCAGTGTAGTACCGGATAGCTAGATTCTGAACATTCGTGGACCGCAACATAATGATTCGAATAATGATGTGCAGCTACTTCGTAACAAATTTAACAGAGATTCTATCGCTGATACTATACCAGCGACACATGCAGTCATCTTGGCAACTTTTACATAAATTTGCCTAAAATGGAAACAAAAAAAATATGTTTCCCAATTTGCTTCAAACTTTCAGAGATGGATGATTTTGTAGCTCATAAAGGCCGTACTGACCGAAGAAGACAGCACTAACATTGATAAGCTGGGCGTAGCAGGGCGGTAAAGGTCTAAATACTAACTTTGCGTAGAAGCATGGTATACTCACATGTAGCTCATTTTAACGGGCTCGGCGTGTAGAACTTCTTCGTCATTTGGTGCATCCGGAAATTCCTACTGTGCGCAAAGTTATGGTATATGTGGTTTTTAGTTTTTTTCATAATACGATACTTATGACTAGGTATAGGATTTGTATGCACTTAAAAATGCTGAAATATGCATGCACTATAAAAACGTGAAATATGCAATTAAAAATCATGAAATATGCGTTTATTAGGAATTTTTAATAAATATATGCACTTTCATTATTAAAAAAAAAACCTGTTTAGCGTTATTTACATTTTACTTACAGAAATTATTTTAAATACACATCGTATGGAATAATTTAATTAATTATATTTTCTAAACATAGAGAGTTACAGTTCACAATGACGTACATTTTTAAATTTTCAAAAGTAAACATATGCCTATTATCCCTAAATATTGTTTTATATTTTGAGAAACTCCGTTTCACATCGGAAGACGTAATTGGGGCATACTTAAAATTGTTTAATTCTACAAGCGAATAATGTTTAAGCTCGTCTAAAATGTCTTGGCCAGATAATGCATCGTTTATGCTTTTAATTAAGTGAAAACCAGGATTCTTGTCTATAACGGATTTAAATTATTGTTTTAGAGTCAAACCCTTTGGCCTTTTTACTTTATTCAAAGAAACACCTAACTATTTTACATGCTCAAGAGATTCATCTAATTAATTTCCCTGACTTTCTAATTTCTGAATTACTTTAGCTAAATGCACAAAATTTGTCAAAACAAACAATAATTCTACCCTCACCTCCTTAGTATTAAAAGCATCCTGTGCACTTTGTATGCATAGCGCATCGTGTTTATTAAGTTTATTTACAAATGCTTTAATAATATCAAAATAAGTTGCATAATATTCTGCTGCAGAAAGCCAAGTACCCCACCTTGTTATTACAGGCTCAAGTGGGAGAGGCAGTTCTTGAGCAGTTTCCCTAAAAATTTGTATGCGATATGGAGCTTTACAAACAATTTTTTTACATCTGAAATTATAGAGATTACGTTAGGATATATTTCTCGCACTTTTTCCGTAACTCTATGCATTGCATGGGCAAGACAAGTTAAGTGGATCATTTTTTCGTACAGAACTTGTAAGCCTGCTCCAGCCTTGATCATGTACGGTGCCGCGTCGGTGACGAACAGGAGTACTTTGTTATAGCCTGTATGCCGTCCGGCCACAAAATAGCCATCGATTCATTAAACAATTTTGTCACAGAACAATGATTGGTGCTCTTGAAAACGTCCATTGCTAATAGATAGGATTTGGGATTATTCTCCGAATTTAAAACGCCAATTATAACGTTAGCCACGTATCTGAAAACAAAAATTTGATTTTTATTTTATCGAACTACATAATTAGTCGGTTACAAGCTATTAGCGCAAAACAGTTTTTTAAAAAAATTATATTTTAATCAAGCAAAAATATTATTGTGATTAAATATGTAACAAACAAAATAGAAAATAAAACATCCGTAAATTGCTCTGCTGTCTTTAATCAGTTAAATTTTACTAACAAAACGAAGGAAATGAAGTTTCTACGCACCTTCCAGTAGTGTCAGTAGATTCGTCAATGGAAACCCATATGTAGTTATTCGCTACATGTTTTCTAATTGATTTTATGGTCTCTGCGTATAAACTAGGTAAATAATTTTTCCTGAGTGTAGACTCGTCGGGTATTGGCATTTTTGAAATTTCTTCCAGATAATTACGAAATGCTGAGTAATTAATTTTACTTAACGGAATATCTGCAGCCACTAATGCACTACATAGTTCTTTATTAAACTCGATCGATTTGCTGGAATCACCGCGCGAATTATTAAGGTACCCCGGTAACAATGTTTGTTTTTTTGATTTCAGGGCAACACACTGTTGATGTTGAACCGTGTTCAGATGTTGTGTAATTTTAAAGCATTTCGTTGCAGTCACTTTATCGTCGCACACTGTACAATACACCACCTTATCGTCAGTTGTAAGAACACTGAATTCCTTAACATAACTTCGAAGTGTAAAAGACACAGACCGTTTTTCTTTACCCATCTTTACACTCTAAAATTTCAAACTGAAATGCAGTTTACAATTTCTGAACTGTCTTAATTGAAAGATTACAAGATTAGTAAACAAAAGTATTTATTGTAGATTGTGAAAATATTAAGATTCCAGTTTTTAGTAGTTTTCTAGACATAGCTTTGCGTACAGTAGAAGTTTCCGGATGCACCAAGTTGGTCTACACGCCGAGCCCGTTAAAATGAGCTATAGCTGTGAGTAGATGATGTTTTTACGCAAAGTTAGGATTTTGACTTTTACCGCCCTGCTACGCCCAGCTTATCAATGTAAGTGATGCCTTCTTCTGTCAGTACGGCTTTTATGAGCTATAGAATTATCCCTGAAACTTTTAAGCAAATTGGGGAACATAAATGTCTTTGTGTATCTAAATTTGTGCAGTTTCTCTGAGACAACATCTTAAAGCATTCACCACCTGTACTTCCCTACCGGTTGATACACATGCCAATTCGTGCAGATTCAATTTGGATCCTCTACTATTTCTGTTTTAAATCATTAATGATCTCCCGGGATAATTGGACCTAGTTATGCAGAAAAGCATTAAGCTACAAATTTCAATATCTGAGAGATGGCATTACAAAGTTATCACTTTATTACTAATCCCTATCTTGTTGTTTGTTTCAAGTAAAATTCAACTTCAATTCGTATGGCTTGGTTCGATTATGGAAATTGTAAATAGCACTTGTACCCATATAAAAGTGTATGTATTTGATTATTGATTTTTTTTTCTGCAGAACTAGGCCCAATTTATTGGAATAATTTGTTGTTTGCAAAGGATTTAAAGATTTATTCAGTTTTGTATACAACAGTAAATTGATATCATTGTTGAATGGTGTACAAACAATAGATTGAATCTGAACATTGCTAAGATAGTCAGTCCTTTTAGCAGATGTTTGTTCCAGCTTTGATTGTACGTTCTAAGCTGAAGTACTGCTCGTTCACGTGATCACCCTTATACTTATTACACAAGAATCAACTGCAAATAATTCAGCGAAAATTACTATAATATTTAAGTTTTAAACAAAATTTTTGTTTATCTATTTATTTAAATAGTGTAATGTGATATATTCGCAATAGATTTAATACGTTATCCCTGGAAACAAGGAAAATAAATTGTTTCTTATAATAGGCAACACTTACATCTCATAAATTATTTGATGTTTTAAAACTTTTTTTTTCAGGTTCATTCTTTTAGATTTTATAAGTAAAACACATTGTTCATTACCTTTTATAAAGAAATAACCGAGTTCAACTTCTAGAAATTTTATGTATTCTTAACATATCTTTTTACGCATCGATTTACATATGTTGATATCATTGATACACTATCATAACAACCCATCGTCGTGTCGTTTTTTATTTTAGATCATTATAAATTAATAATTGTATAAAAATTAAAGAAATCTTGCTTTTACTATTCTAGAAACATAAACTATTATCAAATCAACAAATTATACCACTTCAACGATATGGTAACCATTGGTAACCAGAAATGTTTATAAATCTCCAACAAACAAAAACAGGCTAATCTTTTAAAATTATTGGAATTATTAATAAACTATAAACTAAACATTAAAACACCCATAAATAATTAAATAAGAGAACTGAACCAAATCACTACACTGCAAGAAATTCCAGCTTTTATAAAAAATCCTTACTTTTGACGTTCAAATAAATGCATTTACTTCAGAGTTAAAAAAAATGCAGGTAGATTTAAATGTAATTGTAAGATTCTGCTTTGGTTTACTACTTTCAACTGATTTTTTAATTTGAAATCCATTTAAGTTAATTGTAAATTCCTCATTTGAATTTCAAATGCGTTCTTTTAAATGCTGAATCTTTTGAATGCAGGTATATTAAGTTTCAAGAAAGGTGGTATTTAAAATAAAAATGTTTTACTTCTGAAACAAAATATAGTTTTTTAAATCAAGGTATGTAGTATTTGATTTTGCTTTGAAATCAAGACTTATTCGATATATTTCTCAATTATAAAATGCACTGCTTTTGATTTATTTATAAAATCTTTGAATTGAAGTGTACGTACTTGAAGTGTGGTTTTAAAATAAAAGTATAAGTTATTACACGCACAAATAAATGTTTTTGAAATAAGATATTTGACTTTGTTTTGACCGGAATTCTTTTGACTTAATTAAATTAGTTTGACGTTGTTTTACATACCGAACAAAATAGAAGGAAATTCGCAGCAAGTGTTTTATTTTAGTGCAAGTGTTAGTTTTGAACAAATTTTAAATGCTCCCATTGATATTATTCCAGATAAGGAACTTCAATAAAGGCAGCCTGAACTATATGAATTTTAGGAACCTGAACGTTGAGGAAGCATGTTATATAAAATAATAGATATTATCTTAAACAACAGTAATAAAATGTTTGTAATAGCTACTACTAAATAGCTACTGTAATAGCTACTAATTACCCATCCTATAAAGTAGGACCACCATCCAATAATATATTATTAGAATTATTTACTTCTTTCACAAGTCTTCCGATGCATATCTATAATGTTACCAGAAAATGTTTTTTAAAAAATAAGTATTTTTGTATAAATAGGCAAACTGTTTATGTTCTGTCTTTTTTATTGTTAAGTTATTGTTTTAACTCAATAATAAAAGATTTTTACCTTTTATTTTTGTACTAGATGTGATAAATAGATTTCAATAAAGCATTAATAACAGTGATACTGTTGGAAATAAAGGATTATTATTATTATGTTAAAATATTGCCCGTTTTACTCAGATAGTGTGAAAATCGTTAAAAATAAAACGAGTTTATGTCTGTATTTTGGTTTAGATAGCCGAAACCTTAATTAATAACAGTCATTGTAAAAGCAATCATTTTTTAAAAGTCTTTTTTTGCCATATCCATATATGAAAAATTTTGTGATGTTTGGTAGAGATGTTTCTTAGATTCATTTCATTTGAAAACTGAAAACATTGAGTTCCTTATTTCTCTAGTGCGTGGTGTGATTCTGTAAGATTGGAGATTGGGAATTATTTCGAGCTAATGGACTACGTTGCTGGGAGTATTAAAACATATCAAAAACTGGGAAATCTTGTACCCAAATTTGCCATAATTTATTTTGTGCTTTTCTAAGACCTTCCTTAGCCTTCTGCTATAGCATGACTATGAATGTTAAAAAGTCAACTCTTATTCTTTCACTCTTGCTCCTTTGATTTTGTTCTGGCAACATTACAGTTGCCACTGAAAGTATATTTCGTTAAAGAAAATCTATTTCATATATAGAAAACGTAACTCAATACAAAGTCTTATATCGTTTTTAATAAATGCCTTTTCTATCATTTACCTCACTTTTTTAATCATCATCATTAGTTAAAATACCGTCTAACCAATCTTTTGTACATTCTCATCCGATTTATTAGTGATTTGGAAGCTGTTTTTAAACAAACAAAATTAACCTCAAGTAACAAAGAATCTTTATACAGCTATTAATTTCTAACATAAGTTGCTGAGATTGTGATAAAAGTAGTCGGTACTTAAAATCAATTTTAATTGAAATCTCAATTATCGCATGATTATTCTCGAGCACTGCGTTATACGGTTTCAATTATATTTCCAAGATTCCGGTGCAATGGTATTTGTAAATACACTTTATAAGAACTCGAAGACAATTTTGTAGATCCTGTCGAAACTACTTCTTTGTAAATGTTTTTGATGTAATGTTTAGAAATTACTATTGACTAGCTAACGGTACATTTAAACATTTTTAGACTATTTTCTTAAATAACTAAATACTGACTGTGATTAAATTTACAAGAAATAGTAAAAACTGCAAAAATTATAAACGAATAACATGAAGGTCCAAGTATACCCAAAGAAACGTGTGTTGTTTGTTTCATAAATAATTTAATAATGTGATAACTTTGGTTTTAAGTTAATACTCTAGGAATGTTAAAAACGTTACCTAACTTGTTTTGGAAAAAAAATTAATTAAATTATTTCACATGTTTTACGTGAAAAATGAATTTTAGAGAAACTGTACATTCAAAATTAGCAAAAAAATACCATTTAAATTTCATAGTATTTGAACTATTTTCCCAAAATTTTAAGAAAATCGTATGTCTAGGCCTCTAGGGACTAAATTATTACGTGTTTTTTGCCAAAGAAAAGCAGGTTTTTTGGCAAAAGACAGGTTTTTTGGCAATAATTTAGTCACTACACATACGATTTTCTAAAAATTTTGGGAAAATAGTTCAAATACATTTTTTTGGTATTTTTTTGGTTAACTTTGAATGTACAGTTTCTCTAAAATTAATTTTTCACGTAAAAAATGTGAAATAATTTAATTAATAAACATCGTTTTTTAAAACAAGTTAGGCAAGCAAGTTTTAACATTCCTAGAGTATTAATTTAAAACCAAAGTTATCACATTATTATATTATTTATGGAATAAAACAACGATTATTGATCAGGCGGTTAAGATTTATGCACCGTATTGGGGTGTCTAAATGGCCCCTTTGTAATAATTTTTTTTAAATTGGTATAGTTATTTACAATATAACAAAATGCACTGTGATTTTGTTTAGAATTTTTATATGTACCGTTAAATATTTTTTGGGTACACTTGGACCTTAACAAGCACACTGAAAAAAAAGTTTAGTTGGCACAGTTAAAATTTATTTAAATCAACTAAATATTTAGTTAAATTAAATAAAATTTTAGTTGTCCTACCTAAATGTTTCGTTGAGTTAAATAAATTTGAACTGGGCCAACTAAACTTTTTTTTCAGTGCACGGTAGGATATATGTATATATCCTACCTGTAGGATATATGTTTAGATATTATGCGAGAATTTCAGAAACAAGATTTAAAAAATAATTGAAACGCGATGGAAGATCACAGGTAGTTTAGGAAAAATAAGGGAACACAAGATATTGTTACCATTGATTGGACAAATAAGCAATAAACAGCAATATAAACAGGTAGAGTTGTAATATATCTAAATTATATGAACAAGTAAAAGGCTTTCGACGGAGTAAGAACAGAAGTATGGAAAATCAAGAAAAATACAGGAATAATTACTGAGTCAATAGAAGCAGTAAAAGGTTAATAGAAAGACATAGAAACTGAAAATGTACAAATATACAATATTTAGGTTTAAAATAATTGGATGTCCCGATCCAAATTCCTTTTTGGTATGGTTTTAGAATATAGAAGCAATAAAAGAATTAAATAGGTAGTAGGGGACTATGACATGACATTCTAGAACATAAAATTAGTGTAGTTGTGGAACTGAGATATGCAGTTAATAATAGCGGAAACGTAAAACGGTTAACACAATATAGAAACGCAAACAATTAAAAAAGATTAAGTAATTAATGCTAGAAAGAAATAACACACAATTACATTACAAATAAATTAAACATGTATAGAATTAGTAAAAAAATACAAAAACTTGGGAGATAGATAGTGAAAGAAAGTAAAACGACGAAATAAGTGATAGAATAGGAAAAGTAAGAAAAAGTTTTCAATTCCATGAAAATGTCATTTTGGAGAAGAAAGATGCCAGAAAACAGAAACTGCCAGTAACACTTCCGTGACACAACTGTGCTTAAATACTCACTTAAGTACTGTTGTACTAGAAAAAAATCAACCACTAATAGGTGGCTGTAAAACAAAACGCAAATGTCAAAGTTTAATAAGTTGTACCTTTAACTTGTTGCTGTTAGGTAGGTAGGTAAAAGTGAGTATTTGGTATTTATTTTGTGTTTTATCCAAAAAGGCATCGCATCAAGGTGAACAGCGAAAACTAATTACTATTTCCATACACACCAAAAACCTGAAATGTCTCATAGACAGTTCTCAATACTTTTTAATATTCCGAAGACTGGCATTCAAAATGACATTAACAGCAGTCCTTACTTTTAACTGGAAATCTTGGAGGAAATGGATCAGGAAAAAACGTTGATCATTTGATCAAAGAGCCCAAACGAAAGTGAATAGGACGTTTCCATCAATATCCAAAAGTTTCGTCACTACAGAGGAAATATTAATAGTGTTATACAAGTGATATTCAATATGATTATTGATTATATTGAAGAAATGCCTATTAGCCCTGATAGAAAACTACAGCAAATCTGTGCTATCTTGGCATGATTCTTTGGAATTGCCACTACAGTAAAGGGGCCCTACAATTCTACGAAGAAAACGGCATCAATATTGTACCGCGATGTACCCAAACTACCCACAGTTTAGACTTATCGAGAGATATTGGGCTCAAATAAAACGAAATCTCAAAAAAAAAACAAAAAAACAATCCACAATGATCAAGATTTAAAAAAAATAAAAAACAGTCGCAAATAATCGTAATTGTAGCACAAAGTGGTGGAAAAATGTTAATGACTAACCTAGAATCTAACTAGTAAACATATCCAATGAGAGATACTCAAAATGCGTCATATTATATATCATTTGAAAGGTAATTTTAAGTACTTTCCAATGGTATATGACTCATCGGCAGACATTGACTATGAAAAGGGCAAAGGCCAAAAGTATAGTAAAATTTGATCAAAATTAAGCAAATAACGAAAAAATTAATAGGAAGTTGAAAATTGGCGTAGATGTGGGAAAATACATACTGTTCAAGAAATCGATTAATCCCGAGTTGAAGAAGATGTGATCAGTCCGCCATCTTGGAAAATATGGCGGTTTAAATGAAAAATATCGGAAAAAATTAATAGGAAGATGAAAATTGGCATAGATGTGGGAAAATACATACTGTTCAAGAAATCGATTAATCCCGAGTTGAAGAAGATGTGATCAGTCCGCCATCTTGGAAAATATGGCGGTTTAAATGAAAAATATCGGAAAAAATTAATAGGAAGATGAAAATTGGCATAGATGTGGGAAAATACATACTGTTCAAGAAATCGATTAATCCCGAGTTGAAGAAGATGTGATCAGTCCGCCATCTTGGAAAATATGGCGGTTTAAATGAAAAATATCGGAAAAAATTAATAGGAAGATGAAAATTGGTGTAGATTTTGACGAATAGTTACTGTTTAAGAAATGAGTCCTGAGTTGTATAAGGCTTGTTCGAGACGCAATATTGGAAAATATGGCGGTTTAAATGAAAAATAAAAGAAAAATTAATAGGAAGTTGAAAATGTGTAAAGATGTTGCCGAATACATACTATTTGAGTATTGGACCAGTCCCGAGTTGAATCACGTGTGCTCAAGCCACCATCTTTGAAAATGGGGTGGTTTAAAAGACAAATAACTGAAGAATTAATAGGAAGCTGAAAATTGGTATGGATGCTGCCGAATACATACTATTTAAGAAATGGACGAGTGCTGAGTTGAATAAGGTGTATATGAGTGTATATAACGGAAAAAATTAATAGGAAGCTGAAAATTGGTATAGATGTTAGCGAATAGTTACTGTTTAAAAAATTGATGAGCCCCGAGTTAAATAAGGTGTGTTCGAGCCGCCATATTGGAAAAAATGACGGTTTAAATGAAAAATTAGGAAAAAGATTAATAGAAAACTGAAAATTGGCATAGATGTTGGCGAATACATACAGTTTTAGAAATTGATGAGTCCTGAGTTGAATAAGGCATGCTCGAGAACCCATCTTGGAAAATATGGCGGCTTAAATGAAAAATAACTGAAAGAACTAATAGGAAGCTGAAAATTGTTATGGATGTTGCTGAATACATACTATTTAAGAAATTGATGATTCCCGAGTTGAATAAGGTGTGCTCAAGAATGCTTCAATCTTGAAAACGACGGCGGTTTTAATAAAAAATAAGAATTTGAAAATTGACATAGATGTTGGCGAATACTGTTTACTATTTAAGAAATTGATGAGTCCCGAGTTGAAAAAGGTGTGATCAGTCCGCCATCTTGCAAAATATGGTGGTTTAAATGAAAAATAACGAAAAAGAAATTAATAGGAAGCTGAAAATTGGTATAGATGTTGCCGAATAGTTACTGTTTAAGCAACTGATGAGTCCCGAGGTGAATAAAGTGTACTCAAGCCGCCATCTTGGAAAAGATTGGTAATTTAAATGAAAAATTGAAATAACTCGATTCTGGCATGTTTTAGGTACAAAACGTAAAAGAGCTTTTACATGACTTGTAAAACTTCTTGGAAAAACAACATAATATTCGAATATACAGGGTAATGCGTTTAAGTGTGGTGACGTCATCGGCATTTTTTTAAATAGCAACTTTTATTTTTCATTTCATATTCTAACATTTCATCCAATTACCAACATGGAATATAATAAGTTTGTTACCTTACATAAAAAAATTTGAAAAAATAATTATGAAGACGGGAAAGTGCTTAGCACCACACTTAAACGCACCACCCTGTATATGCGATATGTCAAAATGTGCGGACTTTAAAAACAAAATTGACAAGTTTTTGGAATTTTTCCAAAAATCACTACTTTGCGTCTCGCTTTGCACTTAAGTGTGGTGACTATAGCACTTTCCCGTCACTTCTAATTATTTTTTTCAAAAATTTCCTTATGTAAGCTAACAAACTTATTACATTACCATTTTGGCAATTGGATGAAGTGTCAGAATATGGAATAAAAAATGCAAGTTGCCATTTAAAAAGATGCCGATGACGTCAACACACTTAAACGCATCACCCTGTATATTCAAATATTATGTCAAAAAGTGCGGACTTTAAAAATAAAATTGACGTGTTTTTGGAATTTTTCTAAAAATCAATACTTTCCCTTTTATCGAATTTATTCCATAATTTAGAATTGCACAGTATAAAAAGTTTCATACCTTTAACCTAAACAGTTTCTGAATAGTTAACAGAAAAAGAAAAACGTTCATGTATTAGCTCTTTGTTTCTATCCAATGGGAAATACAGCCTTCGTTCTTGATGCTATATCTCTAAAACTATCAGTCGTAGCTAAATAAAACAAAAACCAGATTGTGAGGGACTTTACAAGATAAAAAGGTTCTCTTGCATTTTTTCGTAAAATCTACTAAAATCAAGTTATTTAAAATATTTCACTTTAACTGCAATATTTTCCAAGATGGCTGCCACATCACACTTTCTTTCGAAATAGTCCCGAGTAACTCATCGATTTCTTAAATAGAATGTATTCGCCAACATCCTATACCAATCTTCAGCTTCCTATTAATTTTTCCGTTATTTTTCATTTAAACCGCCATATTTTCCAAGATGGCGTCTCGAGCACGCCTTATCCAACTCAGGACTCATCAATTTCTTAAACAGTAACTATTCGGCAACATTTGCACCAATTCTCAGCTTCCTATTAATTTTTCTGTTACTTTTCATTTCAACTGCCATATTTTCCAAGATGGCGTCCCGAGTACGCCTAAATCAACTCGAGACTAATCAATTTTTTAAACAGTAAATATTCGCCAACGTCTATGGCAGTTTTCAGCATTCTATTAATTTTTCATTATTTTGCATTTAACCGCCATTCTTTCCAAGATGGCGGCTCGAGCACATCTTATTCAACTCGGGACTCATCAATTTCTTAAAACAGTAACTATTTGGCAACATCTATACCAATTCTCAGCTTCCTATTAGTTTTTTCCGTTATTTTTCATTTAAGCCACCATATTTTTCAAGATGGCGGACTAATCACACCTTCTTCAACTCGGGACTCATCGATTTCTTAAACAGTATGTATTCGGCAACATCTATGCCTATTTTCAGCTTCTTATTAAATTTTTTCGTTATTTGCTTAATTTTGATCAAATTCTACTTTAGTTTTAGCCTTTGACCTTTTCATAGTGTATGCCTGCCGATGAATCATATACCGTTGGAAAGTACTTAAAATTACCTTTCAAATGATATATAATATGACGCATCTTGAATGTCTCTCATTGGATATGTTTACTAGTAAGTTGTAGAAATTTTTAGAAGATAAGTGTATTTATAGCAGTTATTAGTTAAAAATGTTGTGTTTTGACTGTTTGTTAGACTTTTGTTAGTGATCTTTTTTTTCTGGGATAGTCCTTATAAACAAAGAAATAAGATAACAAGTATTAGAAATGAGATACTTAAGAAAATTGAAAGGAAAGGCGAGAAGAGATGTAAGAATTGACTCATATAAGAAGAATTCGAACATAGGGATAACCATGAATCAAAAATAAAGTGGCTGGGTTATGTGGAAAAGACGAAATAAGAAAGATTGGCTAAAAGAGTGTAAGAAATTAGAGACATCAGAAAAGAAGAGGAAGTCCCAGAAAAATTGGGAAAAAAGAAAGGAAAGGATAAAAGTCAGAGGTGTAGTGTGAACATCCCCCAATTTACAAGGATTAGAAAGCAGTGGAAAGTAGTATAGAGAAGCGTACAATACAAACTCAACTCCGATAACTTTACACCGAAAGATAATGAGTAATGTAACGGGTTAATTTCTGTCGATTATTTAAGACACTTCATTTTACGTAAAATGATCCTTGCATTGTATTAAACTTAATACGGCCTAATTAAAATAAAACTCAATAAGACCCTGTTCTATAACGCTTCAATTTTTCTTTATCACGCTTCGTAAGGAAAATGGTACAAATCTGTATGACAACTCTTCCGATTTATCATTTGCCTGTTAAAACAAATTTGAAGATAGACTGTACTTTGCGCTTATTTATGATCCATTTAGCAAGTAATGGATGCATTTCGTCTCACTTATCGTTGCTATAATATTCTAATAGAATAAAGGCATATTACGGTTGAAACCAAGCATGTTCGACGAACAAAAAGTTCGTCTCTGAATTCGTGAAGTCTGTCTGTCTGTCGGTCTGTCGCCTTTTTCCATGTTGACTTTTTTGAATTTTTCTTTTTGGAATCTTATAGTACATCAAATGCTAAGAAACTTTTGGTTGAAACATTTTTTTTGTATCTCTTCGGGAAAATGGTCAAAATGACCACCAAAAATTTCGGTAAATTTCTGAAAAATGAAAAATTTTGTATTTTTTAAAAATTTACGAAAAAATAAACATTTTTAGCAACTTTTTTTTAACGAAAAATTTTAGAACTCAGAATTTTAGTTATGACAACTAATGTGTTACGTCAACAGTAGTTTTCAAAAATAAATTAGTTTATTAAGTATAGGTACAGTTGTTTTTGTTCGTCACGGCAATGCTAGCTCTGCGCATTCTCAACTAGTTTATTTTTGAACCCATTTGAGAAAAAAATATTAAATTCAAACGGTAAGTCTCGCCTTTTTGTCATTGGTTAATCGTGATGTTTAGTGTTCCAGAATTTTCCATAATTACCTTTGTTAAACCACATGTTATGGGGTATATTTTATACCTCCTGAAATTCAGATGGGATGGTTCGAGTTTCATCGACATGGAGTGCAGGCGTCAATTCGCTACACGCTCTGGTTAAAGTAATGCGATAAGGGCAGGCTTATGATCTTTGAATAATTTGCGATGGTTTTAAGTAAATTCTGTTGAGTCGTTGGAAAGTTTGTTGGAAGTCGAGATAATAGATTAAGTTTTTAGATTTTTGATGTTACAATTTTGGCTGGCCCAATCATAGGGCTTTGTGTTTATCTACATTACAATAATGTTGATTATGTTTTAACCTTTAATTTTTTAAAACTATATGCTGTTTTAGAACTACATTTTTCCTTTGCTATTTTCTTCTGCAACATTCGGTTGCTCGATTTGCCAACTGCAATAAACTTCGCTGTGTTTAAACCTACGTACTTTTAACTACAATATTTTAATTTATTGTAATATTGGGCTTGATAGAAACGGTAGCAGAAACAGGCAAAATGTATACGATATGTGACTGAACAATCGTACTTTTATACATAGATAATAATATTTTTTACTATTTTTTTAGGTCAGGCAGGAAAGGTGTTCCCTTACTTTACCTTACTCGCTAATCTTACCTAACGATAGTATTTGTCGACCAGCCAGAGATTGCAGAAGAAAATGGTAGATAAAAAGTTGTAATCCTTCATTATGAATACTATTGGTACACGAGCTTAATGTATTAATATGTAGCTTTAATATATTTTCTTGTCGTTGTCGTCGTCTTGTGTTATCAAAATTTTCGACCTAAATTAGTCTAATTTATTGGTAAGATCGTAAGACGTATTCTATGCACTTTAAGAATTTTATATTATGACAGCCATCAGTTTTTATTTAAAATACATAATTATGTACTTTCACATTTTGTACTGATTAGTGGTCCTTGTAGGTTCATTAAGTTACAGAGAAATTCGGAATAGTTGCTTCAAATTTATATACGGTACCCGTTACTCACTGAATTACTACGTATATATATAAGATTTTACTGCATTCTGGTTTAATAAATGCACCGCTTATGTGTTTATATCACAAAATTTTATATTATGTGATAGCCAACTGACTGAGTTGTATACTTTTAGAAAACAGTACGAAAGTACTTATTTCTCAACATCTATATTAAGAAAGAGAACTATTTTATCCTAGATATGTATGTAGGACGTCTTACATTATTTACTTATTATAATATATTATGCTTTTTCTTCTTCAAATATTATTTCTCATAATTCTTACTGATCTTAAAACTGTTATTTTTACAGTCAATCTTCCATAATTATGTAAGGTAGATAGCTACAACAGTCATCTCCTTTTGTCACCACAAAATGTAATTTCTAGAAGCTACTGTAGCACCACAATATTAAATAGAGGTATATCATATTTCAACTACTTAAGCGTGTGTGGTTTTCTCCCGTGGCTGCTCTTTGCGTGAGAATCTAGGTATTTTTCACTTCTATTTACCTTTAATTAACTTTTACGGAAAGTAACTACAAGTTTTTTGTTTCAAATTAGAGGGCGATCTTCTAACGATTTTTACAGCGATTGCCACAAAGTGAATGACGCAGTTGGTGACAACTTTTAGTTATATTAAAAAGTTAACACACCGAAGTATTAAGGTTATCAGTAAGTAGGAGTAACTTATGGCATCCTTATAGACCTTTTTCTTGAAACTAATGGAGGAAGCCTGATGCTAAAGCTTTGGAGTTCGTTTCAAGTTCTTATATTTTTAACTTTATAGAAATAACATATTTTATATAGTATCTGATACATTACCCTCTTCCAGCAAAGATGTGAATTTTTGTATTGCTTACGTAGAACTACATAGGTACTTCTGTATCAATGAAAGCTGCGTTAGTTCTATTAATAGATATCTAGTTTTTATGCCATTTTTGTTACTATATTGCTACGATTGTTATTACTGTATATAATTAGGATGGCCCCGGGTTCGGGCAACATGTTATTATGATTGATATTCATAAAAATAAATTGATTTATATGAGAACACAATTATACAGCAACAGACTTCGGTAGTAGCACAGTAATGATAAATACAAAATATAAACCACCTACCTCATCCATAAAGAAAATTCTGTTCCGACTAAATACAAACCTGGTGAAAACTCCACCACACTGAGAGCTTAAGGCAGGTCGCTTCATCAGGGCACTAAATAAATATAGATCTAGGAAACACAAGTAATGTACACAATATAAACCAAATCTTCATTAAATTGAAATGACAAAAAATGTATTTACAAATGAAAACAAAAAACAATAGAACTAAAATATAAAAAAAATAATTTTGGATACCATGAACAAATAAAAAATCAATCCTAAGAAAAATAATGCCTTTTATCCGAGGAGTAATATTTCTGGCAACATCATAATCTTAATTACTAAATTTTTATTTAAAATTAAATAAATACCTTAAATTTTTAAATTAAACCAATATTTGCCGCTAACGGTTTCCTAACTGAAATTGTTACAAAACAGCAATCCTGTTTTCTATATGGTTGAAATACTAAAATGGTAAAAGAACAATCACCTACCTCTCTTTCAAATAACATCCAAATAAATAGTATTAATAAATATAATTAAAATCCAACTGCTTGTTTCAAATATGGTAAGTCCATTTAATGATTAATTT
The DNA here is from genome assembly GCA_929113105.1 of Agrypnus murinus. Classification (NCBI taxonomy): domain Eukaryota; kingdom Metazoa; phylum Arthropoda; class Insecta; order Coleoptera; family Elateridae; genus Agrypnus; species Agrypnus murinus. The sequence continues at coordinate 147,059,797 of OV816026.1, forward strand.
TTTTTTAAATTCTTTTTCAACGTCAAAATTATAACGAAGGTTAAAAGTTCCATTATCCAAATTAAATAATTAAATATTATTCCACAAATAAATTCACAGCACTGATTATTATATTTATTAAAAGTAATTATTATTTAAAAAATAGTCAAATTCAAAGATCTTCAATGATTATTTAACACTTTGATATTTCAACAAATTATAACCTTTTTAAGATTTTTGGTTTGTTTACATTTTTCAAACTCACAACACAACCTTATAATCTAAATTTTTTGCGCTCAACATGTGTGCACTGTTAAACCGTTTTAATAACAAACAGAGAGTTTGTTACTAAAATGGTCGCTCTTTTTATACCTTTTTCAAACAAAAGACTATAGTGATATTCTTGGTTACAAACAAAAGAATTTTTAAAACTAAATACACCATAACCACATAATTGTTTATAACTATTAATTATTCTTTACATAAATGCAATAAATAGATAGCCAAAAAACTTCCCTTTCCAATGATATATGACACCTGTACTGACATAGAAAAACAAGCTCACTAGAAAAAGTCAACCAAAACATCTTTCCTACACAACTATCAGATAACTAAAATTAACCTAATTACTTAAAATTACCTATTTGCATCTTCCTATCTTGACAAAATCCCACCTTACATATTAATTAACATTATTTACCTACTTCTACATATCAATAACATGAAAATAGTAGCTAAATTACATTATTTCAGATTGATATGGCAAAACGTACAAACTTGTATTTTATTTCAAAGATATCTTCTACAAAAAACAATCCCAACGTTCAAGATATAATCTATCTAAAGAAAAGAATTTAACGATATCACTATCTCGTTAACTTGAAACATAATTTCTTTTATATCAATAAAGCTGGTATGGCAGCAAATACTTTCATACATCATCACTACCATGCACCTTGTCTGTTTTAGGTCAAAACTTGCATTAATTTGGTCTCAGCTTTATTTTGATTAAGTCACGATTTCACATCGTTAGTTGAAAAATGAAAAATTACTAAGATTCTAAGAAAAATCAACTTTAAAATTTATCCTTTTACTACCTAGTGTGTTCTAGAGTGCATGTGTATTAGATTAAAACCTTTTCTTTGGCTTCATAAAAATTATTAAAAATAAGTATTTTCTCCTTGAGGTTATGCAACCCATCTAACATCTTGTTGGAAAAATTTTACCTGAGGGGTGCATACTTTCTATTGCACGTCAAATATCATGACAATATGTGTTATTGCTGGTAGATTTCCAGAATTCTGCTGAATTGTTGTTAAGCGTGTGTAAAACCGAAGGTTATTAAAAGTTACTTATCATAGAAAAAAGAACTCTCCAGGAATTCCTAAATGTACACTGTACACTAATAATTCTGCTGAAGTTTTTAGTCTTCCTTGGCAGAGCTACGGAAACTTCATTGCTTTCATTGTTCCAAAATTTAGTGTTTTACCTCGTCATTATTGCCGTTTCTAATTGCACCGAGAAACTCTGGCCAGTAGAGGCCAGACAAAAAAGAACTTTATTAATCTTTCACAAAAACAATTTGTTCGCTTGACTAGAATTTTTCGTTTCTATTACAGGGATTTGTTTTATTTCTTATTCTTATTTCTTTTTATTACCATTCCTATAAAACACTATAGTTAATCAAATTTGGTTTTGGAGTATCTGTTATAATTTCAACGTTGCTTCTTGTTCGAAGGTTTCCTTTCTTTATAAATCTTATGGCAACAGCTAGGGGCTATTATTTTAAAGATTTTATTAATTGCGATCAAACTTATCGTGTTCCCATTAGTACTGCTTTAGATTACTAAATCTTATATACTTCGATAGTGAATACACCGGCCATATTGAACTTTAGTGTAGTATAGGTCAATGATTATTTACTAATTTATATATTTAAAACACGGCTCATTTTTGTTCCACTTCATTTACGAGTTTTATAAAATCGATTTGCTTTATTCTTTTTTATATTAAAGTTTTGCCTCTGTAGTGTTGACTAATCAGTCAACACTACTTTTTATTTAATTTTTATATTTTTAAAACCGTTCTTTTTTGTAGTCTGTGCAGTTTTTGATTTTTAATTATTAATATTTTTAATTTAAAAGCATTATTTGTAATCCATGCATTTCAATATGCCTAAGGCTGAATGTCCACTTACAGCGCTTGCTTCGCGTTTTGGAACTAAACATCCTCCATGTACCTGCTAACTATGCCACCAACAATTCTCAGTCGAGTTACATAATATGTGGAGCATATTCACGTTTTTTTGGAATTTTTAAATTTTTACTGCAGATTGGAATATTTGAAAAAAAAAGTAGAATAAGAACGTCTAAGAAGTAATGTTTTAACTTTCAAAGGGCATGGAGAAAATGACAAAGTCTAGAAATCTGCTATATTAAGCGTATGATATATGAATTCAATAAAGAATTTTATGGTAAGAATGGGTGAGTAAGTCAGAGAGAGAGATAAGTCGGGGTAAGTCGAAAGAGGGGATATAAGTCTGATGAAGAGATAAGTTGAGGCGGTAAAGGAGTAAGCCAGAAAAAGGAGTAAGACGGGGGTAACTAAGAGAGGAAGGAAGGGTAAGTCGGAAGAATCGTAATCATACAACGAAAGTTGCGTATAGGAAAATCCTTCAGTAAATTAGCCTTTTAACGTCATATTTTGACGGGGTTTCCCTAGTATTGTTAAAGCTCAAGAAGGTTATCCTTATCTCCATGAGGATCGAACCAAAGCTCGTTCGTGTCCCGAATGGCATTCATTGCTGCGCAAAAAGGTGATACAAGTTAAGTCTTCAGTGGCCCTAAGAGCCTTTATCCTGAAAAGAAACTTTATGAGTATCATAATGAGAAAATAGGCAATGGCGGTGGTTATCGTATGGACTTTCTGGGACTACTGGCAGCTTTAGCACATTAAATGTGAACACCACTCGAAATAATAAATTGATTATAATTTATCTACCTATTGTACACAAAGTTTGAAATCTTTTATTTCGGAAACATATTTAGGCTAGTGTTAATTAAACAGATAGCTGAACCGAAACAGTACTGCTGCGATTTATGCTATAGCATTGGTTATAAATAATATTCAATTAATTAAAAACGCGATTTTGATAGTGGTATCTTATTTCATTTGTTATTTGAAATAAAATAAGCTAAGAATGGCATTCAATTCAGGATCGGTAACATAAATGACAGTTCCTTGAATGTTTCAGCAACTTTTAAAAATAAATTTTAAACATGTATAGTACCTATCAAAAAGTACGTGTTGATTTTGAGATCAGTAAAGAGTAAAATAATAGGTATCTAAAGAAATGATGAAGTATCTGGTTACCCATCAATAATGAAAGGTAAACCACGCGAATAGTAAAACAAAAAATTTGCAAGTAGGCACTTAAAAACCCTTAAATTTACAATGCATTCCTTTGATTGACCAAACGCCTATCTGTAATTATTATTCGTGGTGCTGAATTCAGTAGTGTTGACTTCAAACCTGCATGGTCTTCTGGCGGCGCTAGATGCCCTTAAAGGGCCAGGAGAACCCGAATTAAATAAGAAAAACGCTTTTAAAATGTAATGTGTTGAACGTGTGGACATTTTAGGTTAATTTGGCACATCACAATTGAATTTTTAAAGCACTGAGTTACACAGCAAAGGTTATTTTTTGAACGAATTGATGTGTGAAATCAAGTGGCTCAATAAGAAAATTTTTGCATTGCAATCATGTCATGTAAATTACGCGAAGAATTTCTACCATTTTAATTCAAACTGGTTTTTTATATCGTTGCTTATTTCCTTTTGTATTCATAGACACGGAGTCGTTTAAAAACACGGAGGTATTTAAAATTAAGGGATTTTTCGTAGTCTGATAATCGGACCATTTAAGGAGATAAACCTTCTTATTAAGGATATGTTTGCAGGAAACCGATGCTTTAGAAATACCTTAGAAGTTTAGAAAAGAAACCAAAAAAAATATAAAACACATTTATATATACTTTCTATGTACATAAATGATTTATAAGTTTGAAATCGAAACGAATTGATTTATTTTATAATTTAGTGTAAATATAGAGGGAATAAGTGAATGTATGTTTTGTATCAGCAGCGAATTATTTACGATGTGAAATAATCTACGATTTACATTCCGGCAATAAAATGTAATATAGCTGGAAATGAAGAAGAAAATATATGTGACCAACAACATTCTGAAGTGATCTAAAAACTTGTTTTATTTATGATTACCTAGAATCATAATTGTATTACATAATTTTATTATTGATAGATAGCGATTAAAATTTATACTTGCCCTTTTATTGATTTCAGTCGTTTTATAATCAATCGTATTGAATTACATGAAAATAATCACTAAGAATGCAACATTTAATTATGTAAGTTAGTTATTAATAGTAGCGTTCTTTTTGATTTGCAGAATAATTTAATTAGAAACAGTGCTTGTCGTAAATATTGTTGATTTACCGCATTCAAATTAGATCAAAACCAAGTGAAAAAAGTCGAAGAACACTTCGAGAGATAATCAGAACGAAATCTGTTAGTAAAATGTATATTAAAGAAAACAAGAAATGAAGAATTGGTAAGAATTTGATAGCTTTCTGAAGTCGATTGAAAAAGATTAAATTGATGATTGAACGGTAGATCCACGATATACCATAAAATAATGAAAATAATCAGTTTAGAGCAATTTTGACAAATCTTCAAAAACGATTTGACCAGGTGTTCAACAAAATTTGATTATAACTAAATTGTTATAATATTGTATATCAAAAACCCGAAGCTGCTAAAGAATGAAAGGCATTCGAGACTCAAAAACTACTAGCGCAATTGCATGCGCCAACCTTGGCTGTTTATAAATTTTGTGAGTTCTATACTCTACGGGTAGAAAGCCAATCCAGAACGACGGACACTGGGAACCTCTCATATATGTAAGTAGGTGCTCAAAATAGGATTTCTAATTTGTAGCTATTTGAATAAAACATAATACAGGCATGTAGACAAGTATTTGACACATTCCTATGCTAAATATTGAATCGGTGACAGTTGTCACTGCGAAGATATGAAGGTGACAAGTTACTCTATTCACTCGGTTTTTCGTAGTTTTATCTTCTCTCTTGAAAATACTCGCGGCTTCTATGTGTTATTTGTTTATTTTATTTTGTCTTATTTCTGTGACGGATTGTTATAAATAACACTATGTCTCGTTTAGAGCAATGCATGTAGATAACATTATCACTTTAAACAAACTGTTTTAAACGATTACTTTGGTTTAATATATAATATAACGGATATACTAATATACTAATAGACTCTGAACGATACAAGAACTAGCTTTAATTTGACACCTGCATGAGCCAGATAACTTAAGAAATAAGGGAGTTATGACAAGTTCAGTTAGATGATGCAGAGTGACGGGTAGCAGAATTTGCCAAAAATCGAAATTTTCAAAAACTTCTACTTCGGCCACTTTTAATCCAAAAAATCTGGAAGAAATAATTTAAAGATATTTCATATGTATCTATGCAAGGACAAAATTTGAACAAAATCTGAGACATTGGAATACGGCTCTAGTCGATTTGGCATGAAATTAGCCAATGGGAAATACTTATTAATCTATAAACAATATCAATATTGCGGTGTATTTAACTTGATAAATAATGTGCCCCACATTCAAGGCAAACATAAAATATATGCGGCGAATTAAAATAAAAATACACCCAAATATTTTTCCTTTTCCCAATCGGCTAACTCAGAGTTTATTCGATAGAGCATGAGTTGTTTGAATTATTAAAATCTTATTGATTCTTGTACCTGAAAGAAAAGAAAAACTTGTATTGCAGACACTTGGGCTTCTGCAACTGGACAACCACTGGCTAAACTCTAAATATGAAGAGAAAAAGAAATGGATGCTTGTATGTACACCAATTAAACACATGAATAACTTGAAAAACACAATCTTTATTTAATTTAAAAAAATAAATGGAAATTCAAATTAAAATGAGATAAAAAGAAAAATTATTCAAAATAGAACAATAAATCAATTAGGAAATTAATTCCCAAGCTTGCTCAAGTGTGTTAAATAGTCGTAATAACCTGACATAGGGCAATTACAGTTCTTCACTTGAACAAACTAACACAAATCAAAAATCAGATAAAAATATTCACAAATGTTCAAATACTTTATGAAAAATAAATTTTAATAAAAGAGAAATTGAATTGTTTTATTTATGAAAAATAAATTCTTTTAAAACCTTTAAGGTTAAACAATATGATTCTGAAATTATTCAGATGAACTTTATAAATTTTATTATTGGCAAATCAAATTAAAAACCTTTTATTTCGACCAACCTGGTATATAATGTAAATAGAATTTCCTTCAAATTCTATTCGCTATTGGTATCACTGCATTTACATCTGTCAGATGATTTCTTATTATGAAAACGTCAATACAAGAAATCGATAATGGAAAATAAATTCTCCCAGAATTTATTTAAAAATAACACTTTCACACTTCCATATAGTTGTTGAACAAAATAAAATCTTCTTTAACTTTTTTAATTGTTCAGGCAAACACTTAGAACTGATTTCAATCTTCCTTATGTTTTGTTTATTGACATGACACACGGTCAAACATATGATAATAACGTAACCCAACTTAATTTACAGATTTTCAATCCGGAGTCAAGCATAGATTTGCAAAGTGCTTTTGATCGACTGAATTTGTTAAATTTGGCTCCAGCTTTTATAGGTTTTGTAAAAACAAATGCCAACACTGACACATTTTCAAAATAATCGCAACGCGAAGGATATTTATGACGCCACAATTTCCATTCAGCTGTTCATGTTTTTCACGGATTTTAATTTCATAAACACAGCATTATAACTGATAAAACAAGGATCAAAACGATACAACACACTTATGTCCTAAAATACATCGTAAAGAAAGATATTAGGCAAAAACGATTGACAATGAACAAATCTCATTATGATCTAATTACATACAAAATTCAATAAATCCAGGTTTATCCTTTACAAAATAGATACACAATTACACAATATAGCTAATACATATTAAATTTCCACAGGAACATCTTTACAATTTAAGAAAAACATAAATTAGGATCTATTACAACAATCGGATAAACCAAATGATGCATATACAAGTTCCACCTTTGACATTAATTGAAATGAAGTCAATTTATAGTCAAATTGTCCAGCATACAGTCCTCCAAGTGCTTGCATTAAAACTGGCGAGAAAAGTAGTATAAGAATCAATATCAACCATACTGAAGCATAGCAACAAAATCAAAACTATCAGTAATAAAAATGCTCAGGATTATTATATAACAGTTTAAAAGCTTATTGTGCTATATTAGTCATTACAAAATTGACCTAATTTATTTGTTTTTAGTTAACTGGCAGCCCGAAACTAAGTTAGTCTCTTGGAAAATAGAAAAATTCATCCTACGTTAAAGATCGTAGACTCTAGATTTAAATAAGAAGATTACATCTTCTCTACAAATGAAAAAACCATCCCAATATGCAACTTGGGTTGTATAAACATGTATTATCATAAAACAATCTAAATGATTGATATCCTTTTTTTAAAAATCAAACCTTTTATTACGTATACAAAAATTGAGGTTATGTTTGCATGATTTTATTCTTGATTCCTATTTTAAATTTGATGAGCCTAACTGTGACCCAATAGTAGCCTTTAGATTAATTATGCCTAACATCTAGCATATCCATCTTTTATTTTAATTTGATATGTAAAATAATTGTCTTCACATTTACGAGCTTATCGTTCAATAAAATTTTCAATGAGATGGACTTATTACATCTCAACATCAATAAGCAATGCTGTCGTGTACATTATTGAAGAAATGCCTACAGTGTACTTCAGATATAGTTCTTCAAAACCCACAGGAAATGTAAATGATTATAAAAATAATCACCTCATTGTATTCGTTAGGTGGATGTCGGGAACACTTTCGAATGATCAGTGCTGCAAGGGAGTTAGTAATAATGAATGTTACTTTTCCTTCTCCCGCTTACGGAAGTCAAATTTACTATTTTGACAAGAGAACTGCAATCTTGGGTAAGTTCGGCATCTAGATCTATTTAACTCGAAGAGCACGGTTTCCATAGTATACATTATTGCAAATAATTGAAACTATGACAACAGAGCTTTTAGAGCAAAAAGAGTTACAATGCCGAACTTGACCAACTCCGAAAGTGAAACATGCAAGTAAGCGTTACAAAAATCTACGTTTGACGAACCGTTCAGGAAATTTTAAATTTTGTGACGCAGCAGTCTTGCTGTTCGCTGAATGCGCCCCATCATATTAATATGAAATAACGCTGATTTATTAGCTTCATGGGTTTTAATCCACCAATTATGTAACGCATAGGTGGCGAAACTCAAGAGTAAATATGGACATTCCAAACTTCTCTTCTCACAAAATAATCATTCACTTTTGACACTTATATCCTAAACTACTATATTATTATACCTTCACCGTAAACCTTCAAAACTTTGTCGTTTATGGAAATTTTTGCTAGTTTCTTTTCTGCTGTAGGTAAAGAACTATGGCTCAAAAATCTTCCGTTCGCTACTAATATTGCACTAGTCGCTGTTGGCAAAACTGACATACGTGAATTATCAGAACTAGCAGATAAAAGTACATGACAGATTTTTATTTTATTTTGACTCTTAGTAGACAGAAAACAGTTTACTCTTATAATTGAGTGCGACATACATAAGAAGATATAATTATTCAAAGAGCTTTTTATCTTTAATTTTTTACATCTCGCATACATTTCGCAGTAAATTTCGAGTCCGAATTTTGGAGTTGAAAGGGGACATTCCACCGAATCCGACGGTACACGTCACGTTGATGTACAACGATGTGTGTATTATTACTTGCATATATTGTAATGAGAAACATTCCACCGAACACGTCAATGCAAAGTCTTTCTGTCACATCGACGCACGTCGACGGATGGTATGACTTGAGTATCATTATTAGTTGTATTCCATCTGCCGTATATAAAATATTACAAAATGGAAAAAAATTATTATAATGGTCGTAATGAAGATTACCATGAAGGTGATAACTATAATGTGGTATAATATCTATCTGGGAGTGATTTTAACTGGGTACAAAGCCTTTTAAATTCGCCATCTATTGGCCGTTTTTGATTAATCAGGTGAACTGCTTTTTTTGTCTTCTCAAAAGCAACAAAGCAAGTACTTTTCTCAGGCGTAGAGTCAACATTTTTGTTATTTATTCAGCAACTAAAGCACTTACCGTAATGTGTTCCAACGGACTTGGTGGAATGTCTACATGCGTACATCGACGTACAGCGAAGTGACGGACTTCGCTGTACAGCAACATGACGTATACCGCCGGACTCGGTGGAATGTCCCCTTAATACATTATTACACATTATACCACAACTAATATTCTATCAATTTTGTACAGTTGTGTATTTGCAGGATATTTAATGAAAAAAAGTTGATAAATAAATAGTAAAAAATGTCTGATTTGACTGTGCGTAAAACTGTAACGTCGCCTTGGGTCATTTTATGAAAAAAAATTACAGCAAGATTTTTCTATTGAATATGATATTCTGTCATTATGTTGAATGTTTGTTGATTACAACGATTGTCCTAACAGAGAAATTACCACCTTATCTATCTCTATAATTCTTATATGATTTTGGTGATATGGTTTGTCTAACTGAAATAGGATTAATCATTCGTTTACTGTATTTATAGATCACAAACCTATGGTCCAGCTCTATTTTCTAGATCTAAAAAACTCCAAGACAAACTCGACAACTCCAATACATTTCTCAATTCACCTCAAACATTTTACACATTTCTGAAAAATCTAACAGACACTTTATTCAGAATTTAAGATTCCAATCATAAATTAAATTTTTCTAAAGTAGCAATTCCTCTTACCAATACTGTTCTGTGGTGCGATAATTCAGCACAGTTCATTAACAGTTCATGCTCATATACTTCAAAACAATTACGTAAATTACTTTTCAAATCATACACTAACTTTTCATGATACCCAGGTATTTGTGCAACACGCAAATTAATATCATTCAAATATTTTTGACCGCATATGAACAAAGATTTAACAAACTCAAGAAAAACCAGATTCACCAGATGGTCTGAGGGTTATCCTTTATAAAAAACATTACAGCATCTAAAGTTGCTGAAGCATTCTTTGTAGATTACATACCACGTTTCGGAGTTCCTTTGAAAGTCACCACATATCAAGGTTCACCATTTGAATCAAGAATATTTGCAGAACTGATAAAACTTATTGAAACATTTGAAATAGAAATCAGTACTTGACATCTTCAGACTAATGGTATGATTGAACGTTTTCACAGACAATTAAAGCTAGCTCTAATGACAAATCACAACTCGCTATAGTTCGAAGAGTTACTAATTTTATCTCCTAATAATACAGCCTTGGTAGTGTAATGTCTAGAGTGCTGGACTTTCACCCAAGCGGCCCGCGGTCGATTCCCGGTGCCGGCAGATCTGGTTAAGGTTTTCTGCAGTTTTCCTTAGCTGTGACACAAATGTGGGATTTGCGCTGTTCCATCTGTAAGTCGGCTGCAACCGCACTTAGGGCCTACTTAATAATAATAATCGCCCCCTCCCTCCCGCACAAGCTTATAGCTTCTGGGGTCTGGTTTCCAGGCTATGGGTTGTAGCAATTATTATTATATTATAATATAATAATAGCCAGTTCCGATGTCCACCGAAAAATATCTCGAAAACTAGAAGACTTAGGAAGCTGGAATTTTACAGGCAGGTGGGCCTTATCCCGAAGGGGTGCATGAGTATATTTCTAATCCTAAAAAACTCGAGGGGGTCGAGGGGGAGGATGTCTTAAAAAATCATTAGGGCTATATACCTCTTGAATGGCGTAAGATACAAACTTCAAATTTTCACAGATTATACTTGAAATAATTCTGAAGATACAAAAATACAGAAATTACCGGCATTTCTTCTAGGGGAGGCGTAAAGCAACATTCCAGGCGGATAATAGTTTTCCGCAAAAATAACTATTATAAAAATCTTGATTGTGAGTAATCTGTAAGAGATACGTATATGCCGTCCTGGACTTTTTTGTAAATCTTTTTGAGATCTATAATTCGTTCGCTTACAGTTTGCCTTTATCTGTTATCATTTTTGCAGCGTAATGCGTTTTGTCCCTGTTTGAGCCAATTTTCTTAATTACTTATTGCACATTTTGTTCATTACTTGACTCTCGAAAGATCTTCTGAGCAATCTAAATACATAGAAACCTTCTCTAAGAAATAAGCTATCAAATGGTGAAAACGGCATCCATCTATTCAGTGGTTCTCGAAATTCAACAGTTTTTACAAAAACTGAGCTTACAAAAACTACTAAGTTAATGGAGGCACGATGATTGCCAGCGATGACGCGTTTATACTGCGGTTCCTCCACACGCCGTTGATTTTCCAATGAATATTATGCTAATAAAAAGTACATAATATAATAAAAAACTACATATATAATTAAAATAACTATATTATGTATTCTCTTTGAATACGCCTGCCATTTGTTTAAAGTTATTTTGAAAAATGGCCAACTTATGTGTCTTTATAGCATTTATTTGAGCAAAAAAGTTTGGGGCTTATTAGTAATTACGAAGAAAGGCATTGCTAATTATGAATCAAACGTGATTATATTAAATTATAAGTAGAATGTTACATGTTATGATCCTATTGACATTATTATTAAGGAAAATATAAATTCCATTAGAGTAGCACATCCTAAGCTACGAAACAAAACTTCTTTCGCTAGGAGCGTTGTTTTGTTCATATATAAGGAGCGACACAACATTGGGCGAGTTTATTTCGACCGTTTTTACTTGAACTTTTTTTTACTTCGAATTTGCATTTAGGAAACTTACGGAATTGGCTTGAACTTGGTTTTCGATTTTGGATTGTTGGTTTTCACCTGAACTTTGTTTGTTACTTCGGTTTTGGCAAAGTTTTTAGCAAATTTTGTTACGGAGTTGTTAATATTTGACTTTTACAATGAAGAAACTGAAAATGGAAGACGGTAAAGTCTCCCATCGCATTGTGTCAATGAGTGGCGATAGGAACTGTCTATTTCGAGTTACTGCACACTGTGTGTTTAACAGTTAGACAGTGCACGAGGTGGTAAGGGACCTCATTGCCGGCCACGTGTGCAACAATTGGGAAGGGTTTAAGGTCCTTAGTTCGACTCCTAGCGGTGATAATTACCTAACTCCTACCAAATACCGGGCAGAGATGGGCCTCGGTGGGACTTATGACCCGCTGTGTGAAGTTATTACGGTTACCCAAATCTTCCCATTTGTATTTGAAGTGTGGAGGTACGGCAGCCTCTTCTATAAGGCTACACCTCAGGTTCAAGTTGCCTTCCATACAAAAAGGCTACTTTACTCAGGGAGACTCTCAGAGGGTCACTTTGATGTGCTTGAGGTAATTGAAACACCACATCAGGAAGGTTTAGAAGACGGAGGGTCTGTTCAAAAGAAGCACAAAAAAGGAAGGCAACAACAATTAGGGACAAAAAGATTCAAGCCAGAAAGGGAGAGACAGCGAAGAGTCTGACCCAAGAGAAGATCGATTGCAATAAAAAAAGAATCAAGAAATAAGTCAGGGATTAAAAAGAGTGAGGATTAATTAATAAATCAACTACAGTCAATTCACTTAGCTCGATAAATATGTTCTGTTTCGTTTTCCCCGATCGCGCCGCGTAGAAGCGGGTTGTGGGTCTGATGCTCACGGGACCGCTTTACACGTAGGCGAAAATCTTTGTTCCAGCGCTCCAAGATGATTAAAATTAACCAAGGCTTACGACCCTAAAATCGTAGAAAAACCACAAATAGAAATATTGTAAGGTGAAAAGATCGCTGATTAAGACAACACTTACCCTAATAGGGGTGAAGATATGAAGTTGACAAAAAAAGGATTGAGTTCTGGAGACTCGTAAGATCCTCCTAACGGAGTTTTCTATGCGGAAACCACTACCACACAGATAGTAATTCTTCTTCTATGATTTACAAAAATAATCCGACTTTTCCACCTAGTCGAGTGTGGTTAACTCACACACCCCTAAATTTGTATAAGAAGAAGAAACGATTCCCAAAAACTATCTCACTTCAAAGCGAGCATTTAAAGAAGAATAACCATAAAATTCTTTTCAACAACAATAGCGCGATAACCGATAATACTAGAAATTGATAAAGAGACACGCATTTCCAACTAATGCAAATTTATAAACTATCGAAATTTAACAAGGTCGCCATGAGTGGAAAGAAGACAGAAAATTAGACGGTAAATAAATTGAAAACAGGAATAATATTCGTTTTATGAATTCAATTATGCCTAATAAGAATGAAATCGTTTATTAAAAGAAAATAACCGTCAAAAGATTTACGAACAAAGATAAAAGAATACAACAAATGTTCTGCAGCAAAATGGATCGAGGACAACCACGTCACGTCGTACTCCAGGAGAATTCTTTTACCATGAAATTCTAATTCAATAGTTCCAATACTTTTATCAAAATTAGTAAACATTTCTTGACATTTAAAAACTTGTCTTACTCCAGAAATGCCGACAAATTACAACAAACCACATATTTCCAAAAATCTTTAAAATTCAACATGTTTTCGTTTTAGGTTACGATATAAGAAAACCGTCATACGCTAGCCGGTTCAGGCATTTGTCTAACTGATGAAACTTGTAAAGATGTTTTAGATGAAGGTTAATTTTTATTATGTTTAATTAATGATTTACATTAAATAATATCTTGAATGCAAATTCATATAGAAAAATGTATCGCCCCGGCTGGGAAAATGTATTGTAAGTTATTATATAAGCTTTTATAGGATATTTCTTATAATAGTACACATCTACACATGTTTTGTAAATTTATGAAGTTGTAATATTCTAAAATGATTATTTGTAACTATTCTAAACCAACTATTGAGTTACTCAGTTACAAAAATAAATAATAGTTACTTATCTTATTAGTGGTTTAAAGGCATTATTAACATACGAATGCGTTGAGTTGCACGACGAGGGCGTTAGCCCGAGTCAGGTAATAAGAGCGTGAGTATGCTAGTAGGTCTTATCAGTTATCACACGTGTTACAGATACAACTTTTTATCTACGACTGCTCATAATTGAAAAAAACGGTATTATTTAATAAGCTGGAACAGTTTTTTACGTACACATCATGAAATTTCTTAGTTAAAATCAGAGTAGCTTAGCATTCGAAACCATAGCAACCAGGCAATTATGATCATGATTTGCTTATCCCACTTAAGTATGATAATAAACTTCATTATATCACTCAAATGAATGACATAATGAGTTTTTATCCAAGCAGACGTAGATCAATATTGTTAGATGTAAAAAAACAAGTTTTAGATGTTATAAAAAAAATTAATAAAAGGACGTTTATTTCATATTGAAGACACGCTTTTGTGGTCACATATGTACTATCGATACCAGTTTCTAGAAGATATCCTATACATTATCTTAAATTTTGTAGTGATTGCTTAGTTTAAATTTTTATTTTCAGACAGTGTATAAAACCTTCATATAACAGAAATATCCCAAGCAGCATTTTTAGTCATCGCTATGTACCAGCAACTACCAGTGTAACTATTAAGTTTTTGCCAATTTTCACCAGCATCTAATTGCTACGGTTTCGTTACGTGCCTGGAATCAAAATGGGGGATAATTTTTGGGTAGCAGATACGTGGCGGTGTGTAATTGTTACCTTCGTGAAACTTCTCTTTTTTCTTTGACACATCGTATCGCGTGCAACTTAACAAATATTCTATCATTTTCTACTTAATTTTCTTACTTAATCATACAGAGAGTGATGAATTGTTTGATTGTTTTGTCATTCCAGTAAACCAAGATTACAAACCATTGCAACTTTTCTGTTATTTAAACATATTTTTTAATAAAAAATGTTTTTAATAAAATCTGACAAAACTACTTATAAGTTGATACATATGATAGAAACCATTTTTATATTATTCCTGTTATATTCTTTTATGTGTTTAAATAAAAGATACTCAATTATTGTCATTAATTAACTGTATTAATATTGATTGAGCAGGGAGCATTACATACACAATGCATACACTGTACAAGCTGTGCGTCCTCGAAGCTGACTCAAGTGGTACTGACGGTCGGGCCAGGATTGGCTAGTTACATTACTACGAGGGTCATTTTTTAAGTAAGAACAGTTTTATAATGGAGTAAAATAAACTTGATTTAATAACACAAATTATATCAAAAACTAAAATATGAACATTTTTTCACTTTTCAACATAGTCGCCATCGATGTTCAAGCATTTGTCAAGCCGTGGCACCAGCTTTTGGATCCAAAGAACTCTGCTGTCTGACTATTAAACCAGTTCGTATATGTTTCTTTAAGCATGTCATCATTGTCCAAACGCTTCCCACGAGAAACTCCTTTGAGAAAGAGATGAAAGTCTGATGGTGCCAAGTCTGGGCTGTAAGGCGGATGATCCAGTACTTCCCAGTGAAAATTGTCTAGTTGCGTTTTTGTTCTTGCTGCAACGTGAGGCCGAGCGTTGTCGTGAAGCAGAACGACGCCGCTAGACAGTAGTCCCCGCCGGCGATTTTGAACAGCGCGCCTAAGCTTTAACAGTGTTTCACAATACCTCTTGGCATTTATTGTCATTCCTCTTGGCAAAAAGTCTATCAGAAGAATGCCTTTCCGGTTCCACAACACCGTGGCCATGATTTTTCGTGTTGAAGGTTCTTGTTTGAACTTCCGTGGGCTTGACGGGGAGTTTGAATGATGCCATTCACTGGATTGACGTTTTGTCTCTGGAGTATAGTACGCAATCCACGTTTCATCTCCAGTCACAATGTGACTCAAAAAATTGTCACCATCCTTGTGGTAGCGCTCCAAAAAAGACAAAGAATGTGCTATTCGCTTTTGTTTGTGTTCTTCTGTCAACATTTTTGACACCCATCTCGCACACATTTTTTTGTAGTGAAGTTTGTCACTAACAATGTGATAAATTACCGACCTTGAAACTTGAGGGAATTTCTGATGAAGCTCGTCAATTGCGAAGCGCCTGTTTCGGCGGATTTCCTCATCAACGTTTTGTGTCAATTCTTCATTCATGACAGTTGGCCTTCCAGATCGTTCTTCATCATGAACATTTGTCTTCCCTTCATTGAAACGCCTACACCATTTACGCATATTACCATCATTAATTACACCTTCACCATAAACTTCAACAAGCTGCCGGTCAATTTCAGCAGGACGAACGTTTTTTGCATTCAAAAACCGAATAACGGCACGCACTTCACAATCGGCGGGATTACTGATAGACATGGCGACAAACTACGCAGTATAACCACACAACCAGCATTGGCAGAGACGTGAAACGTAATGGCGGTGTAGTGGAGGACCGGCCAAGAGTTGCTGACCTTGAACTGGCGTCACCTGACTGAATGCGCAATCGGTTCTTACTTAAAAAATGACCCTCGTACAAATAAATGTTGCCAACTTCAATTTACATACATAACAATTCCTAACAATTCCCAATTTGTTATTTTTATTAAAGGTTATGTAGT
Organism: Agrypnus murinus; assembly: GCA_929113105.1. Classification (NCBI taxonomy): domain Eukaryota; kingdom Metazoa; phylum Arthropoda; class Insecta; order Coleoptera; family Elateridae; genus Agrypnus; species Agrypnus murinus. The sequence goes on from OV816026.1 coordinate 147,076,518, forward strand.
AATACATCTAATAACAATCATAACAAATTGCAAATTAATTAATGACCTCAACAAGTAAATATGGATATGGAGTAGTTTACGAAAAATTACTTTAAAGTGATTCTCCTGGGTAGTAAAAACGTAAGTACTACTGTAAGGTTCTGTTACCTTAAAGAGTTAAACAATGGTTCCAGGCAGGTAGCAGGAACTTTCAGTACTACTGTAAAAATCTAAAAACTTTAAAGTAGCTTCAGCCAAGTTACTGTTACAATCATAATACCACTTTGAAATTGCAACGACTTTAAAGTAATTATACTAAGTGGCAATACCGTTCCATATCCTTTAAAAGTTACTTAGACGTAATGGAATTACATAGAGTTCCAATAAACAGTATAAATAACTACAGAATTACTAAAATATTCTGAATTGAAGTAATTAAACCTATAAAGTCATATATTCAGTTGTAGTTACGTAACAACTGCTCAATCAAAGTTCCGATCTCAGTTACTGCTACTTAGATGCTGCTTGGGATAATTACAGAGAGGTATTATCACGTAAATTATCAAAGTACTGTTATGTTGGCAACAGAGAAATTATATTCCTGGAAATCTTCACACTGTAGGCTTGGTACTACACCCTTTTTGCAAGCTTTCATTTTTTAAATTTTCTTAAATTTGCCAATAGGAAGTTATTATTTCTACTTTCTCTAGTAAAGCAAGAAAAATAAAATAATTTTTATAAAGCAAAGTAAAAACGTTCTCCTAACTACAAGAGAGAAACAGGCGATGGAAAATTATAATTTTTATTATGATTTATTTCCTCACACTTGTAGCAAATTCAAACTGCAACATATCCAAATTTGAAAAATTGTTGTTTTAATAATGATTACTGATAGATATAAAACTTACAGTTGTTGCGACATTATGGAATTTTTCAAAGATATTACAAATACTTAGGGATATGGACAAGAACGGATAGTTAGTAGTGGAAAATTAAACTAAATATAACACTTGAGGAAAATGAATTATCTGAAAAAAGACAATCTGGTGTTAAACAAAAACCTACCTCATACTCGCTGTGTTTTATTGATTTAACTCGATTTATAATCGGATTAAATTACATCAAAATTCGTTCTTGAAAATAACTATCAACAATGCACATTCAATTATACACTTTTACTATGAGAATAGTATCCATTTTTTGTTTGCAGATTAGTTTAATTGGAAACAATCACTTGTCAAAAAGGTTGTTGATTTATTGTATTCGAATTAAACCAAAACCAAGCGTGAAAAGCTAGGTGGTTTTAATTACATAAGTAGATAAGTGGAAGCGGGAGTTGGAAATTATAGATGGCTCGAGCCGCGTCTAAATTTGCAACTCATCCACCTTAACGACGGAATTTTGAATTTGAATCAACTAAATCAGACAAGTTTTGAAAATCTTGAATATTAGAAATAGTTATTTAGAAACAATTATCTTGCTTAATAAAATGATTTAAATAATTGTCCAGCTATAGTGTAGGTGTTAAGAAAAACTGCAAATAATTAATTTAAGGTCGTCGTCTCATCCCTGAACGCGTCTGTGCTATAATGGTCATTCACAAATTAAACCAAATGACGTATATAGAGTGTACTTGTGTGAAATATAAAAAATGCGCTGTGTCATCGAGCACAATTAGGATGCACTGAAGAAACTGTCCGAGATGGTATTTTTCAAAGGCAAACCAATCAGCTACTAGTTGAATTCTAAAGCGTCGTCCCAAGCTTCAAGTTCAAAACATTCATAATTGTTAGGAATGCAAATAATTACCTGACTTCAACTTTACTATTCCATCTAGCATTCTTTTTAATCCGACGGACGTTACAAATAACAAACGAAAAGTTTAAGTATACATTAAAAGAATTTAAATGAAAAAAATATATATCAAATGTACCAAATTTGGCACAAATTATATCATGTTGGTCAAAGAATATTAAAAAGAGTTACGATCAGATATGAGCTTAAACAAGAATAAAATAATAATCAGTTTGCGTTAAAGTGTTAAAACTTGAGTAAGCATTTCCTGTTTAAAACGAGCTTGTATAATTCATGTTCATGTCCGTTTGTCAGATTTTTCTTGAAATGGATGATCTATATTTCTTTAACTTAATTTTTATATTTTTGTAATATTTAAACGCCGTTTATCGCAATTTAAGAAAATTATATCTTATGCTACGAGGGGAGTTTTTTAAATTATCCAGCTAGCTATGAAAACAACAAGTTAGAGAACAGATAAAATTTTATTTTTCAACATAAGAACCATTAACACTAACACACTTATTCCAGCGTTTTTCTAATAACGCTATGCCTTCGAAAAAAAAACTCTTTTGGTAATTCTGCAAAATATAACTCCACAGCGTTTTCAAAGTCATCATTCGATAAAAAGCGACGCCCTCTCAAGTGTTTTTTGAGTTTTAGAAAAAGATAATAGTCAGAGGGGGCGAGATCGGAACTGTAAGGTGGATGTTGTAATTCCTCAAAGCCGCATTCATTGATTACTTCTTGAACAATTCGTGCTTTATGCACCCTGCAGTTGTCGCGCAGGAGCAGAGTTTTCTGAGGATAACCGTGGAGTCTTTTTTCGCGTATAGCCGCTTTCAAGTTCCTAATTGTGTCTTTGTAGACATTTCTCGTTATTGTAGTCCCTTTTGGCATATACTCAATTAAGAGAATCCCCTCTGCGTCCCAGAAAACTGTGGCCATCACTTTCCATGCAGAAAATTGCGTCTTCGCCTTCTTGGGAGGTGGTGAGCCCTTATGAATCCATTGCATGGACTCTTGTTTCGTAGGAGGGTTCCAGTGGTATACCCAGGTCTCATCCCCGGTTATAATTCTATAGACGAAGTCATCATCTTCCGATAAAGCAGTCAAATTCTCCTCGCAAATCTGTCGTCTACACAGTTTGGAGGACTGAGCAGCCTGGAAGTCCATCGTGCCGACACTCATTCCCAAATCTTCGTGTAGAATTCTAAAAACACTCGTTTCTGATATTCCCATTTCTCTAGCAATAACTGAAACTTTTACTCGGGGGTCAGTCAACACCAATTCTTCAACTTTGTTGATGATTTTTTTAGTTCGTGCTTCCACACTTTGGATCATCATGAATGGATTCCCTGTCCCATTTAAACTGCTTGCACCAATAGTTGATTTGGAAATAGGACGAACTATTTTCTCCATATACTTCCACCATTCTCTCATGGATATTCTTCGGGCTACTGCCTTCTTTCGTTAGAAATTTCATGACGCTTCTCTGTTCAAGCTTCAAAACATCTTTTCGCTTCTTTAAACTGATATATATAAATGACAAATGTTAAGCTTTTGGAATCAAACTTGGAGATGACACTATAAAATGTCACAGCAACTTGACATAAGAAAATTGTCGCGGTAGTATATTGTTTTCATAGCTAGGTAGATAACTTAAAAAACTTCCCTCGGAATTAACATAATAATTTAATTGTTGTTAAAACAGAATTTCTAAATTATTAAGTCCTAGGAAATCGACCGTTCCACATATCCGCATAATAGCCATAAAACGCTTCCAAAATACAACACCTTGGTTTTATTTGGTTCTGCTTAATCTTATTTTTAAGGCAGTAGCTTAAGAACTTTTTAGAAGAAGTAGTTGAGAACCCTTGGAATATGTTATCTCTCTAACTTTCTTTGAAAATATTTAATAAAGCACAAAACGGTTCTTCAGCGTTTAATTAATTTATTAATAAATTAACAAAAATTGTAGGAACAGAAACTACCACTACGCTATTTACAATAGGTATCATCTATAAATATTATTAATTTACTTTAATAAACTTAATTAGTTTATGATACAATTTATATCGATTATTTATTCTTGAACATGGTTATGTTTCATAGATTGAAGTCTCACCCCCTGAGGTGATAGCAGCTAACCTAAAAGGGAAAAAAAGGAAAAGCGCTTGCGCTATTGTACATTAGTTCTTTTTCAATAACACTATAATTATGTAAAGTTTTACCTTCCTATTGTCAATTCTGTTGTTGGTGATGTCAACGTGACAATAATTTAACGTGGCGGTAAATTCAAACCGTTCTCAATCATTTCGGATCACCCTATATTGTAGAGATATCGAAGTTGAATTATTGTGTTTAGCTTTCTTAAATTGAAAAACTTTAAGCTTCCATTCTTCTTCTTATGTTGCTTATCCGTTCCGGATGTTGGCCATCATAATGGCGATTCGTTTACTGCAGCTCTGAAGAGAACCACTGTTGCTGTATTAAACCACGTTCTTATGTTTTTTAACCACGATATCCATCGTCTTCCTGGTCCTCTTTCCGTCCACTTCAACTTGTAGAATAAGCTATAGTAATTCATATCGTTTCCCACTTCTCATAATATGTCCAAGGTATTATAGATTGCGTGTTTTATCGTTACGAGAAGTTCTTTTTCTTTGCCAACTCTTTCAAGCGCAGTGTGATTAGTAATATGGTCTGTCCAGGGTGTTTTTAAGATACGCCTGTTTAGCCACATCTCAAATGCTCCAATTTTTTTGCAAGCAGCTTCCGTCAGAGTCCAAGACTCGACTCCGTATAATACTATCGCAAAGATATAACACCTTAGTGGTCTAATTTTTGTTGCCACGGAGAAGTCATAGCATCTGAATAGTTTTGACATTCTTATAAATGCGGCTCTTGATTTTTCTATTCGGCATTTGATATCCAACGAACGATCCCATTTTTCATTTATCGTTGTTCCCAGGTATAGGTATGTTTCCACTCTTCGATTGTGCGTTGTAAGTTGTCTATATGATTGTTCGTCTTAGACATTAACATGTATTTAGTTTTCTTTATGTTTAGTGATATTTCATAACTACTGCTGACTCTTTCAATTCTGTTTACTAGTTCTTGTAGATTTTCTAGACTGTCAGCAAACATCACTTATCGTCAACATACCTAATATTGTTTATAGATTCACCATTTATTTTTATGCCGACGTTGATATCTTCTAACGCATCTTGAAATATTCGATCTGCGTAGATATTTAATAGTACAATGCTTATAAATGAAGTTTGGTTCCAGTATAGGTTTGTGCTTATCCTCAGATCTGTATCCTATAGCCCAGTTTCTTTTTCAGTATCTCGATGAGTTTACAGTCTCGTACGTTATCAAAACCGTTTGATAATCTGTAAAGCATGCAAAGATATCACAGTCAACATCTCTACATCTTCGAGAGACCTGAATACTAAATAGTGCTTCCCTTGTTCCCATCGCGTTGCGAAACCCAAATTGTGTTTGGCTGATATGTTCTTCGCATATCCTGTATATTTTCTGGCATATAATTTTCAGGAAAAGCTTTAGGAGTGCTAAGGCTTCTGGTACGGAAATCACTGCAAGATTTGGCGCTTGGCTTTTTGGGTAGTAATTTAAAAGTAGATTTCAGCCAAAATTTTGGTATTCTTCCGCTGTCGTATATTTTGTGGGAGACTTCCATCCAACCCTAAGTTAATTAATTTAATAAATGCATTTATGAATATTGTTAGGTACGGGCGATTTACCGTCTTTGAGTTGCGATATCGTCTTCGTAACTTCATTCGTTGTTATTGCTAGCTTATCTGGGTTTCCGAACTCGAGCGGCTGTCTTGGTCTATTACTTATAATCAAAGAGTTCCGTTATATATATTTTTCATTCATGCATTTTTTTCAGCTTTAACCTATCACCACGATCATCATATTAACTTTGACCTCTTGTAGCTCCCTAACCAAAGGATAGGGGACATTCATTCATTTAAGATATTTTTCTAAAAGTGACAACTTCTCCTGAACGTAAAAGCGTTAACCAAAATCTATGAAAAATATAATATCTTAAAAACATCCACGTGGTGGATATGTGCTCATAACTAATTCGTTCTTTAAAAATATACTTAAATTGGAGAATTATTTATAACTCAATAATAATAATCCCTACATAAAGAAACGTATGGATAATAGTTGTAGAACACATAATTTCTTATACATTTAGAATTTTTATAATTTTCGTCTAGTTGTTACCACTTGGAGGGCATCGAAAGTAAAACTATCGTTCACATTAAAAATTCACAAAGCATGGGATAAGCTTTATTGAATAACAACAATAAGATGTCAGCGATAACAAATTCTGTGGTTTACAAAATTAGTTCGCCTGTTTATTTACCATTTCTCAATTAGAAGTAAAGATTCGGAAAATAGGCTAGTTTAGTAACGAAGTGGCGAGATAGATGTAATACGACACATATGAATAGGTGAAAGTTAAAAGGAAGTCAAAACAAAACTACTATTAAATCCAAAATCATAGCAGTTACAAGACAAGTATCTGGATAATATAGGTGACATGCCAGATAAGCCAAGAAATCGTCATTTGAAATTTTATAATACCTTGCGTCAAAAGTTGTTATTTTGGATAAAATTAAAGCTATGTAAAATTTGTTTGTAAAATATTGGCATCTTGAGAATGAGTAAGAATGAAAACGCCCACGAAGTCCTTTTAAAGACATCAAAATTTTAAAATTATTAACCGTGACAGATATGTACTCAGAACTATCACATTGAACCTAAATAAAAAGAAATACACTTTTTTCGATTCTTATTAATAACTGGAAAATGGTAACCTTTACGTAAAAGTTGTAAAACAGAAATTTTCTAACTCTTTATTATTTTTTTAATCGGCGTCTAAAGATATTGAGGGTAAATAGTTGTTCACACTAGAAATTTGTAAAACATGGGAAAAATTGCCATTTATTGAACACTTTGGAAAATTTAAAACAAATTAAAAGAGGACCCCGCAGAATCTTTATGGGAAATGGATCTCAGCCAAAATTCTTAAAACTTTGCTAAATGATAGTCCCTAATGTGTAGATCAAAAGCGTCAACGGCCAAGTCCAAAAAACTATAGTTTTCGAATTACATCTGTTTGAAGTCGAATAAGAATAATGCAAGCAAAAGTTGTCAATGTATGTATATTTCAAATATGAACAGAATTACAATTAGAATAAGCGCACAACTTTACGGTCTAGGACATTTGAACGCAGCCGTTTAGGCGCAGCAATATCGGCGCGGCCGTTTCAGTGCGAGGACAGTTTGGCGCCGGAGACTTCGGTGCAATGACACTTCGGCGGAGGTCCACTTTGGCGCCGGGACACTTAGGAGCAGGCACACTTTGACGAAAGACAGTTCGGAGCATGTAAATTTTTCAGCGGCAAATTAGGGTAAAACTTTCGGAGATCTTTAAACAAAACGTTTTTTCTGGACCATTAGTCTAATTTTTTGGGACAAGCTACTCTATTATCAGAGTAACATTTTTTTTATTTATATGTACAGACATACACCTTCTTAATTCCAGAATTTCGCTTGGGTTTGGCTTTGGAACTGGGACACGTATTTATCAGTAGTACGATATTCAATGTTAATATCAATTTTCCTATGTCGTTTAATTGTTTTATAAAATTAATTCTTAATTTTATCAAATTAAATTTTTATTACAAATTATTCCCTTATGCGGAGATTTGCAGAAGAATTTTGATTTTAATGTTTTAGTAGCTTAGAAAAATGGATTTTTCTTAAATCTGGCAGTACATACGAGCATTTGTGATTGACAAATATTGAGTTTTGTTTTCATCATGCTGTATTTATCGAATACTATATTTAATCTATCATACTGTATTTATTACCTGTAAGTACCTACATATTTTGTTCATTACAGTAATACTAGACAATTTCTCACGCCGAAGTGTCCCGCGCCGAAGTGTCCCGCGCCGAAGTGTCCCGCGCCGAACGGCCCCGCCGAAATGTCCGCGCCTAAATGGCCGCGCCCAAATGTCATGCTCCGACCATGTTATAAGTATATATTTGGAAAGTTGAATTATTTACCTACATTTTATAAAACTAATAATAATAAAACTTATAATATGTACATTATAATAGTACTACAGTATCATACGCAGCAGTTCAAGTTGAGAAAACTCTAGGGTATGTGTATTTGTTTCTTATTTGTAAAGTTTTGCCAGTTTTTTAAGTTGTTAATTATCAGTAAAGAGCATACGATTTTCTATACTGTTGTGAAGTAGAAATTTTTTATTTTTTATGTTTTGGATTCTCGCGGAACTAGATTATAGAAACGGGGTACTAACAAGTAAGGCGATCTTGTACTAATAAATTGTTTTTAGGGCTGAATGGGCGTTGTATATTGCTAGCATTTCTGGTATTGTCGGTATCATTAAGATCGATTCTATTTATTATTTTTATGCAAATAAGAATACATTTCTTAGCAAAAAGTTGCCGTGTATATATATACACACTTTCGCATTCATAAACAGACTTCTTGGGATCCTGGGAAGGTCTTACTCCTTTGTCGTTTAATGAAAATACATAATAAGTACTAAAATAAGAATTAATACAACAAGGATAAGGAATATAAAAGATAATAAAAATAGTTTTTTGTAGCTTCGTCCGATTTCATTAATTTTGCAGACCCCAAAATAGGCCAGAATGTAACCGTTCGTTACCGGCATAGGTCGACAACATCTAGGAATGTTTAACTTTTTTCGGATGGTTAACCACTTTTACTAACTTTATAAAAGTCAAACAGAGATATGAAATTTTAAATTCAAATGTTTTTGTTGTTAGTCGTTATCAACATGAAAACAAAGAAAAACCCTAACAGCACATGTCTAAAGAATAAATCAACTTAATCTAAGAAATTTCTGCAGAAGTCAACACAAAATAATTCATGGATGACGTGCCCAGAACCAATTATCATAATATTTGCTCATTTTAGATATAATTCACTCACACTAAAATATTTAATAAGCAGATATATGCAATTTTAACTACCCGATTGAATGGTTGCACAAATGCACAACCTCAAAATAAAAATCTTGATAAATTTTTTCCATATGAAAATAAATTTAGTTTATTTAAAACTAACATACACACTAAAACTCTTTAAGCAAATAAAGGATATGTGGAAATCGTAATTTTCATAGAAATTAGATAATTTTTTCTTTTATATTGGCGATGTGGATGTCGTTAATGTATTTTTTCAGCTTAATAAAGTTTAGTTCAATTTCAAAGATAGAAATCATCTGCAACAGACAGAATATGTTGTTTTGAGGAAGTATGCAAATGTAAATATAACTTAGCTTGATGAAATTTAGTTCAAACATTATTTTCATATTAACGATAGATACCTTCATTTTGCAGTTTTTTGAATTTCATAATTTTTAAAGCAGTTGCCTAGATTGTCTTAGTGGAAATTTTTAAAGTAGCATTATCACCATATTTTGTTATTGAGCTGCGCATTTCAAACGTTCAGTTGAATTATGTAAAATGGCTTGTAAGTCAAAGTTTTCGACATCTAAATAGATTCGAATAGTGTTATTAAGGATTTAATATTTATATTTATAAAGAAAGGAATATGTAAAAAGTTGTTTTTATATAATTAAGTAATTTTTTAGTTTTAAGAAATTGTGATCTCATCGACATTTAATTGTAAGATTAATTCTATTTTTCGACCTAGGTGTTGCATATCATTGAATTCAGAATTTTACTTTATATAAGTTTATCTAATCAGTTTTTACACTAACAAAAATTTAAAAAATATTATTGAGTTATGAAAATTAAAAAAGTTAAGATTCTTCGTTTTTTAGAATTTTTTAAAGAATTCGTTTGTTTTAGTAAATAGTAGAAAAAGGGAATACATTTTTGATTAAATAAGTAGCAATTTAATAACAGAGAAACAAGGTGCGTTTCTAGTTGCTTCTAATATTGAAATTTGTGAGATTAGCTTTGATCATTGGTTATGTTAAAAAATTTAAAGTTATGTGAAATGTCAATATTAGAAAAATTTTATTAAAGTGAATTTTGATATAAAGTTGTTCTTCAATTAAAAATACTGTTAGTTTTAAATTTAAAATTTTAATTTAAAAATGATTTTGTGATTTTTATTTAACCTTTAATTTTCCTTTAATTTGACTGTTGGAAGGTAATGTGTTGAAAAATAATGCAATAATAGAGAATTGGAAATATTAAACTCGCTGGACCATATTTAAATCTCACTATTAAGTTAATAACGTGTTTAATTGACATGGTGACCAATTCTAATCTTTTTCCACCTATTAGAATGAGATAAAGCTATCGTTTTTCTTGTTGATTTTAATTAGAACTTTAGTTAGAGACACCTTTAATCATGGCATGTGAATATGTCCCATTATATTTAGATTATTATAAGGTCAGGTATGCACCTTTACGGCTACCCGATACAACGGTGACCGCGGACACTAAGCCGACCCTTAAAATAAATTTTGCTACTGTACACTTCGCCGACTGTGAATAATACGCTGACCGGGCAAGGTGTCCATTGCTTGCGGTCGGCGTAGTATCTACGGTCGGCAAAGTGTCCAATACCACCAGTCGATAACCTCTCTGTTATTAAATTGCTACTTATTTAATCAAAAATGTATTCCCTTTTTCTACTATTTACTAAAACAAACGAATTCTTTAAAAAATTCTAAAAAACGAAGAATCTTAACTTTTTTAATTTTCATAACTCAATAATATTTTTTAAATTTTTGTTAGTGTAAAAACTGATTAGATAAACTTATATAAAGTAAAATTCTGAATTCAATGATATGCAACACCTAGGTCGAAAAATAGAATTAATCTTACAATTAAATGTCGATGAGATCACAATTTCTTAAAACTAAAAAATTACTTAATTATATAAAAACAACTTTTTACATATTCCTTTCTTCATAAATATAAATATTAAATCCTTAATAACACTATTCGAATCTATTTAGATGTCGAAAACTTTGACTTACAAGCCATTTTACATAATTCAACTGAACGTTTGAAATGCGCAGCTCAATAACAAAATATGGTGATAATGCTACTTTAAAAATTTCCACTAAGACAATCTAGGCAACTGCTTTAAAAATTATGAAATTCAAAAAACTGCAAAATGAAGGTATCTATCGTTAATATGAAAATAATGTTTGAACTAAATTTCATCAAGCTAAGTTATATTTACATTTGCATACTTCCTCAAAACAACATATTCTGTCTGTTGCAGATGATTTCTATCTTTGAAATTGAACTAAACTTTATTAAGCTGAAAAAATACATTAACGACATCCACATCGCCAATATAAAAGAAAAAATTATCTAATTTCTATGAAAATTACGATTTCCACATATCCTTTATTTGCTTAAAGAGTTTTAGTGTGTATGTTAGTTTTAAATAAACTAAATTTATTTTCATATGGAAAAAATTTATCAAGATTTTTATTTTGAGGTTGTGCATTTGTGCAACCATTCAATCGGGTAGTTAAAATTGCATATATCTGCTTATTAAATATTTTAGTGTGAGTGAATTATATCTAAAATGAGCAAATATTATGATAATTGGTTCTGGGCACGTCATCCATGAATTATTTTGTGTTGACTTCTGCAGAAATTTCTTAGATTAAGTTGATTTATTCTTTAGACATGTGCTGTTAGGGTTTTTCTTTGTTTTCATGTTGATAACGACTAACAACGACTTTTATAAAGTTAGTAAAAGTGGTTAACCATCCGAAAAAAGTTAAACATTCCTAGATGTTGCCGACCTATGCCGGTAACGAACGGTTACATTCTGGCCTATTTTGGGGTCTGCAAAATTAATGAAATCGGACGAAGCTACAAAAAAACTATTTTTATTATCTTTTATATTCCTTATCCTTGTTGTATTAATTCGTATTTTAGTACTTATTATGTATTTTCATTAAACGACAAAGGAGTAAGACCTTCCCAGGATCCCAAGAAGTCTGTTTATGAATGCGAAAGTGTGTATATATATATATATATATATATATATATATATATATATATATATATATATATATATATATATAAATTTTAGTTGAAATTAATTTTTGTTAAGTTGAATAATGATTTTACATTAAATAATATTTAGAATGCAAATTCATATAGAAAAAGTCATCGACTCTGCTGGGACTCGAACCCAGGACCCTGGTTCCTGGGTTCGAGTCCCAGCAGAGTCGATGACTTTTTCTATATGAATTTGCATTCTAAATATTATTTAATGTAAAATCATTATTCAACTTAACAAAAATTAATGTAACGAACGGTTACATTCTGGCCTATTTTGGGGTCTGCAAAATTAATGAAATCGGACGAAGCTACAAAAAAACTATTTTTATTATCTTTTATATTCCTTATCCTTGTTGTATTAATTCGTATTTTAGTACTTATTATGTATTTTAAAACTTAACAAAAATTAATGTAACGAACGGTTACATTCTGGCCTATTTTGGGGTCTGCAAAATTAATGAAATCGGACGAAGCTACAAAAAAACTATTTTTATTATCTTTTATATTCCTTATCCTTGTTGTATTAATTCGTATTTTAGTACTTATTATGTATTTTCATTAAACGACAAAGGAGTAAGACCTTCCCAGGATCCCAAGAAGTCTGTTTATGAATGCGAAAGTGTGTATATATATATATATATATATATATATATATATATAAATTTTAGTTGAAATTAATTTTTGTTAAGTTGAATAATGATTTTACATTAAATAATATTTAGAATGCAAATTCATATAGAAAAAGTCATCGACTCTGCTGGGACTCGAACCCAGGACCCTGGTTCCTGGGTTCGAGTCCCAGCAGAGTCGATGACTTTTTCTATATGAATTTGCATTCTAAATATTATTTAATGTAAAATCATTATTCAACTTAACAAAAATTAATTTCAACTAAAATTTATATATAATTAATTTCCTTTCGGAATGATTAAAAATAATCTAGATACTTTGAATATTGATGTTGTTGTCATGCGACTTGCTGATCTTCATTAATAATATTCAAAAAAAAAAAAAAAAAAAATATCTAGTTACTTTGTATGTCTGCTTAAACATCAAATTCATATGGAAAATTTCTCGCTATGCTGGTAGTCGTACTCTGTAGCTCAGTTGGTAGAGATACCACCTAGACAGTGGAGGGTCCTGGGTTCGAGTCCCAGCAGAGTCGATGACTTTTTCTATATGAATTTGCATTCTAAATATTATATATATATATATATATATATATATATATACACGGCAACTTTTTGCTAAGAAATGTATTCTTAATTTGCATAAAAATAATAAATAGAATCGATCTTAATGATACCTACAATACCAGGAATGCTAGCAATATACAACGCCCATTCAGCCCTAAAAACAATTTATTAGTACAAGATCGCCTTACTTGTTAGTACCCCGTTTCTATAATCTAGTTCCGCGAGAATCCAAAACATAAAAAATAAAAAATTTCTACTTCACAACAGTATAGAAAATCGTATGCTAAATTTCAGTCTATCATCTAAATCAAGGTCATTCTGCAAATCTACAATAGTTTTCCTATTAAACTTATAAACTAATTCATTCAAAGATAAATCATCCTTATATCTACAAGAAGAATTTAACACTTTTAATAAAATATTATTGTCTATACGTGTTGTTCTAACTTTTATAGCCTCGTCCAGGACTTCTTCGACAAAACATTCGTAATTGCGATGCATAATTTTAATACTATCGATATTTTTCCATAAAAAGGTTTTCATCATGTATAATCTCCCTAGACTTAATTGGGAAATGTAAAGTTCAAAACCTTTAGTTTTCGGAACAAATTTGAGACATTTGTTTCCTACACTATGAAGCGTGTAATGGACCAATACGTGTCCATCGACCTCGTTGTGTTTCAGACATCCCAAGATGTACGAAGAATCCTCCATAAATTCTTTAAATGAGTCTTCGTTAAATTGCACTCCTTGATCAACGCCTTTCTTCAAGATTCTTATACACACATCAAAATTCTTGTCCAGTCCAAGATGTAAATATTTGGAACCACTGTTGTTTAACGGCAACTGTATTTCACAAAGAAGTCTTGACTTCTCGTAGTTTAAAATTTTTTCATCATCGTCATCTATAACTTTTACATCTTTTGTAGATTTTTTAAAAATTTTGTTCAGCTGAGACGAATCACACTGTACACTATACGGTTCCCATCTATTATGTTCAACAGCTTTGTAGAATGTCATGGATAAGCAGCAGCAACACAGTCGAATCGTGACTAAATAAGTAGGCCTGTTACTTCTGCTACTTATTACCTTCTGAAGGGGGATGGAGGAAATCATTAAAACGTCCATAATACAACGGCTCAACAGGTTTCTACTTGTCTCAACTTATTGGATCCTGTTTGCATAGTATTCGTAGTCGGCGTAATTACCCGTAGGCATGGAATCATACGTAGCGTCCTACATAGTATGATTATTCTGTTAAGACGACGTGGGAGCATAACATAAACCGCTTGTACCTATTCCTGTCTCTCCGATTGTATAATATAAATTATAATCCATTAGGATCATGTACTCCATATTTTCAAGAATATTTGCGTTTTCACCATATAGGATTAATTTTTATCTCTAATTTATATATGAGGCGTTTTGTATAGATATTTCACGATAATTTATTGTCATATACTGTCTTTGAATATTCTAAAACAGATAAAGCTATCCGTGTTAGGAATTTTTAAATAACGAAATTTTTATTGAATCATCTAAGTGGTGCAGTGAAGCTCGCTAGCAGAGCTCAGCAATATACATTTCCTTAAGGTTTTTCCCTTCACTGTAAAATTTATTTATCAGGTAGTATATTATTTTTCATACTTCATAATGGCATCCTATAACGTCATCGGGATAACAGATGGTCGAATCAATCAGAGCGTTCTTCAAAGATGTTTGCCAGCCAACAACGTAACAATGATTTCTTGTCTAACCATCTAACAGGGTGGACTCTGCCATTTTTGTTTCAAGACTGTTTCTAGCCTAAGGATGTATAGCCCGGGGTTAATTAATTAATTGAGGTTGACCTGTGAAACATTATGTTAACGTTCAGTCAGGCTTTGGCCTTGATATCCTTGATTGTTATCGAAAAAGGATAAAGGGTCAATAACCTGTAGGCATATGTTAATTAGGCGGAATGAAGATATCAAACAATTTTAAGACAGCATCCACAATAAGACTCTTTTTTGATAATGCTATAGTGTTACACCATCTGATTTAATGGGGGACATCTTCATGTCTGTTAATATTTAAACGGGTAGGTAGTTTTGAATTATATCATCCCCAATTACTATAATAGTGACTTTAATAGAAATAGAATACATCTCCGTGTACAACAGATAATAAATACAATATAATAGAAAATAATTCAACAGCTTTTATGGATAATTTAGAAAATATCACTTCAGTTAGAAACCGCCTCAGAGACCTAAATCAGCTTAATTTTTTTTAACATTTAATCCATAGAATAACTGGAACATATTTTGTATAAAAATACTTCTATTAAAAAAAAGTTCTATGCATTTTCAACATTATAAATATTTTATACAGTTACGTATTTCATCGGTAATGTGATCTGCATCCTGTTGCTATTTACTGGAAAACGAACGCATAGATTAGGTTTATAAAGCTTTACACAGGGCGCAATTTAACAAACAAAATAATAATTAAGTTGATTCTATAGCAGGTCTTTATATCTAATTTAAATTACTAATCACGTATGCATCTCTTGAACTAGTCATAAAATATATTTATATCCTAATAGACATCATGCAATATCTTAGGGGGAAAGCTGTTTCAGCTGCATCGTCAATTTTATTTTAAATAACGCCGTTCTTGAAATATAATATACCTGCCTTAAAAAGATTCTGCATTTAATTTACAGTTTAATTTAATGAACGAATTTACAGTTCAAACACAACAAGGTACGAATCAATATTAGATAGTGGCATAGTATATGTTAACATTTAGTATTATATATAATTATATATATTTGTCATGATCTGTCTACATAGGAATAATAATAATAAGGCAAAGCATAGAGTTAAATTAAATTGTATTACGCTCAAGGCATAACACCGTCCGTCTTTAGTCTGTATATACAGGTCGCAATTAGGATTTTTAGCATAGATCAGCTAGTGATACAATCATCCATAAAAGATGTTGAATTATTTTCTATTATATGCTTTAACTGTGTGTTTTTAAATTGACCGACAAATTCAGAATATATGTTAAATTCTTTCTATATTGTACTAAAACGGTTTTGTTAAAATGAAAAAGGTTTAAAGTGTTTAAAATGTAGTATTTTTCTCAGGTAGAAAGGTCCCTTCATCAGGACTACATGCAGTGTTGTTTCTAAAGAATGCATATAGCTTAAGGCTAATATTATGCAGATATTTCAATACGTTATGAGCGTATCGTTCAATAAGTTATACGAGGAGAAAACTCGACTGCAATCGGCAACCATATTGTACAATGGCAAATGATAAACAAAGCAGGTAATAATAGGACTTCGATCTTTTTAATTTATACATTTTATTACTACACTTTATTCAAACATTTTTCTAGATTTCTTAACAGACCCTGTTACATAAGCCTTAACTATCGAATATATTTTCGTATTTTGTGTATATATATATATATATATATATATATATATATATATATATATATATATATATATATATATATATACAAAATACGAAAATATATTCGATAGTTAAGTATATATAGTAGATATATATAGTAAATGCTTATACTTTTAAATAACAATGTCGTCTGGGGTAGGATTAAAGATGACGAAAATATGAATTATACAAGATATCGTAATTTTTATTATTATTTTAAGGGAATCTTTTATTTTTACTGTACATTTTAAATGTTCCAGGATTAGTACTTGCTATCGTGCCTCAGGTAGTCAGACCGACCTTTTTGGGGTATAGTGATGCATTTTAATCTGATAATTATATCGATTTCAAGTTTACAAAAGCCGTCTTTAAAGAAGTTTGAAAAGATTATATATTGATGAAAAGGAGATAATTTTTACAGAAAAGAACCATTCAAAACTACCTGTTTTGGGATTCGAAGCAGGTAGATAAAAACCACATATTTCTAGTGATTTGGAGGTCAAATCGTGCTTTTTTAAAAGAATGCAGGCATAGCCTCAAGGTGTATGTTTCCCTTTTGTCGTCGAGATCCAGATATTTGAGTTCAGTTTATTTTGGTACGTGATACAGTATAGTTGTATTATATTTTTTGTTGTAACAATTAGTTTAAAGTTTAATAATAAGGACCGGTTTTAAATTTAAAAGATGATTAGTGTATATTCCTTCTTGGTGAGAGGTAGTTAAGGTGTTGTTATCCGTTTTAATTTAAAGTGATATATGACGCAAAGGGTAAGTCTATATATTTTCTACATTAGAACTAGTTTTTTTCTCTTTTTTAAATAGTTAATTCAGCAGGTGATAATAATACATATTAGTGTTAGAAACCAGTCCGATCCCTGAACGTGATTCAAGAGCCTGTATTTATTAATGTAATTTTCTTAACATGGAGATCCGAAAGCCCTTTACGAAGGGTAGTTACTGACATAGATGTATCCATTAGTCGAGCTTGCAAAACTCGTTGATATCATTGATGATTGTTGGTTTCTTTAAATTCCATGATTTCGTTGGGTAGAAAGTTTCATTAGAATACAACGGTCTTGTTCACGTGGTTAGTCCGCTGTGAAATATAAAATTCAAGGGCGGGAAATCCATTATGGCTACTTCAAGAATGACAAATTCAAAATTTTAAACGTTTTATCGAACTGTTGCCTGTCGTCGTTGCATGATTTAAGGACCTTTGTTGAGTTAATTGAAACCGCGTGACGGGCTTCGATCCCTACTGATAGCCAAAGTTACTAGATTAGAGAGGGATATATACGAAAAAGTTACCGAGAGAGAGAGAGAGAGAGAGAGAGAGAGAGAGAAAGAGAGAGAGATAGCTAAATAAATAATATATTTAAACATTGATGTTTCATTTACTAGCATGATTAAGGGAGAAGGGCGACTATATAAAAGGTAGATCGTTATCGGCGAGAGAGAGAGAGTACACGAAAGGTAGAAACATAATTTAATTCCTGTCTGGCATTATTATTTCTTCTAGAAAAGGTAGAAAGAGTACAGTGTGCGTGAGAGAGAAAGGTAGCAGAACTTGTAGGTAATAGTGGTAGTAGCGAGAGACAGCGAGAAGGAGAGATAGCTAGGTACGCAAGACATTAAACGCTAGGGGTAGGGATAAAAGATGGCCGAAGCAACCAGAACGTATTCCAAGATGATCGCCTATGGTAGGGAAAAAGATGGCCTAACCATTCAGAACGTTTTTCAAGATGACCGACCGACCATCTGGGTATGGATAAAAGCTATCGATCAATCAGATCATGAATGAGCGTGTTTACGAGGTATTCATACTAACGCGACATCTATTACCAAATATCCGTAAATTGTTAGGCGATAATACAGATTTCTTCTTTGAGAGAAAGAGAGGTAGCAAGGTACGCAGGACAGCGAGAAGCAGAGAGAGAGAGAGTTTCCGTTTAGTGAAAGGGATAAAAGATGATCAATCCAATCCCAGAGCTAAAAATTCAAGGGTGGGAAATGTAAGATGTCGACTTCAAAATGACAAATTTCATAATGAAATACCATTGTATGTAAAATTATATTAGGGTTGTAAGGGATACCAAGAAATACGCACTGGAAATGTTTCATTGATCGGTTGTGAAAGAGAAAAATGTAGCTAATTAATATATCAACTATATGATCAAACAATCTCTCGACGTAAATATTATATTAGAAATTTTACAATTTATATAATGGTAGAGATAGATAGAGAACTGACGGGTCGTTTATATCGAGTAAGTCCGTGATTTGCGTTTAAAGCTGAATTTCAAATTTTTAATGCTGGATCAGTTATCTTAAATAATTATTACTATATGTAATTATCTTATTAATGACGATAATTATTTGAGAAATCGGTGAAATTTATTAACGTAATCGATAATACAGATTTCTTCATGACGACCTCTAGTAGTAGTAGTAGTACATAGTTTGTCGGTATTCCTTCATAGCGCCATCTCTTAGATGCATGTATGTTGTCGGTAATACAGTTTCCCGTCATGGATTCATAGGGTGTGGTAAAATGACGCCCGAAGTTCCAAAATGGCGCTCGTCCATTCAGAGAACAGTAAGCGTTTTCAAAATGGCCGCTGTCAACCAATCAGAGAATAGTAGGCGTGTCATCCAAGATGGCGTCGACTAATCAGAGAGAAGTAGGCGTGTCAACAGGAGTGGGGATAGCCAATCAGAAGCAAGGGGAGGAGCCATGCCATTGGCATGCCAAATGGCATGTCAATTTCCGTCTGCCTCAGATTGTCTATTTTTTTATTTTTGTTATTTGTTTTAAATTTCTTCACTGCGTGTATACTATAACTTTCTTCACACAACAAAATCCCATTAGTCTAAATAAATGTATTAATGAATTGATACGTATTGCTTTTGTCCTGTCTTATTTTGAGAAAGTCAATATATATCTGCACTCTATTAAAGTATTTTTTAGTCTTTACTGTTTGAGCCAATGGTGTCATAATCGTGGAGTACTTACCATGTTTAGTTTTCTTGTATTTTATACCAAATTTTTTTTCGTACTGCGTATTGTCTAAACATTCTATACCTATTTATTTGTGTTCTTTCTTTTTCATAATTATTTATTTTCTTTCGTTCTTATAAGTGAACATCTAAATATTTTCCTATATATTTCTTAATACCTTCTAATGTATTTCGTTTGGCCATTGTGAATTGTTGAACTAATCCCGGAGAAATAGATCTGTATCAAGTCGGATTATACACAATATATCCTCTCAAAAAAAGGAATCATAAATCCAAAACTACATTTTATAATTAAATTCATTTTAATATAAACTATCTCTTAATAAGTAGGTAAATACTTACCTTTGTATATAAATGTCGGTAAGTAAATCTAAAATACTAGATAATAACTGACAATAATACATCCGTGTGATATCAGAATGTCAGCAACTCCCACATTATTTTCCGTGGTAAAGTTCCTCTATACAAAGGATTCAATTCTGCGACATTCTGCAAAAACGATCTTCATTAAGCAAAAAAACTATAAGAACAATAATAAAGATCAAAGTGGTAGGATAATTTAAAACGTTCATAAATAATACGGTAAATACGACAGGTTTGCTTTAAAAACGAATCAACATTAATTACGATTGAGAAGACGTCTTATGCGGAAAAATAGTTTTATAAATTACAAAATCAATCACGTATTCTGACAATTAATCACTTCTTTACTTGACCTGCGGGTGTAATAATTTATCTTGGCAAAAAATATAGGTTAATTTTTCTAATCAAACAGTCAGTGTATTTTTGCTTACGTTAAGAGAATTAAAAAGAAAACATTTCATCTCACTATAAACTGTAGTATAGCCTATAAAAGAAACAATGAAATAACTTTAAACCATTGATTAATTAATGTTTGATATCCATTTATCTTTCTGTTTACAACAGGTTCTACTATGTAATTACAATTAATATTGTAGTATAACATTGCAGGACTTGGAATAAAATTAGTCTTTTCCGTTCCGTTTTTTTTTTGTTTCTTAGTTTCCGAAAATTTCTGAATCGATCGAATCTTTGCAATTGTTGGTTAAAAGCATTAGGTCCAGAATTACAAATAGTACAAATACATTTAAATATATGGAATATAAGCTCACTCCATAATTGGAACTGACTGGAACCTATGATGTCCTAAAGTGGTCCTGACCGATCTGGTAACCAACCAACAAATAATTTAGATACGTATAATAATAATGGTAAGTGCTTATTTATGGTCATATTCATAAAAAAAGTAGAAAGGATATAGGTAGGTAGGTAACAGGCCAGGTAATGCTGCATATTATTTTGTACACTCCGTTTCCTTAGAGAAAGGAACAGCTCGTCGTCGTGCGCATGCACGAGTATATGTAGGTGAGAATATAATTCACGTGTCACATGGTACATTTTTTATTCATTTCATTGGTGAAAGTACAAAAACAAACTCGCAGAATAGGCTATCAAATCGATGATAATTCTATCACCGCATGTTGGCTGTCACCTGTTTTTAATAAATAAAATTGTTTACTGTCAAAGTGACAGAAAGTTTCAGTGTTTATTTTCTTTCAACGTTCATTATATTCTCTCACCAAATATAACACGTGTTATGATTAATCAACGATGATACCACTCGTTAAAACCTTTAGAAAATTGAACTCGTGCTTCGCACTCGGTCAATTTTCGTCGGTTTTAACTCGGGCTATCACCGATGATAATCATAACACTAGTTATATTATCCCCGAGAATAACATAGGGTGTTGATGTGTCTGTCATCTACTCTAAGGTAGCGGGTCTTTACAAACACGCACTCAAGGTCAAAAACAAAGACAGTTTTAATAAACCATAACTTCTAAGTTAATGTACCCCTTTGCACCCTCAGCTGTAACATCTTGGGCACGTCACTGTAGTGCACTACCAGAAACCTTTTATCTTGCTTAATTTGAGCTAGTAATTTTCTTTGGTTGCCAAAATTCATTAAATTCAGAAGTATATTTAGAGTGCTTTAACTAAGAAAAAGAGATAACTATATGGACATTATAGAACTATTTCTCCTGGGAGGGATATTACCCTCCTACCTACGACAGTGGCTTTTGATATTAAATTTCATGCATTTCTATAAAAATATTGAGATCTTCAACGTACCATATCCCTTGTGACTCAAGGTTGTTATCATGAATTTTACAGGTCCAAGATATAATTCTTCTCTTAGCGACAAAAGCACCAATGAACTTGGGAACCAGTTTGATGTTAAAGTTGAATGCATAGCATCCGACTTTTTTTCCAAACTTGGTCACCCATGCATTATACAACTTGAATTTGTTACGGTTTTTCTTGAGCAGTCTGTAATTTTAGCATTACTTCTTCATAAAACTTGCAAAAGCCTCTATCCATTTTCGGTGGTGTATCTTTAGAGGGGGTGTAATATAGTGTAACATAGAGGAGTAAAATTGACTTCATAGTCATTGCTTAGTTTCCTAAACTTATGACTTCGCATTTACACACCATTAGCTGAAATTAAACACCATATACCAGAAAAATATCTTCTAATTATTTAACAGTTCCATAATAATTATAATTAATTAATAATAATTATAATAATTATTTAATTATTTTAATTATTTAGAAAAATAATCCGTCACGATCAGAATATACTTAAAACCTTTAGTAGATCCGAGGACCAATAAAATCAAGACTAATCATCTGCCATGGTTGCGTTTAAAACCCATTATACCAGCAAGCATTTTCTGTTCTGCTTTGTATTTGCACAAATTGAACATGACCTAACATACCGAAATACATCGGATTTCATTTTTGGCCAGAAGTATTTACTCCAGATTCGCCAATAAGTTTCGTAAATGCTCATATGTAGGCAAATTGACGCAACTATCTATTATGGTACGGTACGATTTTCCGCGCATCACCTTCCTGAGCTAGTTCTGGGATTTTATTCGGAAGATACTTAAAAAGTTTCCTAGTTCTAATTCTCCATTGTAAAAATTTCTAACGATACTCATTAACTTCTTATTTTGTAACGATCTATAATATCGTTAATTAACTCGACACTGCCTATTACATATTCGACTGACCTCGACAGATAATCTGAGACGACACGGTCTTTGCCTTTGACCTTGTTGTTGTAAAAACTTCCCAACCAAGAAGGTTGCAGGAGACTCCCGAATCTAAAAGGCCTATTTTCCGAACTTTTGTTATTAAAATTTGGCTTAGATTTAGAACAGGCCGTGACAGTTACGTTAGGGTAACGAAAACATTTTTTGTTAAAACGAGCTTGACAATTTTTTGCAATATGCCCTACTTCTTTAACATTCTAACACACAATCCATGGCCGTGCCCGGGGGGGTTAGGGGGGTTAAAAACCTCCCGAAATCTGTAAGATATATCTCGAATAAGGTGAAAATCAGGTAGTTTTATGTACATCCCATACACTAATTCACATTTTTTAATTTTGTTTAACAACGCTTAGTTTTTCTAAATATAAACTATTCATAGTAGCCCTGGAATGGAATGTACTAAATAATAAAATATGTACAGATGTATTTTATATAAAAAAAAAAGTTACAACAAACATTAACTTAAAATACCAACTTTAGTAAAACAGGTCAAGGGAAATTGGATTTTGTATTGTGAATGACATATAACGAAGTTTAGATATTCTACTGTGATACAAATAGCATATAGTGTATATGATGTGTAATAAAATTTGGTAATAGTAATTTACGTTATAAGACCTGGAAATGGAATTTTACAGTCGAGTAAAATGTTACGGACAAGGCGACGAAGGAGCCGGGTCCGGAACATCGAAACGAGACTGTAAGACCATTTCCAGCACGTATGACGTAAAGCGTTTTATTTCATACTGGAATTATAGGAATATTGGTTTAATTTAAAAAAATTATATAAAATAAATTTCCGAATGCAAAATATGGACATCTATGAAGAACGAGTGACCATAGTAATTGATTACGTACTAAAACATTGTCCAGTTGATTGATTGTATTTGCGTCCGGTAAAATTTTTTACAGTCGTAGTAGACTGTAATAGTTATTTACGTGCCAAGCTTTGTAAATTAATCTTCACGGGCGAGCTGGAAAGTTTGCGGGGCGAGCGACGAAGGAGCGAGTCTCCATAATCCAGCGAGCCCAGTAACGATTAATTGCAAAGCGTGTCGCGTACAAACTTTTATTTCCACCTCCACCAGCATTTTTTTATGAATTGTATATTTTTTATAAAAAGACATTTTGGAATCAAAGGCGGTAACACAATTTATAGCTAGGTGTTGCATTGGTGTTGTGGTTAAGCAACACATTAGTTGCCATAGCTTTTTGTTGATGAGCATTGTAAAATTTTACAGATCTCTTTTAGGAGCCCGTAAAGTCTTACAGAGCTATGGCTGTAATTACCCATTTACTTAGTTACATAAAAGCCTGTAAAGTGGCATTTACATAGAAGGGGCAAATAAAATTTTTTACAGGCATACTAGACTGTTAAATCGCATTTTCTGGACTGAAAAGTTTGACGTAAAACTGACAAATGTGACACAGTATGAAATAAAATGTATTACATTACATTATTTATTTTAGAACCAACCCCCCCCCCCGAATTTTTTCTCTGGGTACGGCCTTGACACAATCTTATTAGGAGTTTCAGATGAAATCCCAACAGCCTGACAAGGGCAATGTGTACTTGTATTACGATTTGTACTAGAAGTAGGTAGAAATGCAAGTCAACTCAGATTTTACATAACTCAGTTTATGTTTTGTCAGAGGCTGGTAGTATGCGTTTTTACACCCAACTTTTAAGATTCTGCAAATTCTTTTAAGGTATTAACAACAGGGAGTTGCATAATATAAAATTGTCTTAAATTACAACAGATCAAACATGGCACTCATTGTTATTTAATAGTCTATAATACCTTCATTCTGTCCCTGGATTTTTGATAAGATATCTATTAGGAATAATCTCTGACGATAACCAGAAGGCATATACGAGGCAAGCGCCATAAATTCTCGGCCTGGTAGGGTTCTGCAGGTGCCAACATGTTCAAACTCGGTTGCGTCATAGTTAAACATGTAAGAGGCCTACGCTATATATATTACGGCTAGAAGTGTAATAGATTTTAGTAGCCACTCAGGCATCGTGACGAGTGCGTGAAAATGTCGCAGCTAACAAAAATTGAGTACCGCGTGGTCATTAAATTTTTAACAAAAGAAGGGCATACGCCTAATCAAATCAAATAACGTTTAGACGGCGTTTATTTATCTGTTTCATATTCCACTGTAAAAAAGTGATCAAAATGTTTCCGTTTGGGGCAAGAATCTCTTGAAGATGACGAACGCACCGGTAGGCCAATTGAAGCGGTAACGCCTCAAAAAGTTGCAATAATTAAAGAAACGGTATTAGAAAATCGCCGTTTAAAAGTTACGGAGTTAGCAGTGATGTCTGACATTTCGGAAACAAGTGTTCGCCGAATTCTTCATGACCATTAGTCATTCAACGTCAACATTGCGTCGAATGTGCGCGCTCGTTTTTAAACTTGTGTGGAGACGACCCAAAGCCGATTTTGGAGCCCATTGTCACTGCAGATGAAACAATGGCTCTGTATTATGATCCTCCATTCTAAAGGGAATCGATGGAATGACGGCGACCCGACGAACCTTGTCCCAAAAGGTAAAAGTCGTTCAATCGACAAAGAAAGTTATAGCAACAACATTCTGGGATTGTGACGGCATTTTACTGATTGATTTTAAAGAACGCAATGCAACTGTTAACAGTACATATTATGCGTCTTTATTGCATAAATTGAGAAACAATATTCGTGAAAATCGTGGAGGAAAATTGACAAGAGGTGTTCGATTATTACACGACAATGCACCCGTTCATACTGCTGCAATTTCACAATCTACCATTCGCGAATGCGGCTTTGAAGCATTGGATCATCCACCGTACAGTCCGGATATGGCTCCTAGTGACTATTATTTATTTTCCAATTTAAAGAAAGACCTTAGGGAACGTCGTTTTAAGGACGAGAACGAGTTGCAAGCAGCTGTAATTGAACATTTTGAAGGAAAGACGTCAGATTATTTTTACAAGGGCATTGAATTATTAATTCCACGTTGTAATAAGTATATTGACATTAGGGGAGATTATATTGAAAAATAAAAATTATTATATTTTACCCAGTTTATTTTTTCTATATCAGGCCGAGAATTTATGGCGCTTACCTCGTAATGTAAGAAAATCTGAAAATGTTTTCCAATCACGACAGCATTTATGAGCTGCCCGAGCCCACATCAAAGCTTTCCCCTCAAAGAAATCAATGTAGCTCAAACACAATCATTGCTCTGAAACACCTCTAGCAATACGGAGTTCATGTAATCTTTATAGAAACGACACCACAGTCATACCATTAGGATCGCCTGAGGACTACAAGCTCCACTTATAAATAGAAAGATAATTATTGGAAGGCTTACGGTGAATTCGAGGAGAGATACAAATTTCGTTTTCGAACGGAGAATTATCTATAAAGAGATTTTCATTGAAATTGGTAGGTTGAAGAACATGAATATTGAAGTAACTATTGAATTAATTAAATGAATATTGAGATGATTATTGATCATACATGGAAAAGATGAGGCAAAGGAAAACTTTTAATTGAGATAGTTGTTTATCTTAGAAAAGTTTTAATATAGAACAGCTATGTTTAGATTATGTTAAAGGTTGTTGCTCTAAAGGTTTCCGATCTTTGCGATAACTTGTAAAGTTAACAATACAATACATTCTAATCGAAAGGAATTTTTAAACAAAATAAAATTAAACAATATCTAAATGCTTGACCCTATTTATCTGTTTAGTAATAATCCCTATCAAAATATGCAATAGATTTCTTACTTTCAAAAGCAGTCACCTACCCCGATGAAGCTATCTTGGACTCGGAACTTATTATTCGAAGACGAGAGATTTTAGACCAAAATTCATAATCTGGGAAAGACCAAGATTCAAGTCGAAGATTAAGGGAAAACCCGTCAATGCCGTGTATGCATAATAATGCATATATATAAATGCATATAACAAAGGGATAATAATGGGAATTCGCGCAATAGATTTATAAGAGAAAGTTAGTTGCGCTATAGCTACCTCCGTAGTGACGTTTGTTGTTGTATTGAAAACTTAATATCTTCGAGCCGAAACTATAAATGTGTGGTTGGCTACTATCTGTGAAACTTTGTGTTATACATTGTTTCTAGTTTGTTGCTTAAATTTTATTTCTTCTATCTGCTATACCATAGTGATGAACACTAATAAGTGCGAAACAAGTGTATACGGCTGCAACTAACTTTCTCTTATAAATCTATTGCGCGAATTCCCATTATTATCCCTTTTGTTATATGTTTATATACGCGCATTAATCTTTCTATTCATATAAATGCATATATAACAAAAAAAAGGCGAGAAGAAAGACTTAATTACCTTGAAATATCAAAACATTCATTCGCAAAAAGATCTCACCCGAGATGAGAGATGCCTTAAGAAGAAATAGCCATGATCAAATCTGCAGAATTACTTATAACTTGTCTGAATTAACTGAACGTAAATCACATTAATCTCATGAATCTTCTCAAATAAAAATTCGTAAAGCATGAAAGCTCCAATGGAATGTTCGAAATAAAATGCGTTGCGTCAACAGATGTACTAGAGTCTGCACACCCACTAAATTAAATTCGAGCTGCTTACCAAAAACTATGTGCCCTTACCCAGGTAGCACAGTTCTTAGGTAAAAACTCATATTATAAGATGGTAGAGTCCACATAATATCAACATTATCTATCTCATTCCTTTCCCCTATTTAACTTTCTCCATTACATTTTCAATTTGTCTTGATTATTTTTATATTCCACGTTATTTGTTTGATCTACCTTTAAACATCTTCTACCCACATTTTTCTTACTTTTATGTTTGTTCATTGCCATATTCATGTCTATTGCCACAGTGTAAGTCGTTATCGTAGGCCCTGGTTGGTTTTGATAGTTATGAATCTTTGCGCGTTGCTGTTCTCCCTTTTTCGTTAATGTATTTTTAGTTCAGATACACCCCCTTCCAAATTTCTAACTTGTGGTGTCTTATTTTAAAATCTTTATCCCTCTTTTCCTTCTTTAACTCTTCTTATAATTTGTTGCATTTGCCTTTCATCTTTGGTTACCTCATGCTTATGGAAATTATTTGTTCTCTTAAACATTTCAATTTGTTCTTATTTTTCATAATAATCATTTTATCTTGAAAATTATTAAATTTCACCCAAGAATGTTTTCGGCATTTTTAGTTTCTCAATAATTGCTTATTACGGAACTACAAGTGTGTACTATGCAAACAATATCTCAGGCTGACCTCTGGGTGAAGGTACCCGTATACTGAGCAAACTCAAGTCAAAAAGTATAAAAATGAAGTAATATTTAGTGTAACCTACAGAAACTAAAATGTTGCATAAATCAGTTAACTATATGACGATTCATTCCCCTACCTCAAACAAGTTGTATAGTCAAGTGCATAATACTCCATTGCCCCATTTTACAAAACCCCAAGGTAGGCATAACTAATCCGTATTGATACCCTAGTGTTAACCGCAATGAATAGATGACACATTCATGAGTGTAACAGATGTGATCAATACACTTCATTAGCTATTTATTCTAATACACTTGATCCTCTTTACCGCTTTTCAATGTTTGCATTTATAATATTTGTTCGTAACAAACCTTTGAAAACATCTTATCAATGAATCAGGTAGTCGTATAATTTTAATTCTCGATAAAGAATTTTAATTGTTAATCTATAATCAGTTTCATCATGCATGAATGGTAATGTTGTATTTTTTATGTGTACAATAATAATATTATTTTTAGTATTAGGTTATGTACTTAAATATATTTAACTGAGCTTTACATTTTAATATTCATTAAGCAGTAGTAACAAGATGTAACATAAGGTGTAATTATCATGTGTTCAATTAAGAGTTTCTTGTCATATTCATTAAGTATGCATGTTTAGTATACTACCTGATGTTAAAAGTGGTGCTATAATTTTCGTTTTAAATTACTACTTCTATTGATACGCAAGTTACTAATAAAAATTCTTATTTACATAAACAGTTTGAGCGAAACGAATACGAACTTAATATATAGCGGAATTAATTGATTGAAATCGCTACGTTTATAAAACCGGATCGCTTTTAAGCTCCAGTTGTTAAAGTGGATTAAAACAGGAAATTTATTCAAATATTTGTTACATGTAAGTTATGTAAACAAAGAATTATAGGAAACTGAAAAATAATATTCTATTTTAACCATAATCCCATTATAAGACAAACTTTAAGTTGTTTCAGCTCATTAAAATCAACGATTAATCTTTTTGTAACATAAACTAATGCAGAATACAGCTACAGTTTTGTAATTTTATTGCAGCGGGAAGGACTGTATTAGGATAAATAACTGCACTGTTTCTTTGCGTGTAGTTGTTTTGACCGCTTATATTTAATTTAATAAGGCTTTATTTAAAATTTATTCTTCTCGTTAGAAATTAAATTCTATATTATGTTGTTTAATAATCTAAATACGAAATACTAGAATCAGCTTTTATAACACACACGAATTGTTTAACACTATTACAGCAACAGTTAATACTTTTATCGTTTTATTAATTTATTATCTTTTTAAGTAAATAGAAAGGCAGTACATATTCATAGCCAGGGTGTAACCAATATAAGTAATAATCTGATAATGGGGGTAGCTGTAATGACATAGAACTTATTTTGCTTATTAACATGAGATGGCTTCCTGCTAGATATCAAAAAACTCGCATTTCAAATTGTAAATGACTCATTTTCGGGGCGAAAGTAACAAGTAATTTAAGCAAACACCACGTGGAGGCGTTGACGGAAATTTGATGTAATTATTGCAAGTTGCAATAACGGTATCGGCTTGCTTTGTTGGCAAGCCTTAGCCTGCGTGTTAATAATAATAATAATAATAGGTCCCATTATTCCCTTAAGGAACATAGGGTTTTAATATAGTCCTTCCAGCTCTTCTTGTCTACTGCTATTTGTGCCAGGTCCGAAATCGTCATCTTTGTTTCCTTTTCTATTGTATTCCTCCAGGTACCTTTTGGATGCTCCCTTTTTCTGCTATAATGACATAGAACTTATTTTGCTTATTAACATGAGATCGCTTCCTGCTAGATATCGAAAAACTAGCATTTCAAATTGTAAATGACTCATTTTCGGGGCGAAAGTAACAAGTAATTTAAGCAAACACCACGTGGAGGCGTTGACGGAAATTTGATGTTATTGTTGCAAGTTGCAATAACGGTATCGGCTTGCTTTGTTGGCAAGCCTTAGCCTGCGTGTTAATAATAATAATAATAGGTCCCATTATTCCCTTAAGGGACATAGGGTTTTAATAGAGTCTTTCCAACTCTTCTTGTCTACTGCTATTTGTGCCAGGTCCGAAATCGTCATCTTTGTTTCCTTTTCTATTGTATTCCTCCAGGTATCTTTTGGATGCTCCCTTTTTCTGCTTCCTTCAGAATTCCATTTTAGAATCTTCTTACAAATTTCACTTCCATTTTTACGCAGAGTGTGCACCAGCCAGCCATACTTTCTCCTTATTTCCATATTTATATCTGCTTGGTTTGTTCTCCATAACTCTTCATTTCTAATGGGTTCTGGCCACCATACCTTCAATATACCCCGCAAACAACGATTTACAAACACTTGTAGCTTCTGTTTTATTTCACCGGTAACCACCCACGATTTTGATCCGTACAACAACACCGGCTTCACCATAGAATTACAAATCCGCACTTTGGTTTTGATATTTAGATTACTTGCATGCCACACTTCACTCAGTTTTATATAAGCACTCCTTGCTTTATTAATTCAACTATACATATATTTTTGAGCACCATCTGCGTGTTAGCCTTTTGAATTATACCTCTCCTGCCAATCTATCTTCCGGGAAAATGCTCATTTAATCATTCTCTTACAGGTATTAACACATAATGAGGAGGAACACTTGCTAAATCTATAATTTTCTGCTTCATTTACTTGGTTTTCCAAATATTTGGTAATTAACGGATGATTGATGATATTTACCAGCAAATTGAGTTAGACGTCGCAAGTCAGATTCTCTTCCACAGATAAAGACTCAACAATATATAACGGGAACTTCTTGACCGGCTAGCTCGCGGTGTTAATTAACCTGAAACTTTAATTTTTGGGTGCGGAAAACGTCTGCTACAAAATAACAGCCGCTGTTTGAACTCGGGGTAAGCAATAATACTAGGCTATTCCATAAATCTTTGTGCATTAAAGTAATTTAAAAAAATCTAAAATTCAGGAAAGTAAGAAATATTTAATCATCAAAGCATCAGTGTTGATAACATTTGTTCATTTTTCGGTCAATAAATTAATTCGTTGTCGATACCACTCTGCTGCTTTAGAAGCTATAACGGGAACTTCCTGACCGGCTAGTTTGCGGTGTTAAAAGAAGTCCCAGCTATATTAAAATTTATTACACAAAACATTAACCTAAATCTGACTGAATCTTTGGTTCCGACAAACTCTCTGCTCTAAAATAGCAGCCGCCGTTTGAACTCATCACAAGCGTTGGTAGAAATGAAAACACAGATACAAAAGAAACAAAAGGTTTTTTATTTTCAAAACACAAATAAAAATTGTGAGGTTCACACTCAAAATGCAATGTTTAAACAAAACACAACATTATTTGCAAATAAACCCCTATTAATATAAAAATAATATTACGAAATCAAAATCTTGTACAATTTTACATACAATAAATTCACATAATCGAGATAACAATAATTTAATTATATATTTTTACTAAAATGGATATTTGAATAAGACTTACGCTTTCTGCAGATAAGTAATGCTGTACAAGTGGCAACTGCACCATTAATATACTTTGTTAAAACCAAATGAATTTAGGAAGTTTACTTTGTTACATAACCTAAAAGTTAAGAAGGAGAAACTGTTTATTTGTTTAGGTGTTAAGTTCTGTGTTGGTATTGGTTTGTCTTTCCTGTTTACTTGTTGGTAGCTGGTAAAACACTATAATTACAGATTTGGCTCCGATGGCTAATAAATACTCAACGTCTTGGACGGTGGAACAAAGTAGAATGCAGTTAAAATCAGCGAGTATAAAGAAGGAGGTGAAAGTAGATGAAGGAAAAGATGTTTTCATCGTCTTTAAAACAATAGTCAACGAGTGGATTATCACCTCTTGTTATAATTGGGTTGAAAAGGTATTCCTTGCAGCAGAGCTTAAAAGACCAAATAAATTGAGTTCCTGTGATACCAACGATCACCACTGTGAAACAACTCATCACCAGGAATTTAATTGCACTTTATTCCACAATAAACTCGTAAAGAGAGAAATCATCAAAATTTCCTAAAACTGGAATAAAGCAAACACTCTATTTGCAAGTCAAATTACAACTCACTTTTTAAAAGAAGAAAAGATTCTAGAAAACAGATAAAGCTGAATTCACCAATGAGGTAGCCTGAACAGAAACATTACCAAATAAGAAACAGCCAATAAAAGGGTGTGCCCATAAGCACTTCCATATTTGGAATGACAAAAGATGATAAACACACTGGAGAAAAGCCTTTTAAGAAGGAAAAGTTTTAGGTTAAACATTAAGTAAAATTGAACTGGGGAAAAGCCTTTAGAAAAAAATTGTAACAAAGCAAAGAATTCTCGACATGCATTTCCTACTTCCTCAAAATTATGAAACTCCTGGGCGCGTAAGAAAGTACAACCTTGTAGAAATAATAGCCACATGATGCAAAAAAACAGAAAGAGATTTATTAAGTAGTAACAAAATAAACAGTAAAAAAAGCTAACTGCCAAAACTCAGGCAATCAAAAGTTAAATGAATTCAATTGATAATAACTAAAGAATCGAGTTAAAATTATCATAGTTTATACAACAATCGGATAGCAAATATTACGCAAATATCCCCCATTACTAATAAATGCATATAAACATTCATTATTCGGTTCATTAAATTAAAAACAAATAAATCAGTATTTATAATAATAATTAAGCAGTTCTTAGCTCATTAAAATTAGGCAGACTCAATATTATCTAAAAGAATTTTGA
Source organism: Agrypnus murinus (assembly GCA_929113105.1). Lineage (NCBI taxonomy): Eukaryota > Metazoa > Arthropoda > Insecta > Coleoptera > Elateridae > Agrypnus > Agrypnus murinus. Next base: position 147,109,275 of record OV816026.1, read on the forward strand.
TAGTGTTACTTACGATGTCTGTGGAAAAGGTAACTTTAACTTAAATCTTGCAACCGTGTAACGTTCAATTATATGCAAATCAAAACAATATAAAAGTTTGTATATTTAATACATATCCTATAAAGTAAGCGAAATGATTTAATAAAAATTAAAAGATTAGTAACGGCAGTTGGTGTATATGTAAGGGGTGTAGTCTGTCTTCCTGATGTTTCTTGGACTTGTTAATAAATGCCTATGATTTTAGATTGCTGCGGCAATGCTTCTCAGCGGAGTAATAAATGAAATCCTTAAAATAAATTGCTAGACTTGAGTAAGGGAAATCAAAAAATGCGATGGAGAAACCTAACGTAGAAAGCCTAAAAGAGGATTCTGAAATTAACAGGTTATTTCCATAAACTAAAGCATTCCGAAATAGATGGTATCAGCTTTAAAATGAACCAAATAGAATAATTTTAATTAGAATAACTGGAAACGCAGCGATTACATACCAATCAGATTAGATTTCTTGCGTTGTCAAATTCACCTACCAAACTTCAACTAGATCCAAAGGAAGTATTTTAAGCTTCTAACAACTTAAAAACCTCAAAAAGAGAAATTATATTTTAATCTTCACAAGTGAATGGAAAGCACAACACTACTTGTTCCAAAAGAATTCACATCTAATCTGATAAAAAGAGAGAACTATATTTTACAAAACTTCCCAAAGAAAGGTGATGAGCAGCATTTATCAATGAAGAATCCCAGATTTAAGCATAATTAAATATGAAATAGCCAATAAAAGAGTCTAATCAAAAGCATAACCAAATTAGGAGTGACATGCTTAGATAATAACACGATGGGAAAAATAAAAAAAATAAAAATAAATCATGATCGGGCTGCAATTTATACAGATGGAATTTATTCATTTAAAAGGTGTTCTAAATCAATCCGGAGGAAAGATGAGTAGACCAGGCAACTTTCCTGATTCATGTCGGCATAATTTTTATTTGAGTTGCTTTATCTAATACTCTTCTTCCTTCGCGTTTTTTATTGCTAACATCGCCCGATTCCAAAAATTTGTTAATGGGATCTATTACGTACTTATGCTTCACCTGCTTATCAGAATTTCTCTCGTTAAAAGCCACTGCAGCACAGCACGCCTCACACAATTATTACGTTTTCCATAAAGGAGAACAATTTCGGGTTTTTCTGTATCAAAGTATGCACCATATCGCTAAAAAATAATTATTATTAGTTTGACAACACTGAACTGAGAAAAAAAATGAATTTCTATCTAGCTATAGCCTCGGTAGTGTAGTGTCTAGCATGCTAGTCTCTCTCCTGAGCGGTTTGACTCCTGGGACCGGCACATCTGGTTAAGGTTTTTCTGCAGTTTTTTCCTTATCTGCAACACAAATGTGGGATTTGGGCTATACCATCTGTAAGTCGGCTGCAACCGCTAGATGGTCCTGAGTAATCATATTAATATCAATTGGACCGGACCAATTGGAAAAATAAGTAATGCTGCCATATTTCTAATTCTTCTGGGGGGCTGTTTCTGCAAAGGTCTAAAATCTACACCAAAAATTATGCTCTTCGAAACATATATCATTTACTTGTTTCGACGAGTTTTCATATTTCCATTCGTTTGCTAAATATTTTATAGACCATCTTATTTTTAATTCTGTCAACAGTAGTAACTTCTTAATTTCTCAAATAATACTAACAATAGAAAAATACCCACATGTGTAACGTGTGTTGACTGGTAGGGTACTTGTGTAGCAATAAGCAATTCCCTCGTTTGCTATATGCATAACGAAATTTCCAATCTCTTCATTTACAGGGACTGATAACTCTGGTATTCGAATTCGAGTTATAAATATAATATATTGCTGATGCCATGGCATGGTTGGTTGATTATAGTTTTGATCTTTATACTCTTGATATACAATCTAAATCCCTATCGAGAACTAGTAATAGAGTGTAAGGCTGTGGTTTATCACACATATTTTAAATGGTATATCCTAACTACCTATTGTATTTGAGTAATGCCAACGTACATTTTCGGTAACAATATTACTTTTGTCCGCTTAAAATACTACATAAATTGTTTATAAATTTTAATCCTGTATCAATTTTATTTATTTTCAATTTTATTTCATGTTATCCACAGTGATTTGATTCCGATTTGATTACAATTTACCTGTTGATACTGACTTCTTTTCTATAACCTTCGATTCTAATGGAAATTGTAATTTTCGCATGAAACAAATGAAAGTTTGACAAGTCAGATAACCATAACCAGATTATTGTTTATAAATCTTTATTAATCCCAAGACTAATTGGATAATCTTATAGATAAAAAATCCCAATCTAACGGTATATAACACTCTTATAAACAAACGACATTAGCTTTATAAATGAATGTCGATGAACACAATCTCCTTAAAAACTAAATAATGCCTTTATTAATTAAAAATACTGTTTTACCCTCATCGTTAATGGACAAAAAGGATTAACTAAATTCTATGGAAAAATCAGTTTTTCAGATATGCTTTATCTGACTACAGTGTACAAGTGTGCATGTTAATCACAAATAACCATATTTTACTTCATAAAGAAACACTCAAAATTATTATTTTGAAGATTGAGGTTATGCAACCAATCTAACGTGATGCTTTGAAATTTCCTAAATATGCTTATTTAAAATTATAGTGTGGGTGAATTCCTTTTGGCATGTCAAGTATCATGACAATACATACCTTAAGTCCTTAACCAAATTCGGAAAATATTCAAAATTGTCTTTCATAGGCACTTGTGTATGTACCAATTTGCCATAGAGGAGACAAAGGATTTCTTATAGCGATTCCATCACGTTATTCAAGATTTTCTAGTTGTAAGCAATTTACAGTATTTCAAATTGAGGGAAAAGGATTGTTTTTATTCAAAAGCTACAAGAAAAATAAAAAATAGTCATTTTGAATAAAACGGAGTACTATAACAGAAAATCACCGCCGGGGAACTCCTTCCTGCAATTATTATAACATAAAATATGTCCTCTACGGGGATGATTATGTTACCGCTTAAAAACTATATAAAATGTTAAAAAATATATTTATAATATCAGATTAGGTACAAAACTTTAAATTCGTGGAGGAAAAGTTAGATTGAACGCTAAATTGTCGCACCACGACAAAACATAGGACGATGCCAAGATTCCCACAACAGACCGAGCTCTACTGAGGAACATAATGTGGAAAATATTGATGTTGAATACGGAACGTATAAAAATATTATTCATGATAAGTAACTTATTAATTTGAAGAGGTCAGGAGCGGCAGGTTCAAGGGCACAAGGTCACCCCACAAAGACTTCAAACAAGAAAACACTAAATAATATGAATATTTTGTTGTGTCGGTAAGATGCCTAAGTAAGTAACAATTTAACATTAACTGCTGGGACAGTTGGGTAACCTACTTTACAGTTGGTGCTCTTTCATCATTTAATGATTATTAAATTCTGCATTCAAATTCAAATTTTTAAAACTCAATTAGCGTAATTTCTAAAGTGCCTAAAGACGAAGTAACCTTGAATTTGACAAAATACTAATTACTACTCAATTACCGTAAAGGTCCTAGCATCTTTTTTTAAATTTCTCTAAGGCTCTCCGATGAGATTCACTCCCTTGTAAAATATTGATGATCCACACTCCAAAAAAACGCGCAAAAACGCTCAGACTTATACAACTGATTCATAAATTAGAATAATGAAAACAGTAAGGAATAATTAGAAAACGTTTTTTTTGGATGTATTCTCGGAAAAGGCAAAATTATCTTAACGTTGTGGCGCAATAACCCATGTTAACTGACTTTAATGTTAAATGACGATCTCGATACCAGTAAATATTCGAAAGTGATAGCTTACCTAGAGGCAGTATTCAGGGATGAAATTAAGAAAATTTTATCAGAAGCACCTTGAAGAAGAACATGAAGAATATCTCATGATGGAAGTTGATAAATTTTTCTTAGGCTATGTTAACTTTTGGATTAGCTGGAACATGTAGATATGATGAACTCAAAAAAACTTCAATTAAAGGCATTCAAGGCAAACAGTCAATTGTGGTTTAAACATCCCTTTGAACTTTAGTACCCGAATCAGTCAGGTCTGTATTATTATTAATGATACGACAAGTGTAAGAAACAGGATAGAACTCAATAGAATACAAAAACACGCTAGCCCATGACTACCAAACGAACAGATGAAGTTTCTGAATTCGTCCAGCTGCCAAAACTGACTGTTTACATAGGTCATTTCAATCGCAATTCAGTCTCATTATTGGATGTTCTAAGTTAAGACCACGGTCGATGGAAAGTTTTTTGTTTTTGATTTGATTTAGGCAAAGTTTTGTCTCAATTTGAGACATCTCCCAACGAACCTTCACTTTTGACGAGATGCCTATCTTCTTTTCTAAAATGATAATTGAGAAGTCAACTTTTTCAACGTGATTGTGAAAACTGAATTTTCCCAAACGTATATCTTTTTTAACTTTCTTATCTACTTTGAACACATTGATGTAATTAGAGAGTTTTGATTTATTATTAATATCTTCACAAGTCAAAAAAAGATGGCGGAAAAAATTAATCTATACTTTACGTGTTTTACTACATGTATTTAAAACTTTTTTAATGTAATTTAGCGGAAAGTTTTATTAATAATAAGATAATAACACATTAATTACCGGTAACTCCAATATACATAAATTTTATAGACTACAGAACAACGAACACATTATATATTTATCACTACAATAAAAAGAAACATTTATTAATTATATTTAAGTCATGCATTAATTAATTATGTTTTGAAGTTCATTGATATAAATTCTTATAGTGAAAGGCGTATTCTTATGACACTAACCTATAACGAAAACGTGGAATCCTGGTTGATTACCAAAGCTATAATTAAGACGAAGTAACAACTACTTATTTCTTATTTGTCATGGTAAAACATGATCTAATTTTATATCATTACAAACTTTAAGTAACAACTCGTCGTGCAAACCGTTGTGAACAATATAATTAAACAGGAAAGTTATTGTGCGATACTGACTTTTACATAACCAAGATAATTCTTCTCATTTTTATGGTTTTTACTTACTACGTTGTGCATGATAATTTTATATCTCTAGAAGGCTGGTGTTAACTTTAACACTTTTAAGACCTACTAAGGCTTTATCTTGTTAGACATATGGCAAATATTGCAAGAAACTCCTACTGTAGAATCTACAACATAGAAGTCAATACAATTTTCTAAATCTGCTTTAAAATAAAACTCGATGTAACGATACAGCTACCAGTAAATGAGGCAGGATATAGCTACGCCATGCTAAGTTTTCCATAATTCTTTAGTTAACCATTAACCAATACGCGTTAACGATTAAGAATCGACAAAAACAGCAAATAATGAGAAATCTGAAAAGGGTATATTTAATATAAAGTAATCCAAAAGGATAAGGAAAAGATAGGATTTACATCATAGGCACCGACTTTTCCCAATTTTAACAAGCGCTGCCCAAGTGGTCAGTTTAGTTGTGTTGTCTGCATACGTAAGTATTTCAAAAGCATCTATTAATTAAACTTCTACATACAATAACAATACAACGTAAAAAATTAAAATACTCTTCTATTGTATGTCTAATTTGGAAATCGAATTTAGGGATTAACCTCTCCTTTTAAACAATCGTTTGTAGTAGTAAAGGACTAAGGAGTATTTAGTCAGATTTTCAGTCAGATAGTTCAACTTCAATAGGTTATTATATGTATAGCTTTCACTTTAAGAAAGTAATCTGTTGGTCGGAGCGGTACTTTATAAAGTGCTTGAACGGATTTTGGCCCTATTTCTATGACAAAACAGAAAAAGTGTACTTTTATTATTCTTATTATTTAAGTCCGCAGCAGATTGCATTTTCCCTTCCAAAGTGTGTTCAATTGTGTTTTTTAATAGTATATTAAAGTATTAGTTTCATAAGACACGTTTTTAGCGCACGCGTCCGACCCATATAGAATTTTCCAAACGGGCCAATATTGGCTCGCCATTGGCACCGTTATTGCCAATATTGGCAACCAATATTGGGACAGTGCAGAAATGATAACACCGGTAAGTACTTGGGCCATTTTACATAGCCGATATCGGCAGCCAATATTGGGCCAGTGTCGAAATGATAACACTGGCAAGTACTTGGACCATTTTACATAACCAAGATTGGCCCAATGTTGTTATAACTCTGGTTTCATACTGGCACAACATTGGCTGATATCGGTTGCATACTGGTGTATAATAATGATCATTATTATATTTTTTAATTATATTACGATATTGTACACTGAGAAACATAGTTCGAAAAAACTATTAGTTTAAAAATTGTAGATCAAGAGCGCTAATATGATGACGAGGACATAACTTTTACGAGCCATTTTTCTCAGTGTATAATATAATATAATTAAAAATATAATAACGATGATTATTATACACCGGTGTGCAACCATATCCAACGATATCCATCCATACTGTGCCAGTATGAGACCCGTTATACCAACATATTAACATTATTGAGTTAATATTGGCTAATTGCACACAGAAAAGAATACCTTGATTCAAAATTTTATTGTGTTTAATAAACAAAGTTCTTGTAACAATTAATAATATAATACATTATAATGTCGGCAGTCATATAGATACAAATTAACAAATACATTATAATAGGTAATGTAGTGATAATTTATTCAGAATTGAGATTGTATGAATAAATATGTCATTAATTAAAATGTAAAAAGGATATATCAATTTGATTTAAAAACAGCCATTAATGTCATACCATCTAATTAAAGTATTATCAAATTATGTAAATATTCAATTAAAAATAATGTAAAGTTTCGTTGTTCGTAAGAAAAGGTTCCTTTATGAATATTCTTGTACCACATTCTTGTCTAAAGGCTTGTAGGAATCTAGAACAAATAAAATTTACAAACAAGTAATAGTATATTACATGTTGAGTTGGTAAAGGATATCTTTACAAGCCAAGCGATAATTGTTTGACCGAGACGGTACGTCGAGGTCAAATAATGTCGCGAGGCGTGGAAACTTTACCAACGAAACATGTATACTATTTTATTCACAATAATTAGACTTAAGATAATCAAAATAAAAACTAATTTTAAATTTTAAAATAAATTTTTTATAAACTGTCATAATTTCAATCAGAGCTATCTATCGACCAAAAAGAAATTTTAAGTAAGGTTTCATTCTTCGCCGCTAGATGGCGATGTATGCGCCCAGTATTTTAAAATTAGAAATTAATTAATTCCATTGTAATTATTAAATATAAAATATGGAAAAATAAAAATAAAACTAATATTAAATAAAAAATATGTTTTTTGCGTTAAATATATTCATAAAAACTTAAATTTAAATCGGATAAAACGTCCTGTTTTAAATTATTCAGAAAAAAAAGTTGGCCATAACATTACATGTCAGTTTTACAGACATGTAAAGGAAATTGTTAACCACTTTGGTGTTGCTATAGCAATAGCTTACTTTCCAAGGTTTTTACAACATATGAAATGTACATATTGCAATATGATTGTGAATAAAATAAATATTTACGATTTATAAAAATGAATGACAAAATGTAAAAGATAACAAAATAATATTACGAATATTGTTAGTTATTGAACATTTTGTTGACAAAAAAAATGTAATTAACTCCCAAGACAACATAATACACTCAGGAAATAATTACATAAGAATCATCTCCTACACGGAAAAAACAAAATAAAGATTAATAAATAAGATTTATGATGTATAACGAAGGAGACATAATAAATTTCGTAACAAAAAAAATTTCCTTCTAGAAATCCAGATTTCTTAAAGAAATTTCACATCTTAATTTAAAGGATCGAGCACAAAACAAATGGAAAATGGGGTACAGTCAGATTGAGGTGAAAGCCAGGGTAGGAAGAACGAAAAAATTTAATTCGCTTGCAAAAGAATAACTCTTGTAAGAATTTAAACATACTATCATGATTCAAGCAACAAGAGTTTGGATTATCTATAAATATATACAGGGTGTCCCAAAATGCTGTTTACACGCAAGATCTCCCTTATTTGAAAAGATAATGAAATCAACCAAAAACTATTGTGAATGACTCAAAATGGACCTTCAAAAAACATCCTTAAACGCTGGTTGCATAGCAACGTTTAAGAGATCATGCCAACTTGATTAATTTTTCAAATTGCACTCTATGTTTTTTTTCACGGAAATGTATTCTTCACTTGAAATATAATATAAATACAAAGATTAGTTAAAGTTTCACAAGTTTTATTAATATCTTAACCTGACAATATTGTTTCGACACTTTGTGTCATTATCAAAGGTAGATAAGAAAACAAACACGTTGCTAAGGATAAATACATACAGAAAATAGGTAACTAGATACAATACATAACAAAAACTAAATATCTAACACTTCTAATAAACTTCAATCTTATCTACCTTTGATAATGACACAAAGTGTCGAAACAATATTGTCAGGTTAAGATATTAATAAAACTTGTGAAACTTTAACTAATCTTTGTATTTATAAAATATTTCATGATTATGGAGTTCCACAAAGTAAGGCTGGAGACAGTAAACGCTATTCTTCACTTCATTCTGCATATGGTAGTATGTCTTACTTAATTATCTAATGTGCATTTAATGGTTGAAAAAATATTTTTTATAAATTGTACACTTCATATTCACTAACTAAATTATTTATTCAAAAAATATTATGATTAGAGCCGCATCTACAAGGGAACTCCTGAGGCAGTTTAAAGCCCATGTCGAGTCCACAGGAGGGCATTTTGAGCATTTGCTTTAAGTTTAAGATAAATTCAATTTATAACAAATATTTTTTAAAACCCCTAAATGCACATTAGACAATTAAGTAATGCATACTACCATATGCAGAATAAAGTGAAGAATACATTTCTGTGAAAAATAAACAGAGGGTGCAATTTGAAAAATTAATCAAGTTGGCATGATCTCTTAAACGTTGCTATGTATCCAGCGTTTAAGGGTGTTTTTGAAGGTCCATTTTGTCATTCACAATAGTTTTTGGTTGATTTCTTTATCTTTTCAAATAAGGGAGATATTGCATGTAAACAGCATTTTGGGACACCCTGTATAACCAGATAAGTGATTTTTTTAATTTTAAAATTCATTCTTATATAAAAAAAATATTAACTTTATTAATCTATAAAATCCTTTATAATAAATAAAGATTGTGGTTAATACACCACAACCACAGTACATGATTTATGAAAAAATTGTAATTTGAATCTTACCAATTTCTAATTTTAACAATCCACTACTTGTACTGATAGGTACATACAGCTGAAGATGCAGATGTCCACTTCGCACCCATAAGGCTCTGTTGTTTTGGTTTTGTTGTGACTGCCTGACTTTTTCATTTTTTAACTGACTGTCATAATTAGACTTACATCTAGGCGCAACACATCGGCGAGGCATCTAAAAAATGTAAATATATAAGTATGTATTATATCAGTAGCGTATTTAGGATTTTTTTGGGGGGAGCTACTCTATAAAAACTCCGAATCAAAATACTACTAAGATTTTCACATATCCTAGATTTTGATAATAAAAAAAAATCGGGAGGTCCAGCCCGTTAACCCCCCCCCCTACGACGCCACTGTATTATGTAATAATAATAAACACCTTTATTAATTTTTATATACAAAGAAACACTGCTTTATTTTGCAAATAACTAAAACTTATATTAGTATAGTTTTCTGGCAAAGGGCTACTCTATTTAACCAGGAAACCATAAGAATAAATACTTACATATAAACATTAATATAAAATGAGGGATTTAAAAGTAAAAGGGTTTATGTGCATTTTTAGTAATTCTGAGATACTTAGCTTAAAAGTCAATTTCTAAATGTAAATTACAGTAATATCAAAGAGTTTGCACAAATAAATATTTGTAAAAGACACGTGAAGGTTATGCCGTCATGTGTTTATATATGTATAAGCAAGATAGAAATTCCCTCTTATAAAAAAACTAATGTAATATACTGTTATCATTACCCTTATAATGTAACTAATTATTACACACACTTATACAGACAAAATAACTAACGAACACAATTATTACGCATTATTAATAATGTCATGTTGCAGTGAACATGTGACGCTAGCGGCTAGTAGAGTACCTTACCGGAAGCCTGACTGCCTACTATACCGACCAGGTTGGACCAAACTTTAATTTTTAAATTTACAATATCATTAATCAATTGATTAAATTCATAAATATATATACTTAGAACTTTCATAAAAAACAACAGTAAAAGCCATTTTTATAGAAATAAATTTTAATGTACTGTATCATTTATAATGCGAAACACACGGAAAATATGTATACAACGGTAGCCAATATTGGCTCAATATTGGCGGCCGTTGTACGGCAATCTGCATTAGTTCGATATTGGCTGAACAGATTTTCCGTGTTCCGCATTATAAATGATACAGTAGGTACATTAAAATTTATTTCTATAAAAATGGCTTTTACTGTTGTTTTTTATGAAAGTTCTAAGTATATATATTTATGAATTTAATCAATTGATTAATGATATTGTAAATTTAAAAATTAAAGTTTGGTCCAACCTGGTCGGTATAGTAGGCAGTCAGGCTTCCGGTAAGGTACTCTACTAGCCGCTAGCGTCACATGTTCACTGCAACATGACATTATTAATAATGCGTAATAATTGTGTTCGTTAGTTATTTTGTCTGTATAAGTGTGTGTAATAATTAGTTACATTATAAGGGTAATGATAACAGTATATTACATTAGTTTTTTTATAAGAGGGAATTTCTATCTTGCTTATACATATATAAACACATGACGGCATAACCTTCACGTGTCTTTTACAAATATTTATTTGTGCAAACTCTTTGATATTACTGTAATTTACATTTAGAAATTGACTTTTAAGCTAAGTATCTCAGAATTACTAAAAATGCACATAAATCCTTTTACTTTTAAATCCCTCATTTTATATTAATGTTTATATGTAAGTATTTATTCTTATGGTTTCCTGGTTAAATAGAGTAGCCCTTTGCCAGAAAACTATACTAAAATAAATTTTAGTTATTTGCAAAATAAAGCAGTGTTTCTTTGTATATAAAAATTAATAAAGGTGTTTATTATTATTACATAATACAGTGGCGTCGTAGGGGGGGGGGTTAACGGGCTGGACCTCCCGATTTTTTTTTATTATCAAAATCTAGGATATGTGAAAATCTTAGTAGTATTTTGATTCGGAGTTTTTATAGAGTAGCTCCCCCCGAAAAAATCCTAAATACACTACTGATATAATACATACTTATATAATACATACTTATATATTTACATTTTTTAGATGCCTCGCCGATGTGTTGCGCCTAGATGTAAGTCTAATTATGACAGTCAGTTAAAAAATGAAAAAGTCTGGCAGTCACAACAAAACCAAAACAACAGAGCCTTGTGGATGCCAAGCGGACATCTGCATCTTCAGCTGTATGTACCTATCAGTACAAGTAGTGGATTGTTAAAATTAGAAATTGGTAAGATTCAAATTACAATTTTTTCATAAATCATGTACTGTGGTTGTGGTGTATTAACCACAATCTTTATTTATTATAAAGGATTTTATAGATTAATAAAGTTAATATTTTTTTTATATAAGAATGAATTTTAAAATTAAAAAAATCACTTATCTGGTTATACAGGGTGCCCCAAAATGCTGTTTACATGCAATATCTCCCTTATTTGAAAAGATAAAGAAATCAACCAAAAACTATTGTGAATGACTCAAAATGGACCTTCAAAAAACACCCTTAAATGCTGGAAACATAGCAACGTTTAAGAGATCATGCCAACTTGATTAATTTTTCAAATTGCACCCTCTGTTTATTTTTCACAGAAATGTATTCTTCACTTTATTCTGCATATGGTAGTATGCCTTACTTAATTGTCTAATGTGCATTTAGGGGTTTTAAAAAATATTTGTTATAAATTGAATTTATCTTAAACTTAAAGCAAATGCTCAAAATGCCCTCCTGTGGACTCTACATGGGCTTTAAACTGCCTCAGGAGTTCCCTTGTAGATGCGGCTCTAATCATAATATTTTTTGAATAAATAATTTAGTTAGTGAATATGAAGTGTACAATTTATAAAAAATATTTTTTCAACCATTAAATGCACATTAGATAATTAAGTAAGGCATACTACCATATGCAGAATGAAGTGAAGAATACATTTCCGTGAAAAAAAACATAGGGTGCAATTTGAAAAATTAATCAAGTTGGCATGATCTCTTAAACGTTGCTATGCAACCAGCGTTTAAGGATGTTCTTAAGGAATCTGACTGTACCCCGTTTTCCATTTGTTTTGTGCTCGATCCTTTAAATTAAGATGTGAAATTTCTTTAAGAAATATGGATTTCTGGAAGGAAATTTTTTTGTTACGAAATTTATTATGTCTTCTTCGTTATACATCACAAATCTTACTTATTAATCTTTATTTTGTTTTTTCCGTGTAGGAGATGATTCTTATGTAATTATTTCCTGAGTGTATTATGTTGTCTTGGGAGTTAATTACATTTTTTTGTCAACAAGATCTTCAATAACTAACAATATTCGTAATCTTATTTTGTTATCTTTTACATTTTGTCATTCATTTTTATAAATCGTAAATATTTATTTTACTTGTTTGTAAATTTTATTTGTTCTAGATTCCTACAAGCCTTTAGACAAGAATGCGGTACAAGAATATTCATAAAGAAACCTTTTCTTACGAACAACGAAACTTTACATTATTTTTAATTGAATATTTACATAATTTGATAATACTTTAATTAGATGGTATGACATTAATGGCTGTTTTTAAATCAAATTGATATATCCTTTTTACATTTTAATTAATGACTTATATTTATTCATACAATCTCAATTCTGAATAAATTATCACTACAGTACCTATTATAATGTATTTGTTAATTTGTATCTATATGACTGCCAACATTATAATGTATTATATTATTAATTGTTACAAGAACTTTGTTTATTAAACACAATAAAATTTTGAATCAAGGTATTCTTTTCTGTGTGTAATTAGCCAATATTAACTCAATAATGTTAATATGTTGGTATAACGGGTCTCATACTGGCACAGTATGGATGGATATCGTTGGATATGGTTGCACACCGGTGTATAATAATCATCGTTATTATATTTTTAAATTATATTATATTATACAGTGAGAAAAATGGTTCGTAAAAGTTATGTCCCCGTCGTCATATTAGCGCTCTTGATCTACAATTTTTAAACTAATAGATTTTTCGAACTATGTTTCTCAGTGTACAATATAATATAATTAAAAAATATAATAATGATCATTATTATACACCGGTATGCTACCGATATACAGCCAGTATGAAACCAGAGTTATACCAAAATATCAACAATCTTGGTTAGGTAAAATGGCCCAAGTACTTGCCAGTGTTATCATTTCGACACTGGCCCAATATTGGCTGCCAATATCGGCTATGTAAAATGGCCCAAGTACTTACCGGTGTTATCATTTCTGCACTGTCCCAATATTGGTTGCCAGGATTGGTAATAACGGTGCCAATATTGACCCAATATTGGTCCGTTTGTTCAACATCGGCAAATTCTATATGGGGAGTTTAAATAGTGCGACAAGTGCGCTAAAACGTCTTATGAAACGAATACTTTATACTATTTTTTCTATTTGCCTTATTTTTAATCATTTAAAAAAGAAATAATTTAATTTTAAATAAAATTTGTTAGGGGAACTTTGTTAACTATTTTAACAGTTGGCAACACTGAAAATTCAGATTCCGCATTTGTTTTTCTTTATAGCATAAATAAGTTTGACATTTTAAGAACAGCTGTTTAATACTAATATTAACTTTAAAAAATAAAAAGTTACTGTTTTCCGTATTCTAATAAATCTCTTTAGGGCACGCAAAATGCGCTTCATTAATGGCTTCATTAGGACACGCAAATATAAAAACAAATTTAAAAAATCTGCCAACTGGTTGCAACTTAAGGTTATCACCCCGCTCCGGATAACTGAGCTATAACATTATGTGGCACTCGAGCACACCACACTTATTTTATGTAAAAGTAGGTTATACTAATTTAAATTATTTCTCTTTACAAAGGAGACTAAATGTAATAGTTTCGTCATTTTCAGGATATTAGTGTTGTTTAGGCTAATAAATAAGTAGATAACTTTATTTATTTGGGGAGATTTTACAAACGATTTTTTAAAAGCACATAACAATCCTTATATTCGATTTCCAAATGACACATACGGATTTAAAAACAGAAAATAATATTTTGTGGTTTTTTTTCATTTCATTATATTATACTCATACAGGAGCACAGACAATTAGAAACACATAGGTATTGATATTTACATTGTACTTGTTACATGGCGAGTTGGAATACTTTAGCTTAATAAAACCGCTATACCAAAGTAGCGCAAGCTACCTGGGAGAAGGCAGTTTTTCCAATTTCGTGGCTACTGCCAGATCACGCTAATTCTCTATAGGAATTGTATCTTCATCCTAGGGCGGCTTGCCAGATTTGGTTAAAATCGACCATGTTGGAATGGTCGCGCTCACTACACAGACACATGATAACAATAATCAGAAAGTAGCTTGCGCTACTTAATAATTAAGATGTCTATGGAAAATCCAGATAAATAAGATGTCTATAAAGGGGAAAGTTAACATTTATTTTTTGCATTGAGGTAGATTTGTTCTTGTTAAATAAAATGCTTATAGCTGCTTAATAATTTAATTGTGAAAACAATCAAGCAGCCAAGTAACATTTTTATGTTTTCATTAATGTCTTACAAAACTTCTTATTAACGTAAAGTTTAAATTAAAATACGTTACATACCACTAGCATTTGAACCGACACTTAATACGTATAGTTTCAAGATAGTTTAGTCAATACAATAAGATTTATTCATATAGTCTACACTCAATTAAATGTAATGAAAATAAACAACATATTGTACCCCTAGTAGTTATTAAATGTAATCAATAGAATAAATAAAACGGTAACATATATTAATCAATGTTAATTTAATAGTAAAATGATTCAGGTAATCAAATTTAATTGAAAACTTCAACGCGATAATGTTGTAAGTACCATCTTGGGTAAAATTAATTTTGTTATATTATACATATCTATTAGTTGTAGATATAATTCTCTACAATATAAATATATTTTAAGTAGTTAGTATTGCTCATAGTGACAAAAAAGGTTAATGGTACTTAAAATGTTATTAAATCTTAAAATAATAGATGTAAAGTAAGCTATAAAAGATTATTTATTGTTTCGAGCCTTATTTGGTGAAATTCCATAATCGCGAAATAAATAAATAAGATTACAAAAGGTTTCACAAATGTATTTTATTCTGCCTGACGTAAATATAAACAAACACGCCGCTAAGGTAAATACAATAAATAGATAAAAATAATAGAACATTCCTAGCAACGGAGAATTACTGGGCTCAATCTGTTCGTTCAGTAAAGATACCCCGAGTTTGCGTTTGTATATCTCGAAAGTTCCTACCTTAGAATAAACATTCTGGAAACTTTCGAAATATTTGATGGTTAATTACCCATAAACATGTTAGCTGTATTTGACCATGCAGCGCTTATATCACTCCATACCACGAGAAGTGTCCTCGCGAGATTAACATCAACTACACCCTTCGAGATTTTTTTTGAGAAGGGTACTCTAACTAATATTTTCACTCAGTTTTAAGAAGGGCCACATGAATTCAACCACTCAAGCTTACGTATAAGGCATGCCTAGCCACTAACAAAATTGAACAAATTTCTCAATTTTATTATTTCAAGAGGTGCATAGGGCTGATAAACTGAAAATATCCGAGAAGAAGGCGTTTTTTTTAATTTTTCTCCGCTATGAAAAATTACCAGCTCGGCCGGGAATCGAACCTGCGAGCCTTGGATGATGAAGCGAACATGCAAACCACTAATCCACTGAGGCTGGCTATACATATACCGGGTGTTTTTTGTAAACGATAATATAGGAAATCCGATAGAATTTTATCATTTTCCTCGTAAGTTTGTACCCTTGCAAATGTAAGTAGAAATTTTGGTATCAATCGAAAGAAGAATTCATTTTACGTCAAAAAAGTATTAAACTTTATGAAGAAAACCAAAATCGATTTAAAAAAAGACTTAAAAAACTTACTGATTTACTGCTTTTGGTAATAAGCTATTTAAAAAAAACAGGAAAGGTGAACGCCGATTGGTGTAGCGGTTAACGCTTCAGTTTCCTAATCAAAAATTGCTAGTTCAAACCCCATCATGTATACCTTTTTTTTAATTGTATGGCTTACTAATTATTATCTGTAGAACTTTATTACAACGATTATTGATTTTTTTATTGTTAGATATTTTTGCTGCGGGGGTTTATCGTTACTTTTTGTACAATTTTAACTGCCTATAGGAAAGGAAAATGAAAAAAGGGCATAAAACTAATAATCGTTGTAATAAAGTTCTAAAAATAATAATTAGTATGCAATACAATTAAAAAAAAGTAAATCGGCGTTCAGCTTCCAGTTTTTTTTAATAACTTATTACCAAAAGCAGTAAATCAATAAGCTTTTTAAGTCTTTTTCTAAACCGATTTTAGTTTTCTTCATAAAGTTTAACATTTTTTTGACGTAAAATGAATTCTTCTTTCGATTGAGACCAAAATTTCTACTTACATTTGCAAGGGTACAAACTTACGAGGAAAATGATAAAATTCCATTGGATTTCCTATATTATCGTTTACAAAAAACACACTGTATATATTGTATGTTCTATAAAAAATTAAGATAACGAAGTTATATCAATAAAGTTACACAAAACGTGCACCAATTCACCAAACTCTTTTATTTGATTTTGCATCATGCAAGATTATTACCAGTTTGTTTGCTGGTAATAACCAAACAAACAACCACATGTTATCTAACGACGAATCTATCTACGGACATTATCGATAAGAGCCTCAACTAAATATTATATTTTCATAAAAATTGAAATTTAGGTTTTTCAGAGATTTTCAGGTCTACATGCATTTTACATTTTTAGTTAAACATTAATAAACAATATAATATTTACCTAATATATATCCTAAATTGGAAATATTTTTCAAAATATATGTTAAATATTTATAAAAGATGTACATTTTTTGCTCAAAATTAAACATTTAGTAAATATTTCTAAATCGTATGTTAAGTTTTATTTTCGCTTTAAATGTTTATTAATATTAATTTTTTTAGTTTATTTTATATTAATTTTTTGATATAAAAACATTTATTATAATATGTTGAATTTTTATATATTTGTCAATTATGTGTTAAATACACGTGAAATATGAAGATTCAAATATAACTTATTTGATATAAAATAAAGATTTAGCAAATATCTTTTTTATATTAATTAAAAAGACATTTAATATTTCAAATACATTTAACAAATATCTATCAAACATAGCATGTTACTCGGGCCATTAACCCTTTCAGTCATAAATTTATTCTAGTCGGAGTAATAAAAATTAAATTATGTAATTATGTGACATATGACATCTTTCATGCTTTTCGAGATTTTTGGTGAAATTGTTTTTTCAATATTACATAGATATTTATATCGCATTATTTAGTCTAAAATCCCACAAATCCATATTTTATTTATTGTATTCTAATCGGTTGAGCTTGTTTCCTATATTCAAGCCATGAATTTGCTGCAGCCTTATAGCAAATTAGACGTGTAAATACTGAATAAAAAAATTAATTTATCAACACCTCCCATATATTAGTGTTGTAGAATATTACAGACTGATGTCGTGGTACATTCAATGGGTATTGAATATTAATTCCATTGTGCGGCTCGTTTTGGACCTATTGCACCTTCCATTTGAAATATTTTACCATTGAAATTAGTTCTTAAATTAAGTTCTTAAGTTTAGGCCACATCCTAAAACACACAAGGTTTGTTGTAATATAAGGAGGTATACAAGTATTTACTACCTTACCTGAGCATTTAATATGAAAAGAATGTGTTTTCATGTTAACGAGATTATACAATTGCTAAAGTTTCTTCTATTTCAAAATTTACAGCTCTTGGGTATATAATTTTGGTGGAGGATTGTAAAGCTGCTTCATTACCACATAATTGTAAACTATCTTAAATGTAGGGGCTGGTTTTTATAAATAATACCAGTTAAATAACATATAATTATATTTAATATTTTCATATTGTTGACGTCTGAAATTATGCAAATAATGTTTGTTAGCATATAATGTTTAAATTTGTGAATATAGGAAGTTGTGAAAACTATTTTTATGTTACTAAATAGTTATGTGAAAACTAGGTTCTATCGACATTCAATGGAGGCCTTGTTGTATAATAAAAGCATACGTGTTTTATACCATTAGATTTGAAATTTGATAATCTATAAGTTTATTATTATGGTTTTAGGATTAATTAAAATTTATAAACAATAATTTGGTTATGTTATAAATCAAATATCAGTACTCAATTGTTTCAATGAAAATTTAGTATAGAGTTCATTTGCTAACCAGAAAGGTATAAAAACCCGGCCACTTTTGTAACAAACTCTCTTCCAATTTCATTTTTAGAGAAGTGCAGATCTATTGTAGAGTAAAAAAATAAATTGAAGGTTATGTTTTGAGTTAAAACAATATAAACAAACCAAATGTCAAAGTTTTGAGGTTATTGTTGTGATATAAATGTCAAAGTGTTCAAAGTTTTAAAAAAGTTTAGTAAACCTAAGTGATTTTTTTATAACAAGTGCTTTAAATTAATCAAGTGGCAATTTATTTTGCAACAGAAATTTTATAATTTGATAATAAAGATTTAATTATCAAATTTTCTTTATGACTGGATTTTATAAATGGATGTGCCCTCTAATTATAACAGTAATTTACTTAACACCATTAGACAAAGTATTGGATTTGGAATTCAACTTAACCCTTAACCGGTTAGGTGGCGTCTGAGAGACGATCACACATCTTTCATTCTAGATTGTTCTAATATAGAACCACCTACAAATCTATAACTGCATCTAATCCTTACACTATCGGTGTACTATCTGATACCCAACTTACAGGGTGCTAGCCCTACTGTACAAAAAATATTAAATCAAATCCATTCCTGTACGTGAAAAATGTATGTAAAAAATTTTTTTTTTTTTGATTATATTGCAAATTTTTGTTATATAGACATTTTCTACATTATATTTGATTAAAATTTATGTTTTAATTTTTTTTTCAGTAAGATTTTTTTTCGTAATATTAAAGTTCATGCCAATTTATACGCATTTATGTCGAGTTGCATTTGAATTTTTCTAATGATATGTTCTATGATTAACCAGAAACTAATTTCGTTATTCCCTTATAGTAATAAGTGTGTACTTTGGTTTTCATTTAAAATAAAACAAAAAGTTCTAACATTTGTAGCCTTTATTGATTGCCTAAGATAATAGCCTCTCAGACGCCACATTACCGTGTATGCAACTAAATTCCACCTGACCTGTTAAGGGTCAACAAAGCCATTTATATGAAAATATTTGAAAGAGGTCAATGACATACTTTCTTCATTTCATTGTTCAGCCGTATAAAAGCAGGAAGCAAATACTGAGAAATTTATAGTACAGTTGGCAAGCTAGTGGTGCCAAAGATTTAAATAAATTTAAGATTGAATTTTTAACAGTAGTTATAGTTGTAAGTAATAGTAAGTAAGTATATGTTGATGCTAGAAGTATTAATCCCAACTAAAGTAGATTAAACTATTTTAGGATTAATATAAACAAATAATTTTGGTATCCGAGTTTTTTTTTTAATTTTCTTTTTGTTTCTTTATAAAATAAATTCGTCTTATTATTGTTAGAAAATTGCTTTGTATATGTTGTATATTACTGTGTTCCAAGATTTATATAGTCATCTAGTGCCATATTGAAGCGGCACGCCTAAGAGTCTCAATTTGTGGAGAGTTCGATTTTTCACAACAATTTTATTTAGTCGAAGCAATTATTTAAATTAATATAATAAAATAGTGAGTTGTGTTTATGCATTTTTATTACGAATTACCCCTTTTGTCTATTATATACGCAGCGTAAAAATGTATTATAACAATATATACTTTTTTATAACTTGTACTTTTCGTAGTACGTACTCGGTATTAATTAAATGAAAGTAAATTAATTACCTTGTCTTTTGTGTGAACCCAATCTTGCCTTTTTTCTATTTCTCATTTCGGCTGATAATATCAGCTATCAACCCTGCATATAGCATTTAAGGCTAATATATTTATTTTTTACCATAACCCCTGCTGCAATACTTTGCTTATTATAAGTTTTTTAAATGATTCTGTTACAAATAAAATTATAATTATTTATATTTAACATGCATATTTTTTGGAAACAATAAAGTGTCAAAGTCAAATTTTTCAAGAATTTTTGTACTTAGTAATGGTATTGATCAATATAACTTGGCCAATCAAAAACACTTTCAAAATTATTTTTCATATAGAAAAGCAATGAAAATCTTAATCTTCTTAATGTTTTCTGTAAAAGTTATGTTTTTGACGTTGATTTCTTCTTGTACCAAGCCACATAATTATGCTGTCTTATATGACCTGGCGTACTCTTTATGTATCTAGTTTAGTAGATAAATTAAGTTATACGAAGAACTACGTCTAGACTATCTCGATAACATAAATAGTTAAAGGTGTTTACCAATAACAAAAGGAAATTTATAAAAAAGTGCATTTATCTCAACTAATTACATACTAGGCCAGTTTATAGTTAGCTTATAAAATACCAACTACACCATCTTCATAGTTTGTAAGAAAGAACAATAGATTGCCTTTATAAGTTCCAATAATGTTACTGTTATCATTTAATTGTTAAATTAATAAGAGATAGAGATATGGAAGTATAGTGTAAATCGTGCTACAAGCATGAGCCTAGGGCAAAACCGCCTTCGCCGTAAGCCCCTCGCGTGACTATGACCATGGTATCTTTGAAAACGTTCTTGTTACACGCATTTTGCCCCCAACTTCACTAAATTAACTTCTGTTTATATGTTTAGAAAGAATCATCGAAAAGATGTTTAAAACTTGTTTTGATGTTTTAATAACGGCTGTTACGAATAACAAAAAATTCAGTCAATCATTTCGTCCTTTGTGAAAATGTTAGCAGAATAATGTAAACAGGGAAAAGGAATGAAAGATATTTCAGTTCAGATTTACAGAAAATTGCAGAAATTCAAATTTCGCAACAAGCACGCATTAATGCGTAGGAATGCAGTGAAAATAATAAGAAAGAAATATTTTAATTTCACGCATTCTATACAGTTCAAGAAATTCTAAATAATGGCAACGGTATAAAATATCGATTAAAATGCGCGGTACTTAATTCTCGGTTTAATAATTGTCGTGTAATTGGTTTTGTATTGACAATATGTTGAACAAACCAGTAAGAACGCAACATTCGTAGTTACGACACGTACTCGAAAACGACAAATTCTTTGAAATAAACTCTAAGAAACTTTTATCATTTTTATTTTGTTGCTATCTCATTCTTATTACTACAACTAATAATAACAACATAAACATATAGAATACAACACATAAAATATAGTAAAAACTTAATAACATAAACATATAAAATCCAATTTCGTTTGAAAATATACCATTAAGTTCACAATTATCATCTTGTGATTGGAATAATGTCGTGGGGAAGATTAATTAATTGCATAAATACATATAAAAGTAAATTGCACAGAAAAATTTCTATACATACTTTTTTTATAATTAATTATAAGTATGTAATAAATTAGTAGCAATTTAAAAGCTTCCTGATAATTACATGGGTAATTAATTTCAGTTAAGTAGAAGTTGCTATTGAGATTCTCAATTACAGTACAAATACATACAGTGCTATAGTCCTCAATATTTGGATCATTTTTATGTGTAAACACTTTTCTACAGTGTAAAAACAACTTTCAAGTACGTTTAAAGTAGAATCTCCAGCTATTTATTATTCCATTTGGCTTCCTTCAGTTTATTTCTAGAGAAGTCACGAATACCATAATGCAACAGTTTCAAACGAATTCATTTCGCAGCTTCTTGCAGTTTATATTTGTGTATACAAAATGCGCACACACATAATACGGTTTTATCTAAACAACTTTCAAAAATGTTTATTTTATTATTCTAACGTTAAAGGTAGAATTATTTATTTTTCGGAAAATATACAAAATGATTTCGCAGACAGAAGAATACAAGTAAACAAAAAGTTTACTTATTATTGGTAGAAGTTATTTTGCAAATTTTAGTAGGATCAGTCACTTGGTGGTATAGACTCATACTGTGAGTGTATTCGAGAATCCCTTGCGTATCCTGTATGAACTATGATGACATGCAATTTAATAAATAATAGTTGCTTGGGTATTTAATTGCAGTTTAAACACATACATACTATTTATATTTGCACGTCAGAATCTGCAAGACCTGACCGCGCGAGTTTACGTTTTATTCTAGTTGGTTTGTGGCGTCGGGACGCTTTGCAATAGCTTAATAGACAAAGATCTGGTAATTTCTTCTCAACATATCTACTTTCTCATAAAAACTAAACCTATTTTTAATAGTTATTTACGTGCCAACCTTTGTAAATTAATCTTTACGGGTGAGTTGGAAGGTTTGTGGTGCGAGCGATGAAGGAGCGAGCCTCCATAATCCAGTGAGCCCAGTAAAGAGTAATTGCAAAGCGTGTCGCGTACAAAGTTTTATTTCTACCTTCATCAGCGTTTTTTTATAAATTGTATATATTTTTTAAAAAGACATTTTGTAATCAAAGGCTGTAGCACAATTTATAGCTAGGCCTTGTCATGGTGTTGTGGTTAAGTAACAAAGTAGTTTCCATAGTTTTTTGTTAATAAACACTGTAATATTTTACAGGTCTCTTTTAGGAGCCCGTAAAACTTTACAGGGTTGTAGTAGGAACTACTCATTTACTTAGTTATCATAAATGCCTGTAAAGTGTCATTTACATAGAAAGTGGAAATAAAAATATATTACAATTCACCAATTTTAGGTGGCGTTCTATAATAAAATACGAGAAAGTACTGATTTATACCAGTTGACAATAAGATTCGGATCAAGATCATATCTCCGATATTTAGGAATAGATTTGTATGACACAATTGTTGGCGATTAATTCATCTAGAATAAAACAGGATGACACAGAGATTTCAGGCACAATTTGGGATTTACTGACACGTAGAAACAAAATGGCTGACTTCTAGTTACGGCGGAAATACCAATACCTTAGATTTTTTTTAATGGAACACCCTGTATATTTGACATTTTTGTAATCTACGAGTCAAATTACATCCGAGCATCTGATTTAAAAACTTTTAAGTATAATATTATTTTCATTCATTATCCTCGCTATCAACGGCAACAGGCAAACGGATTGGTCGGTACGATGTAGCTTTTGTATAGAGGATTGCCTAGCTCTAGATTGGATTTCAAGAGTAAATATAATGAGACAGTTGACGCAAAATAATACTGTCTAGTGATATTTTTATTAGATATTTTAGAGGCATTCAGTAAGATCTGTCACAAGGGTCTTTCTTATAAAATAGAAATGCATAGTTTATGCCACGTTGATATGATCTTTTTTTAAATGATAAACACTTTGCAGTAAGTTTCAAATTAAATATCGGACGAATATAGGTACATTTGTTAAATAAAGACGATTTATTATTATTATATTTTCTGCTTATCTACCCAATTAACTTCGGAGTGTTTTACATATTTTTGATATACCAACAACTCCAGACACACATATAGAGATCTCTAGATAACCTCCGCAAAACTACAAACTCAAGTTAATATTTTACAGAACTGGTTGAACGAATGGCGAATAATAGCAGGTGCTTTCATGTTACGTACAGTCAGTCAAGAGGTTGCTTTAACTAACCACTTTTGGCGACTTTACATTACATGTTCGACGGAAAACCTCGTTGAAGAAATACAATGTTGTTGAAGTGAATCGCTTGTTTTTTAAGAGAGATGTATGTATTGTTAGCATTTGCTGATACAGTTTTGCTGGAGGAGCTCAAAGTCGCATTCTATTCCCTTCCGGTCAGGCCATACATACCAGCGCCATTGCAACGCTTCCGCTGTCAGCAATTCGGCCACTCTGCCGCAAAGTGTACACGGGAACATATTTGCGTCTTTGGGGAAACTGCTACACCAAGGCCAATACATTTGAATGTTTGGTAGTATTCTTGTTCTTTAGCTTACTACCTGGAATTTTACAGTAAGCCGTATTTGAAGTCTAAACGGATCTGAAGCTAAATGTCTGGTTGTTTCGTCCCGCCTTATCTCTAAGATACGAATTGAGATACGCTCAATTACCGTGCGATTCCTAATTCAATGTTAGTAGTAGCTCCCCAGGTTACCGTCCACCCTCTACTAGCTTTCTAGGCTAGTGCCAGAGCAGTACACGCGTTCACCCGTCGAAGCCTTCTCCAAAGAGATGGCATCTTGTTCAACTTCGAACTATTCCCGAACTTTTTAGAATTAGAATCACTGCCCGATCGAATCCAACCTTAACTGTGATAGGACTCGGTTTTATGACTTGGTCACCCCGATCTTCCAAGCTCTAGGTTTGGCATGCCCTTGACATCGCTTCGTTTATAGTATACACGTTCTAGACCTTTGGTGTGTACCCGTTATGGTGAAGTTGTCTTGAGCGTGAGAAGCTATGTCTTCGCTTCAACATCCCTTAAATGTAATGGCTCTAAAGCTCTATCAGACACACTCGGACTTGTACTGCAAATATTAAGTCATAGTAATGCTCCGAGCGGCATTTAACAAGCTAACTACCTGGTGGCATGCAGTTTCCCATTGGTTGGAATTTACTCCTTCCAACCGGGATAAACCTCACTTGGATTCTCCGCCATCATATAGCGGATTACCTAATGGCGAACCATGAAAATAACTTCATCTTTCAGGTAAGAATCCAATCCACTGACACCAGTACTTATATCTGTAGAGCTTCCTCCACAATGTTGATGAGTAATCGTCGAGAACATTTTCGCGACTCTCTCAGAGATCAGGCATCATTCTTACATTATCATCCGCTACTCAGATTTCTGGGTTTAGGTAGATTCGGAAGCACCAGTCAGTTTTTTATAGGTTGAACGCCGTGTAGTCTGCAAGATTGAAAACGAACCAAGGCCAATAATGTCAGACACCGATTCGCTGTGTGTTTACACTGTTTAGTGAGGAAAAGCATTCGGCTGGTCGCAGAATTTTCCACTTTACAAGTTAGAAACGGCCATCCAAAGAATAAAAACTCTTAAAAGACTTTCCTACGTCGATGCCAAACGCGAAGTTGTTAGGACCACTAATTCACAAGCATCCTATGCTAAGGTCAGGAGTCAGTCCTCCGACCGATTAACGTCGTTTAATGCCTTTGTACCCAAAATCAAAAAGTTTGTGAAGTCGTTCACACAATCACTCTGTCAGAACAGAACAACGCCAATGGGTAGTCCGGCACCGTATCTTGTAGTATCCCAAGTCACTTCGCTCTTAGAAATAACGAAACCTTCTAGTTCTAAAGTTATACCACAATCGGCGGTATTAAAACCAACCGTTCTCGTTCCAACAGAATCTTTCTTACCATCTTTGCAGCCCTCTATTACGACCACTCCGAGGAATCGATCGACCTAAGTGGGCAGCGAAAACTCTTTGGCTAACAAGTTCCCATTCCGTTTGGAAGAACATACGAGGTTGGCCTTAGGGAAAATTTAGAAGTACGAAGTCCTAGTGCTCGCCTGTACGTTGAATTTCTCTTTTGCTTCAGTTAGTTTCGTGTGTCTGCGAGAGTCTTTATCTAAGGAGGATCTAATGTGGGAGAATTTAATGTTCCGTTTTGGGTTCTACCAGGACCGACGGCCACCATCGCATTGCAGAACAAGTTCTCGAGAACGATGATGTTTGTCTCTTGAATACCAGCGGCAATACGCATTTCGTAGCTGAAACCGGATCTTCACAACAGCAACCAGTTTTCGATCTCGATAAGCATTCTAGACGTCAACGTCACCTTTGACATCGTACGACATCGATTCCGATGCAGCAATTGTAACGACTGCAATAGTTGAGGTGGCGACAACGACCATTCCGAAATCTAATTCTCGTGGTACACCTTCTCGCGTTGCCGTACCATGGTAAAACGGTCAAAGACTCCTATGTATGTACACAAGCGCCAACTCTTCCGACGGTTGCGGAAGAGCCAACAACCTTGTTCAATTTAAACGAGACAGAGCGAAAGCAGAGAAGTTAGTTTTGCAATCTAACGAAGTTCTTGGATAAATTACGTGTCGTACATTAACCATTAACAGGTGCAACCGCATGAGACGTAGGAGGGAAGATGCACACCATCCGGAGTCGGCGCTATCCGCCGACACCCATCCAGATACGAAGTGGTCACGAAGTCGTTTGCAACGCAGGTAAGGTTTGCCAGCGTCAGCAACGACCGCAGCTTTTACGAAGCATTTGGTAGGGCCAAACTAGATAGTAGAGTCAGACTATAATTTTCAGTTTTCGTTGGAAGAAAGAACACATCATGCCTCTTTGCTCCAGATTCGCTCCCGACCCCGACTCTGTTACATACAAAATGTGAGGTCGTCTGCCACCGACAGGAAAGCACAAGCTTCTCGATCTCTTTAACGAAATCCAGTAACAGGCGCTATCCGCCAAGTTTGAGAGAGGCAACCATTGAGCTTCTCCCAAAGAATAATGATAAGATCGCTGATATTTCAAACTACAGGCCCATCTCGTTGACGTGCACCAAGGTCCGTTGATGCATGCATAATTATATTCAAAGTAAAGTTTATCTCACCCATTTCCACTATTGGCTTTTGAAATGGGTACAAAAATGGCGTCTTTTTAGCGGCAATTTTAATTTGTAACGAATTTGTCAAATCAAATATTTACATAACATACAGAAAAGGTTACGAATATTTTAATTAAAACAAATCAATAATACTATGTATTAACTTATTAACAAATAATATTTTTAGGCATTCAAATTATCTTCTGTTATTGAGTAATATGAACTACTACTACTGAATAAATCCACGAAAACATTAACACATTAAAAAATGATGGTCTAAAATGGCGAAGATTTATTAGTTATATGAACAAAACAACAATAACAACTAAAGCGAATATTTTAACTGTAATACAACTAATTTATTAATGGTATCCCCCCTCAAACAGTATTTGAGTTTCTCTTTTTTGTTATCCAAATATGGCAAAAAGCCATATAAAAGCCGTGGACGGAAATCTAACGTCTGCAAATGTCTGTACAGAATGGAATATGATGCAAGTAGATGCTACAACCCTTTTTTAGGTTTTCGTAATCTTTCCAACCAGCTGAAAATGAAGAATATATTAAGTAGGTAATTGAAAATTATCATGCAAATCGTATTTGTACAGACATTTTCAAAATTTCCAGCGGCCACATCGGTATTTTTAAAATCGGAAATGAATAGTGTATCTGTTCCTTTTAGTATCTGCATGAGAATGTGCTGAGGCTCTCTCATTCAATCCTTCCACACTCTTCAATTATTTTAGGCTTTTATTTAACATATCCAGTATTATTTGATGATTGTGTTTGGCAATTAGATGACATTTCCGTTTCCTTTATTGCCTTAAAAGTTTTATTTTTTTTATTAATTGCAACTACATTTATCTCTTTATTTAATTTTTTACGTTTCTTATTAACTGTAACTATATTAGAAACGTTAAATAACGTAAAAATTGCGTTTCATTTCAATATTTGTCATTCATTGCGTTTCTTCAAATGGAACTAGGGGAAATGTAAAACGGTAATAAAAGAGTGTGTAATCTAAAAACTATCCTTTCTCTATGCTTAAATAATAATTTATATTATTTCTATATGTATTTTTATTAAGACTCCAACTTGATTACTTTACATAATCTTGAGTATTCAGTAATTCCCAATTCTGACTTCTACGCATATCTAACAAATTTGTCTTATTTTCCTATCTTTTGGAAAAAGAAACAAACGTGCACCATACCGGGATTTGCTAGAACAGTCTGGTTTACTACAATCAGTCATTTTTTGGGGAAAAGACTTCTGCGTTTCACTTATGTCAGAAACTGACAGATCGAACTTAGGCTCAAAATGGCCGTCTAACCTTTGATGAGATGACT
This sequence comes from Agrypnus murinus, assembly GCA_929113105.1. Classification (NCBI taxonomy): domain Eukaryota; kingdom Metazoa; phylum Arthropoda; class Insecta; order Coleoptera; family Elateridae; genus Agrypnus; species Agrypnus murinus. The sequence goes on from OV816026.1 coordinate 147,137,693, forward strand.
TATGTATGTGTACTAGGTATACATACACATGAATGGACCTTGACGTGCACATGAGCAAATTGCTCGAACGCATGGTCTATGCGCACTTAGTGTAACGTTAAACACTTAACGCTTAGTCGGTAACAGCTAGTTGTACCTTTACTGTGACATTATTTATTATGTTGATATTTTTGTTTGTTTCATTTATCGTCAACTTCTATATTGTATTATCATACACACATAAAGTTCATTTTTCACTGTCGCGGCTAATAACCACTGCAGTTGACGCAGCTAAACGTAATTAAAAAAACGTAAAGATTCCTAGAGTAAAAGGACTCGATCTCGGTAGCAGACTATGTGGCAGACATATATTTCTACATAGTATAAAACATAGACCCCCCCCCCCGTTAGGTGTCGGCAAGTCTAAGTGTTTTGTTGTTCGAGCTAATCTCAAGAACTACTGACGGAATATTATGTAGTTTTCTATATTATATAGAGCATATCTCGATGAAGGTTTAGGTCTGTAAAGCATTAATCTTTGATAAAAGAGAACCGAGCAGTGACGATTTTAGTGAAACAAGTCGATAAAAAACGGCCGTACGAACAGTTTCTTGGTTTAAACTACCTAAACTGTTAAAGATATATTTAAACAATGTATAAGCATAAAAAATTCTATAAAACAGACCATTTTTATGTTACAGTTTGCAGTAAACAATCAACGTTAAATTAAAAAGTCATTTTTAAAGTATTAACTTAATCCGTATCAAAATAAATTGTTTATTCAGTTCAAGTATCTAATTAGATATAATTATGTAAGTTATAGTTTGAGAGATATCGTAGTTCTATTAAAAGCGCACGGAACGTCTGCAAAGCCGAGGTGGGCCGCTAGGAAGTAATTAGAAAAAAGAAAAGAAATTGATCAAACAATTTAAAAAGTGTACTGACGGGGAAATTACTCCTGTAACTAGAAAACAAGATATTTTTGTATAAATCAGGCAAAGGGTTGCGGGACCAATTTAAGTAAATTGAATGTAGATATTATACAATTGCAAGTGACACAGATTAACACTGAGAACAATAGCAGACGCTTCATGGTCTGTATCTAATCATACCTTTCCCACAGATCCTAACATTCCGTTAGTAGATATCGAATGCAGAAAAAGGATTCAAATACAGTTCGACGGACTTGCAATCTTACTGAAACTGTGATTTAGAACCGACTAAAAAGAACACAGCTAAGTTATCTAAGAGATAAAGAAGCTTCCAATGAAATAACATTGGTGTATGAATTTCTCTTCATGGCATACAGACGCTGTCAAATTAACTCATAGAATGATTGTATATGTATACTTAAATATGTATAAAGTATATAAATATGATACAATCTGATTGTTAATAAACAAAATAAAAAATAGACGCTAGGGAAAAATCACATAGGCACCTTATTAATAAAATTAACTCAACTTTTTATACCATTTGAACATTATCTCTGATATCTACAAATAAAAAAAGTACAATTAAAAGAATCTAAAATCGTCGTATTTAAAAAACCTTTTCCATTACTAATCAATTGGACAATACCCTATAATTTTACTAAACCTGGGAGAATTATACCTACAATAGTAGGGGATTCTTACAAGGTGGGTATGGAAACAGGATTTACTTTTGAATGGCAGCCCTTCGTTTAGGAGGTAAGCATGTTTGCTACAGTAATATACATGTAATTATTAATATTTTTGGGTACTGCCAGCCAATTAAAAACTTGTTAGTTTTTTAGTATATACCTATATTTCGATTAGTTTTACAATCTTCGTCAGGGTATAACTAATTAAAGTACACATATGTGTTAAATGAACTAGAAAGGTCAAACAGGATTTGACATCTGTAAGAAACTTTTTGTTCTATGATTGTCAATAAAATGTCAATTTTAGAGTGTCAATACCATCACTACTTCCCGGAAAACATCACATTCTTAAATAACAACACAGTACAACAAAAAGTTTCTATACATACATTATTATTACTAGGAATATACTACAATACGTATCAATGATCACCTATGTGGTATGTAAATTTTGTAGGTCCGATCTAAAGTTGATACTATTAGAATTTTGATTGATGTAGCACATTTCTAAAAATAACCGTTTATTATAATTGTCTTCAGTCGCTAATATTTTTGTATTCTCAAAGTCAAATTTGTGAGTTTCATTTTTGAAATGTAAAGCATTTTTGAAATATAGAATAGAAAAAGTAATTGATGTTGATTACAAACGCAATGCTTTAGAAAAATTTAAACAAATTCTAATTGAGAATAATTACCCAGAAAGACTTATAAATGACTTATTATTTAAACAAAATATTTCAAATTCTACAAGAAAACAAGACACAGACACGTCACACTTTAAACCAATACATTACATTCCGAACTTGACCAATAAAATCTTAAAAATTATAAAAGCAACTAACATTAAATTAGTGAAAAAGAACATTCTGAATATTAGTGACCTACATTCTAAAGTGAAAGACAAAATTCCTAAACACCAAAGATCTAAAATTATTTACCAAATTCCTTGCAACAATTGTCCTGGTGTGTATGTTGGGCAGACAAGTCAGAAACTTTGCGCCAGATTACAACAACACAAAAATGACACTAAGAACCTCAAAGACACGACTGCTTTGGCTTTACATTTCAAAAATGAAACTCACAAATTTGACTTTGAGAATACAAAAATATTAGCGACTGAAGATATCTTTCTGTCTTTACTTTACCTAGGTAAACCAATCCTAGAGACAGAATTTTATTCGCTATCTTCTGGTTGAGATCGACCACTTTATCTTCAGTAAGTTTGTCGGCGAATCTTTCGGGTAGATATGTTATATGTTTTTCAGCGACAATGAACACCGCTCTGCGTCCGTCCCTGCAGGTGGTAATTTTGACCTCTGATATCTCTGCTACTTCCTTCACGTAGTATTCATGCAATTTCTTGACGGGTTTTGCTGTTCCGGCTGATTGGTTCAATTCGTTTAAAAATTCCATTTCTTACTGTAAGCAATCGTAAAACATTTACATATCAGGCAGTTTTAAAATATAAGCAACTGAAGATAAAACATACCTGCTTGATATATTTCAAATAAATTTGCAGGATACAGAATTATCGAACGTTGATAATTTCGCGTCTTCGACTTCCTTGATACAGTAACCTGTTGGAATAAAAACTATGTGGATTTCACGCAGATAGAAACTGCAGTCAGTCTATAACAAATTTCAAAATAAACTTCTCTGTAACGTATATCCTATATTCCTTTGTACAACTGCGTTCATCAGGTATGCAACCAGCAGTAGAGTATCATACGTACCTGGTATAATATAACGCTTATCAGTAGGTCCCTCGTAAATATATTGCGACCCCTGATACCATAATAAGAATAATTTCAATTTTATTTATCAGGCGATATACATTATAGTATTTCATATATTAGTATGCAAAGTTATCGTTTCAATAAAAAGTAAAATATTTATCTGATTTATTTCTCCAGGTTAAGTCTTCAGGGTTCTCATAACTGTAGATATTGCAAGAGGTAACTACCCTGTGTTAAGTTATAAAGACGTATTACAAACATATGTTATAGACTTTATATTTCGAAGGTATCGAAAATGGTATCGTAATTATGATGAACAATAGTTTTAAAATAAAACAACTTTTCTTGAAAGCTGTTAGTTATCATAGGAAGAACTCGTATTAATCTTAAGTAAAGAATAATAATAAACATGTTTCTCGGTTAAAAAGTTAATGAAGCGTACATCAAATCTGTATGATTCAGAGCTCTGAAACAATACAACTAATCACACATAGTACGTTATAATGTTATGTCTCTTTCAAATTATTTCCGTATTCAAATTTATACACGTCTAACTTATACAGATTAACACAAGGGTGAGTATGTTAAGAGATGTAAAAACAATTAACAGGTTAAAATCTTTGAACTTGAATTCATCAGTCATCTGTAAGAACGTTTTGTTTATTTATAGTTGAAAACAGTTTTAAGGAATGTTGAAAAACAACGTGACTAATTACCTTGTATGTATTTCATGCAATAACATTAGTTTGAAAGTAACTTCTTAAACAATTATAGCTACAGAAAATGTTTTTGAATTTTAAAATAATGCTATACAGTATTTTAAAAGTTTTAATTAAATAAATTTTTAAGAAATCATAACGAACGACCCTAATTGTTTTCTTTCAAATAGAATTTGCGTTCCTGAGAAATAATCAACTAAATAGCTGAAAGCAGTTTTAAGAAATGTTTGTCAGTCGTACGAAACAATACATTTTTACTAGATAATTATAAATGAAAAGATGCTAAGATAATAATTACATGACCATCATCGATTTATTTGTAGACTGTATTTTAAATGTTTATGACGTTTAGATTTAAACATGTCAAAATGCAATAGCGATAATCCTCCGACAGGTGATTGACAGTAACCTTTAGAGGTACCTTGTATACTTGAAAGTAAATTTTTCTTGTATTATCCTAGATGTTTCTACATGTTAATTATATTACACGTATGTTAATCATATGACGTATAGATCTATATTTAAATATCAATTAGGAATGACAACATAAGATTTATTTTAAAATAAATTTATAAGAGAGAGAGATGACAGATGCAAATGATATATAAAAATGAGATGTACAAATGAGAGATAAGTTATGTAAATGAGAGATGATATATGCAAACGATACCGTGAATTAATTTAATTCGCGCATGCATATTAGATATGAAAAATGAGCTAGGCCCATGAGAGATGAGATATGCAAATGATACAGTGAATTAATTTAATTCGCGTATGTATGTGAGAGATGATATATGTAAATGAGAGATGAGTTATGTAAATGAGAGCTGAGATATGCAAACGATACCGTGAATTAATTTAATTCGCGCATGCATATGAGATATAGAAAATGAGCTAGGCCCATGAGAGATGAGATATGCAAATGATACCGTGAATTAATTTAATTCGCGTATGCATGTGAGAGATAATATCTGTAAATGAGAGATGAGATATGCAAATGATATCGTGAATTAATTTAATTTAATTAAATTAGATCAATTAATTTAATTCGCGAAATTCGCGCATTGAATTCGCGCATTTAATTCGCTCATTTAATTAGATCGCGACTCATTTGAATATTAATTAGATCGCGGGTCATTTGCATAAAAAGAGTGGGGATCGGCCCAATGGCGGCAATACCTACTTATTGTTACGTGCCTGGAACCAAAATGGGGAACAATTCTCGGGTAGTAGATACGTTGCAGTAACCTCTCCGGAACTTGTCCAGCTACATTTAGGCTACGTAGCGGGATACGTGGCGGCGTAGTAATTGCTACTTTCGTGGAACTTTTTTCTCTTTGACACATCGTGTCGCGTGTTGCTCTCTCTTACTCTTGCAACTTAACAAATATTCTTTCACTTTCTCTACTAATGCTTCGGTCGTGTAACAAATTGGATTACTATTTTATTTGTAATACGTACATAATACATAAAGAGATGAAATGTTTCGTTATTTTGTCAATCTAGCATACCAAAAATATAAACCATCGCAACTTTTCTGTTAAATGCGATGATGATAGATCGAAAAATAACAACGCGCCTAATTTAAATATATTTTTTAATAAAAAAATGTCTTGAATAAAATATGGCAAAAATACTTAAAAATTGATAAACATGATAGAAACCATTTTATTTTATTCCAAAGGCACAATTTGGTATCGATTTGTTATCTTTATTTAGAGTTATAGTAAAACACTTTTTAACAATTGCAACAAATTGCAAATTGATTAATAGCCTTCAACATTTTACAAGTAAATATGGAGTAGTTTTGAAAAAGTCACCTTAAAGTAGTATTAACTGTAAAATGTTTATCTTAAGTTTGTGTCACTTTATAAACAGTAATGGGAACTAAACAAATTCTACTTCTAGGTTGTTGTTACCACGAAGTATAAAATAAGTTAAAAAATTCTGGAACTTTCAAGTGATTCTTACTATAAAACGACGTCAACGTTTCCGTAGCCACTTTCTAGCTCCTAATGTCACTGCAAAATTCCCATTGGAACTTAACCTCAAATTTAAACGTCAATCGTAAACAAACAACCAATATTTTTATACTGATTGCTACTTAATAACAATTATTATTTAATTATGGCTTATTTTAAAGTTGTAGCGACGAAAGAAAAAAGGGAAATATATTTCACCCTTGTTTACTGCATGCTGGTTTACCAGTGATCTCATCCCTATTTTTTTCTATTTTGTATTGTAAACAGTTGATTTTGTTTCCACTGATTTCACCTAACTGCTGTTTTAATTTTCTATAAAAGGTGGACGTATATCTAAAATTCTTCTTTTTTTTATTGCATTTGCCTTTGACATTTTTATTAACAACTTGCAAAACTACTACCACTGCAAACACAATTAACCTACAAATTCCAAACTAACCTACAGGAGATATGCCTCTTTAGAAGTTACTGTCACTTCATTGTAATTTTTTAATAGTAACTGGAACTTTCTTGTAATTGTGATGCAAAATAAGTAGTGAAAATTACTTTCAAGTGATTCTCCTGGGTAGCATAAAAGTAAGTTTTACTTTCAATACTACTGTATAGTTAAATTACTTTAAAGATTAAGCAATGGTTTCAGACCGGGTGGCAGGAACTTTCGGTGCTACTTTAAAGTTTTAAAAACTTTAAAGTAGCTTCGGGCAAGTTACTGCTACAATCATAATATCACTTGAAGTTGCAACAACATTAAAGTAATTATACTACGTAGCAATACCGTTCCACATACTTTAAAAAGCTACTTAGAAGTAATTGAACTACATAGTTCTAATAAATAGTAGAAGTAACTACATAATTACTAAAATATTCCAAATTGACGTAATTAAACCTATAAAGTCATAAATTTAGTTGTAGTTACGTAGCAGCTACTAAATCAAAGTTCCGATCTCAGTTACCGCTACTTAGATGCTGCTTTGGTAAAGATCAAGCACCTATACAGCTTTAATCATTTAATGAGCCGGTAACATATAACAGTATTAAAATTATCCTGATTATCCTGCCTCTACCTTATTAATTACTAATACTATATTTTACAATTATTATTAGCATAATTATTATTTACGATTAATTATATTCTTTGATCTTTTGGTAATGCTTGGTTGATCAAGATTAGTTAAAAAAGGAAGTCAAAATAATTTTTATAGCAACATTAATCGTTATCAGGTTCTGTGTCCTTTCTTGCAAATTTTATTCATTATTAATTAATCATTACAGAAATAAATTTGTTCCTACTAATTTACGATATAGGTGGGAAATGATAAGTGGATATCTGTGGGTTTTATGGGCAATCGTCTGGACAACAGGGGTCTAATTAAGAAATAAACTTTCGGTCTCATCCAGTCCATTAGGTTTTGTTACTTCTTTTACGGAGCTATTTTAAGATCACGGTATTTTAATATCAATTATAAAGATAGAGGTTATCTTGTAATATGATTACAGAGTAACTACCATCTTGTCCTTGAACCTGCAGAATTCTGCAGTATGTGTATTGATTAGGTTTTCGAACTCACTTTAATTGATAGATTGGTTGCATAATTATCGTTATTATCGCATTATATTGGAAGCATTATACTATTCAATCCGTTAATAACCATTAAAATATTCTTAAACTAATTTTTAATTTCTAATGTAGTTTTTTCTTTCATTTAAAATTACTTCCTTATTTAGATAATTTATCATCTACAAAAGTAGACTACTAAAACTACAACTTTAATAATTAATGACCTAGCACTACAATAACTAATAATAAAAATTAACTCAATTTCGCTAACAGTGAAGTGTTGTAATATTCGGAGAAATTAATAATGAATGGTCTAATATAAAACTGGAATCAAATTTAATAAATTACCTTGGCATTTTAAATCAGTTTATAAATTCATCCATATAAAGTAGCAGCAAAAATTCAATGTTTACCAATAATTGATTCATTTATATAATTATTATGGCCAAAGAAAGTTTTAAATTTGCACTTCATATTATTAAGATAATTATATGGTGTCCGCTTAAAAGTGAAAAGGGAGATATTTTTAAACTTATATTTTTGTGTGTAATATTACTATTTCAATGGGCTTCCTTTCTACTGTCAATATCTTATTCGGGAAATTCCAAAGCATAACGAAATCTAATAATTACAATCTCTAATTTAATCTGATTAAGTATAATAAATAACTTAGAAGTGTGTTAGGCTCATGGCTATGAACGAGCTAGTGATTTTTTTGCTTCTAAATTCAGGAAGATTTATATTTAAACACATTAGTGTTGGTTATCTTTGGTTGTTTGAAGAGTTTGTCTCAACCACCTATTGGCCTATACCTCAATCTACGAACGATTAGTGGCAAGCTAGAAATAAGATCTAGATGACAGTAGAGAGTGCAGTTTGCATCAAATTATGACTTATACCTTATATGAGTCATAAGCTACCTCTGTAATAAAAAATGATGTACATTTTTGTACAGAATCTTAATGATTTTAGTCTTAATAAGAGCTTCCGTTAGGAAATGCACGTAAATCCCATAAATTGAAAAGGTTTCACATTTATGCAAATTTCTCGTTGCAAACACTGCACAAATCCTAATTAAATTCGACCAGTTTTTGCTTTACATCGTTTTATCTCCGAAAAAGTAGCATTTAACAAAAAAATGAATTTTTGTGAAATTGTAACCACGTTTTTCGCAATTAAGATGGTCCTTGATTTATGAATTTTAAATAAATATTAATCATGATATGTAATAAAATGTAAGACACCATTCATTGGGATGTCCAACCGATCGTAGGTGCTCCTTGCTTGTACTTCGCAATCTAAAAATATTAAATTTAATATATAAATTTTTTTTTACCTAAGTAACAGTCCATAATTTAAAATGAATTAATAGAATACTTTTACCTCTTTTACACTCACATGCTATAAAAATATTTAAGTTTTCAGATAAAACCGATAATCTTTGTAAAATAGGTACTACATTGTCGTTTATTACGGTCCATCATCACCCATGCCTGTACAATGTTACAGACGTCGGATGGACCGTAATAGACGACAAAATAGTACCTGTTTTACAAACATTATCGGCTTTATCTGAAAAGTTAACTATTTTTAAAGCATGTGAGTCTAAAAAAGGTAAAAGTATTCTATTAATTCATTTTAAATTATGGACTGTTACTTGGGTACAAGAAAATTTATTTTTAGATTGCAGAAATAAAACTTGCAGCTGAAAAAACATTTACTTGCATTGGATCAAGTCGGTGTATGGGACAGAAATCATACAAAGATTCTATAGAAATTCCATAATTTCCATACCAAGAAATAGATTAAGATATTTTGTAAATTTAGTTGTTTTTTACTTTCCTTGTTCTGTATTTCCCTTGTTTGTTTTGGTTAAATCTATGTGTAAATTTGAGTGACAAAAATATTCTGGGAGAACAATTTTATGATACTCGTAGTCTTATCCTAATCTGTAACTATGTATATTTGTAACTTTACCACTAATTGTGTAGAAAAATTATTTTGTTAGTTATACAACATTCTTTTGTTATGAATAATTGCAAGCAGAAACCAAAAATGAAAATTTGTTAGTAAATAATAAGAGATAAATAAATATGTTCATGCGGGGCAGGCGCGATAAAACGAAAGATGCGAACACTTATGATACAGCAAGGAACACCTACGCCGGTGGGACTTCACAATAAATGGTGTCTTACATTTTATTACATATCTTGGTTAATATTTATTTAAAATTCGTAAATCAAGGACCGTCATAATTGCGAAAAACGTGGTTACAATTTCACAAGAATACAGTTTTTTTGTTAAATGCTATCTTTCCGAGATGTCAAGCAAAAACAAACTGGTCAATTTAATTAGGATTTGTGCAGTGCTTCTCAATTTAGGCTTATGGTATTTACGTGCATTTCCAAACAGAAGCTCTTATTAAGACTTTAAGATTCATAAGGAATAATAAGAATAATAAGGTCTGTACAAATATACACATAGTTTTTTGTTACAGAGGTAGCTTATATCTTCTATTTTCCATGTACGCACTTAACTACAAATTTTTAAATAGTGCCCTTTTGCACCAAAGATTTTTTTGGCTAGTTGCAGTTTTAGAATCTACATTACCAAAGCTATAATTATATGTAATTTATACATTTATACCTCGAAGTCTCACAAAATAAGTTTCGGGGCTCGGAGTACTCTACTATGAGTAGTATACGACATCGGTCAAGCTCAAAGATATGAAAATAAAGAAATTTCAAGCAATTGATAAACGGTAATTGGAATAATGGAAGTTTCTCGATGTATCTCTATGGTATCTTCTCGGTGCTTCAGTTCGGTTTGGCCTTTAACTATCTGTTTCATCTATAGCTCAATTCTTGATTCATTAAATCATTAAATATGACCGTAAAATAGACAATTTTCAGATCGCTAAATACCGTTTACACAATCATTCAAATCAAGTTGTTAACAAAGGTTTCTAATCCGATTCTGATTATCATTTTATCCTGATTGTTCATTATTTGTTTTGTTTTATCTGTCATTTTAGGTTGAGATATAACATATTGTCATGATATTTGATATGCCAAAAATAAATTCACCCACACTATAATTTTAAATATGCATATTTATAAAATTTCAAAGTACACGTTAGATTAGTTGCATAACCTCAATTTTAAAAATAACAATTTTGAGTAATTTTTCTTTTATGAAGTAAGATATTGTTATTTATGATTAACATGCACACTAGTACACTGTAGTCAGATAAAGGATATCTGGAAAACTAATCTTTTCATAGACTTTAGTTAATTTTCCTTTTCCATTAACGATGTGGGAGATAATTTTTCAATTTAATGAAATTTAGACCAATTTTAATGTAAGATTTAACCTAAAACAGACAACGTGTATTGTAATGGGGAGGTATTTACTATCTTACCTGTGTTTTCATGATAACGAGATTCCTCAGTTGTATAAGTTTCTGGTATTTCAAAATTTTACAGTTTTTGGTTAAATTATTTTGGTGGGGGTTTGTAAAGCTGCTTCATTACCATATAATTGTTAATATTTTAAATGTAGGGGCTGCTTTTTATTAATGATATCAGATAAACAACATTGAAGCGTTCATTGAAATACTGTAATTGGGTTATCATTTAAATTTGTTGTCATCTACAAACATGTAAATAATGTTATTAAGATCATATTGTTTAAATGTGTGAAGACAGGAAGGTGTATAGACGTATTTTTAGGTAATTAAGTTAACAAATGACTGTTTGAAGATTAGGCCCCATCGACATTCAAAGGAAGGTTTATTTTGTAATAAACACATAAGTGTATCATACCAATGGATTCGGAATTTAATTTCCTTTAAATTTGTCTAATTAGTTTAAGTATTATTTAAGATTTATAAACAAAAATAAGGTTAAGAATATTTAGAAACTTCAATATTTCAGGCATTTGTTTTATGCAAAAATTACATCACATTCAATTGTTTCGACAAAAAGATATAAAAGAACGGCCATTTTTGTAACAATCCCTCTATCAATTTACATCTTGCAGAGAGTGCACATGTCTTGTTCAGATTAAGGTTAGGTTGACCTAATTTAGAAATGTCAAAGTTTTGAGGTTTGATGTAGTAATGTTAATCGTCAAAGTGATTTAATTAAGAAAGTTTTAAAATAAAAGTGTTTATTTAAGTAGGGCCTCAATTTAAGCAAGTGAAATAAATAAAAATAAATTCTACGATTGAATATTGATAACAAGACAAATTTACGGAAAATTCTTATTATTATAATGGATTTGGATAATAAGAAAATTTTTGTACTTGTCATTGATAAATAACAATTATTGGATTTGGTATTCCAATTTATTGATTTGGAAATATTTATGATTGGATTGTTGACACTGTTTCTTCAATTGTTTGTCGAGGTACTAATAGCAGACAGCTGATACCAGGGACTTCAGCACATCAAGTTGGTATTTACAAGGCGCCAATTTTAAGAAAATTAAAAGGAAGGAACTACATCCTTGTAATTTAAAAAGCGCGAGTGTTACAGTTGCCATTAGTTTAATTAGTAATAAGAAATTTTAATGATATCAAAAAGAACATAAGGAATTGTAAACAATTTATTCTCTTTATTGCAAGAAGTAATTTTTTAGAATTAAACTAAAACACTTATTTGTTTTGGCATGAATTCAATTTATCTCAAAATAAATAATATTTAATTATTTTGAAATTAATGGAAAATTCATTATAGAATTGAAAAAAAGAAGCTGTAATCAAATTTTTCATTTCTATTTAAACCATCAACAATTAATTCTGTTTTTTTATTTCTTTTAAAGGAAAATATTTGTTAGATGGTAATAATTTTCGTTTTTTTTGTTTATTATTAGTTGTTACTTGGCAATAAAAAATAAAATTGTGTTGTTATTATCTATGAGAATTATTTTGATAAATATAATCATAAATCTAATAATCATCTCCCCTCATATTAAAGCATATCAATAAGTATTTACTTTTTAGACGGTAAATCATTTACAAAGTTTCCATTGTTATCTGCTCATATTTTATGATGAAACTGTACTTTGGAATGTGCTCCTATGCTTTCCTGGATAAGGCCCTAAAAATAGATATGGAACAAAAGACTCTAACATGGGTGAGATGAAGTTTATCTCAACCCTTGAGAAAATTCTAGAATTATCTTCAAGATTAACTAGAATTATTCTAGCAAGAAAAAGTGGATCCTGCTGTACCAAGAGTCATCGGTGGACGTTCCCAAGCAGCATTTAAGTAGCAGTAACAGATCGGAACTTTGATTGAGTAGTTGTTACGTAACTGCAACTAAATTTATGACTTTATAGGTTTAATTTCTTCAATTCGGAATATTTTAGTAATTGTGTAGTTGTTTCTACTATTTATTAGAACTATGTAGTTTCATTACTTCTTAGTAACTATTAAAGTATGTGGAACGGTATTGCCACTTAGTATACTTACTTTAAAGTCGTTGCAACTTCAAAGTGGTATTATGATTGTAGCAGTAAATTGCCCGAAGCTACTTTAAAGTTTTTAAAATCTTACAGTAGTATTGTATTATGCTTTTGCTCCCCAGGAGAATTACATTAAAGTAATTTTTCGTAAACTACTCCATCTCCATATTTACTAGTAAAATGTTGGATTCATCAATAATCATTAATCAATTTGCAATTTGTTATGATTGTTAATAGATGTTTTACTATATAACCTTCAATAAAAATAACAAATTGGTGCCAAATTGTGCCTTAGGGATTGTTATGTATGTAGCTTGAAGTTGGCAACATTTATTTGTAGTGATGTAACTAACCAATCCTGGCATCCTGGCCCGTTCCCTGGGCGAGCGTCAGTAACACTCGAGCTGGCTTGGAGGATACACGTATTCTACAGTCTATGCATTGTGTATGTAATTCGCCCTGCTCACTCAATATTAATAAAGTTAATTAATGACAATAATTGAGTATCTTTTATTTAAACACATAAAAGAACATAACAGGAATAATATAAAAATGGTTTCTATCATGTGTATCAACTTATAAGTATTTCGTGTATATTTATCATGTTTTATTAAAGACATTTTTTTACTAAAAAATATATTTAAAGAATATATTTTTGTTGTTATTTTTCGATCTATCATCATCATATTTAAGAGAAAAGTTGCAATAGTTTATAATTTTGGTGTACTGGAATGACAAAATAATCAAACATTTCATCGTTCTTTGTATTAAGTACGTATTACAAATAAACTGGTAATTCATTTTGTGACACGATCCAGCATTATATAGTATAGAAAATGATAGAATATTTGTTAAGTTGCAAGAGCAAGAGAGAGCAACCACACGACATGATGTGTCAAAGAGAAAAGAAGTTCCACGAAAGTAGCAATTACTACGCCGCCACGTACCTGCTACCCAAAAATTGTTCCCCATTTTGGTTCCAGGCACGTAACAAAACCGTAGCAACTACGTGCTTGTGACTAGTGGCTAAAACTTAATAGTTCCACCGGTAGTTGCTGGTACGTAGCGACGACTAAAAATGCTGCTTGGGTTTCTTTATTACTCTATACGGTGGTGACAAGTTATTTAGTTCCTGAAATTAATTTTTTGCCAAACAAAGTGCAGTCTGTGGCTGCGGAAAAGCAAATGTCGAAGTACCCAGCTGTTTGCCAAGATTTCTATGAGGAAACCTGTGAAAATATAGTAGAAATCAGAAATTATTGAACGAAGAAGACATAGCTAGCAATTATTCGACTTTAACACGCTTTGAGAGTGAATGCATTTTTTAGCACATCATTAAAAAGCAACTGAGTCTAATAGTAGACAGTGACTCGTAATCTGTCCCTCTAAAAGGAAAAAACTTCATGAATCAAATTATGATTATGAAACGACTTCTTTTGTGACCCTGTAAAAATCCCTTAAAAGTAATGATAATTGGAAAATCAAGCAGGTGAAATTAATATTGTGAAGATGCTCTTTTTAATAAAAATTTTAAATAAAAAAGTTATAACGCCTTAAAATCCTTCCCTCAATTTTTCATCTTGTCAGGCCTGTAAAACTTTTATTAATAATGCTACGTAGAAAAGTTATGAATAAAAGAGGTAAATCATTTAATTTGCTACAAAAATAGCTATTATAAAATTAATGTACGAATCATGGTTACCGAGATATCGCCAAAGAACTGTTTGCTCCCTTATTTAGCAATATGGCGACCTAATGTGGAGGGTTGCGACCCCGAAAACTGAGTTCATACTCACCACGAACCCCCAAACAGATCTCAAAGAAAAATCGTTGCCTGAACAAAATGTTTCATAAGCCCCTTTTTTCCGACCATTTCACTGGACTAATACTAAATGCAAAGTTACTTAGTGGCGGTACATGTACAGTCACTCGCAATTTAAGTGGCCATTTAACAAATTCGATTGAGCACTGAATAATTCGGTAAATATTTTATTCGTAATCATATTGCAATACGCACATTGACAGCAAAGTCGTTAACAACTTCCTTTATTCACCATCATACAGCAATAATCAAATTACCTTACATGTCAAAAGAAAGGAAAGTAAGGAAACTTCATCTGTCAATTGATATATAACAGTTTAGGTTGCAAAATGGCATTTAATAAAATAGTATACAAACTTTGGTGGTTGCTAAAAATATCTTTTTTATTTAATACTAGTTTTATTCTTATTTTTCAGGATTTAAATTTTATAACTAATAGTTACATTAATTTAAAAATTCAAAACCTCAAAGCATGCGTTGCCATCTAGCGGCGAACAATGGAACTTTACTTAAAATTTCTTTAGGTCGATAGTTCACATTTTATTATGGCAGTTTACAGAAAATTTATTTACAAATTTTTTTATTTATAATTACTTTTTATTTTAATTATTTAATTAGTTATTTTAATGATTGTGAATAAAGTAGTATAATGTTTCGTTGGTAGTGTCCAAGCCTCACGTACCGTCTCGTTCAAACAATATCGCTTGGCTCGTAAAGATATCCTTTACCAACTCAACATGTAATATACTATTGTTTACTTCTACTAACTGTTTGTACAAATATTGAATTGTATAAACATTTATATTGAATTCATCTGATCGACAACATTGTATTTAACTTTGTGAAATAAATAAAGATTATTAAAAGTTTCACAGTTTTATTAAAATATACCTGACAATATTGTTTCGACAGCTATGCTGTCATTATCAAAGGTAATATAATTATAAACAAACACGTCGCTAAGGTAGATACAAAATAGGTAACTAGATAAAATAATAATAATAAAAATTAATAATAAAAATCATAATTAAACATCTAATACTTCCAGTAACGGAGAATTACTGAGCTCAAGTTGTTCATTCATTAAAGGTACCCTGAGTTTGTGTTTGTATATCTCAAAGGCTTCTAAAATGTCTAATTTGCGTTTGTTATTACAAAAATGTAGGAATTTAATATTATTTTGAGGAGTCATTGTGTGATTTTGTTCTAAAAGGTGTTTGGCGTAATAAATGTAATTGTATTTAACTGTTTTTCCCAAATCAAGTAATCAAAGAATAATTTCACATATAATGTTTATTAATCAATTAACTCAGTGATTCCTAAACTGGGGGGCGCGCCCTCTTGGTGGCGTGAAGTAACGTTAAAGGGGTGGCGTGATAATACACAGAAAATTTTTTTTCCAATGGAGGACAATGAAGAACATAAATTAGCACGTAATCCATTCGATTTTGATATAAACACCCTTCCAGAACGCATGCAAGAACAAGCAATCGACTTGAAACACGATTCAGCGGTTAAAGTTGACCGAGAATTTTTAAATGGCCTCGTATTGGATAAAATGAAAAATGGAAAATCTTCGACGACCTACTTGTGCGAGATAGGGTTTTCTGTTTTAAGGGGAGCGTTCAAATATTACGTAACCATAATTTTGTCGATTTTAAACCCCTCACCCCCACCCCTTTGTAAGGAAAAAATAAGAAAACCACAGAGCTCTTCTCCCACACAGGATAAGACCTAAGGAGTTTTTTGTGTTTTTTATTAGATGTCAAAATTAAAACAAAAATCATAGAAATCAAATTTCAAAGGTTAATTAACTACTTATTTATTTATTTTTTAAATTGAATAAATAAAACTTATTAAACGATATTTTATTCAAGCTAAAAGAACAAAGCAATCAAAAGAAAATCTTATAACAAATGACATAGAAATGACATATAAATAATTATAAATAAACTTGGTATAAAAATAGAAAAAGTAATTTTATTGATTTCAAGTAAGTATTTGAAAAAACTAATCATTTAGTAATTTCTATCTTACGTAAGATTCTTTTATCTTCCCCCATTCCCTTTGTCAGCAAAAATAAGGAAAAACTTAACTCCCCCTCCCCCTAAGCCTGCTTACGTTATACTTGAACGCCCCCTAATGGGAATTAAGACCAAACAACGAAACAAGCTTGATTTTGCTATCGATCTACGCTGCGCACTTTCAAAGATAGCACTAAAAATTTCACGTCGTTAAGAAAATTGAGCACTACCCTTCATATTAATGATTTTGATTTTTTTGTTACATAAATAAATGATATTGCAGTACAGTTTTTGTTTTAATTATCGGGGAGGGGGGGAGGCGTGAGCATTGCATGATATCAAAAAAGGGGCACCATATAAAAAAGTTTAGGAACCACTGGAATAACTGTTTCATTCAATGATTTTGAATAAAGATTATTATTTCCTCCTTTATTGTACGTGTTGCTTTTTAGTAGCCTTCCTTTTCTACAATCCGTCAACCTTAAAGAAAAAATACAGATCACAACCAGGGGCGGATTTACCATTAAGCTAAGTAAGCTACAGCTTGGGTCCTCTGGTTCCAGGGGGGCTCAAAAATTACTAAACGACATTGTAGATTTGCTAAATTACAATGGAAAAAATGGTTCTATGTTTATGTAATGAACAAAAAGTGTTATTCTAATCTTTAACGTTTTTAATAATAAATATTTTGTTCTTTTCTCGAGTTATCTTTTATTAAAAATGTTAAACTTGGAATAAAAATATGAAATATTTAGCCAAAAATGTATTTATTCTCTGAAACGGTTTCTCGTAATTAAAATATTACTATTGACAATACGGCCGGAGGTTCTCAAACAAATCTTAGCTTGAGGCCTCCGAAATGGTAAATCTGCCCCTGATCACAACATAGTGGTTATATAACACTTTTAACAATTAAATTTAAAAACGAGTTATATAAAGCATTCTAAAGAAATGGCCTAATAACAGGTCCTATTCTAGTTTTGGAATGAAGATGTGAATTTTGCAACAATTATTATATCAGATTACGCAATGCAAATGTAATAGAACTCTCTATGCAGTAAACTATGTGAATGAAAATTTTAAAGCTTAAGTTTTTAAAAGTTAAATCTTAATGTTTTAAAAGTTATAATGAATGGTTCATTTTTGTTTATTTTATTCAAGATGCCTTTTTTCTATATCTACTTTTACTTACCCTCTAGTTTATAGCGTCATTGTCAAGTGTAGAAATATACAACGCTCAATTTCTCACTAATACAATGTGAAACCATGAAAAAATCAATTACGTTTCTGATGATTGATATGGAACACCTCGCCTGAAAAAAACACTAATGTAGTGTTTCAAGAACGTTAGCATTATGATAGATTAATATTACATGCTACACGTATTGGTCACATGTGTACGTACATAAATCATAAGATCTTATCTCATCTCCCTTTTATAAATAAATAAATGCATTACAAGTACTACACGTTACTAAAAATGGTATAAAAATTTGTCACGAGTCACTGCAGGATATTAAATAATTTCCATTCTTTGACGTAATTCTTGTACTTACACAGAGTATTTTTCTGAAAGTTTATAAAATGGCACGTATCAGTTATGGCTATCAAGATTTTGGAATATTTTCGTGGCGGCGGCTGGGAGAGACAAGACCAGCGCCTCTTATGACGAGTTTGCAAATTTAACCTTTTGTTTGTCCGTCACAAGACTTCTCAGACTGTCTTTTGAATTATCAATCATCTTGAGAGATGACATAATGTTAATTTTATTTTGTTCAGTTTTTTGTATTCAATAGATTGTGTTTTGGCTAATTTTAAATTCTGAAGATAGAGAATATTGAAAAAACGGTTTATTCAATTTTGTTAATTTGTAAATACATATGTATAGAAGTCCCAACAGATCTAATGTATTAAAAATGAATCGAAAAAGCAAGTGAGGATAATAGAAGATGAAGCATAAAAAACATGAATAAGTGAATTGCCATAACAATAAGACGGATCACGCTGCAATAATAAAATGATAGGTAGTAGCATTCCTTTTCCTTTGAAGCAGAAAATCATATTATTCACAGTTTATTTTGAATACTTTTCATGTGTCAAGACTTTCTCATATTTTAACTCCATACTTTGTATCAAGATTCTTTTACAGGAATATATGAGACGATATCATCAAAGTAGTTTCAAGTGTAAGAATTAGAATGCTGAGAAATTCAGTCAACAATGGATTTTAATAGAAAACATTGAGCACCACTGCGTTTGGTTTCTAAAACATTACTTTAGTAAATGAAAACCCTTCTAGCCCTTGCAACAACTTTTACCCATTGCTATTACAATTATTGCCCAAATTAACCATAAAGCCATCACGCTTTAAAAAGTAAGTAAATAATAAAGTAAAATGTAAGTAAATAATAAAGTAAAATAGCAATAGAATAACAAACACAGCAATATAAAAATGAATACTGATAAAGAATTAAAGAATGATATAGGTACTCACAAAATTCATGTTTGTTATTTTAAAATAATGGAATAAGAAAAACAGTATAGGAATTTAATAAACAACTAAAGCTCACCATTTAATGATTTCTTAAATGCTATAAAGTCGCATATTCCGAAGTTATGTACCGTGACACGTTCCGACGCATTTTTTTGATTAGCGAATCTCCAGAAATTATTTGTAAGCAACTAAACTTTTAATTTAATGCATTTTTTGCTCTTAATAAAAATACTTTTGTTTTTTTATATCTGATGCCGTTTACGAGCAGATCAATCTATTGCGTGCGTTACGTACAAGTGACAAAATCGAGACATGAAGTACTAGGCAATAGTTCTGCGAACTATTCATAAAAAAACTTACCAGTTGATTATTTATTCAATAAGTATTAGAGAAATCATAAAAAATGATACCATACCTATGGTTTGGTATGTTACGTACTGTGACATGCCAAAGATTACATATTTCATTTAATATTATTATTGAAGTTCAAAAACAATTTCTTTTAATTTAATTCTTAAAAACAAGGTCCAACAAATAAGCCATTATCATCGTAGTAATCATTTTTATTATTTTTTCATGCAGAGACTAGAGAATTTTCTTTGAGATTCCACTTGTGTTTTGTACGTTATATATAACGTGTATCCTTCGTTTGTATCTAGGTAGGAACTAGTTTAAGTAGACTTACTTGTTGTTGTATGTAAGTTTAACTTGATATATTAATTCGATCAGTGATGATTTAATTCATATTAGTCAAACTTATAGAATCCATACATAAAACCTTCGAGCTTATGTATAATTAAAAGGTGACTAATAAACATTCACATGTAGAAGCAGCACAGTAAAATGTATTATTATAATTATTAATACTCTATTAAATATAATCAAGCTGGTAATAAGGTAATCAATTTTGACAATAATATGGTAATCAAGAAATATGGTAATAAAAAGTATCAAAATCATTGAATTACGAGTACAGGGCAGCTGAATTGGGATTAATTCGATCAAATAAGTGCAGCAAAAAAGTACAACATAATTATTTTTAGTTAATTTTAATTAAATGCAATTATTATTATTAACCGAGAAAAGTAAGCTTCTAAAAGTAAAATTATTGTAGATTTATATAAACCTAAATTTAGTTGTTAGTAAATTGACAATAATTGCATTGTGTAATTATTTTCTAATTGGAATATAGAATTAAAAAGATGTAAAATAGACATTTCCATTAAATTCATAAATTTAAATAGTCTACGAAATGGAGCAAATTAATAATTTTCGTTGATTCAGTAAGATTCTCTGATTCGTGGGATTTACTGCTACAATTAAAATGAAAAGATTAAATACGCCTGCAATTAAAGATAAAGTGATCCAAAAATCTATATCAGGCCTATAAATAATAGAAAAAGGAGTGCGAAGCAATTTATTCGAAATCAGAAATTACGATAAATGCGTGTTCTTAAGAATGCTGGAAAATGAGGTCAAAGAATATGTAAAGTAATAACTTTTAGATCATTTACGCTATATGTTACTGGCTTATCCTAGAATCGATGAGATTTGGTGAATAAGACACTACCATTCATTGAAATGGGTCACTCAAAAATTGACAACTTCATAACGTGGAAAGAACACATATTGTTTATGTGTTTACCTATTTAAGTAGTAATATTGTGGTAGTGATTTTGTTTTTATTTTACCGTAAAATATCTGTCAATTTACTCTGGTTACTGGTTACGTATTTGTCGGTCGTCAGTGAACTGACTTCATTTGATGATATCGACAATACTTTATAATTATGTCGTCTTATCTGTCGGCGAATACAGGCTGTATAAGTCGTTTCCGACAGGTGAAAATGTGATTGGCCAGATCGAAGATAGTTCTGAGTACAGTTCTGAGTAGCCCTCGACGAGTTCTGTACAGAACTGATATCTTTTGTAGGCCTTACTACGGATACCAATAGGCCAATGGAAATGCAGTTTAGTATAGTCTATATACATCCGTGGATTCCGTGGATTTTGACCGCAGTCAGTGACTAATGATCTTTGAAGGTGTCAAATATTTTCTTAGTTTTATAATAAATCATGCCGCTTGCATTTTTTCGCCGCTTTCAGTGCTTTTTGACCTTGCCTTGATTTCCACAATGACTATTACTGGTGTTCCGCGTTATAAATTTATCAAGGCTACACGTGCAAATTCAATGGTACAGTAGGTTCGTCCAATTCATGCCTTCTTGTAACCCACATTCCATTACCATCTAATATTCCATTACATTATATTCCCTTATATTTCACAGTGAAAGAGACGTCGCAAGTGGAAACTACTTTTCAAAGATCATATTTTCTAAACGTCACAGATTTTTCCACGAAATGAAGGTTAACTGATAATGTCTAATGATTAATAGTGAGCTTAGGTCCACGGAGACAAACTATTATTTCCTAGTATAATTAAACGAGCGAAACACGTTTTACGAAGTTTCTGCACCCAAATAAAGTCCAACTAACTCAGAACTATTTTAATGTACATATACAGGGTGTCCTGTTTAACAGTCTACACTCAATCATTCGGACAAGCTTCTGGCTATAGAAATGTAATTAAAAGAACTTTTGAATATTTCAACCTTTATTTTACGAAATCCGTATTCGAATTCATCTTGGAACTTGTGCTGGTACCGGATATGACGTCATCAGGATTGTGTTTAATGGAACGATTAGGTTGAAAGTATCAAAATCGATAACAAATGTGATTATCAATAAAAAAAAGTATTCAGGAACTACAGGTCTAAAATGCATACTAACGGAGCTAGAACCAATGACGGGATGCTGTCCTGTTTAAGAGTTTCATTATTTATCCGTTATTATGCATTTTAGAACTGTAGTACCTTAATATTTTTTTAATTAAAAAGCACACTTCTTATCGACTTTCGTACTTCGAACACATTCGTTTCATTAAAAAAAACTACGATGACATCATATCTGGTACCAGCACAAGTTGTAAGATCAATTTAATACTGATTTCGTAAACTAAAAGTTAACATGCAAAGTTCTGTTAATTGCCATAGCCAGAATAAGCTTGTCCAAATGATTTAGTGCAGAATGTTAAACAGGACAGAATCCGTTAATTGGTTCTAGCTGCGTTATTAAGCATTTTCGAGCTGTAGTACCTTGCTACTTTTTTATTCAGAATCACATTTGCTATCAATTTTTACACTTCAAACCGAATCGTTCAATTTAAAGAAATTCCGGTGTCATATCCGGTACTAGCACATGTACCAAGATGGGTTCTAATACCGATTTCGTAAACTAGAGATCGAAATATGCAAAGTTATTTTAATTGTATTACTATAGAAGCTTGTCCGAATGATTGAATGTAGACTGTTAAACAGGATACTCTGTATTCTGATAGTACGTAGACTAGTGTGTAATTCTATATTGAGCTAAAAACTTCGTCACCCCTTCTGACTCAACATTGAATTCAATTTTAAGAAAACAATTACAGAAAAGTCAGCTTTGGTAGATCAATGGTTCGTATGTTTGTTTCATAATCCAAGGGTCGCAGGTTCTATCTCCGGGCGAGCTGATAATTTTTCATAGCGGAGAAAAACTAAAACATGCCTTCATTTTGCATAGAAAGCAAAACTGTAGGCCCCGTATCAAAGTGTTGTTTGGCACGTTAAAGATCCTTACAGGGTGCGGAATTCCTCCAGATGCAGCTAAATTCTAGTAGGATCGATCATAAGATCAATCATAAGTAATCGGTGCCATGAAGTTTGAGCGATGTTCTACCACCCCCATTCCTCGCCAAAAAATAAATAAACAAGTTGAGACTGCGCAGAGCTAGCATTGCCATGACGAACAGAAACAACTGTAAAAATTTACCGAAATTTTCGGTGGTCATTTTGACCACTTTGCCGAAGAGTTACAAAAAAATGTTTCAACCAAAAGTTTCTTAAAATTTGATGTACTATAAGATTCCAAAAATTTAAAAAAGTCAGCAGGGAAATAGGCGACAGACAGACAGACAAACCGACAGACAGACAGAGAAACAGACAGACTTCACGAATTCAGAGACGAACTTTTTGTTCGTCGAAAATTACAGAAAAGGGTTGTGCGGAATCGATTCCCCGACATACTATTTCTAGTATACATTCAAAGTTGTTAACTAGACATTTATTTAGGCGCAGGGTTTAGTCCTTAGGTCGGTCTGGTTGCGAAGTCGGTGTCAGATTATTGGACCTGCTCTCAGTTGGAGATCAGAAATACTGAGGAGTAAGTCGGACAAAAGGTTTTTGAGTTTATAAGACTGAAAGTGGATCACATAATCACGAAAAGCATACCATTTGTGTTATTATAACGCTTTACCCCAAAGTCAGTTTGTTTTCCAATAAATATCGGTCAATTGTGATGAATACATTAATACTCAACATGATTCCTATTATACCAAAGTTTAATTTATGTAGAAGTAAGAACAATTTTTTTTAGTTGTACGAATTCTTAAAATGGGAGGCCTTATTCTAGTTTAAGCTACAGACTGTCCAACTACGCCTGTGTCATCAAACGATATAGGTGGTAGAAGTAGATATGGAATTTCAATCATAGATCCAGAATGGTTATAGGTTTGCACGTAAATCAATACCGAAAAGACTAGGATATTAGTTAAAAGCTACATGCGTTTTTTATGAAGTGAATATTTGATTGTGAAGTAACAGTTTGCAAGGATAGCAATGAGGGCTTATCATTTAATACCTATACAGATTTATTAGTTCATAAAATAACAGAATTTTTTGATTACCTTATAAATGTACCTCATTAACTGATTAAGTGATTGAAAATTACACCTGTAAAGTTATGATCTTGATCAACTACTCAAATTCCAAAATACCTGTTTTATTAATACAATTAACACATTTTATTTTTGCTTTAGTTTAAATTAGAAACGCCAATGTATTTACACTGTCGGAAATAGTTATTTATGCTGCAAGTGAGTTATTTTACTATCATCTAGCGCCTACCAACTGGGCAACGAAATCACATTAGCAATCGTGTATACGACACTTATTTTAGAAGTAGGTTGTACTTATTTAAATGATTTCATATTTATTTTTTTGTTATAAAAGTACAATGATTGTGAAAGTTGCAACTTTACAAATCAGGGTATTATCGAATGTTTTGGTATTATTAAAATAGGCAAAATTTAACTTTACGTAATGAATTGTCAATAACTTGAATTCATTTGATTGGTTGTTTACATATTCACACACTAATTGATACGAAATTATATCCGAATCGCTTGCTGGAATTGCCTGTTGTCCAATTGAGTGGAACCTAAAGAAAACAGATCATTTGCATGTAGGAGTAGAAAGAAATATTTTGGGCTACAGACTTATTTTTATTTATTGCCGCTTTTTTAACTGTCACAGAAGACTCAACTTCAACCAAATCGTTGTCGGCCACTAAGAAAAATACCAAAATAACAGAACTGTTATGATTCATAACGTGTACAGGTACTGTTATGATCATTAAAAATTTTTTTAATGTGTTCTCCTTTTCTCGCTTGTTTTCTTCTCTAAACGGGGTTAAATAATTTTGGAGGTTCTCTTCTTGTTTATGAATAATTTTCTCCATGTTCCTTTTATTTTCTTCATGGTACTTCTCCATCTTTTCCATTAATTTTTCATTTGACTTTTTCATTTCTTCATTTGATTTTCTCATTTCTTCTTGGTTTTTCCACATCTTTTCCATCTCTTCATTTAACTTTCTTAGGCATTCAAACAATTTTTCAAACTGGTTAACCTCTGTTGATGTTTCTTGTTGTTCTCTTCTTGTCTCCCCTAGTTCTTCTACCATGCTTGTCATTGTTCCCGTTTCTTCTGGATTCTGTTTTTCCGTATTTGTTTGTTGTCTTTCCTGTGATGTACTCTTTCTTTCCTGTTCTTTTGAAGGGTCTCTCGTTCTTGACTTTTGTGATCTTCCCCTTCTTCTCTTATCTTTTTCCATCTTCGCTGAAATAATGTAAAAAACCACACAAACAAAGAAAAAGAAAACAATACCTTTTTTACTTTTATTTATTTATTTAGTGATACTTTTACCTTGTATCTTTTTAAAACCAACCTCAGTCAAAATTGTTTTCTTCTTCAAAAGAAGAAGGTAGCAGAGAATATGGAAAAATCAAATACCAACCATAATAAAATAATAATTTTAAACCATAAAACATAACATAAAAAATGTTAATCAGAAAAACAAATTTATATGAAGGAAAAAATTTTATGATTTGATATGTGATGAATTTTATTTATAGTTATTTTATGTTTTAAAATAATTTCTTCTCTATTGCTGTTTGTTTTTGTATTATATTATTTGTAATAAACGATGTGAATAGATAACTTATTAATTGGACAGTGCTTGTGTTTTCAAATACTATTACATACATTTTTTCAATAAATCTTATTCATTAAGGTTAATTTGTTAACTACAATAAGGTGGATTTTCTTCCAGCAACAACAAATAATAGTATACATACAACAGAATTTAAATGTTATTGAAAAGTTGTATTAAAAAAATACTCTAAAAATAAAATAACATCATAAATTAAACTTGTTTTGAAAATATAGATAACGGTCCTAACAGTACAATACTATAGTTTCTTAGAAAAACTTCACCGGTAGCAGTTGGTTTTAGACGAGTGGTCTCTTTTTTAATGCTTTTAAATCCCTGTTCAATAAATAT
This sequence comes from Agrypnus murinus, assembly GCA_929113105.1. Taxonomy (NCBI): domain Eukaryota; kingdom Metazoa; phylum Arthropoda; class Insecta; order Coleoptera; family Elateridae; genus Agrypnus; species Agrypnus murinus. The sequence continues at coordinate 147,163,816 of OV816026.1, forward strand.
ATTAAATATACATTATTTTGTTTTATTATTCGAATTAATTTTTAAAATTTTCAATTAGTTTTTTGTGCGAAAATTAATTTAAAAAAAGTTATGCTTAATAAACTATATAAGCTAGTTAATAAACTTCGGGATTTGAACCGATGACCTGTTGCACAGAGAGACGGTGTTTTGCCACTGAGTTACACCTGGCTTTGCATTTATGATCGTCTTATCTACCTCTTCTTGCGATTACATCTTGTGCTTTTTGGTTTTAATATTAATAAATAAAAGTAGCATCTGATTTAATTAAAAGCATGTTTTGTTATAGAATCACCTATAGATGCAAACTAAACAAGAAAAGTCAAACTTTTCGCTATTTGCGGATTTATTTTGAAAAGAAATAATTTAAAGGTATAACATTAGGTATATATTATTTTTATAATATTTGTCTAATTGTCATTGTAGTTATTTTTCTATATAATTTGAGTATTTGTATGACGAATTCTTGTTCCTAAGTCAAATAAAACCAGCGAATTTGATGAAATTTGAAAATAAATTGCATTAAAAATATTTCAGTTTAAGTTTGAGTTCGGTCCTGATATATTTAGGTAACCCAACAATCATCTGTGCGCGCAGCTGATTTTCTAAGTACCTAACGAGTCTCATTTAATTTGTCTTTCAGTTTACCAAAAGTTTAAGAATGTATGTAAACTTTACAAGAGAGCTTGAGGTGAGATGTAAGCTTTTTCATTGAAAACATCTTGGATGATTTGTCTTTTCGTCTTTTCCATTTGCTCTGCACCTAACGTAACAACTTAAAACATTAGTCACCGTCGCGCAAATAGTTGAGATTAAAAGATAGGTAATAGGTTTAAGTTAGGTTAGGTTAGAGATTAAGTTGGAAGTTAGGTTAGAGGTAGGTTGGGTTTAAATAGATGTCAGATTAGGTGAGAGGACAGGTTTCGTTATCTTTGGTTTGGTAAGTTGTGAGGGTAGGTTGGATCAATGTGTTATCAATGAAAAAGCGATAAAAAACAATTTAACGGCATAGCTGTAGACGGTAATGCCGATAAACTGCTGAAACTTATCCTAGTGGAATTCACTGCAGGTTGGTAATCTTAAGCTTTCCAAAACAAAAATATAACGTAGTGTGTATGATTATTTCCAATACTAATCGTACAGTCAGCGTTGTATATAAATAGTCTCTACTAATCATACAGTGAGTGAGAATGAATAGTTACTCCTTATATTTATTAGTATTTTAGTAATCTTTAATAGTATCTGTTGTTTATACAAGAATGACTTATAACAAAAGTAACAGTTAGTTTTTGCAGATGCAACAAAAAAATTTAGTGCAGATAATGTTTCAATTAAGCTTAGGTAATAGTAATAAGTAATAACAAACTAGCATATTACTAAGTTACTTAACGTTCCTTCGGTTAAGATAATTATTTAGTAACATTTCTAAACTACATTATTTATTTTAAATCGCATTGCAATGTCATTGATACATTCTGTATTCAATATATTAAAACGGTCAATCTATTTCCTAACGTTAATTATGTTCTCCATATTAGCGTTCTAGTGTGCGACGTAAAAATACCTCGCAGAATTGCTTATCAATATTAACCACATCGCTTCTAAAAATTGCAGGTGCAGAATTTACCTTATTATTTTATATATTTTTTTTATTTCACAATTAAATGAACAATAACGCACATAAGAGACCCGAATTCATAATACCGCTCTCGTTAATAGAGTCAAAACCTGGTGCATTGGGTGATTTGATAGCCAGATCACGAACGATCCCCAGAGTTGACATTCTGCAGTTGCATGTACAAGATTAAGAGTTGCGTTCGTTCTTCGTACTGTGACCCTTTTTGCATTTCGATGGTCTAGATATCGGGATCTGGATCAAAATGTGCTTAGAATTTGTAATTATAAAATTGCATTTATGTTTGACGTATAATATTTTGCAACTTAAGTGCATGCTGAGAATTCCAAAGACTGACTAGAATTTATATTAGGATAAACACTTTTAAAAACTATTTCTAGATTTCGTGAGCATAAAGAAAGGAATTAATGTAACATATTTCGAATTTCATTTCGATTTTTATAGTTATCAACATAGGCTGTAACTATAATAAGAGTTTGAGAGGACAAAGGCGATCTGTAGAGCAGTTCATCCACATTCCTAAATACAATCTCGGCTGTTAATTCTCAAACATGTCCGTGTTGTGCTTCGCTGCGTGCGGATCCAGTTCGGAACTTGTTAAAAGGGTTCGTTTATATCATGGTTTTAATTTAAATGTTTGTTTTTTTAATTTCAAAGACCCTTTTACCTGTTCGTGGTGTTTCGAAACAAGAAAGTCCTCTGATTTTATAGGTGTTACACAACAAGAACTTCTGACTTCTTTCTTTTCTTAAAATTGAATAGCTCTAATTTACTAATACTACTAACAAAGCATGATTCCTTTCCCAATTCAAATTAAATTAAATACAAACTTAGTTTCTCCCTTTATTCTGTAAACTCTACATTAGATACTTTTTTGTTAGAGAACCTAATTAATTCAAAATTCTTATTTTTATTATTATTCTTTACAAATTTATTACCTAATGTTATTTTTTACATCAAGAACTTTGATCCAAACAATATATTGCATCTTGAGTGAAAATAGCGCCAGAAAATGCATATATCGGAATTAGTTGCGTTTCCTTCTGAGAGTGAATTTGGTCAAACACCCGTGGGAAGAAAGACACTTTTCTCCACATATGATTTTAGCTAAAACCTTTAAGAAATTTGGAAAAATTTTAATAAAACCGAATACCTTAGATTTTTAATAATTGCCTAAGAATGTAAAATCTTAATAAAATTAAAATTTAACGTTTTTATTTCTGCTTTTATTCAACTTTAAGTAATAAAACATTTAGAAATTGGACCTTAATGACAATAGATTTTCCATATTCCCGTAGAAGTGCTTCCAATTTTGATAGATTTGGAAGAAGAGTGATAAATGAATAAGCAGCATTGTGTTTTTTAGTTACGTACTAGGACTTAGGTGCGTTACTTTCAAACCTACACATTGGTATAACAAGTTTTATTTATTATATTATTTTAAAATGCTATTAAACAGAGGCATAGATGCGATTGTAGCGAAATACACAACTTACTACTTGCTTACCTTTAATTAAAATAAATGCTCCGGCTAAATGCATTGTAGTTGTGAAAAGCCTTCCTTTCTGTAGAGACTCTCTCAGGCGGGTCCGCTGTAATGCTTTAACATATCCTTATAATTATTAACGGTAAACAAAAAAAGACACACACACACAATAATTTTCAAAATAATAACAACACAATTTTATTTTTAATTAACATTTTGCGGTGTTTTTTGAAAGGTAAAATAAAATATAATATGTCCACCGTTCCAAATATAAACATAAATTATATACGGTGGATTGAAATGAGAATACACCACAGATATTTTTCTTTATTCCTCTCAGCTAGCTCAGGTTTGCTCAGTAAAGCATAAATTATTTAAATTACGAGACTCTTATTTACTTTTATGCCTGGAAAGGAAGAAAAACTTATATCGTAAGCACTAAAATTCCTGCAAGCTGGACAACTGCTACTAAACTCTAAATTCAAAAGAAAAGAACGCTGGATGCTTGTATTAACATCAATTAAACACATATGTAAAATTGAAAACACAAACTTTATTTAACGAACAAAATAAAAATTCAAATGGAAAGTCAAAGTAAAAAAAAATGTTATTCAAAATAATACAGTTGATAATTGAGAAACACTTCTCAGGTTTGCTCAAACGTTAGAAATAATTGTAGTGACCTGACATAAGATCAGTACGGTCATTCGTTTGAACAAACCAACACAAATAAAATTTATTTATAAATAAAAATATTCATCAAATGAAAATAAATTTGATATAAAAGAAATTTAGTTGTTTTATTTACTTTAAATCAAATAAATTCTCAAAAGAACTTAATGAACTAAACCAAATAGTTTTATATTTGAGGATGAACTTTACAAGTTAATTATTATTCATGAAATTAACAAGAATCATTCATTATAACCAACCTTGTATATAACCATATATTTTCCTACCTCATTCCAAGGTCGTGACGTCAGTAATCCCGCACAGCTGTTATTTTTTTATCACTAATCCTAATTCTGTTATTACAGAATTGTAGCCCTTGAAACGAAGATCAAAAAATATTTATTTATGCATAAGAAAGCTAGGTTATGTTTGCATGGAATTTTTATTCTTAATTTTTAATGTAAGTATTAATGAACCTAACTATGGTCCTATGTATAGTCTTTATATTCATTATGCCCATGACATAGCATGTCCCTCTTTTTTTAATTTAAATCTGATATAAAAATATTTGTGTTAGCGTTTCCGTTCCGTTGTTGATAAAATTTTCAATACGGTGATTTGACAACATCGCAATATACTAAAGAACAAAAAACAAATCAGAATGAAAATAGATACCAGAAAAATAGATTTTTAAAATCTGTTTTAATAGTCTTTTTAATTCTATCATTCATTTTTAATAATTATATTAATTAATATTATTAATTAATTCCAAAATGTTTCAGTTTTCTTTATTTGAAAATTAATACTTTTGGTATTGTCACAAACGGAAATATTTACACTTCAATATTATCTACAAAACTCAACTTCTCTTCCGTTTGTACAATATAGCGTGCAAGGCCACACTCAGTTGCCCACGTTAGTTAAGCAGCTGCGGTCTCGCCACCGACAACTTGGAGCCATGTGCGCGGACAGCTGCGAGGTCTTCTAAGAAGCGCGCTCGCTTCGCCCACAACTGCATTAGTTGGCATGCAATATATCCGCCTACTTACTCCGTATATGCGAGGCAACCTACACGATTTGCAAGCAGGTGCACATTCCTTAAGGAGAATCTACAACACTTCCAAACAGCTGCAGATTCGTGTCAGGCACCAGCAGCGCGAATGCAAACTACCCACAACCCTGCAACCAGGAAGCATGAACTTCCTTAGTTTCATACTAAGAACTCCAGCCTACTGATTCCCTCTACGATGCTAATTACTTCCTCGTTCAGCAGTATATAACCAGCTTGCTTGAGCTATGCAAACCAGTCAGTGAAGTTGGCTCCAACACTACATCTACAAGCAAGCTGGTGAGTACTCTTTAAATTATGTAATGCTTAGTTGCTTAGTTGAGTGGGCTGCGCTAAACGCCCACTCCCTGCGCAATTATGGGAAGTTGTGACTAGGCTACCCAAGCTTAATTGTAGAACACCAGGAGGTTATCTCCTACGCTTAGTTTGTAGACCTAGTGCTAGAACAGGGTTGGTTCCGACCTCCCTCTTGATTGTATTAGTTTAGGAGGACATGTACGTCCTCACGATGTATTCTTTGTATGTATGTAAACCTTTGTACTCTCTTATTGTTATTAGTATATAGTTGTTTTCTACGACTTGTGTTTAATTTCTCTCTACCTCTGACTACGTCCTCCAGTCACGAAAACCCCACGTGACAGTATCATCATATTTCTTACCTAATTACTAAAAAAAACTAACTACTATTAAAAACTCAAAAAAATTGTTAGTTGGTTTGAATTTTCATGTTGCTGATGCCTGAAATTATGCAAATATTGTTTGTTAGGATGTAATTTTCACAAATCTAAACATTACATCCTAACAAACAATATTTGCATAATTTCAGGCATCAGCAACATGAAAATTCAAACCAACTAACAATTTTTATTAAACGTTTCAAATTGAACATAATTATATGTTGTTTATCTGATATAATTAATAAAACGCAGCCCCTACATCTACATTAAGATAGTAACAATTATGTGGTAATGGAGCAGCTTTACAAACCTCTACCGAAATAATTTAACCAAGCTAAAATTTTTAAATACAAAAATCTTATACAACTGAGGAATCTTTTTAACATGAAAACACATTTTTAACTATTAATTGATAGGGTAAGATAATAAATACATGTATTATCCCCCCCCCATCCATTACAATAGACCTTTCCTATTTTAAGTTAAATCCTACATTAAAATTAGCCTAAACTTCTTTAAATTGAACTTTTATATAATCGTCTCCCACGTCGTTAATAGACAAGGAAAATTAACTAAATTCTGTGAAAAAAATCAGTTTTCCAGATATCCTGTATTTGACTATAGACATAATATAGTCAAGAGTATAGTCAATGGGGTAAAATATAGTAGTCCAAGAGCTGGCGACCAAAAAGTGTAAGAGTTTTGTAAAGGCTAATATTTTAATATTAGCTTATATTGAGGGTGTAAATAAATATCCTACACAAAATAAACTCGGATATGGGGACAGTCGGCGTCAGCGCAGCTTGGAAGTTGTAACAAGAAGTAGCGTCATCTAAGTGTTTTCTAAAAGCTGAAAATTGATTACTAACCAGTTTATGTAATAAGAAACTGCAAAACAGTCGTCAGGCAGCGTAATGATCGAACGCGTTGCATCAGCACCAATGCAGTGGTCGCATGTCTTCAAAATGAGGTCAATGTAAAGAAGTGATTTGAAAAAGCTGAAATTTGGTACAGTGTTAATTTATTGAATATAGTTTCTCAAAAAAACAGTCAGACTTCATTTTGATAGAACCGAGCTGGTCAGCAGTCGCTAGAAGTAACGACTGCTTCTAGCATAAAAGAAAAATCTTTCAAAATTATTATTTTGAAAGTTGCGGTTATTTAAAATTATAGTATGGGTGTATTCTTTTTTTGCAAGTCAAATATCATGACAATATACATTTACTTATTTATTTAACATAACATAATAACATAATTTGTATGTGGTACAACTGCATTTTAAAGATAAAAACTTAAATTTTATCTAGAGATACATTATTTAACCATAACCTACTCAAAAACCACAATAGAAAAGATAGAAACGAATAGTATCTAAAATTAGTAATGGTAATTTTTAGTAGAGCTTAAATATGAATTTAAGTTTAAAGTGTGAATTTAAAGTTAAAGGAACATAAAGATGTTGATTTGAACTATAGAAAATAAAATATATGTAGGTTATACTACATTATTGCGCATTATATCACAACCCTGAGAGTTTACTTGTAGATTCTGCGAATTTTGCAACCACTAAACTATCTAAGATAATGCCCAGGTGCAAGAAAAATTCCATTATATGTGCATAGGTTAGAATCTAGCTGTGGTTAAAAAAGGTTCAAACATAAAATTAAATATGGCGGATTTAACACTGGTACATATCTTGAGGTTTTTCAATATAAAAGGAAATAATTGTTATGTGAAATCTGAGTTGGAATCTGTATTTAGAAGTTCTATTTCATCCATTATATTATTGCTTTCCCTTTATCCAACCTATTCCTTGTCATATTCTTCTTCTTCCTTTTCAGTTTTCAATACATAACAATTTTCGTTGTTAACATCTGGAGCATCGAGCAAATCAAGAACGGTTTGAACGCTGTACGGGTTACTGCGTTATTTCAGAATCAGAAAAATGCATAGCTCTACTAAACATATCACTAAGATTGGCAACTCGTGGATGATTTCTACCTCTACTATGAGAAAGTATACATGTATTTCTTATAATACTTATTATATTCTCTAAAGATTTTTAGAAGCATTCCGAGTGGAATGGGTCAATGTTAGATAATATCTGCTGCATGAAAAAATCTATGGACAGTTGGTGGTATAGTACACCAATTATATTCAGATACACACAGAGTGGCCCACTGAAAATGAAACAAGTTGGTTTTGAGACACTAAACCGCAATTTTTCGAAAAACAACCGGACACGTCAAATTTATTAGGAAGGGGGACATGTCATGTCATATGGCTATTTGCGTTCGGCCATTTTCAACCCTAAAATAGGGGCGACATTCACTCTAGAATTTCTAAATGGCAAAAGATATACCATGCTCCCAGTGTTCATAAAAAAATAATTTATCAGTCTCTTGCTGAAGTGTTATGCAAGGTCTGCAATAACATGTTATGGATTCACATTCAACTACCACTTTGATAGTTTATTGAGGGTCCAAAAATAACATTTTGAAGTCTATCGTAATTGATGTTAAAAATCATTTAAATCAGAAGATTAGAATCATTTAATCTAATTATAAATAACTGCTATAGTGGTGTAGATGTACTACCGTTCTTTAAACTTAGAAACTCAAGTGTTATTCTAAAATTTTATTTTGATAGAAATTATTTAATTCATTCTCAACATGGTTATCATAATATACCTCAAGCAAGATTGTATTGAACTCCTCCTATAAATAATCATTACGATATGGCTCAATCTAGTTGTTACATCCTCAACGTCAATAAATTTCCGTTTAAAGAACTTACTTCAGTTTCTGAAATTAAAAATAAAATTAAACATTTGAATCCAACTATATAACATGTGTTCTAGATTATGTTTATATAGTACTATGTTGTGAGCGGGTTGCATTGAAGTGAATGGGTTTGGACTGGGATCTTAGTTCCTAGACGGCTTTTTGATTACCTGTTGATCGCTGCCAGGAACTGATTCTTGTTAATTTTAATCCACTTGTATGCGATCTACCGCATGTTAAATGTTCTCCCAGCTTTCCGTTAGAAATTAGTTATAAATCAAACTTTTACACAAATAAGTCTTCAAGGCTTCGTAGGATAGGCGACATGGGCATATGGAGGTAAGGGAAGGCTCGAGCAACTGGTCAGTGCTATTCTTTCACGAGTTGCTCGGAGTGGAGATTATTTAAAAAAAGAAAAAATAAAAATAAATTGAAAACTCAATAAATTTGTTTTACAGTAGTATTTTTATTTTTTGGATTCCGAGTATTAGTTCCCGCGAAAATTTAATTCAAGAAAACAGTACAAATTCAAATTTAATTTCACATTTAGAGCATGTCTCGAGCGATAACACGGAATAACCCTTATATGCCTCCAATGTGCAACCCTTGCGGTAATCCATTGTCGAGTAGTGTTTGCCTGAAATTATAATTATTGTATATTCAACTACACTTTGACCCAAGCGGCCCGGGTCGACTCCTGGTGCCGGCAGATCTGGTTAAGATTGTCTGCAGTTTTTCCCTGACTGTGACACAAAAGTGTGATGTACACTGTTCTGTCTGTAAGTCGGCTGCAGCCGCACGTTGGGACTGCATAATGATAATAATCGCCCCTCCCTTCCACACAAGCTTCATAGCTTCTGGGGCCTGGTTTATAGGTGACTAGCAAATACCCGGCGCGCTTTGCTGCGCTTTTAATTAAATTTGGAAATGATTTCAATAGTCACACACATATTATAGTCGCACACATTAACATTAAGTGCAAGAGATGAACAGAACGCCATCTATTGTTATCTATTTAAGTTGCTGTTGGTATAAATCGAGACCACGATGGCCGACAGAGTCCAATTTGGTCTTATTTTCTATTCTGGGCCAAGACCTTTCCAATGATACCAATTTCATCCAAATCGGTCCAGTGGTTACGGAGAAAATCGCATACATATATACTGTAACAAGAGAGAAAAAGAAAGAACCCCTTCTCGAGCAGCGGATGGAGTATTCTGCGGCATTCGAGAGAATGACGCATAGCACCAACAATGTAAACGAGGCACTGTTTATCTAGCACCTTCCAGAAATACATGGTAGTTTCTACCGGCTTCTAGTACGATTGTAGGAGGGTATAAAAGCGACTCGCGGATAAAAGGGAGTCAGTCAACAGCAAGTCATTAACTGTGTATTACAAAATAAATAGTGAATATAAATGTTGTATTAGAAATTCATAGTCTGTAAATAATAGTTTTTAATGTTTTATAATCATAGCGTTAATTTATAGTGTATTCATTAGTGTATACGAGGATAAATTGAAAAGTCTCCGGCCTAGGCAATAAAACAAAAGAATATCAGGTTAACAAAAATTTTATTTTTCTACGTAGTCCCCATCGAGTTCAATGCACTTGGTCCACCTTTGTTCAAGTGCTCTTATACCGTCCCTATAAGCCTTTTCTTCTAACTCGTCAAAATAGGCGTTTGTGGCAGCAATCACTTCTTCATCGGACTCGTATTTCTTTCCAGCGTGAAATTTTTTTAGGTTTGGAAATAAATAAAAATCCGATGGGGCTAAGTCTGGTGAATAAGGGGCATGGGGTAACAATTCAAATTGCAATTCATTGATTTTTGCCATGGCAATTGCCGACTTGTGACAAGGTGCATTGTCCTGGTGAAACAGAATTTTTTTCTTTGCTAATCCAGGTCGTTTTTCTTCAATATTTTTTTTTAATTCATCCAGTAAGGTAGCATAGTATACTCCGTTGATTGTTTTACCTTTTTGAAGATAATCAACGAAAAGTACTCCCTTGGCGTCCCAAAAGACTGAAGCCAAAACTTTTCCGGCTGACGGAACTGTTTTGGCTTTCTTCGGAGCAGGTTCTCCTTTGGCAGTCCACTGTTTTGATTGCTGCTTTGTTTCGGGTGTGTAGTGATGAATCCACGTCTCATCCATTGTTACAAACCGTCGCAGAAAGTCCACTGAATTTCGATTAAACAAGTCTAAACACTCACTTGAAACTGTTTTGCGAGTCAGCTTTTGTTCCACTGTGAGCAGCCGCGGCACCCAACGTGCCGATAACTTTCTCATTCCCAAAATTTCGGTTAGGATATGATATGTTCGTTCCGTTGAAATGCCCAGGGTATCTGCTATTTCAGCCAACTTCAATCGCCGATCATTCAACACAACTCTATGGACTTTTTCGACAATTTCCGTTGTGGTGGCAGTTTTCGGTCTTCCTGAACGCGGTGCGTCATCTGTGCTTTTGCGACCCCGTTTAAAGTCGCAACCCAGGTTTTAACTGTGCTATAGGAAGGAGAAGATTCGCCTAATGTCCCGTCTAGCTCAGCTTTGATTTCTTTTGGAGATAAACCCTTAATGTGAAAATATTTAATAACCGCACGAATTTCAGCTTTTTCCATTTTAACACCACACAAAACTTTATCGACTTTGACAACTTGCCAAACAATTATTGTTTGACAGAAATTTTTGTTATTTCACAGCCATACTGATAAATTATGAAAAAATAAAATGCCGTAAAAACATTGCAAAAATTTGTATCCCATATGGGTTAGGCCGGAGATTTATCAATTCATCCTCGTAGAAATAAATATTTGTTTGTGAATAGATGATTTAAACAGCACTTGTATTATTATTTTAGAAAGAACGTTACAGTGATGTCAGGTGTGGTGGTCTTAAAATAAATAAAATCGCGTAATAATTAAATAAAGTGCTGTGAGAATAAATTTTTAGTGTTAAAATTAATTTCAACAAACAATTGAAATGGTGATGAAACTATTGAAAGATCTCTTAGTAATAGATTTAAAACGGGAATTGGACGAGAGGGACTTGGATAGTAATGGAAAGAAAGAAGTTTTGATAAATCGGCTAAGAGAATGGCTTTTAGAACAGAAGGAAGATCCTGAAAATTACCGCTTCGAAATACCTGGACCCGCAATTGATACTAACGTGTTGTTAAGTAAAATGGAAGAAAATTCTAGAATATTAAAAGAAGAGTTACTGGAAAGTTCTAGAAAGTCCGAAGATAATGTTAGAATGCTAAAAGAAGAAATACTGGAAAAGTCCGAAGAGAATTCTAGAATTTTAAAAGAAGAATTACTTGAAAATACTAAAGCACTGGAAGAAAATGTTAAAATGCTGAAAGGAGAATTGTTGGAAAATGTCAAAACGTTGGAAGATAAAGTTTTCGAAGAATTTTTGGAGAATGCCAGTGCGTTAGGACTATTGGAAGGTAGATTGGCGGAACAAGATAGGGTAATAAAGATGGTAGAAGAGAAAATAGCCCAAATGCAATTACCACCAACAACTAAGAAAGACGATATGATCGAAATGTTGGAAGATAGAATGAGGCAACTACGGTTTCCCTCAACTTCTGAGTGGCCGTTTAATGAAGTAAAGAAACAATTTAAAGAAGAAAAGGTTCCTGCCGTAGGGATAAAAGTAAAACCACCCACGTTCGATGGAAAGATACCTTGGTCCACCTACTACAAACAATTTGAGGCGGCCGCTGGGGCCAACGGATGGACAGGCAAGGAAAAGGCCGTTTCTTTAACTGTGGCTTTGCGTGGAGACGCGTTGAACGTCCTGCAAACAATCCCAGTAGGACAGGAAAATGATTATCAATTGTTAGTGTCTAGATTGGAGATGAGATATGGAGACGCGCATCTTCAACAAGTGTATCATGCGCAAGTGAAGAATCGTATCCAGAAGAATGGAGAAAGCCTGCAGGAGTTTGAAGCCGATGTTGCGCGGCTTGTCCGATTGGCGTACCCTACGGCACCCGATTCATTTTTGGGACAGCTCGCTGTGCAGACCTTCATTGATGGGTTAAGAGACGGGGAAACACAACAATCATTGAGGCTAGCACGACCAAGAACAACTGATGATGCGCTTGCTCACGCCTTAGAATTTGAAGCTGCAAAGCAAGCGTCCCGAGGTCATGGGCGTGTTCGGGCCGTTGTGGAGGAAGAAGAAGGTTCTAAAGATCACCTAGAGGAGTTAGTACTGAGAGTTCTTCGGAAGGAAGAAAGCCGTAAGAAGAATCATCAAGAAGTTCGAGGGCCCCGTTGCTGGAGCTGCGGCGAACAAGGACATGTAGAACGGCGTTGTCCCAAAATAACAAAAGTACAACCGTCGGAAAAGTTAAAAGGGGTTGGCAAGAGAGGGCGAACGTTGACTGTTAGTAAAGATGCCCCAGAGATCATCGTCCATGCCGTAACATCAGGGAATAGTACCAGCAGTTTGTTCATAGATGGGAAAATTGCGAATCGAATTGTTCCACTGCTCATTGATACGGGGGCGACAAAATCCATCATACGCCCTAACGTTCTACGAACAAGTATGAAGCTGTTACAGACAACTACTCAACTCCGTACAGCGACGGGAGAAGTAATACCAACACGCGGAGTGGTGAAGATGAAGATTGGCATTGGCAGTGAAGAACGTGATCATGAGGTGCTGGTAGCCGACATCATTGACGAATTCATCTTGGGAATGGACCTCCTGAGAAAATTTGGTTTTCCATTGGACTTGAAGGAGGGTGTTTTGAAGGTTGGTAACGAAGAACTTCCGTTGCACCCACGAGAAGATCCTGTCGTAAGGGTTTTGCTGACAGAAGATGTGATATTGCCTGGTCAAAGCGAGATGGTTGTCGAAGCAGGTTTGGATGGAGATCTTCGGGTAGGATGTGTGCGAATGATGGAGCCTGTTTGTGATAAGAAGATCCATAGTGGCATACTGGTGGGAAAAGCGCTGATCAAGGTTGGAAAGAGAGTACCGGTGAGAATTATGAACGTTAATGTGGATCCGGTGACATTGAAGAAGAGTACCCTTGTGGGACAGTGTGTGCCAGTATTTCGAGTAGCCAGGTGTATGGCTGATGTTCCAAGACCAGTGCCCAAAGACCATGGTGGAAAATTAGTGGGTATGGTTACTAGCTCGTGCGAAGACCTTAACAGAACGGAAGTGAAAGAGGTACAGGGTTTGGTTCACCGATACCAAGATATCTTCGCTCTTGATGATAGCCAGAAGGGACGAACAAATATAGTAAAACATAAAATCAATACAGGCAACTCTATGCCTGTCCGTCAGCAGCCGAGGCGTCTACCTCTAGCAAGGCGAGCAGAAGCCGAAAAGATTATTACTGATATGGAAGAACAAGGGGTCATCGAGCCATCCAGCAGTCCATGGGCATCACCGGTGGTCCTGGTCAGTAAGAAGGACGGGTCAACGAGATTTTGTGTGGACTATCGGCAGCTTAATGACGTGACCAAGAAAGACAGCTATCCCTTACCACGCATCGACGACACGTTAGATACCCTGTCTGGTTCACGATGGTTTTCGACTTTGGACTTGAAGAGCGGTTACTGGCAAGTTGAAATGGAACCTGAAGACCGGGAGAAGACCGCGTTCACTATTGGTTCCGGACTATGGCAGTTTACAGTTATGCCTTTCGGTCTATGTAACGCTCCGGCCACCTTTGAGCGTCTAATGGAGACCATCCTGAGAGGGTTGTCGTGGAAGACCTGCCTGGTATACCTAGATGATGTGATTGTAGTCGGAAAATCATTCAACGAACATTTGAAAAATCTAGAGGAAGTGTTCCGAAGACTACGTGGAGCCAATCTGAAACTGAGTCCGAAAAAGTGCCACATATTCAGAAAGGAAGTGAAATATCTCGGGCACGTCGTATCACAAAATGGAGTGGCAGCCGACCCCGATAAGATTCGTGCAGTTCAAGAGTGGCCAACACCGAAAGATAAACACCAAGTTCGTAGTTTTCTTGGGTTATGTACCTACTACAGGCGTTTCGTTCCTGGGTTTGCCAATATAGCGAAACCTCTGACAAGGTTAACTGAAGATGGGCGCGAGTATGTTTGGAGCGGAGAGTGTGAAACAGCTTTCCAACAGCTGAAGCGTGCCCTGACAACCGCACCAATATTGAGCTATCCACGGACAGAAGGGAAATTCATACTTGATACAGATGCAAGTAATCTGGCCATTGGGGGTGTACTTTCTCAGATACAGGATGGACAAGAAAAGGTCATCGGCTATTTTAGTAAGGTTTTGTCTAAAGCCGAAAAGAATTATTGTGTGACCAGAAAAGAACTATTGGCCGTCGTGAAGTCCGTTGAGCACTTTTACAAATACTTGTACGGACGAAAGTTTTTATTGAGGACGGACCATGCAGCGTTGAAATGGCTTCTACAATTCCGTAATCCTGAAGGCCAGGTCGCAAGGTGGATCGAACGATTACAAGGATACGACTTTGACACCGAACATCGAGCGGGCACTAGTCATCGAAATGCCGATGCTCTTTCAAGAAGACCCTGTCCAACGGATTGCCGTCATTGCTCTCGTTTGGAAGAGAGGGTTTGCCAAGTATTAAGGACTACCATCGTCAACGACAATTGGTTGCCGGAAGAATTGCAACGACAGCAGGAGGCTGATCCCGAACTAAAAATGGTACTGGAATGGAAGCGCGTGGGAGAAAGGCCTGCCTGGGAGGCCGTCAGCCCTTTTAACAGAACGCTCAAAGCATATTGGGCCCAATGGGAGTCCTTGAAGGTGGAAGACGATCTCCTGAAGCGAGTACTGGAGAGTGAAGATGGCACCACCATTAGGTCTCAGTTCGTGGTTCCAAGAAGCCGAGTGGCTACAGTATTGCGACATCTCCATGACGGTGCCTCCGGAGGACACTTCGGTGTGAAAAAGACCTTGGAGAAAGTTAAGGAGCGTTTTTATTGGGTCAACTGTAAAGAAGACGTGAAGGAGTGGTGCCGGAAATGTGAACTATGTGCCACTGGCAACGGACCCTTGGGGAAACGAAGAGCACCTATGAGGCAGTACAATGTGGGTAGTCCTCTGGAGAGAATAGCTATAGACATTGCCGGACCATTTCCCGAAACTGACGATGGGAATAAATACATCTTAGTGGCAATGGACTATTTTACCAAATGGCCAGAAGCATATGCCCTACCAAACCAGGAAGCTGCGACTGTTGCTGACGTACTAGTCAAAGAGTTTTTCAGTCGCTTCGGAGTGCCCATGGAGCTGCATTCGGATCAAGGCCGCAATTTCGAGTCTGTACTCTTTGGAGAAGTCTGTCGATTGTTGGGCATTCGCAAGACTCGGACCACACCGTTACATCCGCAGTCCGATGGAATGGTAGAACGCATGAATCGAACAATGGGCAAATATTTGGCCAAGGTCGTCTCCGATCATCAACGAGACTGGGACCAATACCTGCATCTGTTTTTGATGGCTTATCGTGCATCGGTCCACGAAACAACCGGTCAGTCACCAGCGTCTGTGATGTTTGGACGTGAGTTACGGTTACCGTGTGATCTGGAATTTGGGTCTCCACCTATAGAGCAGGAGGTAGCCGGGAATGATTATGTCATCAACTTAAAGAAGAAGTTGGAGGATATTCACGACCGAACCCGAAATAATAGTCGAATCGCGAGTGACCGGATGAAGGCTACGTACGATGTGAGAGCCCAAGAAGGAGGGTTTCAACCTGGAGAGCTTGTCTGGTTATACAACCCGCAAAGGCGTCGTGGCTATTCTCCAAAGTTACAGCGAAATTGGGAGGGTCCATACCAGGTGAAGAAACGAATAAATGACTTGATTTATCGCATCCAGAAATTGCCAAGAGGGAAACCAAAGGTGGTACACTCCAATCGTCTGGCGCACTATGAGGGAAATAATGACGCAGTTCCGGAAGATGAGGCTGAGGTGGCTATCAATACCGTAAGGCCTGGAGATGATCAGCCAACCTTTAGAGAATTTATGGCTGCGTTTTCTGGAACTAGAAAAGCGCGATTCGGAGTCACGACTGAGATGCAACAAGATCTCTTCCGGGTCCCTGGTGATTATTCCATTGCCCACTGTGTCTCCGAGGATCTTCGTATGTCCAGGGGGATCGCAGTGGTGTTTAGAAATAAATTTGGACGGCTGAATGAACTTCGAGAACAAAATCCCTCTGTTGGTAAATCCTTACGCTTGACTGATCATGACCGATCCATTTACTACTTGGTAACCAAGCAGTTTTACTACCAGAAACCGAGTTACGCCGACTTGTGGAGGGCATTATGGAATTTGAGGATCGAGTTGCTTACCAGGGGAATTAACAAATTGGCAGTTCCCAAACTCGGCTGTGGGCGGGACCAGCTGGATTGGAGAATCGTTAGAAACATGCTGGAAGTTATCTTTAGAGGTACGGACGTCAAGATCTTCGTCTGCAGTTTTGACCCACAGCCCGCATCAAGGCCAACGAAGAGTGTAGACTGCTACTTCTACCGTAATGGAACGTGTAGTCGAGGTGAAGACTGTCGATATCGTCATGACCCGTTCTACAGGAACCAGATCATAAAACCTGTTCTGGGACAGAACAGACTTGAAGAGGGGGGCAGTGTAACAAGAGAGAAAAAGAAAGAACCCCTTCTCGAGCAGCGGATGGAGTATTCTGCGGCATTCGAGAGAATGACGCATAGCACCAACAATGTAAACGAGGCACTGTTTATCTAGCACCTTCCAGAAATACATGGTAGTTTCTACCGGCTTCTAGTACGATTGTAGGAGGGTATAAAAGCGACTCGCGGATAAAAGGGAGTCAGTCAACAGCAAGTCATTAACTGTGTATTACAAAATAAATAGTGAATATAAATGTTGTATTAGAAATTCATAGTCTGTAAATAATAGTTTTTAATGTTTTATAATCATAGCGTTAATTTATAGTGTATTCATTAGTGTATAGAAATAAATATTTGTTTGTGAATAGATGATTTAAACAGCACTTGTATTATTATTTTAGAAAGAACGTTACAATACAATCTTTCCCTTTTATATATATAGATGGCTTGTAGCAATTATTATTATTATACAGTTATAGGCAGGTCCTTATTGTTAGTAGAAATTATGATTTCAAAATAATATAACATGATCAAATGTGAAATAAGTCAGCCCAGTTAACATACTTTTTAAGGCAAAAGAAATTTATTTTTACGTAGAAAATGTTTACGAAGATTCAGAATCACGGTTTGCTGTAATAATCACTAATTACAAATATTTTCTTTTTATTGAAACAAACAAGATTTAAAAGAGAGTAATAATAATAAATTATAATATCTTTTTAAAGTACTCAAATGAAAAGAATTTATTCCACATGTAGTATAGTATAATGAATTGTATTACATGTACATTTATTTTATAAAAGGTGTAAGTTATATACTGTTACCTTGTCAGTACCATCAAGCTCTATTAAATAAATTCTTTTGAACTTAATGCATGGATAAGTTTTAATAATGTTGTTTTTATTAAAGATTTTCTCACACACTTTTAGCATGATTATGTTTTCTTAAGGATAATTTTATCATATCCAACCTGCCTTATTGATTACAAAGAATTGTTTTATTAACTTAAGCACAGTTAATGCTTAGGTTGAAAAATAGTAAATTATACAATTATTTATAATGTGTTACATATTGTACTCGCGAGTTAAAAAAATATATTCATTGCTCAATCGGTATTCTTTAAGAAATACTTTGCAATGTAATGGTATGATTAGTTTAAGAGGTTGGTTTTGTGATCAAGCAATTTGAAAATTAGTCCTTTTATAATGTTTGTAGAATTTTTCTTTACAAAGAAATCTTACAGTATTCCTTCTATAAAATGCTATTTGATCCTACAAGCACATCATTACTATGTTAAGATAGATACATATACGTATTGTAATGATATTTTCACAGGTTGTTATTCATACACAGTTTCTATAAAAAGGATATAGAATTATTATTAGAAATGAGAACTATCAACCTAATTTAGTTGTTAACCTATAATCAGTTCATAAGAAGTTTTGTTCATTGTACAAGAGTTTTCCTGGTTAGTATTTTAGCATATCCAAGTTTTGCAGGAAACTAAAAGAAAATAAAAAAGATTATAAGTTTTGTATTACATTTGTAAATACATCTTTTGACATAATGCCAAAACTATAAAAATTGTAAGGTTATAAAGAGTTATGGTATACATAGAAATTTGATCTCATGCAAAAAACTAATGAACACCTTATAAATATGAGGATATTCAACTATTTTTCAAGACGATTAATTAAATGAGTAGTTAATGGGCCACTTGGGCCAGACAGAAATTTACATGCCATTTGGCATGTCAATGGCATGACCCCTCTCCTCGCTTCTGATTGGATATCCCCACTCCTGTAGACACGCCTGCTGTTCTCTTTGATTGGTCGACGGCCATCTTGGATGACACGCCTACTGGATGAGTACGTCTCATCCAGACAGAAATTGACATGCCATTTGGCATGTCAATGGCATGACCCCTCTCCTCGCTTCTGATTGGATATCCCCACTCCTGTAGACACGCCTGCTGTTCTCTTTGATTGGTCGACGCCCATCTTGGATGACACGCCTACTGGATGAGTACGTCTCATCCAGACAGAAATTGACATGCCATTTGGCATGTCAATGGCATGACCCCTCTCCTCGCTTCTGATTGGATATCCCCACTCCTGTAGACACGCCTGCTGTTCTCTTTGATTGGTCGACGGCCATCTTGGATGACACGCCTACTGGATGAGTACGTCTCATCCAGACAGAAATTTACATGCCATTTGGCATGTCAATGGCATGACCCCTCTCCTCGCTTCTGATTGGATATCCCCACTCCTGTAGACACGCCTGCTGTTCTCTTTGATTGGTCGACGCCCATCTTGGATGACACGCCTACTGGATGAGTACGTCTCATCCAGACAGAAATTGACATGCCATTTGGCATGTCAATGGCATGACCCCTCTCCTCGCTTCTGATTGGATATCCCTACTCCTGTAGACAAGCCTACTGTTTTCTTTGATTGGTTGACGGCCATCTTGGATGACACGCCTACTGTTCTCTGATTGGACGGTCGTCTTGTTTTTACATTATTTACGTCACAGATAAGGGAACCTATATTACTGACATGGTTTGTGCCTCGGTTAATGGAACCTGTTATATCGCATGGCTTGTGTGTCGAATAATTCGTATCAGTGTTAACAGATTATTAGGTAAGTAATTACGTCTTAAAAAATACGCTAATTGAAAATATGTATGTTTTTATTTTATTTAACTATGATACATTGCAGTCTTAAATATAAAACTTTATAATGTAATTAAATTCATACATAAAATTATCTGTACAGGTTAGTTTGTTTTTATCCATAGCAACTGTTGAATTTTCCTATCCTCTATACGGTTTCACTTGGGTCATTGTGATTCGAAAAGTGTCCGAATGAAAACCTTCAGAATTGCTTTGGTATATTTTTCCTATCAAATCCCATATCTCCTCGAATGTTACATTTCTGGCTTCTTGGAATGATAGATACGCATCTCCCTTACCGAAACATTCTGAACCAAATGTAAAACCAATCTTATCCTCAGGATCGACGTTCTTGCTTATATGGGCAACGATATCTTTGATTCCATTCTTCACCCACTCTTCTGGGTCGTTAATATCCTGAGGAATTTCGTTTAGTTTAAAGCAGACACTACGTCGGGAAAACTTAAATTTCTTGTTATTAGTCGTGGTGATTTCGTTAAGTATTTGGAATGCCATTTTTAAATGGTTATTTTAATAATTGGAACTGAACTGGAGCGACCGTTCACCTCAAATACTCGAGTAAGAATGAAGTAACTGAGTGCAGTTGCTCATATTTATACTTTAACCGGACGTCGAGAAATAATCAATAGTCCAACATTCAGTTACAAAGTGATGATATATGCAATTTCTCCTTCTAGGGCATAGTATTAATGGGTACCATTATGAGGGCTAGAGTTTTTGTTTTGATGTATACAATTTATGTTTTGGATACATAAATATTATTTTCGTACAGGCTAGCAAACGCATGGCTTCTTGTACCCATAGGGAAGAGAATCGGAATTGTCATTAAACTTACGTTTTTCTGACCTAGGCCTGTAGATCTTTGCTTCTTTTTTGGTGATGACCTGGTGGTGTTTTGTACGTATTATATTCATAGAGGTTATGTATAAGGGATCAACAGGTTCATTGGTATTAACCATTTGTCCCATTGTGTAGAAGTTGATGAGCTTCAGTACATCATAGTTGAGCCTAATGCCTTTTACTTTACAAACAGTGAAGTAAGTGTGGTACTTGGGACTGAATATAATGTAGCTATAATTCTTAGGACCACCAGAAGTAAATGCTACTATATAGCTGCCAGGGCCGTAGTCTTCTAGCTCGTCGGTCATTTCCCCCAAGCTGGACCCCGTTGGTACATCCCATTCCCCTTCTCTGCTAATGTAAATTATAGAATCCGTGTCGTAATACAGCACTCGTTCTCCAAGACGTTCCAGGTAGCTATACAATTTAAGACGAGCCTGAGTTGTTGTATATGCTGCAATGGCTACGTTGACTATTGGCGAAAGGTCTGCTGAGTCGTCTTTGTATTGCCAACCAACTATCAAAGAGTCTTCGTTAACATTCTCGATGTGGTTTACCTCTAGGGCAGGGTTTGACAGGAGCTCATCTAACTCGTAAGGTTGACGAACGATAGTAGTTTTAGGTTGGTTTTCTAGCTGACCAAACTTGCCCCAGAAGCTGTTTAGCATTAGTTTAGCCAAAGCTCTTAATCCGGGATTCTTTAATATTTCTGAAAATTCCAAGTGTATGCCTTCCTTCTCGAAAAATTCGTCGATATATACATTCTTCTCTGTATTAGTTAAGCAATCCCCGGGCCAGCCTGATGCCTGCTGCTTCATTTTTATGAACTTATTCATCATTTCCGTAAACAGTCCGCCAATTTTCGTTGTAGTAGTGTATTGCTCTATGTCGTATTGCCACACTTCGTAAATTTCTAACATGACATACCCCATCTCCAAGGCTTTTTGTACTTCGTCTATTACCCAAGTACCCGTCAATGCTCGTTCGCTTTCCGTGTGGTTACATTCATTCTGATTAAGCTCCGAACCACAGGTTCTGCACAACACAAACATTAGCTTATTGTTCATCTTAAGTGGTAGTACCGGGTGGTATAGCTGCTGTGGAGGCAAGACTTTACATTTTATGAGACCATTTGTGTGCTCTAGATCAAGTTCTTTGCAAGCACCACCTACATAAACCTTAGGGTGTCCAATAGGAAACTTGCCATACTTACAAACTCAAGGATATAACGAACAAACATCAACATATTTTATTTTCTCTCCAGGTCCGACTTGATAATATGTTTTGCAATTACCAGTTCGGCCGCCAAAGAAAGCATCGCGAGGCCTCAGAGGTGTCGATGCCAGTAGAGGGTTGCTTTCAAGTTCTTGTTTGAGGTTTTTGTTTCGTTGCAGCAGCTCTCTAAACTCACACTCCCACATCTCGATAACGACATATCCGTGTTGTCTCAGTCTTTCGATCTTGTTGATGGTCCTTTGGAAACGATTGTTTAAGGTATCTGAAGGGTCATCGTGCAAAGGTTCATCCCTCCTTACGGATAGACAGGTGTGGCCGTGATAGTAACACCCGTGAAACTCAAATACCTGTCGTGTTTCTCCACAGTAACCATCGACCTTGACGCCGTCTACTATAGTCTCTCGATTCTTAGCCGAATGCAAAATGTTAATGCACCGCTGCATTTCTTCATAGATTAACCACAGAATGGCTATTTTAGACTGATTGTCAACATTTATGTAACCATTACGTGGAATAATTCCGATAGTTTGTGGTTTCAGGAAGTTTCTGCGATAAACCAAGTTACAGGCTGAGGCTATGGTTACTGCTTCGGTGAACGGACATACGTTGCACTCTTCTAAGAATAGCTTTCTAAATTTAAGACATGCCTTGGTCAAAATGTCAACGTCACTGATGCAATACTCCACTAGGTCTTTTTGCATTTTAAAATTGTCATTTCTGTGTTCGTTATGCCATTCCATCAGTTTGAGACGCGTATCTTCATTCATGTAGTCGTGATCGTAGTATTTCAAGTCGGGCAAAGGTCCATCATAATTAGCATTAGCCTGAGTGTTGAAAAGATGTGGAAAATAACCCTTCTTCAGTTCGGCGCCTAAATCGAAGGCTTTTGGAAGTGCAGATAAAGCCATGGGAAAGTAGTTGATACTATCGATAAGCTTAACATTATCGATACTCATCATGATAATGTTGCTGCCTCTCATTATTAATTCGACCTTGAGATCGGTGTTTTCCAGCACGTGTTTAAGGAGAAATTGATGATCATATGCCTTTCCATTATGAGCCAACACAATAATCCTCTTAAAAGCCTTCTTGACCCCCAGTATGTAATTTAGGAATGTTTTGATGGGATCTATTTTTAGAACCTGTCGTCTAACGCAACATTTTTCGCATACCGCAATTGTACTGTCTTCATTAATACAATTATCACATCTTTGTTGGAAGACACACAGGTTGGGTACATGTATCTTCTCGCCATCAGGACCTCGTTCATCTTGCCTCGACTCCAGATCATAAAATATAAAGAGGTAGCCTTCCAAAGATGGTTCTCTGTAATCGGGCTTAATATAACAATAATGACCTAAAGGTTGATGTTTTCCGCACATCTTGCAGAATATTTCATCACAAGTATGAGCTCTTTCAGCGGTTATTGTCTTCAGACACTCGGGGCATCGCTTAACCTGTTGGCATAAGGTTTTCTTGCCATATAAACCGACAATTTTATGTTTGTTGTAACAGTCTTGACCTCTAAATTTGCGATGACAATCTTGACACCTTATTTCCTGCCTAGTTTTTTCGCATGGAGGGCTCTGTTGACAACAAGGACATGATCCAGCACATCTGTGATCGTTCTTGTTATTGTATGGAATGTGACAAGATTCACAGTAGTAACGACACACAAATGCTGCTTTCAAGCTGGTAATCACGTTGTAGTGGTTGTTATGGTGATATAGATT
The DNA here is from genome assembly GCA_929113105.1 of Agrypnus murinus. NCBI lineage: Eukaryota > Metazoa > Arthropoda > Insecta > Coleoptera > Elateridae > Agrypnus > Agrypnus murinus. The sequence goes on from OV816026.1 coordinate 147,187,299, forward strand.
AATTTTCATTGGAGCATCAGGACCTTCAAATAATACGGTTCGTCCTTTAGACCCATACGCATAAACGGTTATTTTGAAGTCTTTCATGTGAGTCTGGAACCTCTTCAGTTCTTCAACACCAGCCCCTTCCTCGAGAATCTGAACTCCAACTTCTTGCAACAGCGTATTTGCCTCGATATCCTGCATCTTTGCATGGTTTTCTCTGATTTGTTTGACGAGAGGATCCTTGAGAACATACGCTCTGGCCACAACTAGAGCTCGGGGAAGGCAAAGGTTATCATTGTTATTGATAGTTACTATACCCCTTCGTTTAGCACATTCTTCTTCATAGTTATTGTAAGTCTTAACTCTTCCAGAACCTCTGTACGATTTCACTTGGGTCATTGTCATTCGAAAGGTGTCTGAATGGAAACCTTCAGAATTGCTCTGATAGATTTTTCCTATCAAATCCCATATCTCCTCGAATGTTACATTTCCGGCTTCTTGGAATGATAGATACGCATCTCCCTTACCGAAACAGTCCGAGCCAAACGTAAAACCAATTTTATCTTCAGGATCGACGTCCTTGCTTATATGGGCAACGATATCTTTGATTCCATTCTTTACCCACTCTTCTGGGTCGTTAATATCCTGAGGAATTTCGTTTAGTTTGAAGCAAACATTACGTCGGGCAAACTTGTATTTTTTGTTAGTCTTGGTGATTTCGTTAAGTATTTGGAATGCCATTTTTAAAATGGTTATTTTCAGTAATCAGAGCTGAGCTGGAGCTACCGTTCACCTCAAATGCTCGAGTAAGAATGAAGAAAAGTGACGAGGTTGTTTATATTTATACCCCTCCAGCCGAAAGGTTGGCGGGTTCCGTCGAGGAATGAATCGACTATTAAGAAAAACGCACTCGCAAGCACCCAGAGCTGAAAAAGATACGGAGCCTATAAATAAAAAAAAAGTATGCTTTTTTTTAGTTAGAACAGCACGCATGCATAATAATATATTAAGACGAGGTACTGTATAATGTTTTCCACTATAACGAGAACAAAAGCTGTTTGGATAGTAGTGGAAAGAAGGATTGTAAGAATTAATTAGAAAAAAAAGCAGTTGCAGCCGGTTGCTACTGAGTAATTTATAGCCATTACGGCCCCTCGGGATTCAAAGACACTACTCAGAGGTCCGAGGTAAGTCGATTTTGATGCCACACCTCCACACCTCTGCATGAGAACGTTAACAGCTTGGTGCGGTTAAACAATTAAACTGAGAATATTCCGAAATGTATATTTTGATGAAGGTTTAAACCAATGTCAACATCGAGCGTGAACACTATATTCGTAGCATAATACAGCGCTCGTTGCAAGATCCGTCTAACAATATTAGATAGTGTCACCATCCTTCGTAAAGGACCCCAATGTATCCATCAAAGTTCGTTATCACCAAAATACATATATCAAAATATTAACATATATGTTCTCACAATAAGCGAATTGAACCACATGAAAGTAGCATTCTGATATATACCTCAAAACATATCGATAATGCATATAATAATAGCTCACAATAATTATACATTCCGTTTTCCTCGACCACTTACCGTTAAGTTATTTGAATGGAATTGAAAGCTCTGAAGTGTCTATTGATTTTTAACCTTTCGTAAAAGGGTTCTCAAGCTTAAGTCAGTGAAAGTCAACAAATTAACAGATTAGGTATCTAAAAACAATATTTTTCCATATTTCAGAAATACACGTCCGACTAGCCACGTCCGACTAGCCACATCAGGGACAAGAAGCCCCCGAAATGAAGCAGGTCAAGGATATGAAGCATGTCAAGGACCGATAAAGTCTAAAGTGTATTGTTCATGTCAGCTTTACCGAAATCAATAACACAGCATATACCTAGGTTTTTAACGTACCAAGCACCCTTTGTAGAGATGACCTACCAAGTACAAACCTGATACTCTCCCTCGGTGAGGGCACCATCGTATTACGATTTCAGTAAAAACAGACAGTTATTAGAAACATGGAAAATATTTGTTTTAGCCACATGTACACCTAGACCTATGCATGACCCTCACCATAAAAGACCACCCAACACATTTGGGTAAGCTCTAGGAATGATTCGTCTCTTCGACCGATAGGTTAGGGGTATACTTACCTATTGAAGTCGATGTTTAACACTTTCACTTTCACCGGCTGAGGTTGCAACCAACGTGAGTGGAGAATAGTTTTCGCTGTGTAGAAGTGTTAGAACACCGTAGCCTCTTCGAACAAAACCTGCCTTAAAGGTGGATAGTTATTCGCCCAAATAAGCAAATTCTGAAAATTAAAGAGATAGGTATACGTTATTAAAAAGAAATCACATCAAAATAATGGGTACGTAAAGCACCAGCTAATTTTTAAATAACATAATAGACCGCCGTCAATAAAGCTGCGCAGTAAATCTGATATACAATATTGTAATACCAGTATCATCAACCCGCGATAAGGTTTACCTACCACATAATAATAATAACCCCTCAATAATCCTCAAATTTTGTTTCCGCATACCACAACGAGTAAAAGTAGTAAACGTAGTAACCGTAGTAAACGTAGTAAGCGTGGTAAACGTAGTAAACTTAATAAACGCAGTAAACGCAGTAAACGCAGTAAACGCAGCAAACGTAGTAAACGCTGTAAACGCAGTAAGCGGAAAATATTTTAAAAAGTAAAAATCACAATTTTCCATCAAAATTCAACACATGCTCATTATTTTAAAACGCGAACGTAATTTGTTAACAAACTTTTCCAGTTTAAAAATTATTTAATAGCGTTTACCTGCAACGATAGATATAGAAACACAGAAATTATTCTCTCACAATAAGCTAAAAATTTTTTTAATAACTCGATAACCGCTGGAAATTCGACCAAAATAACATTTTTAAGACTCTTCCCCACACCCCCAGCGCCGGTTTCAGTACGAACCCATCGACTAAACAGACTCCAAAAGACCTAATATCAAAAAAAAAATTTTTTCGAAAAAATAATTCAAAAAAAAAAACAACCCCCAAACCCCCTGTCGACTTATTGATAGAGCTATAAAGTGATATAGGTTTCAACTACAAATTCTCACCCTCACCATCCCCCATATAAATACGTAAGCACTGTTACCTAATTATAAACGCTAAGTCCAAAAATCGATTATTTTTAAAAAAATCATTTTCTAACAAAATACTTAACGTATAGACCCGATTAGCACATGGGAATGTAAAGTTTATCACACAAGTCTTAAATTTACACCTAAAAGCACCCCTTATAAGGCAACCACCCTTAGTTTGAAGGTATGGGGGTGAAAGTCCAGAAATGGTTGATTTTGAAAAAATCGATATTTTGGAAATTAAAAGCCTTAAAATATGATTAACAGACTAAAATATCATTTTAACTACTTCTAAAATTGTGTTTAACTAACAGAAAAAATAAAAAAGGGTTAGCAACCCCTATAATTTATTATTTATATAAAACAACTCGATAAAACTAAATTTTTAGTTTCATAAAACGACTTCACATATTAATAGGTATTTATTTGCACAATCCCGATCGAAAATTTCTAAGTCCATTTATAAAATTCGTTTTTTTCAAAATAACAGCCGAACGGGGCAAGATAGACAAAAATAGGGTTAAAATTTCACCTCTTATGCCTTTTATAGATCGCGTCCGTTTTACAACACCCGTTTCAGATGCGATATATGTCAACACCTGATATCAAGTATTTCCACCCCCCTTCATAAGGGATAACTTAAGAAATTTTTATAAGTATGGGTATAAAATTATAAGGTCGATTTTGCTGTAAAATTCCATATAACATCGTATGAAACGATTCTGTTACCTAATTATAAAGTCTTAAACTCACCCCTAAAAGTACCCCTTATAACGGAACCGAAAACGTTCACCCGCGGTAATTGCATACATAAACACCCCAAACAAGCGCCAACACTAAATGATCGCAAATGTTAATCCACCTTTGCTTATATACCTTTCGAACAACCCCTCCACTCCTGACCTTGACCTTGAATTATCTCTCTCTGACACATGGTGACCTTGAATCTATCTCTGTCACCTAAACGTGGCAACACCGCATTCTCAAGGTCAATATATGACAACAGTGTTATAACCTTGAACCCAAGGCCACTCATCATGGTGACCTTGAAACTATCTCTGTCACCTAAACGTGGCAACACCGCATTCTCAAGGTCACCATGTGTTAGAGAGAGATAGTTCAAGGTCAAGGTCAGGAGTGGAGGGGTTGTTCGAAAGGTATATAAGCAAAGGTGGATTAACATTTGCGATCATTTGGTGTTGGCGCTTGTTTGGGGTGTTTATGTATGCAATTACCGCGGGTGAACGTTTTCGGTTCCGTTATAAGGGGTACTTTTAGGGGTGAGTTTAAGACTTTATAATTAGGTAACAGAATCGTTTCATACGATGTTATATGGAATTTTACAGCAAAATCGACCTTATAATTTTATACCCATACTTATAAAAATTTCTTAAGTTATCCCTTATGAAGGGGGTGGAAATACTTGATATCAGGTGTTGACACATATCGCATCTGAAAGGGGTGTTGTAAAACGGACGCGATCTATAAAAGGCATAAGAGGTGGAATTTTAACCCCTATTTTTGTCTATCTTGCCCCGTTCGGCTGTTATTTTGAAAAAAACTAATTTTATAGCTGGACTTAGAAATTTTCGATCGAGGTTGTAGAGGTAAATACACATTGCATTATGAATCATTTCATACGATGTTATATGGAATTTTACAGCAAAATCGACCTTATAATTTTATACCCATACTTATAAAAATTTCTTATGTCATCCCTTATGAAGGGGGGTGGAAATACTTGATATCAGGTGTTGACATATATCGCATCTGAAACGGGTGTTGTAAAACGGACGCGATCTATAAAAGGCATAAGAGGTGAAATTTTAACCCTATTTTTGTCTATCTTGCCCCGTTCGGCTGTTATTTTGAAAAAAACGAATTTTATAGCTGGACTTAGAAATTTTCGATCGGGATTGTGCAAATAAATACCTATTAATATGTGAAGTCGTTTTATGAAACTAAAAATTTAGTTTTATCGAGTTGTTTTATATAAATAATAAATTATAGGGGTTGCTAACCCTTTTTTATTTTTTCTGTTAGTTAAACACAATTTTAGAAGTAGTTAAAATGATATTTTAGTCTGTTAATCATATTTTAAGGCTTTTAATTTCCAAAATATCGATTTTTTCAAAATAAACCATTTCTGGACTTTCACCCCCATACCTTCAAACTAAGGGTGGTTGCCTTATAAGGGGTGCTTTTAGGTGTAAATTTAAGACTTGTGTGATAAACTTTACATTCCCATGTGCTAATCGGGTCTATACGTTAAGTATTTTGTTAGAAAATGATTTTTTTAAAAATAATCGATTTTTGGACTTAGCGTTTATAATTAGGTAACAGTGCTTACGTATTTATATGGGGGATGGTGAGGGTGAGAATTTGTAGTTGAAACCTATATCACTTTATAGCTCTATCAATAAGTCGACAGGGGGTTTGGGGGTTGTTTTTTTTTTTTGAATTATTTTTTCGAAAAAATTTTTTTTTTGATATTAGGTCTTTTGGAGTCTGTTTAGTCGATGGGTTCGTACTGAAACCGGCGCTGGGGGTGTGGGGAAGAGTCTTAAAAATGTTATTTTGGTCGAATTTCCAGCGGTTATCGAGTTATTAAAAAAATTTTTAGCTTATTGTGAGCGAATAATTTCTGTGTTTCTATATCTATCGTTGCAGGTAAACGCTATTAAATAATTTTTAAACTGGAAAAGTTTGTTAACAAATTACGTTCGCGTTTTAAAATAATGAGCATGTGTTGAATTTTGATGGAAAATTGTGATTTTTACTTTTTAAAATATTTTCCGCTTACTGCGTTTACAGCGTTTACTACGTTTGCTGCGTTTACTGCGTTTACTGCGTTTATTAAGTTTACTACGTTTACCACGCTTACTACGTTTACTACGGTTACTACGTTTACTACTTTTACTCGTTGTGGTATGCGGAAACAAAATTTGAGGATTATTGAGGGGTTATTATTATTATGTGGTAGGTAAACCTTATCGCGGGTTGATGATACTGGTATTACAATATTGTATATCAGATTTACTGCGCAGCTTTATTGACGGCGGTCTATTATGTTATTTAAAAATTAGCTGGTGCTTTACGTACCCATTATTTTGATGTGATTTCTTTTTAATAACGTATACCTATCTCTTTAATTTTCAGAATTTGCTTATTTGGGCGAATAACTATCCACCTTTAAGGCAGGTTTTGTTCGAAGAGGCTACGGTGTTCTAACACTTCTACACAGCGAAAACTATTCTCCACTCACGTTGGTTGCAACCTCAGCCGGTGAAAGTGAAAGTGTTAAACATCGACTTCAATAGGTAAGTATACCCCTAACCTATCGGTCGAAGAGACGAATCATTCCTAGAGCTTACCCAAATGTGTTGGGTGGTCTTTTATGGTGAGGGTCATGCATAGGTCTAGGTGTACATGTGGCTAAAACAAATATTTTCCATGTTTCTAATAACTGTCTGTTTTTACTGAAATCGTAATACGATGGTGCCCTCACCGAGGGAGAGTATCAGGTTTGTACTTGGTAGGTCATCTCTACAAAGGGTGCTTGGTACGTTAAAAACCTAGGTATATGCTGTGTTATTGATTTCGGTAAAGCTGACATGAACAATACACTTTAGACTTTATCGGTCCTTGACATGCTTCATATCCTTGACCTGCTTCATTTCGGGGGCTTCTTGTCCCTGATGTGGCTAGTCGGACGTGGCTAGTCGGACGTGTATTTCTGAAATATGGAAAAATATTGTTTTTAGATACCTAATCTGTTAATTTGTTGACTTTCACTGACTTAAGCTTGAGAACCCTTTTACGAAAGGTTAAAAATCAATAGACACTTCAGAGCTTTCAATTCCATTCAAATAACTTAACGGTAAGTGGTCGAGGAAAACGGAATGTATAATTATTGTGAGCTATTATTATATGCATTATCGATATGTTTTGAGGTATATATCAGAATGCTACTTTCATGTGGTTCAATTCGCTTATTGTGAGAACATATATGTTAATATTTTGATATATGTATTTTGGTGATAACGAACTTTGATGGATACATTGGGGTCCTTTACGAAGGATGGTGACACTATCTAATATTGTTAGACGGATCTTGCAACGAGCGCTGTATTATGCTACGAATATAGTGTTCACGCTCGATGTTGACATTGGTTTAAACCTTCATCAAAATATACATTTCGGAATATTCTCAGTTTAATTGTTTAACCGCACCAAGCTGTTAACGTTCTCATGCAGAGGTGTGGAGGTGTGGCATCAAAATCGACTTACCTCGGACCTCTGAGTAGTGTCTTTGAATCCCGAGGGGCCGTAATGGCTATAAATTACTCAGTAGCAACCGGCTGCAACTGCTTTTTTTTCTAATTAATTCTTACAATCCTTCTTTCCACTACTATCCAAACAGCTTTTGTTCTCGTTATAGTGGAAAACATTATACAGTACCTCGTCTTAATATATTATTATGCATGCGTGCTGTTCTAACTAAAAAAAAGCATACTTTTTTTTTATTTATAGGCTCCGTATCTTTTTCAGCTCTGGGTGCTTGCGAGTGCGTTTTTCTTAATAGTCGATTCATTCCTCGACGGAACCCGCCAACCTTTCGGCTGGAGGGGTATAAATATAAACAACCTCGTCACTTTTCTTCATTCTTACTCGAGCATTTGAGGTGAACGGTAGCTCCAGCTCAGCTCTGATTACTGAAAATAACCATTTTAAAAATGGCATTCCAAATACTTAACGAAATCACCAAGACTAACAAAAAATACAAGTTTGCCCGACGTAATGTTTGCTTCAAACTAAACGAAATTCCTCAGGATATTAACGACCCAGAAGAGTGGGTAAAGAATGGAATCAAAGATATCGTTGCCCATATAAGCAAGGACGTCGATCCTGAAGATAAAATTGGTTTTACGTTTGGCTCGGACTGTTTCGGTAAGGGAGATGCGTATCTATCATTCCAAGAAGCCGGAAATGTAACATTCGAGGAGATATGGGATTTGATAGGAAAAATCTATCAGAGCAATTCTGAAGGTTTCCATTCAGACACCTTTCGAATGACAATGACCCAAGTGAAATCGTACAGAGGTTCTGGAAGAGTTAAGACTTACAATAACTATGAAGAAGAATGTGCTAAACGAAGGGGTATAGTAACTATCAATAACAATGATAACCTTTGCCTTCCCCGAGCTCTAGTTGTGGCCAGAGCGTATGTTCTCAAGGATCCTCTCGTCAAACAAATCAGAGAAAACCATGCAAAGATGCAGGATATCGAGGCAAATACGCTGTTGCAAGAAGTTGGAGTTCAGATTCTCGAGGAAGGGGCTGGTGTTGAAGAACTGAAGAGGTTCCAGACTCACATGAAAGACTTCAAAATAACCGTTTATGCGTATGGGTCTAAAGGACGAACCGTATTATTTGAAGGTCCTGATGCTCCAATGAAAATTAATCTATATCACCATAACAACCACTACAACGTGATTACCAGCTTGAAAGCAGCATTTGTGTGTCGTTACTACTGTGAATCTTGTCACATTCCATACAATAACAAGAACGATCACAGATGTGCTGGATCATGTCCTTGTTGTCAACAGAGCCCTCCATGCGAAAAAACTAGGCAGGAAATAAGGTGTCAAGATTGTCATCGCAAATTTAGAGGTCAAGACTGTTACAACAAACATAAAATTGTCGGTTTATATGGCAAGAAAACCTTATGCCAACAGGTTAAGCGATGCCCCGAGTGTCTGAAGACAATAACCGCTGAAAGAGCTCATACTTGTGATGAAATATTCTGCAAGATGTGCGGAAAACATCAACCTTTAGGTCATTATTGTTATATTAAGCCCGATTACAGAGAACCATCTTTGGAAGGCTACCTCTTTATATTTTATGATCTGGAGTCGAGGCAAGATGAACGAGGTCCTGATGGCGAGAAGATACATGTACCCAACCTGTGTGTCTTCCAACAAAGATGTGATAATTGTATTAATGAAGACAGTACAATTGCGGTATGCGAAAAATGTTGCGTTAGACGACAGGTTCTAAAAATAGATCCCATCAAAACATTCCTAAATTACATACTGGGGGTCAAGAAGGCTTTTAAGAGGATTATTGTGTTGGCTCATAATGGAAAGGCATATGATCATCAATTTCTCCTTAAACACGTGCTGGAAAACACCGATCTCAAGGTCGAATTAATAATGAGAGGCAGCAACATTATCATGATGAGTATCGATAATGTTAAGCTTATCGATAGTATCAACTACTTTCCCATGGCTTTATCTGCACTTCCAAAAGCCTTCGATTTAGGCGCCGAACTGAAGAAGGGTTATTTTCCACATCTTTTCAACACTCAGGCTAATGCTAATTATGATGGACCTTTGCCCGACTTGAAATACTACGATCACGACTACATGAATGAAGATACGCGTCTCAAACTGATGGAATGGCATAACGAACACAGAAATGACAATTTTAAAATGCAAAAAGACCTAGTGGAGTATTGCATCAGTGACGTTGACATTTTGACCAAGGCATGTCTTAAATTTAGAAAGCTATTCTTAGAAGAGTGCAACGTATGTCCGTTCACCGAAGCAGTAACCATAGCCTCAGCCTGTAACTTGGTTTATCGCAGAAACTTCCTGAAACCACAAACTATCGGAATTATTCCACGTAATGGTTACATAAATGTTGACAATCAGTCTAAAATAGCCATTCTGTGGTTAATCTATGAAGAAATGCAGCGGTGCATTAACATTTTGCATTCGGCTAAGAATCGAGAGACTATAGTAGACGGCGTCAAGGTCGATGGTTACTGTGGAGAAACACGACAGGTATTTGAGTTTCACGGGTGTTACTATCACGGCCACACCTGTCTATCCGTAAGGAGGGATGAACCTTTGCACGATGACCCTTCAGATACCTTAAACAATCGTTTCCAAAGGACCATCAACAAGATCGAAAGACTGAGACAACACGGATATGTCGTTATCGAGATGTGGGAGTGTGAGTTTAGAGAGCTGCTGCAACGAAACAAAAACCTCAAACAAGAACTTGAAAGCAACCCTCTACTGGCATCGACACCTCTGAGGCCTCGCGATGCTTTCTTTGGCGGCCGAACTGGTAATTGCAAAACATATTATCAAGTCGGACCTGGAGAGAAAATAAAATATGTTTGTTCGTTATATCCTTGAGTTTGTAAGTATGGCAAGTTTCCTATTGGACACCCTAAGGTTTATGTAGGTGGTGCTTGCAAAGAACTTGATCTAGAGCACACAAATGGTCTCATAAAATGTAAAGTCTTGCCTCCACAGCAGCTATACCACCCGGTACTACCACTTAAGATGAACAATAAGCTAATGTTTGTGTTGTGCAGAACCTGTGGTTCGGAGCTTAATCAGAATGAATGTAACCACACGGAAAGCGAACGAGCATTGACGGGTACTTGGGTAATAGACGAAGTACAAAAAGCCTTGGAGATGGGGTATGTCATGTTAGAAATTTACGAAGTGTGGCAATACGACATAGAGCAATACACTACTACAACGAAAATTGGCGGACTGTTTACGGAAATGATGAATAAGTTCATAAAAATGAAGCAGCAGGCATCAGGCTGGCCCGGGGATTGCTTAACTGATACAGAGAAGAATGTATATATCGACGAATTTTTCGAGAAGGAAGGCATACACTTGGAATTTTCAGAAATATTAAAGAATCCCGGATTAAGAGCTTTGGCTAAACTAATGCTAAACAGCTTCTGGGGCAAGTTTGGTCAGCTAGAAAACCAACCTAAAACTACTATCGTTCGTCAACCTTACGAGTTAGATGAGCTCCTGTCAAACCCTGCCCTAGAGGTAAACCACATCGAGAATGTTAACGAAGACTCTTTGATAGTTGGTTGGCAATACAAAGACGACTCAGCAGACCTTTCGCCAATAGTCAACGTAGCCATTGCAGCATATACAACAACTCAGGCTCGTCTTAAATTGTATAGCTACCTGGAACGTCTTGGAGAACGAGTGCTGTATTACGACACGGATTCTATAATTTACATTAGCAGAGAAGGGGAATGGGATGTACCAACGGGGTCCAGCTTGGGGGAAATGACCGACGAGCTAGAAGACTACGGCCCTGGCAGCTATATAGTAGCATTTACTTCTGGTGGTCCTAAGAATTATAGCTACATTATATTCAGTCCCAAGTACCACACTTACTTCACTGTTTGTAAAGTAAAAGGCATTAGGCTCAACTATGATGTACTGAAGCTCATCAACTTCTACACAATGGGACAAATGGTTAATACCAATGAACCTGTTGATCCCTTATACATAACCTCTATGAATATAATACGTACAAAACACCACCAGGTCATCACCAAAAAAGAAGCAAAGATCTACAGGCCTAGGTCAGAAAAACGTAAGTTTAATGACAATTCCGATTCTCTTCCCTATGGGTACAAGAAGCCATGCGTTTGCTAGCCTGTACGAAAATAATATTTATGTATCCAAAACATAAATTGTATACATCAAAACAAAAACTCTAGCCCTCATAATGGTACCCATTAATACTATGCCCTAGAAGGAGAAATTGCATATATCATCACTTTGTAACTGAATGTTGGACTATTGATTATTTCTCGACGTCCGGTTAAAGTATAAATATGAGCAACTGCACTCAGTTACTTCATTCTTACTCGAGTATTTGAGGTGAACGGTCGCTCCAGTTCAGTTCCAATTATTAAAATAACCATTTAAAAATGGCATTCCAAATACTTAACGAAATCACCACGACTAATAACAAGAAATTTAAGTTTTCCCGACGTAGTGTCTGCTTTAAACTAAACGAAATTCCTCAGGATATTAACGACCCAGAAGAGTGGGTGAAGAATGGAATCAAAGATATCGTTGCCCATATAAGCAAGAACGTCGATCCTGAGGATAAGATTGGTTTTACATTTGGTTCAGAATGTTTCGGTAAGGGAGATGCGTATCTATCATTCCAAGAAGCCAGAAATGTAACATTCGAGGAGATATGGGATTTGATAGGAAAAATATACCAAAGCAATTCTGAAGGTTTTCATTCGGACACTTTTCGAATCACAATGACCCAAGTGAAACCGTATAGAGGATAGGGAAATTCAACAGTTGCTATGGATAAAAACAAACTAACCTGTACAGATAATTTTATGTATGAATTTAATTACATTATAAAGTTTTATATTTAAGACTGCAATGTATCATAGTTAAATAAAATAAAAACATACATATTTTCAATTAGCGTATTTTTTAAGACGTAATTACTTACCTAATAATCTGTTAACACTGATACGAATTATTCGACACACAAGCCATGCGATATAACAGGTTCCATTAACCGAGGCACAAACCATGTCAGTAATATAGGTTCCCTTATCTGTGACGTAAATAATGTAAAAACAAGACGACCGTCCAATCAGAGAACAGTAGGCGTGTCATCCAAGATGGCCGTCAACCAATCAAAGAAAACAGTAGGCTTGTCTACAGGAGTAGGGATATCCAATCAGAAGCGAGGAGAGGGGTCATGCCATTGACATGCCAAATGGCATGTCAATTTCTGTCTGGATGAGACGTACTCATCCAGTAGGCGTGTCATCCAAGATGGCCGTCGACCAATCAAAGAGAACAGCAGGCGTGTCTACAGGAGTGGGGATATCCAATCAGAAGCGAGGAGAGGGGTCATGCCATTGACATGCCAAATGGCATGTAAATTTCTGTCTGGCCCAAGTGGCCCATTAACTACTACCCCCATTAAAAAAATATATTCATTGCTCAATCGGTATTCTTTAAGAAATACTTTGCAATGTAATGGTATGATTAGTTTAAGAGGTTGGTTTTGTGATCAAGCAATTTGAAAATTAGTCCTTTTATAATGTTTGTAGAATTTTTCTTTACAAAGAAATCTTACAGTATTCCTTCTATAAAATGCTATTTGATCCTACAAGCACATCATTACTATGTTAAGATAGATACATATACGTATTGTAATGATATTTTCACAGGTTGTTATTCATACACAGTTTCTATAAAAAGGATATAGAATTATTATTAGAAATGAGAACTATCAACCTAATTTAGTTGTTAACCTATAATCAGTTCATAAGAAGTTTTGTTCATTGTACAAGAGTTTTCCTGGTTAGTATTTTAGCATATCCAAGTTTTGCAGGAAACTAAAAGAAAATAAAAAAGATTATAAGTTTTGTATTACATTTGTAAATACATCTTTTGACATAATGCCAAAACTATAAAAATTGTAAGGTTATAAAGAGTTATGGTATACATAGAAATTTGATCTCATGCAAAAAACTAATGAACACCTTATAAATATGAGGATATTCAACTATTTTTCAAGACGATTAATTAAATGTTACGGTGTAGTCTTGAAAGGTAGTTGAACAATAGAGGTCTCCAAGGGAGAGTGTAAAAGTAAATGTTAATTGATAATAATTTTATAAACAAAAGAATATTTATATAAAAATTTTCTAAATATAAAATTTAAAGCATTATGAACTGAAAAATACAGATATATCAATAGTTAAATGCTTTAATTGTGATTGCGCTGATTTTGGTAGTAAAATCATTTCTATTTATCATTCACATTTGGTTGGAAAATATAAGTTTTAAGAAAAAAATTAAACTATATTCTTTAAAATTGATTTAATTGAATGAGAATTAACAACAAACAAAGAAAATATATAAACATTAAATTTACTTTAGTTAAGGTTTAAACCTAGTTATTTTATAAAACAAGAGGTTGGTGTCTCTATATAACGTATGGGGTAAATATTATAATCGTATTTGAAAATTTCATTCATCTACTTGACACAAAGCGCTTGATAGTTTTATTTAAAAAGTCTTATTCCAAATGGTGGGGCATTCACCACAGTAGACACTGGAAGATGGGAAAGTTGTTTTAGAGTATTAACTATACTCGATATGGGTATGTGGAATACTGTTCTAAAACGCATATGAAAAACAAACAGCAAAAATCTAAGCCAGTTATCAAAATTCGTTTATTTACTTTTTATATTATCATGTATCTGATGTGTATGATAATTAGCTCTTGATATGATATTTGGCATTTGCTCGTGTCATCTTAACGTTTCTAGTATAGGGACTTACGTTCTCGTTTTAGAGCTTCATCGTATTTCGGGAACTGTAAACTGAGTCATATATAGCAGGAATTTTCCCCCGAGAAATAATGAACTTAATGCAAAAGGCTTGGAACATCTCCTAGAAGAACTTTTCTTGGGTGTAGGTCTGGAAAGAACAGTTTTTGTTTTATTTTGTTTCCAGCAACTTAATGAATTCAGTTCCAGTCAACACAACCAAAATTACAACTATCTCCAACATTCCAACAACGAGCATGTCCATTATTATCAACACTTTGTATGATGCTGGTAATAATATACAATATACACGTTCCATTTACAACATGATGTGTATGTTGCTGAAGGTAAAATCTACTAGAAACGGACAGAGGTTGACTTCGGGATTGATCCTTCCAACAACCAAGCATAGTTATATTTCTAATAATGAAGAGGTAAAAGGGTCTATAGCGGCTTCCACCTCCCAAGGGAGTGTAAAATAACTGACCACAAAAGGCACACAAAAGGCAGGTAATTTCTACAATCGCTTATCACCAATAACCTAAACTACCTCACTACTAAGTGCAACCTACATGCTGATTTACGTACAGGAGAAAGGTTATGGCTCTGCTTGTCGTTTGAGTTACAAAACAACTACTTAAAAATTGAACAATACCTGGACATGTCCTCAGACCATTCTGCTATTATAATTAAGGTAAATTCGCCCGATAAATTGAGAAATTGACTTAGTTCAGTTAGTTCTTGTGTGCAACAACAAGAAGACCGACTAGAAGTCGTTTAGAGAACTAGTTAACAAAAAGATAAATTTAAAAATAACCTTTAAGATCGCCAACACAATTGATAATGTATTCGAGCATTTAAATCGCACTATACAAAACGCGTCATGGAACTCGACCACCCAATCGAAAATACACGACGTACAAAATATTCTATTTACGGCTGTAAAAAAACAGTAGCAAAAGAGCAGGATCAAAGGGTAGTGAGCAAGGTCAACCAGACCTTTGAAAAAGAGAAGTAGTATTCTGCTGCATTCTTGGATTTAACCCAGGTCTTCGATAAGACCTGATAAATTAAGCAAAAACCTTCCACGCACCCTACTAGTTAGCTAGACCAGAGACTACTAGGTGGCATTCCAAAATGAACTTACAGATATACATCCCATAACGTCTGAATGTCACAGAGAGCCGTCTTGAGGTTCATCCTCTACCTACCATACACTGTGGATATACCTAGTACAAAACATACGATGACGGCTACAATCATGGATAATATGTCATTCTTCAAGAGCTCAAGAGATCTGCAAATTTATACCAACCACTTGTAAGACTGGTTGGATCTGGCGTGTCAAAGCAAACGAAATCAAGTGTACTTGTCATTTACACATTCCGAAGGAAGACCCGCCAGAGACGCTCAACAATAAATCACTTCCGCAAACATAGTACGTAAGATACCTTTGCATGAACCTTAATCAACAATTAATAACTTGAAACAAATAAATTTTCAATAAACGAAAACAGCTGGGCTTAATGTTCTTCAAATGAAACTACTAGGACGTAAATCCAAACTAACCCTAGACTCAAGGTACTACTGTACATGATCATATAGATGTAGACATCGATAAAACAAACAAAAATCTCTATAAGTAGGATATTGTAGGGTTTCTTGTGTTCTTTAAAATAAATGAAATAAAGGGCATTTTATGTTTTGTTATGTTTAGGTTGCTGATCTTACAACATGCAACCTGATCTTTTTACAATACAATTTTATGAGGACAGTCAATCAGATGATAATTCCCAAAACGCCGATAATTAAGAAAAGGATATTGGTGTAGGTCAAGTCTTTGTAAACGATGACATTAATGACGTAAAATTCGGTACACATTCAAAACCTGGAGTTCTCATTATTAAAATGTTTAATTAATGTAATGTAATTAAACAAGATGTCATATTTTGGTTCGGGGAATCCCTGCATCACATCTCATATATATTAGAATTCGTAAGTGTAATTTTCATATAAAGCCGAATGGGTTTTTGTTTTTGAAATTAAATTTAAACCAAGGAGAGCCAGAATGTTGCCACTTCTTAGACATTTCTTTAGTTTCTGGATAATAATAATGAATCCAAATTTCATCCATTGTAACAAGGCGATCCAAAAAGTTTGATTTTCTATCATTAAATTGATTGCATATCCACTGAGATGTCGTCACCCTCAATCGCTTTTGATCAGCATTGAGACATTTGGGTATCCATTTTGCGGATAGCTTTTTCATTCGCAATTCATTATGAACGATATGAAAAACGCGTTCGTATGAGATATTCAAAGTCTCTGATATGCGTTTTAGGCCGATTCGTCTATTATCCAAAATCATATCATGGACAGCATCAATGTTTTCTTGCGTTGACACAGAAATCGGTTTCCCAGACCTCTTCTCATCGGTGACATCTTTTCTTCCACGTTTAAAATCAGCAACCCAATTTTTAATAGTTGAATAGGATGGGCATTGATCTCCTAACGTTGTTAACATGTTATCATAGATTTCTTTACAAGACAATCCCTTCAAAAACAGGTACTTGATAACCGAACGATACTCGATTTTGCTGAAGTTCCAATCTTCATCTGACATGGTTTACTTTTCTTAATAACAATTTCAAAATAACATCACCTTTTGGGCTGACACTTTGCACGTGCATTTGTCATTGTTTTCATAGCAACGCGATTTATTTTTGCCTGCTAGAACTATTCAAGGCCAACTATTTATTAATACCCCCTCGTATGTGTATAAATGTTAATTGTAATTAACATTGCTAAACTACTGAAGTAAATACATACTTGTGCGTGGTATAGACAGCTGTTATTTTTAACGACAACCACAGAAAAATGTTTATGTGGTTGCCGAGACCGACTGCTTAAAGTGCCCATCTGACAGCAAGTGTACTGAGGCTTTATCAACGATAAAAAGCTTCTCGCCGGTTCTGGGGATCGAACCCGGACACCCTGAGTAATAAAAGTTGAACTCCTTATCGCGCGGCCACCCACTTCACTAAAATGCTAAAGTGCTTTAACATTGCAGCTCCATTAAACATAAAAGAAAACTGAGTGACAATACAATGCAGTTTCAATTTAGCGTCAAAGGTATGTTTAAAGTTCTACTAAAATTTGACGTTTGTTATTGAGAACGCTATGGTTCTAAGGTCACAACATACTTGTTAATGACTTTAAAGAAATACGAGACAACTATTATGTATAAATAAAACAAATTAAGTTCAGATAAAAAAATATAATTTATTTAAACTATGAAACTAAAAGAAACAAAAAAATAAAGGTTCCGAATAATCTCATTAAACAAATTGATAGTGTTAATCGTGCTGCTAGTCCACGCCTTAAAATATGAAACTTCGTGTTCTCAGAAGAACCACAGTCATAAAAAAGAATTTTAAAAATCTATTAACATGTGTCCTTTTTCTGAAACAAAGTATCATTAATTATTATCAATATAATAAAGTTTACAAAAAGAATGAAAAAGAGACCTACTTTTAATTATAAATGTCAATGTCGTAAAAACAGGAATTACAAACTCTTTTATTCCTCATAAAACTTAAAATTACCTTGTTTGTTAATTTTCTTTCTGCATTTTCTTTCTTTGAATTAATAATAACTATTTACAATTACGACTTCAGCAGTAATCTAAAATTAAAGCTCTGAAGGTTTCAGTATGTAAGTACAACAAAGTCGATGGAACTTTTGAGGTGTTCTGGTATAACAGAGTAGTTCAGGTACATCATTCAGGTGCACAGGTGCGTTGTGCCGCTGAGGGCAAGGCTGTCCAGGTCCACATTAGTACAAAACGAAACCCTCGCTGAAATGCTTGCCTTTGAGTTTACTTTTAAAGTGCATGTAGTGGTATACCAACAATGCAGTTGCAACAGGATGCCTTGAGCTTTATAAATTGAACAGATGCAACTATGTTTTCATTCACTCCCTACCATCTTTACTAACGAGCTATCATATAAAACAAATGAAGTGATGAAGGAAATGGGGAATTTGTTCAGATTGTGTTCCTTTTCAATATTTCCATTTATCTAGTGAAATTGAAGTCGCACTAGCTTCCTTGTGAAAACAGAATATGGGTATATGTGTATAACACAACAATTTGAAGTTTCCTTGTGAAACATTGTGTTAAGTAGTTTCAAGAAAAAAAGCTATGTTTTTGTCAGTTGCTTTCATGCAAGCTCTCGAAAATGGTCTCACCAGCCGAAGCACGTGTAGTGCACTCTACGTACAAGCATTCATACATACATAGTACACACATTTTTGAACACGAATCATAACTTAGTTGGCTTTTTGATTCTTTAAGCACACCTAGGACAACTAACCTACGGCATTTCTTTAAAGAGATAATATATTGAAGATTAATACATCATTTTAAATTTTTTAAGTTCCTGGTGCAGTTTTGTAAAGTTCAAGTTTCAGCAAAGTCTTTACAACAAATATTTAAAATTTTGATGTTTCACCGATTGTGATAATAATAATAATAATACACATTTTCACTTTCTTAAGATTTGACATGTTTGATGGTGACAGATTCATTTGAACCATTCAAAGGTTGCAGACAAATAACCGTAATGAAGGGTACGTAAAGTTTCAATTTTCAATATCGAAATACTAGTTATTTAATGATAGACAAATAATTTAGAATA
Organism: Agrypnus murinus; assembly: GCA_929113105.1. Taxonomy (NCBI): domain Eukaryota; kingdom Metazoa; phylum Arthropoda; class Insecta; order Coleoptera; family Elateridae; genus Agrypnus; species Agrypnus murinus. Next base: position 147,206,274 of record OV816026.1, read on the forward strand.
AAAACAACCGAAAGCTTTAGTTTTAAAGATTCAAGACTTTCGGAAAGGCAAGATACTGGATTATTCCAGTATCTTGCCTTTCCGATATTTAGATATTCAGTTTCAGACACAAGTTTTATAAGTTCACAGATTTAAAGTTACATTTCACATGCCTACGGTGTGGACATTTTGACGTTTTATAATAGAAAATCTTTAAATTTAACAATTTAAAAGCTAGAGATTCAGATTTACAGATACTGGGGGTATCAGATATTCAAAGTTTTTGTTTTCTACATTCATATTTGAGAGCTTTGTTCATGATATTATGCGGTTCATATTGTATATAATATTTTATTATACGGTTCATTGAAGTCTAGGATTATTAGATTGGTGAATTCCCAATCTCATTGCATTCTGCGCCAATTTATATCTAAACCTCATGAACTCTTGGTTCGTGCACGCAGACTTTTGTGAGTGTCAGTTTCTGTCTACGGATTTGGTGTAACTCTAGTATATGACTCTACCTTATTTCCTAGCTAGATTTTTTTACAATAGACAAAACCTTGTCAACCTGAGTTTCACTTTTTTTCCCCTTAGGGTTCCGTCTGCCAGTTGATACCGGTCGCATTGCAGCCTAGAAGGCTTATTGTACTCACCCTATAACAAGTTAATCACAACCAGTCTGTAATGGTAGTACCTGTATCAATAGATACAGGTTTCTTGCTGGGTGTTTGATGAATTATTTTGGTTTCAAGGAGGGTTGTTCGAAAATGTGCTGTCTTTTTTTACTGAGCGCATCGTAGTTGCATAAAACATGCATACACATTTTTGGTTCCTTGTTACAGTCTACAAGTGAGGTCTCCATTAAATTTCCCAATCTTACACATGTGTTCCTTAACGATAGCATGCCCTGTTAGAAAGCCCGTAATGATCTTGAGTTGCAAACTACTTAAGAGAAGAAGTTTTGTTGCTCTTTTCTGGTAAGGTCTGTTAATGAATGCCTTGCCATGGTTGTGTCCTGGTACATTAGTCCAGTAGTTGCTGTGCTGAGTGCGTTACCAGTCGTTGACGTAGCCTCGGACTGCACTTCTTGGTACTTCCAAGGCAAGTTCTGAGCTAGGAAAAACATCGGCAGAGCCCTTCCTCGCTAGTTTTTCATTGCCTTCAACTCCGCTGTGATCTGGCGCCCAAAAGCAGTGTGACAGTGTTTTGGTCTGCCAGTTCATTGAGTTCCATAAAACATTCCCATTGTTACAGGCTAAAAATCGCATTGTTCCCAAAAGGAATAGAAATTTCTTTCTGCACGCTACTGGGGATTTTAGTTAGAAATTTCTCTGTGAAGGCAGCTACGTAGGTTGTCGTAAGATTTTCTTGCGTTTCGCGCGGTTTTGATGTAAAAGTGTGAACAGAAGTAAGGTTAGGAGGCCGTACTGCCCTTTAAGGAAGAACTTTATGGAGTTTTGAGCAAATATCTTCCGTATTTTGGGGATTTTATTCCCTTTGGGTTATTTAGCAGCTGTTGGTGTTAACGGGTTAAATAGTAGTTTATTAAACCTTCAGTGCTATTGCAACAAAAATTGTTGAATTTGCCAAGTAACCGCCTTCTACGCATAAACGTAAGCTTTCTTGTCCATATTTATATTTGAATTCATGAGAGGAGTTTCACAAAACTCTTTTTGTTTTAAGCATACCACGCTGAATTACAAGGACCTCTACAAATTTTCTTTCTAAAGATAGAACAAGGTAGCCACATTCCATACTAGTGTGAGTAGTGCACGTTTAATTTCTTTATTCAACTTTGTTGTAAGCATATCCTTTCTTTTGTTATAATTTCGGTTGGACAAGGTCAGTAAGTTGCTTATACAAATTGGTGCTGCCTGGCCATTTCGCACCCTCAAGTATTGTAGCCACCTGAAGGGGGTGGCTCGGAAACCATTCTGTGGAGATTGCTCACCTGGACAGCACAGTCCAGGTTTGGGCTCACGGAGTAGCCTTAACTATCGGACCAAGTAACCGTACTGTAATTTGTGTTGTTGATGGAAAGGTATTATATCTAGCGGATGGCCATTCGTTCGTTAATTGTCAATTGTTTATATACATTTTATTATTTCCTATTTACGGCGGGAGTTCTTAATTGTCAATTGTTTATATACATATTATTATTTTCTGTTTACGGCGGGAGTCCTCAATTATCAATTGTTTAGATAAATATTATTATATCCTGTTTACGGCGGGAGTTCTCAATTGTCCATTGTTTGTATAAATTTTATTATATCCTGTTTACGACGGGAGTTCTCAATTGTCAATTGTTTATATACATATTATTATTTTCTGTTTACGGCGGGAGTCCTCAATTGTCAATTGTTGAGATAAATATTATTATATCCTGTTTACGGCGGGAGTTCTCAATTGTCCATTGTTTGTATAAATATTATTATATCCTGTTTACGGTGGGAGTTCTTAATTGTCAATTGTTTATATACATATTATTATTTTCTGTTTACGGCGGGAGTCCTCAATTGTCAATTGTTTAGATAAATATTATTATGTCCTGTTTACGGCGGGAGTTCTCAATTGTCAATTGTTTGTATAAATTTTATTATATCCTGTTTACGACGGGAGTTGTCAATTGTCAATTGTTTGTATAAATATTATTATATCCTGTTTACGGCGGGAGTTCTCAATTGTCAATTGTTTATATACATATTATTATTTTCTGTTTACGGCGGGAGTCCTCAATTGTCAATTGTTTAGATAAATATTATTATATCCTGTTTACGGCGGGAGTTCTCAATTGTCCATTGTTTGTATAAATATTATTATATCCTGTTTACGGCGGGAGTTCTTAATTGTCAATTGTTTATATACATATTATTATTTTCTGTTTACGGCGGGAGTCCTCAATTGTCAATTGTTTAGATAAATATTATTATGTCCTGTTTACGGCGGGAGTTCTCAATTGTCCATTGTTTGTATAAATATTATTATATCCTGTTTACGGCGGGAGTTCTCAATTGTCAATTGTTTGTATAAATTTTATTATATCCTGTTTACGACGGGAGTTGTCAATTGTCAATTGTTTGTATAAATATTATTATATCCTGTTTACGGCGGGAGTTCTCAATTATCAATTGTTTAGATACATTTTAATCCTGTTTACGGCGGGAGTTCTCAATTGCCAATTGTTTATATACATTTTATTATTTCCTGTTTACGGCAGGAGTTAATTGTCAGTTGCGTATCCAAAGATTATTTTAAACTGTTAAAAGAATGAGTAACATACCTAGGGTGATTTAGTTATGTATATTAATTGTTTTTTTGAAGTTGTAACGTGGTACAACACTTCTCTATATTAATGGTCCCTGCGACCTACGGTATTAGATAGGTATGTCCTTTACTCATTGTTCTCTCACCATTACATTTTGCGTTAATATTATATTGTTTGTTTGTACACTCCATATTATTGCTTTATTCGACTTGTATTATTTATTAGAGATTTCAAACACATTACCAGTAGGGTGGTCACAGACCATTTTGGGTGAATGTGGTTCACACGTGCCTTCTACCGGGAAGCTTCGAACTGCCTTTATAAGTTATCGAAGTTATAAGGTAATACTGTCAATTTTCTGGACCCAAGGGTCAATGTGAACCTAACGTGATCACGGCGGAGGGGGGTAAATATAGGTAATTTAGTGGTCAACAAGATTAACCACTCATTGTGTAGTCGCCTGTATGGACAAGAGATTTAGAGAGATTACTCATGTATTTGTTTGATCTGGATATTTACACATCTTTTATAGTTTTTTTTATTGTTTAATAAACCGTGCCATCTGTGATTTTGATTGGCTTTGTTTTATTTATGTTACTTCATGGAATACAACGCCAACTATTCTTGTCGGCTGAAGTTATTGAGGGTAAGTTAACCGTACTTAGTAACCGGGTACTAGAAAACATTTATTTTGTAGAATCTGATTAGCTGCTATTTTCTGAATGGTTACTGGCGCCTATATAAAGCTAGACTCAATATTTAGTCTGGACCACACCCGACTGGGACTAGCCTAGAGATCCACTCATGCACCTTTACCGTCTATAGACTTAGGAGTATGGCACCATATCAGTCTAAAATATATCTTAGAACTAGAAAAAACTTTCAAAGCTGCCTGGCTGTCTGATATGATATAGATCCGCTTATTTTTATAGATCTTTAGAAGACCTCTTGATGTTTTCAAGCGCACACTGTAGTATCGCGTAAGTTTCCGTTTGAAGGACGGGGGCAAACTGTCCAACAGGAAAGTAAAACTCCGCTCTTGGATTTTCGGCATATAGATCTGATCCAGCACTCTTTTCGGTTTTAGAGCCGTCCGTGTACCCGATCAGGCTTCCAGAGGGAATGTTCTGCCTGGATCTTAACCACTCTTAAAGAAAAGTAGGTATAATTAATTTATTAAAGGATATATAGCCTTGGTAGTGTATTGTCTAGCGTGTTGGACTTTCACCCAAGCGGACCAGGTTCGACTCCTGGTACCGACAGAACTGGTTAAGGTTTTCTGCAGTTTTCCTTAGCTGTAACATAAATGTGGAATTTGCGTTATTCCATCTGTAAGTCGGCTGCAGCCGTACGTTGGGCCTACATAATAATAATAATAATCGCCCCATCCCTCCCGCACAAGCTTCATAGCTTCTGGGGCCTGGTTTTCAGGTTATTGGTTGTAGCAATTATTATTATGATTATTATTATAGGAAGTCTAATAGGCGAATGTCGTAAATAGGTTCACGCACATAAATGTAACTGCTGTATTTCAGAAGTGACATGGTTCAGGTTGATGCAATTGAAATGGACATAGGTTAGACATATAGTTCTAACGCTTAATTCTGCTATTTCTTTACAGTAATAAGAAAATTAGTTATTTAATCGATTTATAAAAGACAAAACCTACCTACTTTCTAAAAAACAAAAAGCAACAAAGATACAATCTATCTGGCTTTTGCAAATTTTATTTGTAACATCTTTAAACTGATATCGTTAACTTCGAAATAAAGGTATAATATTAGAAGTTTCTTCAGCACACTGTCCATTAAATGTCAATTAGTTCAATTTTATTATTAAAAAAGCACAAAAAACCAATCTCTCTTTGTTTAAGTCTTACAGCCGGTAAAAATTCACAGTTAATACATGGTGTTATAAGTGCAACGGCATCAATTTTAATTTGAATTCCTTAAACGGAACATAATAAAAGTGTAGCATCCCATATTTCAGTAAACTCATTTATATTGAAATGAATTCTCATATTGGCCACCTCTGGATCGCAGGGGGCCAACTACTAACATCGGAACCCGAGTTGACTAACGAGAACCAACCACGCTACCATAGCCACCTAGATGTGAGACCATCAGCAGTCATTTGTTATTTTTAATGATGCGCCGATTTATGGTAAACAGATTTTTTTTTGTAAACCTACATACAGGTTAATAAGGTGGGTATATAATTTAGAATTACTATAATTATGAAAAACTTGAGACGTTGAATTTATGTATCAATAATACTGAATACACTTGCAAGAAATGGACGCAAAATGAGCACTTCCGGAATCTGCCGTTTTACAGAAAAAAAAACGGGAAAAAGATTGATTATTGATATTGGAACTAATTTTTTACTATATTTAGTACAGATTCTCCTATTATCCTAGTCTCTATTGCTTCAATATGTTATATTTATAGGTTGAACATGTTCAAGATAAGGATTAAGGATTAAGGATTTACCTGAAAGCGATAATAATGTTAGAAAATCTGCGAAGAGATGGGAAACCAGAATAGTGAAAAACAAAAAAAAAACGAAAAAAGAAATTAGATAAGAATACTTAGTTCAAAATGATGTACAAAAACGGTCCGAAGTTGTTGAAAAAATTCTATAAATAGAAAGTTCAGAGAAAATAGAAGTTTAAAGCCTCAAAGTATTAAGGTATCAAAGATTAAAGAATACAAAAATGCAACTTTATAGGGTTCTAACCTTCATTATGCTACCTATCACAATTTCTAGATAGAATGGATCTCCTGAATAATACAGAGCAAATGCTTGTAACCCAAAACTGTAGCAAATTCTTTAATCTTCAGTATATGATTAATATTTTGGAATCTTTGCTTTGCCTTTGAGTCTAAGCAATCTGTCTATTAGGAAACGCAAAAGTATTAAAACCCTCAAATAACAAAAATAAAATCATCTATAAAATGCATTCAAAATCATTTGCCCGATTAGTGTTTGCCGAGATTTGGCATAGAAAATCTCTCAAGCTTGCAAAAACACTTACAACATCAAGTTCATACAACATTTTGAGTCAATATAAAATTCTTTTTTAATTCTTATGCTTATTGAGTAAAGCCAACAGCAGTTTCGTTGAAATTTACGCACTTTGTCTGGCAAATAGTAGCTAGGTAGTGTATTTTTAAGTTGAACTTTTATCAACAAACTCCTGTCACTTCAAATGCTTTCTATTTATCTAAATGTGTATATGGCATTTTACAATGCTGTATACAAGGTAAATTCTACTTCAGAATAAAAAAATTATGAAAAATGAAATCGCTTCACAGTGTAGCCTAAACTACAATTTGGCTGCAGATCTATAGATATATTTAAAATGCGATCAAGTTGTAACTAAATAGATACTAGGGAAACCCCGTCAAGACATGACGGTAAAAGGATTGAAGTCATTGAAGGATTTCCTTATATACAACATTCGTTATGTGATTACAGTCCTTCGAGTTTTCATGAGTGATTATTTAAATAAACGGAATCAAACATAACCAGTTGAAAATTGCTCCCGCTCTGGCTTACCCCTCTCCACCGGTTTGTTCTACATACATACGGAAATTCTACATTGAATCCATATACGAGGGTGGTTCAAATATAAACCGGAATTTTGCTGTAAAAAATTTTATTATTAAGTTACAGAGCTGAAATGTTTTACAGTTTTTCTAGATAGTCTCCGTCACACTCTACACACTTTTGCCATCTCTCCGGAAGCTTTAGGATGCCTTTTTCGTAAAAATCTTTCGGCTTGTCACGTAACCATTCGCGCACGAAAGATTCTACCTCCGCATTGCTTTTGAATCGCTGTCCGCCAAGTGCCTCTTTCAATGGACCGAATAAATAATAGTCGCATGGCGACAAATCGGGACTATAAGGAGGGTGTTCCAGTGTTTTCCAACCCAATTCGTGCAATGTTTCCATCGTAAGCCGAGCTGTATGCGGTCTGGCGTTGTCTTGCAGCAATATCGCAGTTCGGATTGGAATCTCGCGTCGTTTCGATCTGTAGGCAGGTTTCACCGTGTGTTTTAGAAGGTTACTATAATACTGCGCGTTCACAGTTCGTTGTTGAGTGAGAAAATCGACCGCAATTACTCCTCTCATGTCCCAAAACACGGTACACAACACCTTTCCCGCTGACAGTGTAACCTTCGCTTTAACTGGCGCGCCTTCCTCTTGCTTCCTCCACTCCATAGACGCGCGTTTACTCTCCGGAGTATAGTAGTGCACCCAAGTCTCGTCTGTGGTGAATATGCGCTGCAATAAATTGTCTCCTTCGTCTGCATATCGCTGCAGGAGACGCGTGCAAACTTCGCAGCGTGTGAATTTCTGGTCAAAATTCAAAAGTCTTGGCACCCATCTGGCTGATATTTTGCGGTAACCGAGCCGTTCATGAATTATTTGCTCAATACTGCCTATGCTGATGCCCACTTGTGCAGCCATATCGCGTACAGTAATGCGTCGGTCTCCCAAAATGAGTTTTTCTACAGCGCGGACGTTCTCATCGGTAACGCTTGTTTTGGGGCGCCGCGCCTGTGGCAAGTCTGCCACCACTTCTCGGCCATTTCGAAAAGCGGAACACCAATCATACACTTGAGTCTTGGAGAGGCACTCATTCCCGAACTGCTCGAGCAATTTCCGATAAATTTCCGCGGTTTTTACATTATCTTTGACCAAAAAACGAATAATAATGCGTTGCGCAACAGACACTGGTACGTCCTTCTCACTCATGGCTACAACTACACTGACAAGCAAAATTACGCGGTCCCAGCTGTTCTCTACGCTTTGTAACAGACCAATCTAACATCCAGTACAGCCACTTTAACGACACTAACTTCTTCGCGCGTTTATTCAAAAATTCCGGTTTATATTTGAACCACCCTCGTATCATATGCTTAATATACTAACTTTCTAGTTCATTCTGGTTCTTCAGACATTCCTACTCAGCTTTTTCATCAAATATTCGAACCTGATGAGAATTAAAAAATTTCGCAAAAACTGGTAGACAGAGACAGACACTCGTATCAAATTTCGTGAAAATGCTCCATATTAAATAATTTAACACTCGGCTAAGAACTGTTTGTGATATGGTTTGTAAGCAAGCGATGACGTGACGTAGTGAGTAAAGGGAGGATGTTTAGTTCCGACATGTGACGAAGCGAGTGATGTAAGTAAACATTCGGTCTTGAGCGTATAGAAATGCATTGATTACAAATAACGCTTTTAGAAATATAAATAGATAATTAAGAAATCGCAAAACTAAGGAGAGCTGGCAAATCTCTAGCATAAAATATTTAACTTGGAATTGCGTAGATCGGCCCAGTAGAACTCTGAAACGAAGCGTAACAAAAATAAGTCTTGTGTTTTAAATAGATATAAAGTGTTTTAAATTTATGGTTTTAAAATTTAAAAACTAAGGTAAATATAATGTAAGTAAGTATAAGTTTATACAAAAGAATTATCAGGTCGGTCTTGCAAGGCCGATCGGCGGCATGCAATGGTTTGCCTATACCTCAGAACAATTCGAATACCTATTAAACACTCAATGATGGATAATGGAAGGCTAGACTTTAGGGTCTACAGCCGCCAAAGTCGCATGCGTTATTTCTAGCTTTTGGAATTAATTTATTGTAATACTTTTAAATTCTTCTCGCGTATAAATTTCGAAATGGTAAGAATAAAATTTAAAATCGATCTTGTCTAAAAATTCTTGTACACGTCTATTAGTGCATATTTCAAAAACATGACATAAAAATAGTGTTGGCTTTCCGGAAATTTATTTTTTGGAAACTTTCCATGGAAATATCTCCTGAAACTTCCTCGGTAACTTATTGAAATGGTAAATGTCAAAAAAAAGTTAACGAAATTCAAATGCAGTTTTAGAGGTATCTAAGACAGTGATTCCCAAAGTGTGATCCGTGGAACCCTGGGGTTTGGTGAAAATATTTTGGGGTTCCGCGGGGCCAGTTGGAAGACATGTAATATAACAAAAGGATATTACTTGCAAAGCTTTTAACTTCATTACAATAACGGCCTAATGATTGTTTTATTTGTTGGTGCCTTTTGCTACCACATATTTATGTGAAATACAAAAACGAAATATCGCAATAAACTGGATGCTGCCCCAGATATGCGAATTCGCTATAAAATATTAAACCAAGTTTTCATATACGTGCATGTTTGAATAAATTATTTGTATGTAATTTTTATTTTTTAATGCCCAGTTAAGATTAGGATGTTTGTAGATATAGTTAGGGTTCCGCGATATGGAAAGTTTAATATAAAGGATTCACGGAAAAATAAGTTTTGGAACCACTGATCTGGGTGAATCAATAAATGACTGAAAATTGCAAATTTTTTTATTTAAAAAAAAACAAAAACGAAAAGTCATTCTAAGGAAGAAAGAAAAAAACAAATAATCAATAATAATAATTATATATCTTAATATGGCACACTAAGCAATCTCATGAAATTTACGTTTATCACTGATGATGGATGAACGATTATTTTAAAACACAAGATATCATGAAATCCGGCATTTACCGTTTGAATTGTTCTTTTTGTAATTCGGTTTATATTGGCCAAACACTTAGAAATTTCGACATAAGATACAAAGAACACGTACGCTCTTATAGACTTAAACATCCAGAAAAATCGAATTATGCCAAACACTTTTTGGAACAGAACCACCCAATGGCACCTCAAAACAACATTAAATTCTTACATTTTTGCAACAACAAACACAAATTAGACATTTTAGAAGCTTTTGAAATATACAGACATAAACGCACAGTACCTTTAATGAATGAACAAACTGAGCTTAGTAATTCTCCTTTATTAGAAGTGTTAGATACTTAGTTTTTGTTATGTATTGTATCTAGTTACCTATTTTCTGTATGTATTTATCCTTAGCAACGTGTTTGTTTATCAATCTTATCTACCTTTAATAATGACACAAAGTGTCGAAACAATATTGTCAGGTTAAGATATTAATAAAACTTGTGAAACTTTAATTAATCTTTGTATTTATATTATATTTCATAAGAATGATTATTTATTTATTTATTTTGTTAATTTTTAATTTTAATAATTTTGGTGCTTTGAACTAAAAATTAAAAATAAAAAAACGGTGTACAACGTTTAAAAATGAGGTTGTAAACTTAAAAAATTGAAACGCGTACATTAATTCAAGGTTAAGGGTTAAGGCTGAAAATTATTTTATCGGAAGTTTATCAATGTTTCCTTTTTGAAATATTTCCAAAGTCAAAATATTTCCTTATACTACTAGAAATAGTTGAAATATTTGCCAACACTACATAAAAACGATAAAAACACACTTTGATGCCTTAATACGTAACTACATATATTTCCTATTTTAAATTGATTTTTGTCTACTGTTTTAAGATTTTTATATTTTTTTCGAATATTATAAAATATAACCACTGAATGACTAAAATATCAAGATGAGAGATTAAGATAATGAGATAATAGCCGCAGCACATATCGAATATAGTGATGGAAGTGGTCTGTTTATAAAAGTAGTTCCAGAAGTTGACACGGTGGATTTTGAGGTGGCGCCCCAAATGGATGGAGAAAAATGTATTTAATTTTCATCAACAATTGTGTGGTATTGTAAAACAAATTGGTCTTAAAAAAGTGACAGGGACAATTTGTGTAGAATTATAAAACAAGATTGTGTCATTTAGTTTGTCAAGATTTTTTAAATAATGTTTTCAATTTTTTGTAAGGATGTGTATAAACTCAAATATAACATTTTGTGGAAGTCAATAGTAATTTTTTGGAATCAAATGAATAGTTGTTTATAAGTTTCCATAACAAATTGTGTTACTTATTAAAACAGAATGTGAAATGTTGTCGTATACAATTTTATACAAAATTGTACAATTGTTGCGCTAGTTGTGCCACAATTACTTGTTCACATTTATACAAATTGTGCAATACTCTGTCGCAAATATTCTATACAGAAAGTTAGGTATCACAAATAAAATATATATTTTTACATATATTAAAATATATGTAACTAATATGTATATAACTATACAATGTATAAGATGTCATCCATAAACTTTGCGAAACACAATAATTAGTAGCAAGCAGTTTGAACACTGGATTATGATTTCATTTAAACAAAATATGGTATTTTTCTAAACATTTTTTACAATTATACTTCAACATAATATGCTAGCTTATCCTCTACAACATTGTCCCAAAGAATGCAGAACTAAATCTGACTGTGTTAAATAATTGTCGTACGTTCCTGTTAGACAATTCAGTAACGAAAACCTACACAACGCTGGACAATACGAGTCTACAATTATAATATAAATTTCTCCAACACCGTTTTGAACAATATTCTGCAAAGCTCTTATGAAGTATTTCTCTCTGTGTGTTGACTAATCTACACAATGAAAGCTTCAATATAAAAAAGAATCACGTAATTCACTTCATTGAAACTCTCAAACGAACTGGAGCAAAAATAAGCCTTGCGTTTTAAATATATAGATAGGAAATGCTTAAAAATATGAAGTACATAATATGTATTGTAAAAGTAAATACAAATTGAAGCAATGCTTTTACTTCGAAGGCCCAAGAGTTTACAGGAAGAATCAAAGATATCAATATTGTGATATGAAATATTTATTTGTTTATTCTGCCACATACAGTGCTATTTATTTACCATGCAATCCATATATACTATAACGAGCTTGTTCGGATATCTGTCCTATACTCCGAGTGGTCCTTATAGCTGGCGCCACTGCGGCAATACAGCGTACTTAATTTCAAGGTTCATACCCACATACTTACTATATTATATAGTTAAGTGAATTAATTGTTCCTGACTTGATGAATTTGCTTGGTCAAAGTTCGAAGAACCGGACTTGTTCGCTTGGGTATGTAAAGCGTCTAAAAGAGCGTGCTGTATAATTGGTTGTCTATGTGTACATAATGTTTTGACCCGATTATTTTCAACTGCAACATAGGAAAATTGCACATATTGCAATTTAATTTAATAGCGCTGTATACATTTACTACAACAGTAGAGTGATACAAAACAAGTGTGGGCCAGCCATCCAAGATCAGCCTGACCGTGCGCGATCTTGTTTAAATCGAATTAAACGATCATCTTGCGAGCGGGAATGCCAGTGTCTGTTCGGTTATAATTATTTAACGGTGCTAATAACTTCAAAACTACAACTAAAGAAAATAAAAGGGTTTTTGGAATTTTGCGCAGCAAACTTACAAATTCAAAATGTTGTTTTGAGTAGTTTGTATATATGGTTTGCGTTATATTAAAATGGAATTTTCGATGAGATCAACCAAGCAGTCAAGGAGAATCAATCAATTTTCAGGCTCCCTTACTTACTGCTATACTTATGTATGAATTGGACCCCCACTCACCTCACATATGCTTAGTAAACCTAGTTTTCCTCTTGAGTCGTAAGAAACTTTAATAACATAGGCGCTTGGAATTCGGCCGTCAGAATTAGTAGGTTGGTATGATTTTTGAATGTTCTGTATATCATATGTCATACACAACGGGCAAATGAAAGATGGCGGAGATGTTTAGTAAGATTCTTTATTGAGCCTTCTTTTTACGTGTTTTAAAATTCTGTTAATTATCAACAAATTTAATTTATTAACCGCCATAGCCTTGTTATTTGAATTAGGTAAGTCGGCAATATAAACGAAAATGACTTTTGTGTGTAAGATGTACAAGGTGGATCTATCTGAAGGATATCCAGCAGTCCTCTAGAGCGTAAATTGACGTAACTTACGAATATTTTGTGTGATTACGTAATATGCATGCTATCTTCTCTATCTAGCTGTTACACGCTAGACAGAAACTGAAAACGAGTGATTAGCGAGTAGAAGAATTTCGAACTGCAGGTAAAGCGATGATACTTCATCCCTGGTATATATTCGGATAATGAATATGAGCGATGTTGGTGTGTGTGTGTGTGTGTGTGTGTGTGTGGTCAATGGTAATGCCAGGAACGAAGTGTATGCAAGTAGACAGTTCGATAATACTGGATAATAGCAGATAGTACTACGTGTAGTACAGACAGTAGTAGTGTTGTAAAATACTCCAGCATTTATTTTTGGATAATATTCCCGGAGAACAAACGAAAAAAAACAAGAATATACTCTCGAAAGTGAGCAGAACTGGAGAATATACCATTTGCGAAGGTATACCTAAAATAAGGATAATTTCAAAAGTTCTTGAAATATTCTCAAAATGTTGAAAATGCTCGAATGTTTTCCAATTTTCCTTAGAAACCACGGTATAAGATTAGAAACTTATTTTTTATAATGCTAGTTGTACTTAATTTGGCTATTGGCTATAATTAATTTGGTGTGTTGAAAAGTAATGTAATAATAAAAAATTGGAAAATATTATACTTCATGGGCCCACTCACATCTCACGATTAAGTTAATAACGTGTTTAATTACCATTGTGACCAATTCTAATATTTTCCTACTTATTAGAATGTGATAAAGCTATCTCTTTTCTTATTGAATTTAATCATAGCTTTAGTTAGAGACACCTTTAATCATGGTTTGTGAATACGGCCCACTATATTTAGATTAGAAACTAAGGTATGCACGGATATAGGACACTACGCCGACCGTGTTCAGCCAGCGTATGCACAAATTATACATTTAAACAACTTTACAAATATTGGTCGCTATTTGTATAAACAAAATATAAAAAAATAAATAAAAATCTGATATGTACGAGGGTGGTCCCAGAAGTACCCGACCTGACCAAGAGGTGGCGGTAGTTGTTTGAAAATATCACTGTATTGGAAAGTACGCAGTCTATAAAGCATATGTTTCAAGTTTGAAAGCGCCACGTTGTTCAGTATTTGTTTGGCAGCCATCAATAGTGAACGTTGTCAGTGAATTTGTGAAAATGGAGAAAATTGGTCATCGTTATGTGATACAATATTTTTATTTGAAAGGCCTCAGCCCAACCAATATAAAAGCTGAACTGGATTCTACTCTGGGTGAGTCTGCTCCTTCGTTTACAAAAGTTAAATTCTGGGTAGCTGAGTTTAAACGAGGCCGTACGAGCTGCCAAGACGAGCATCGCAGTGATCGACCAAACGAGGTGACGAGTCCAGAAATGGCGAAGAAAATCCACAAAGCGGTACTTGATGATCGTCGACTGAAAGTGCGCGAGCTAGCAGACATTACGGGCATTTCAAAAAGTGCGGTACATCGCATATTATCTGAAAATTTGGACATGAGAAAGCTGTGTGCAAGATGGGTGCCGCGTTTGCTCACACTCGAGCAAAAACAGTGTCGTGAAAATGTTTCAATTGAGTGTTTAGCGAAGTTTTACAGCAACAAAGCAGAATTTTTGCACCGTTTCGTAACAATGGATGAAACATGGGTCCATCATTTCACACCCGCGACAAAAGAACAATCGAAACAATGGACTCAAAAGGGAGAACCGACTCCAAAGAAGGCGAAGACCGTTTCATCTGCAGGCAAGGTTATGGCGTCGGTGTTTTGGGATGCGCGTGGAATAATTTTTATTGACTATCTCGAAAAAGGAAAAACTATCAACGGCCAGTATTATGCAAACTTATTGCAACGTTTGAGCGAAGAAATCAAGAAAAAACGGCCGCATTTGGCTAAAAAGAAAGTGTTGTTTCATCACGACAACGCGCCAGCTCACAAATCCGTTATTGAAATGGCCAAAATTAATCAATTAAAGTTTGAATTGCTACCTCATGCACCATATTCGCCAGATTTAGCCCCCTCGGATTATTTTCTGTTCCCAAACTTGAAAAAATGGCTCAGTGGTCAAAGATTTTCCAACGATGAAGAAGTGATGTCAGCAGTTAATGGCTATTTTGAGGAGCAAGACAGTTCTTATTATAAAAAGGGTATCGAACTTTTTGAACACCGCTGGGAAAAGTGTATAGAGCTGAAAGGAGATTACGTTGAAAAACAAATAAATCTTTTTCCAAAATGTTTGTGTTTTCTTTGTTGGGTCGGGTACTTCTGGGACCACCCTCGTATATAGTAAGAACATAAAACAAAAGAGATGGTACCGAGCGGTGCCCTAATTCCTTGTCAATGCTTTAGAATGCATACATTGTGCAAACTATGCTTATAAAAGAAAAATACTTCATGCTTCTAAAATGCGTTGCAACTACTGAAAGGCGGGGGCTGGCGAGGTTGTGTTTAGTCTGCTTTTTGAATACCCGACGGCGACAACAACTGCGCGTAATATGGGTATGCGGTTTAAAATCGTTTAGTTTCAGTTTTATTTTCGATTTTTGCATTGTCTTGTTTGTGCTCGTTTGTGCTCTATCATTCTTAAAATTCTTGAGAATGAGTATGAGAACGTTCGCGAACGTACTTGATTATGCTTCCAAAGAGAAGGTTCTTTCATATACAACACTAGTACTACGCCTTGTTAAGTAGTGCAAAGGTCATTTAAAGAATTTCTATAACTTTCAGTGAATTTGCATTTTGCATTTTGCACGGATGTTGGATTTTTCATTGTCCTACACTCTGTGCATGTGATTTTACCATGCTCAGTCTTTTTAATTTTAATTTTATTATTATTTTGAAGAGATCTCAATGCTGGGTTCGTGATTGAACTCTCACCTCGTTTGCCCGTTATGAGAAACGGATATGTTGCTTGTTTCTTTGTATTTATCTATAGTTTGACACAATGAGAAAATTTAATTGAGATATGTCAAAATATTTTTTAACTACAACTGTCAATCTCACTGAGGTTAAACCACTAGATTACCCAGGCAAGCTTTTTAAGACCAGGTTAAACAGGTAAGCTTTTTCTTTATTAATATTAAAGAATAGAAAAAATTTAATTTTCTTTTTTTTATTATGAGGATCCAACTTACCAGGACTTTACATTTCAAATCTATAACTAAATAAGTAAAGTAACTCTTGACGAATCTTCAAAATTTATTTTTGCTTGTAACGGTATTTTACCTTATAGAGGGATGCTTGTTCCCTCTCTTTGTTTCTATTTTAAGTTTTTAAAATGTGTAAAAATCATTTTTGCCCACGACTACGTTATAATATACTCATCATAGTTTATGTTCAATTATAATTATATACATTATGCACTACCAGCGGTGAATAATGGTTAATCACTACTAGTTAGTCGCTGATTGGCTACCACTATCAACTGTTAGCACATGATTAACTGCCAGCGGTAATTAATGATTAATCACTGCTAGACAGTCAAGGAGCAGCCTTCTTAAATTCAATACGGTCAACATCGTTTATACATTTCTAAAAGTATTTTGAAATTTTTTAACATTAATATTTAATTGTCGTGGACAAACTATAGTATTCTACTTGCGTATAATGGCTATTATTGACAAGGATGAAGTTTACGACACGAGCCGTTTAGGCGAGTGTCGTGAATCATTATATGCTCGTTGAATAATATACTATATTTTCACACACTAACTATTGACACACTCCCAAAACACACTGCCTGTCGGATAATGGTTAGCACCTCCTCTTGATGACAGTGATTTACTGTTTTTTTCTTTCAGACTTCCAGTTGTTAAATTAATACATACTCTCTTATTCCCAGTGACAAGTCGATCATGGATACATTATAATAGTAACTTGTTGAACATCTATTTATCTCTCCGTAATACCAAAAGAATGCTCCTCACAGCCAATGCAAGTAAAAAGTATTCTTGTTTATACTTTCAATGGTTTTATTTACCATCAACACCAATAAATGTTGTTTATGTTTTTCATGTACATTATTTTTATATTTTAACTTTGTAATCCCATTTAATTAATTATATGTAAATTGTCTTAAATTTTCAATATATTAACTTTTTCAAACAAAAAATCCAACCGAACTTATTTATAAATTCACTCCTAGTAACCTTTTCTTTCTTAAAAGTGTTCAGTTTTTTTCTCATTATCAGCCATATTCTCAAGAATGTGAAACCCAACAAGAATATTATAGAAAAAATAGTATAGAAATCTGGAACTGTGATCAAGAATATTAGTACTAAGCAAACCATCATTATCTTTGTTAATGCAAATTATTTCTGTTAGAATTAATTACAGGTTTTTCGTAAATTTAAGTTGATATATGAAAGGGAATAATTTGTCTTCTGTAATTAGAAAATGTCCCATTACAAACTAAAAGAAATACTTTAGTTCAATAGTAAAAAAGAGCTTGGGTATATTCGTTAACCCGTCTGTGATTTCGTTAAGTTGAACCAGACACTCAGTGTTCAAAGTACAGCGTTAAAATAGTTCGAATTAACCTGTAACCAAGGTGTGTTTTCATCACTACCGGGGCTTCATAGTGCTACAGTGATTAAGGGGCTTTAAAGTAAGATTTGTGTGAAAAAATACGATAAAAGATAATCAACTAAGAGTGATATGGAACTGCAATTATTTCTGTTAAGTCTAGTAAGATAGATTTATGGAAACCAACATCTTAAGAACTTTGTTACTAATGTTCTTTTATTGTAGAAATATGTAACATATCTCGACTAACATAGTTTTATAAGTGATCCCTATTTTATTCTTGATAATATTGTTAATGTATATTATCCCAGATTTTAACCAACTTTCATTATCTGAATAATAAATACATTTTAACTTAGTTTTTCTAAGACAATATTGTACCAATCAATTGTTGGAAGTTCTAACTTTTATTCAAATTAATGAACTCGTAAACATTATTTACGATATTATGTATTCAATCAGAAATTTCTTCTTGCTTGTGGATCTCTGAATGTAGAACTCAACAAGTAAGTGGCGCCCATATTCTTTTATTGACTAATATTTCCGAATTCCTCTTTGCAATTTAAAGGCTTGATAAACCAGTACCTCCTAACCTGAGATATAATTTAATTAACGATAAATCTCGGCCGGAGCAATAAGAATTAGCGAATTATATGAGCTTAATGTGTTTGATTGATTTTTATGCATTTAATTTCGAGTAACATATTTTTAATTGTTACAACACGTTCGTTTAACTCCAAAAGGTAAAATAAAAATTATTACGTAGATATAAAAAAGTCTAATACTTTAAATTTTTTTGCATTATATTCTGCTACTGACAACCTGTCTGTGGACTGTATAATTTAAAAAATATATATTTATTGTGTTTTCTTTTAAAACTTTGGAAAGAAAAATCCTACCGTTTAAGGTCACTTTGAGCTGAGTAGCCCAACACCCAATGAAGTAAATTGCGTTACGTTACTTGTACTTAAATAACAGTAATTTTATAAAAAATTCACACCTGTTTAAGTGTCTATCTTATACTTGCACTCCTACTAAAATTGATTGTAGTTAATCTTCTAAAGTGATCGTTACTTTCACTGTAATTACAGAAAGTGCTCTTAATATTTTCTTATCACTTACAGCGTTATGTAAGTAAATATAATTAGTAGTTTATTGTAGTTATAAGTTGTGTAGAACTGAGCATCGTGTTTATTCAAAGATTTCTCTGTGGTTATGTATCGGCTAATGTGTGTATATTGTATGGTGAATTACATATAATCATTAAGAGAAGAAAAAGAGAAAACAGGAATTCATCTGTGTTGTAGTAATTAATTAATGGACATTTTTTAACAATAACTTAAAAGAAAATGATGGATTTTGAATAAAAACTCTATACTATAATAAACAGTTACTTCTTTTAATAACTACTACAGTTTGCTTGTTAACTCATATAAAAATATGAGTTGAAAGTAATTAATTAATCCACTTATTAATTACTTCGATAAATAACAAGAAGAATGATCGTTGAGCAATAAAGAAGAAAATCATAAAAACCGGAAACTCTATTAACAAAGTACATATAGTAGTTTTGTTTTTCGTGTGTTAATACTGCAGCATAATTACATTTATTCTTAATTACAGTGTATTTATTCACATTTTTTACATTATTCAAGAAGCTAAAATTTTATGGATTGCATGACATGGATAATAAAGAAATGCTACAACTTTTACATATACGGAAAAACCGGTGGCGCACACGTATGGGAGTACACAACGCAGTAGATTTGCCCAAATATAGCACCTTGCTACCTACTATCTCTTAATTAAAGTATAATTTAATAACTAGGAAGAGCCCATAACACGTTTTCTTCATGGGAATACTTACAATACACTTGTATTTATTTCGCCTACACATAATTGTTTATTTTTTTCTAATTGTAAATGCACGTTTGCCTTTGCCCCCTGTAGATTTTATAAAACTATCTGAAATAACTCGCATAAGGTATATTAGACTATATTTGGGTAAGATTTTAGAGCACATTATAATTAATAATAACGAAGAGAAGGTCTATTTTTGCTTTTTCAATCGGATGTAATTAATATTGTTGGTTAATGAACGGAAAATTGACAGGTCGAGGTTGTCTAGTATAGTGAACCTTATTATAAAATTTGTTCTTCTAGCTCAAACTTTTTATTTCTAGTTAGGAAATTAATTATTATGCACAAATAAGAAAAAGAATGTTGTCAAAAGCGAACAAAAAGTAAAAGTTGTAGTGATAGTTATGTGGAATTCTATCTATAAAAAGCTTTAGTTTTAAAATTTAAAATACCTCTCATTTAACCTGCGTTTTATTGCTTTTTAAGATGTGCATTACATCTTCAAGCAAACATTTCAATAAGAACCATTTTAAAAAATAATAAAATTGTCGGTATTTTCTTTTAAAGCAATTTCATAAAATCTTTAGTTTTCCCTGTTTAGCTCATTGCAGTTTTGTGATCAATTAAATAAACATTAAATGCTCTACATTTATTGAAGCAAATGGTCAGTAAAATCAAGGCAATAACATTAAATCGATTTGTTCAATTAGCATCCAATACTAATTAAATTAACAGCGACCTTAATGTATAACTTTTTCTTTCAAGCAACCGGTAGCATCGACAGCTATAAATATTAAATTTTAAATGATTATCGTTATAGAAAAAGTAAAAGAAAAAGAAAGAATGTTGAACTATTCATGAATCCAAGTAGATAATATTAATTACCTAGGTAATTATTGCTTGATTGCGTATTTTGTTAATAATAATATGAATATTATATACCATATTCTATACTATTATTTCGCGTGTTTCTTCACACGGGATTAAAATATGCACTTTAGTCTCATGTTATGTACGAGCCCCGTCTCATTGAAGTTTGCACAATCTAAGTTTGTTATTTAAAGGATGCCCCGCATTTTTCTTCTGATACACATAGTAGCTGTTTCTTGTTGTTAGAGTGAAGCTACTGTCTTTGCACTTATTCCATGTTAAGTTTCATGAATTTCTATCGAATGGTTTCTTCACGCCGCCCCTTCAATTCCGAACAGTCAACGGACGCAAAGAGGGGGTAAGAGGGATCACTGCCAGTAAAATTTTAAAAAACGTGACATGAAGTAGGTGCAGAAGCAATACTTTAGTTTAACAATAAGGAACGGTTACTTTGAAGACCAAAGGAAATTTTGGGAAAAAAGTTGTGGGGTGTACTTTGTTTTAAAATATAAAAGATAAATACACAATGAAATATAACAATAAAACAACATAACCTATAATATAGGAGGTCAGTACCTACTTTAGTCTAGCAACAAGAAATAGCTACTTCGAAAAACCAAAACATCCAGAGTGAAAATTGCGGGGCGTTGTTTAACAGAAATAGAAGTTTGCGAACTTCACTGAGACGGGGCTCGTATATACGTACACTAGCCTAAAGGAATTAATCGCCACAATTCCCGAAACGAAAATTTTGTTAAATCTCATCCTGATAATTTCCTTGACATTCTGATTAGTGATTCTGTTCCATGAAACTTAATAATTCTTCCATTTAATGTCTAACTTCAACGTGGTAAAAGTTATTAAGGAATTTCCCATTTACAATATTACTTTCCCAATTCCTAAACCACATAAACGCCTATACTTGGAAACTATTTATCACAAAATGCTGAAGTGGAGTGTTTTGAACAGTATTCAAGAAGACCTAAAACTTTGTTGTTCTGACTTTTTTTCCGAAATAATTAGTAAACACAATATTTCCTCCCCTATTCGCCTAAAACTTACAGTAATCTTATAATACTCCAATCAGGCTCCTAGTCAGAATTTTTTTCTTTTTTTACGGAGGCTAATCTTAAAATATTGTTCGTCTCAAAAAAGAGGTAGAAAAATTATTATGTGTGTGGGGAGGAGTGTATTGTATTACCAATAATTTATATATTTCCCGTGATTTAAAGTGAAACTTGCATCTTTATTTTGAAAAAAAATCCAATTTCTAATTTTAAGTTCCTTGATATTCTGATTAGTGATCCTGTTCCATGAAACTTAATAATTCTTGCATTTACACCTAATGTCTAACTTCAGCGTGGTAAATGTTATTAACGAATTTCCCATTTACAATATTACTTTCCTAATAATTCCTATACCAAAAAACCGCCTATATCTTGGGAACTATTTAACACAAAATGCTAAAGTGGAATGTTTTGAACAGTACTCAAGAAGATCTAAAACTTTGTTCTACTAACTTTTCTTCTAAAATAATTAGGAAAGCCAATATTTGAGAAAATGTGTTTTTACATGCTATTCGCCTATGTAATAAAACCAATAATACACCCTGTATACTATGATAACAGTTACTATACGTTTTGTATATAAAAAATTGCATTTTTTATTAAAAGCTGCTAATAGTAAAAGATATAATCTTTATATAACCAGGTGTTACCATAAGTAGTAAAGAATGTTTATTGGGAGTATTGTCATACATAACTAGTATAACTCTCTGAAAATCTAAAAATCTGAAAATCTCCCTGAATATCTACGTTTTCTTTCTGGTCGCGTCAGCTATCAATGAAGTAAGAAAAAGATCTATTAACAAAAGTTGAGCTAGTAACTCAACCACATCCAACTCGTGCATCATTCATAGGAGTACGCGCACTTATATAATTACAATTAATTTGTGTCTCCATAAAAGCTGGTGAATTTGGAGAATCACTAAATAGATTTTAATGCCGTTTTCACCATTCTATAGCTTGTTTCTTGAAGAATGTCTTTTTATATATAGATTGTTCAGGGAATCTTTTGAGAGTCGAATAATGAGCAAAATCTAATAAAAATAATCTGCGAAATTGACAAAACAAAGATAAAATGCGTTACGCTGCGAAAACGGTACAGATAAACGCAAACTGTAAACGAAAGAACTCAAAAAGATTTACAAAAAGTCCAGGGTGGCATACGAGGTGTGTAAATTAAGTGATGAGACTGGCAACGTAGCGTTCGATCTGGCGACACTTGAGACGCATGACTTGGAGGAGCGTAGTCTTCAGTACGAGTTTGAACTCGCTAAAGTCATTTGGTTGTCCGTAGCGATTTTTTTTGTGAAACAGTTTTTTCTAGTGCGTTCTAAAAAGGTGGCATCAATTTCAAGCAACGGTGTGCTATCAAGTTTTGCTTCAGACTTGGGCACAGTGCAACGGAAACTTTTGCAAAACTTTAGCAGGCCTACGGAGACAGTGTTTTGTCAAGGGCCCAGGTTTTTCGGTGGTTTAAAGCATTTTCAGAAGGAAGACAGTCGATTGAAGGATGAACCACGAAGCAGAAGGCCTTCATCTTCAAGAACCGATGAAAATGTCAACAGAATCCGGGATATTGTGCGTTCAGATCGTCACTCAATTTGACTCACACCACCGTTCATCAGACTTTGACCAATGAATTGGGGATGAGAAAAATCTGCGCAAAAATGATTTCAAAAAGGACTTTCGCAAGACCAAAAAGACATCAGGAGGAAAAGGTGCCTTGACTTTTGGAATCGATTGAAAATGATCCCCATTTTCTGGAACGTGTCATTACTGGTGATGAGTCTTGGGTGTTTGAGTACGACCCGGAAACCAAGCGCCAGAGCATGGAGTGGCACACTTCAACCTCTCCAAGGCCCAAAAAAGCAAGAATGAGCAAGTCGAAGATCAAATGCGAATCGAAGATTTGTTTTTTCGATAGCCAGGGAATCGTCCACAAAGAGTTTGTGCCTCAAGACCAAACGGTCAATCAACACTTTTACCGAGAGGTTATTGAAAAAGGGTCATTTGTGTGAGACCAAACATCAAGAACAACTGGGTGTTGCATCACGATAATGCGCCTTGTCACACAGCAATTTCAATAAACAAGTTTTTGGCCAGTAAAAACATTGCTGTGGCTCCTCAGCCTCCTTATTCGCCTGACTTTAGTCCTTGTGACTTTTTCCTCTTCTCGAAATTGAAAAATCACCTCAAGGGAACTCATTTTGGGACACTCGAAAACATTCAAACGGCTGTAACCAACCAGCTGAAGGCTATTCCAGTATCCGAGTTCCAGCACTGCTATGAGGATTGGAAGAACCGTCTCCAGCGCTGTGTGACTTTCCAAGGAAGTTATTTTGAGGGAGACAATATTGAATTGTAATTATCTATTCGAATAAAAAAAAATTGAAAAAATCAGTCTCATTACTTAATTTACACACCTCGTATATGTATCTCTTAAAGATTACTCACAATCAAAATTTTTCTAATAATTATTTTTTACGAAAACCCTTCTTCGTCTGGAAATGCGCCTTTAGATTTGCTTTAAGTATAATCTGTGAAAAAATGAAGCTATTAGCTTACGCCGTTGAAGAGATATATAGCCATAATAATTTTTTAACAAATGCCTCCCTCCTGCCCTTTGTTCAGAAGGTCCTGGTTTCTTAAAGCAGAAATGGAAATGCCCAAGCCTTGTCAGAGTCTTTTACGTCCTACAAATATTTTTATGAAACATAATATTTTCCATTCTGAACACACATGTATAGATATTCTTACGACACTGAAACTGCCGACTGATACAATACCTTTATCATAATATACAATGAATTGTTTTCCTTAATTGACAAAAAAACACCTTTCTGAATGCGAAAGATCCATCAAAGCAGTGAAGTAAAAATATTTTGAATGTAATGAAGCTTTAGAGAAACTTGCAAAAACTTTAAAACTGATTGCAGGATACATCTTTAAGTTCAAAGAGAAGAAAATTATTATTCCAGGATTTTAATCTATTAGTGCTAGATCAATCGACCTAAATAAGTTCAGAATGACACGCAGCTGAAAAGTTTGAAACTTTCCCTTTAACGGTATGGAATCTTTCGGCGCTGCCCTTTCAGTGCGGTTGTTTCGGCACCAGTGTTTTCGGCGAAAGTACATTTCGGCGCAAGATCGTTTCGGCGACATGACCTTTTGGCGTCGGTTCTGTTATTCGGGTTGCTTGTGTGTTACTTTCCTTATAAAATAGCAGTAATTTGATAATGGTGTTCTTCTTCTTGGACGCCTACAGCCGTGAAAATGTGATTCCTCTGCAAGTTCTTAAAATTAATCTCCGTTGTTTGGTTTTTTAGAGCTCCCCGTAATTGAGTGGTAGAAATCCTGCTTCTCAATCTAAGGGATAGGGCAGGGGTTCAAATCTTGGTTCCAACTGAATTTTAAACATTCAGTATAATCGTATTTGAGCTCCTTAGAATAAGATATGATAGTTACCACTGATAGTACCAGTGATAAAGTATGGGAGAGCGTAATGTACTTGCTACAATAGCTCCATTATCTCCATGGCATTCCCATAAGAGTTTGTGTGGAACCCCAACACTGCAAATGCGGGAAATCGGGAATGCATTATGTATGTTGTTTAATTTTAAAAAGGTTTTGTTGCAGATAAGATATTTTTGTCCTAATCAAAAATATATGTTTTTAGGATAGAAATTGAGTCCTTGTAGACAATAACAAATTTTTTTTGCGTTTTGCCAAGAAATAATATTTAAAACATGATCGCATACTTATAACTAATTTTATTTTTTTTTAGATAGGGGATGTAGATTTTAATAGGTCAGATTTTGAGTATTATAAAATTCTCAAAATGTTTGATAAAATATTTTTTCTCCAACCGTTACAAAAGTATGACATTTTACGACTGTCAGGAGGCTCTAAGGTTGACATTTTCCATACAGTAAACAAAAATTGGTATCTTAGCAACAAAAGTATTCACTTTTAATCCTAGGAGCTAAAGTTGTCACTTTTAATCCTAGTATTAAAAGTGTTGATTTAAATTAAAACTTGGTACTTTTAATCTGAACAAGTTTATTCAACAATCTTTACAATTGATGTTTATTCACACTGATATTGAATACACAGTTTGAACAGGTATTAAAATTAAATAATCCACTGGAACTTCCAGCACCTTCATTCTTGGAACAATTCTTAACACAGTCCAACACGTTTTCACTAACAATTATATTATTTTCCGATGCTGTGTCATTAGAAATGACAGTGGTGCTTGGTTTATCATTATTATTACCACTATCAACCTGCAGTATCCTCTTCGCAATATTTTCTTTATTCAAAAGTGAGTCTTCGATGTAGCCTTCCGCCACAGTGCTCGATCTCCATCCTCCGTGTCTTTTTAGACAATTGAGGTCACCACCGCCGTCAATTAAAAGAGTAGCAGACCTTCGTCGTAATGCGTGTCCCGTGTACTCTTTCCAGTTGTCCAGGTTCAAAAATTTTGCTACTTCTTGCGAGACGGCACTGATTTTATGAATACCGACCACCATTCGATGACACTTTCCACTAACGTATCTGAGAAATAATCGACGTTCTACCAATCCGGATGGACGTAGAGCAACATATTTTCGATATAAAGTTAAATAATTTTCTCCCAGCACAGTAAAAGATCGTGGTCTCTTGGTTTTGGTAGTGGGAATTTTGATAATTAAAGCGGATTTCACATCTTCAACATTATAAATTGTTAGATTGACTAATTCATCAGAGCGGCATGCGCCTGCAACCCCCAATATTAGGACAACCTATAAAAAAGCTTTTTAAGAATTTTGTTCTTTCATTTTGAAAGCGTTTACCTTCATCATCAAATATAAATTATCAGGTGCACTATTCAAAAAGCGGTCAACTTGCTCCTTTGTAAATACTCGCGATTTTTTTGATGAATATCCCTCATTTTGTCTCTTGAGAAAAGCACGTAGCTTTGAATATTTACTCATATCAATCCCGTTCTTTACATCCAACGTTGACCGCAACATTGAATATTGTGACCAAAGCGTTGACGGCTTCATTTTATTTGCTAAGTTTGAGAAATACACCATCAGTACATCTTCTGAATACAACTGAATGTTTTTTTCTTTGCACCAATCCATAAAACGTCGATACGCAAATTCATAAATTTCTCGAGATTTCTTAGGGAGAAGATTCAAAGAAACCTCTTTCGCACACTCCAGTATCTCCCTAGGTACACCTAAATCTTCATCAGATTCCATTTTTACACAGTTTTCAACAAATTAGACCACAAACAATCACAAATGAACTCAATTAGCAAAATGGCGACCAATGTTTGACAAAGTGTCCATGACTACACATCGATACCTACTTTGCTTTATTATACCAATGTAGTTTGAATAATTTTGTTCAAAACACAAATTAATAGTTCAATGGGTGATGTCGGTTGGAGAAAAAGTAGCATGTTTCATTCGGATTAAAGGTGCCTTTTTGTGACTCGCAATTAAGCATCCGCTCGGCTTCGCTACGCTTCGCCTCGCAAATGCAAAATTTGCTCGTCAAAAAAAGGGGCACCTTTAATCCTAATAAAACAATCTTCTATTGTTTTTGATTAAAAAAATTATTATATTATTAGCAATATAAATGTTAATAAAATCTTTGAAGTCAAGTGTCCAAATTATACCACTAAAGTATTAAAAGCATTATTTTGCCAGTTTAAATCAACGGAGAATATAAAAACATTATTAGTTATCTAATACATTTAATAATATGTAATGTAATGAAAAGCGGTCTTCGACACCGAAACGTCATCTTCGGTGCCGAAACGTCCTAGATCGGCCTTTAAGTAGTCATTTAGGAAGGAAAATACATATATCATAAGATCTATTGTATAAACGAGAAAAGTAAGTTTTTAGGAATGTGTCATCAATGAACCGAATTGCTATTAATTATAAGACCATTATCAGCAATTTGACTTTTATATAAAGTCGTGTAATTAATTATAATAAATTAATATGAATGAAATATTTCGTACAAGATGTCTAAATACTACGTATTTAGGCATGGATCCGGGCTTTTCTTGTAAGAGAGATGAACATCATTTGCAAAGAAACTGGACCTGAAACCGTGTTCCGTTGCCCGTACAAAGCAGAACTAATAGTATTAATAAATTAGTTATTTCGTTATATTATGTTGCTTGGACGAGGAGTCGAGATAGCATAACATGTCTCGTACCTCATGGCACCGAAGAATATAATAAGGTAGGTATGTTTTAACTTTTTTCTGCTACGAAAAATTATCAGCTCGGACAGGACCTGCAATCCTTGGATTATGAAGAAAGCTGGATAATTATGTACTTATTTAATAAGGATTAGATTTATAAAATAAAATACATAAACTAAATGCACTTCACCCCTCAAGTGTAACTATACTGATGTTAGTTATAGTTATTTCGTAGACTTGAATATTAGATGGGAATGCAAGAACCATTTTGTGCTGCTTTATAAGTCAAAAGTCGTTTTTAAATAGAAATAAGATATTGGAAACTTTATTTAAAAAATGTTGACATCTTAACTGTAGTAATACCTCGTTCCGTTTATACTTTTGTGTTATTGTTTCTATTGCGTCACAATGTGGGCTATTAAAGAAAGTCATAAACGTCACAAGATACTAGCGATGCGGGAAAAAGCTAAAAAAGGGGGAAAGCTAAAGGAAAGGAATAAATCAATTGGTTATTTTATTGACTCTTGAGAGCAGATAAAATTATGCTTATGCTGAGTTAGCTTGGCATACTGGTTCATAAGGGTTTGATGTTAAAAACAAACTAAAATTTAGACTTGCATGTGAGACGCACTTACATGCGTAATACTAAGGTATTTATCTCACATGATAAAAAAATGCCATGTCTAGTAGACAATACCATGGCAGACCTTAGTGTACCAGGCAGGAACATTATTTTTTTTGTTACAAAGTAAATAAAATTAAGAAATAAATAAAAATGTAACTAAATTAAAAAGTAAATAAATAAAAAAATTAATACTCCTTGAAAATATAGGTAAAATTACCGTGTTGACTTTGTACAGCTCTTGTCTCGTATTCTAAAGTCTGGCATGGTAGTACAATGAAACAATGAAACAATGTCTCTTTGTCTTTACTTGTGAATATGGCTGTTATATAACGTTAACCAAACGTTTAGATCTTGCCATCGTGAAATATGCTATCGAAATCAAATATTGGTGGTAATATAGAGCGGGACTGCAATATATCGTCCTCTTATTATCTCAGTCCTACTCTGTCTTTTGTTGAAAACACCAAAAATGAAGGTCTACAATACTCTTATTTCCTACAATAACTAAAGCGATACGTAAACACATATGCTAACACCTGTTACATAAGTTTTGGGAAAATGTTTTAATGCGCTCTGTGATATAGTGAAACTAATTCATCTAGTCAACTATGGAGAAATATGTTGCTAGGTGTTTTGTCAATTTCTATGACATATCACAATTTTGTTTATCATTTGTGAAATGGCGTATAAAATAGATATTCGAAAGTCCATCTACAACCTAGTTGGACAGGTGCAAAAACGAGAAATAGTAAACATTTTTCGCGGGCAGAATATTTCAAAAACTACGATATATCGAACAATTCGGGAATGTGAAGAGGGTATTCCATGTGTAAACCTGCCAAAAACAGGCCGTCGACGTAAGTTAACAGAAGTTCAAGCTAAAAGAGTAGCCGAACGTTCCAAAAACACCATTGGAGTTTCCACCCGTAAGCTTGCCCGCCGTTTCCATGTCTCGAATGCCACAATTTCTCGATGCATCGCAAGAAAAGGCCTAAAATACAGAAAACGGAAGAAATGTCCCAAGTATACTGACGCACAATTGGCCAGAATCCCTCGTTGCTGTAGAGCTTTGAGGCGTCATCACTTCGCCAACAACCGGACAATTATCCTAGACGACGAAAAATATTTTACTTTTAGCCACGCAGAAATTCCAGGAAATGCAGGTTTTTATACAGTTAACATTGAAGACACCCTTAGTGATATCAGATACAAACAGAAAGCCAAATTTGCTGACAAAGTTTTGGTCTGGTGCGCGATATCTGCGGCAGGGATATCCAGAGTTTATGTAGGTAATGTAAGAGGTCAGGCAGTGACTGCTGAAGTATATATTCGAAACTGCTTATCCAAATTGATTGTTTTTATTAATCAGCACCATGCTAATGATGATTACATATTTTGGCCTGACCTTGCATCGTCACATTACGCCAGAGCTACACTAGACTGGTTAGAAGCCCACCATGTGCCGTATGTCCCCAGAAATGATAATCCTCCAAACGTCCCTCAGGCAAGGCCAATTGAAAATTTTTGGGCTCTATTGGCAACAAAAGTATATGATAATGGTTGGGAAGCCCGAAATCAACAACAATTGCGCCAAAGAATTCTCCAAAAAGTTAGAGAAGTGGACTTAGAAAGCGTCCAAACCTTAATGCGACACATAAGACAAAAACTTCGTCTTATTGAGGATAGAGGACCCCTAGCAGCAATATAGGAGCCAAGTGTTAAAGTTTAATATCCATTAGTTATTGTTATGTTATGTTCACTTAATAAAGGTTTCTTGAGTTTAAATAATATTCTTCTAGAATTTTTCCCAAAACTTATGTAACAGGTGTTATTTAGTTTGAATATTTCTCTTCATTTCTGAGATAGAAATAAAATAATGCAATAAGCTTCTTAAAAACTAAATATTATTTTTATTAGAAAACGAAATCAATTTATAGGACTTGGCTTCTAACGATATCTGACAATACTATGCCATTGCTCAAAAACAAATGACTATCAAAAAAGAAATCGATACAAAAATATGTATTTGTATCAAGTAAAATTGGCCTATCCGAGTTTTTTTAAAGAATTTTCTTTAATTTTTAAGGAATTTATTTCATACTGTACTGGACATATTTTGTTAAAAAGTTATATCAACATGTAAACGTTATACAACAGTGGGGCATTTCTCATACTCTTAAATAAGTTTGTAATACAGTAAACTGCAATTCTTTGCCAATTAAGTATTAAGTTTGAATAATTTTAGTGGATTTTTCATCTTGAATGTTTCAAAAATGAAGTTGATAGAATAAGTTCTTTCTGTTTTTGCTTTCTTTTTTCTCATTTTCATTGACACATTTACAATCATTCTAGCATTATCTAGCATTTTTTGACCTCATCAAAGAGTGACTACACAGCATCTACCTGTTTCTGGATCCAAACTTCGGACAACTTCTGAATCTATATCAGGAAGAAAACTCTCGTCTTCCATCGATCTTTTTGCCTTGCGGATTAGATAATTTTAAACAAAAAATTCAGCCTGTACTCATCTTATATGCCAGCATTCTTAGCCAGTACTGAGAGAGAGTGAGAGGGAGAGAGAACATGGATTTTACATTGTCGATCTGCAATTACTTTAAATTCTACCGTAATTCAGCACTTGGTTTTATTGTTTCATCATCAAAAATTTTTCTGTAGTTTGAGCTAATTTTCTGAACAAGTATAGCAGTAGAAGCGTGCTACCAAAACCACCTGCAGTGTACAACAGCAGGAAATACACCAGCCTATATAGGGATAATATTGGACAATATATCGACTTAGATAGGTTTAGATCCGTTCCTTATACTATAAACATAGCAAGAAATAGATAAATATGTTACAAACTTACAGCTTTCTTGGCTAACGGTGGGGAAATCTTTTATCTTATCCTAATTCCACTACTGAAGAGAAAACCGAAAGTTTCGGTCCATTAGGTTCTGTTCTGTGCAGAGTAGGAAGGAAAAAATTGATTATCTTGCAAAACAATAATTCTTATAAGAATTTTATTTTTCATTCGTTCATTCACACGAATTTTATTTTTTAATTCTCCGTTATAAATAAATTTTCGTTCCCCAGCGAATCATATATTTGTTGAGAGTTGAAAAATATTTATCGTTCACAAGTTTATCACGTATGATTCATTCGAGAGTTAAATAACAACACAGGTTATTCAATATGTAAGGATGCAATTTTTTTAATACACGCAGGGCAAATCTAGATTTCCTTCTAAATTCTTCTGACACTCTAAACAAGTGGAAGTAGTATTTGTTTCATTATCATAGTTAATATATTTGGTTAAATTACATTGTTTGTGTAGGCCCATATTGTATGAAGTTGGTTAATGATTTTATATAAATAAAACTGCAGAGTAGTAAAAACTATAAGTAGTACAAGAATAAGAACTGAAAACGAATGATTCATTTCCGCTTGTATACATGCAAAAATGGAATTTTTGAACAGTCGATTTTGCATTCGTTCGCTAACTAATAAAACTGCCTTCGTTAAAACTTAATTCTGGAAAGAATAAATCATAAATTTTTATATAAAATTCGTTCACAAATGATAAAATAAGAAAAGAATCGAATTTTTTTCATTCGCGAGTGATAATTTCCTTACCTTGGTTCTGTGTCTTATGTTGCACGTGCACAAAGTCTTATATCAGCCTGTCTCCGACAGCACCCCCCCTCCATTTTTTTTTATTTTCGCCATCGAAGTTAAAGTTATTCCACACTATTCATTATGCAATAAATTTGCAAAGACACCTACAACACAACCACTTTTATTAATAGCAGATCTGTTAAAATTTAGAGGATTAATTTAATACAATGTATTACAGGATATTGCGCATTCCGCGAAAAAGGTCAACCTCCACAGACAAAATTAAATGTTCAATAATGGTTAAAAAGATTTAAACCAATGCATTTTAGCAGGTGTCAAATTCATGTTATAACACAAATTACAATTGCCGCAGCCAAACTGCGATGATAATTGCTTATTTGTTATACCTGTATGCAAAAATGTGTAAAATAGGATGAAAACTGTCATTCGGTGCATGTAATTACGGTGGTGGTTAACGACAATAATGTCAGTGTGTTTAGTTTCAAATTTCAGTTCAATGTTATTGAATAATAAAAAATGTGTACGACAACTAAAAATCGATTAGATTAAATGAAATTGTGTCTGAACTTCAAATATAATATTGAATGAAATATGCAGTTTTTTGCATGTCACAGTACGTAACACATGTGACAATATACGTAACGCCTTCAAGATCTAAATTGACTATTAAGGACATCTAAAACAAAACCGTAGGTTAATTAATCAATTTATAAGTTTTTTATGAATGGTTCGCAGAAGCAGAACGATTGTAAAACTTATAATTACCTAGTATTTCATGTCTCCATTTTGTCACTAATACGTAACGCACGTTTTAGCTTGATATGCTAGTAAATTGCACCAGATATAAAAAAAAATGTATTTTTATTAAGAGCAAAAAATGCATCAAATTAAAAGTTTAGTTGCTTAAAAATAATTTCTGGTGATTCGATAATCATAAAAATGCGTCGGAACGCGTCATGGTACGTAACCGCGGAATGCCCGATATATTTACAGATCATGATAAAATTTTAAATAAAAATTGTTTTACAGAATAGCAATATAATTTTACATGCTGTTAATTTTTTAGGCTTAAAAGCAAGAGATCAAAAAGTTTACAAATTCCTATTGTTGGGGCTCTCTAATAACGTTTCTTTTAATATTAAAAATACCAATTTTTATAAAGACTAAAGCAAAACTTCCGACCGTGAGGCAATAAAAAAAGCAACAGAACAGTAATTTAAAAGGTAAAAAAGATTGACTCAAATTGACACAACGACATAATAGCAGGTATTTTAGGCTGTTTTATTCGATTATTAGAGGGTGCTTCTTTTCAAAGACAATATGGAATTAGAGGGCGTGCGAACAAACCTACGTATGTAGAATATAATAACCGCGACACCTGGAATTACAGAAAAAAACCCAATCCAAATAAAGCGACTATTACCTTGAGGCCACGTAATGATAGGGTCTGGGTAATACGCCTGTTGATTCGTCTTCAGATGTTTTGTTTTTCTTAGTGCTTTTCTTGTGCAACCGTCGTAGAAGTTACGACGATAAAAATAGCCCAGGTACAAGGACAGAAGATTATATTCTATAGGCACAAATTCCGACTTGTAATATTTTTATTTTAAATTATAATGATTCGAAAATAACAAAATCATACCACAGGTGAATGTTCGTTAATTTTAATCTCATTCTTGCTTAAGAAAAAATCGTCCTGTCAGAATTAACAACCATTTAGTGACTACACATTGCGTTCACAATTTGCGTGCCATGTCACATTTAATAAATGTGAAACAAAGTAACATTACTTTGTAAAGGATTGTTAAAATAATCTAAACTACATCAGTGAAAGTGGTATATTTACATTGAAATTTTAAAATTAATGTGGTTCCATTACAGCTAAACCAGGATTTTACAGGTCACGCCCGTTCTCTTCTACATATATAACTATAGAGATCGAATTTCTAGAATTATAAAACTTCAGTTTAGGAATTAATGTGGGAAACAACGCGAATAAAATAATATCACCGGGAATAAAATCCTAAAGCTTGAGAATAGATACTCTAAGTACAAGAACATATGTATATATTTGCACATTTAAAGAAAGTACATTGAACAGGAAACAAAAACAATGCACCCCTGTTATAAGGTCCTCCCTCGTCCGAAATGAAACTTCCATAAAGCCATTTGTGAAAACTACAGTTCAGATATCGTCAGAGTCAGTAGCAAACAGTAGTCAGTAGTCAAAACGATTAGATGAATTCCACCAATAGATAGTCAGAGACGGCTATCACAGATTCTGTGGCGCAATTATTGCAGGCAGCAGTAAAAGGGAAAATATCTTATGGCTGCCGTAAATAATATACATATAGGTAGAACAGTGACGCAGAAAATCTATCAAAATTTTACGAAAGCCAAAGACTGCAGATGAGCTGCATCAGTTCTTCAGATTCACTTAAACAACAAACATAGATAGGAACAGTCGAAAGCCTAAATTTTACCAACTCTAGTACACAAGCGGAGCGCTCCTTAAAGAGCATGGCGGAAGTAGATCTACTGATCTTTGGCTTAGGCTTTGATATGATGTTTAGTGGTTGTACTAGCCTCATCATGCATCTTCAGCCTGGTAGAGTAAATCTAGTGACTGTAGCGCTGTAACTCGCTCGATCATTTCCTAGCCTGTGACAGCTGCGATGTTTGCGTTGATGGTGATGATGGCGGAAGTAGTTCTACATCCACAATCACTACAACACTGATCAGTAAGCTTGTCTAGCCGGACAGTTAGGCAGAATCTGGTCAGCCGGTCAGTGCAATAATCTTACTTTCCAAAATCTATTCCGAGCGCAGTGAAATACTATTTCACGCGTTGCATATGGAACAAAATCTGTAATTAGCTAATTATGTACAGACGATCAAAAATACCTTAAATAGGTTCCTTGTAGATTTATAAAATGATTTATACTGTCTGAATCTAGAGAACTGGAAATATATGGACATTTTTAATTTTAGAGTTATTTTTAACTACTTTCTTTAGGAATGATTTAAAGCTGCATTTGGAAAAGTGCTTAACTAGATTTTAATCTGAACACAACCAGTTTTTAGTTTATTGATTTCTGAGGGCAATACCTCTCACGCTGTGAAGCCCTTATTTATACTGCAATTAGCAGTCTATTGTTATTAGGCAGATTCTAGGATAATAAAAACCAACCACACCGATTACTGTAGTGAAGATGGTATGAACGTGTTTGCCCACATCTTTTGTTTAATACGACTACTAAGATATTAGTAGTGTTTCCAAGTTCACGAACAATGAGAAGTAGGTAGGTGTGTGAAGGAAGATATTGTAGATAGAAGATCATGCCGAGCAAAAAATCCAAATTTGCTATACAAAGTCGTTGGACCAGCGCACAGACTGGTATTTTAACCAAAAACGTGGCCAAAAATGTTTAAGCGCTTTTTCAATACCAAAAGTGTAGTTTATTACTAAAAAATATATTTCTAGGGGTATAAATGTGATAGTGTTCTTACTTAGTAATAATTATAAAAAAAATTTAAGCAATAAAATTTTTATTTTTTTAAATTAATAAACCAACTGCATGCAAAAAATACAATACAAATCAGATGATGAAACTAAACGTAAATAAGAGTAATTACATGCAAAGAACAAAAACAATATTACAAAACTAAATATAAATAATAAATTAACATTTATTTGTCATCGCTACTGAAATCATTGTCTGGTTTGAAAAATACCAGTGCTTCTTTAGAAAATGCCTGCTTGTTTTTTTTAATTTTTTGTTCTTATGCTACTTAAATATGGATCGAAAGTCAACAGGAGCCGGTTCAGCACGTCTTCTGTCATTCTGTCCGGGAGAACTTTCGAGAAAAGCTTTCTCTGTATTGACGAAAGTGTTTGTTCCTAGCTTCTGCAGCCTCTTTCGACAATTGGCCTATTGTTAACAGTGCATGGGCTATTACACTGGAGTGAATGTGTTAAGATCTTATGCACTGTGGGTGACATAGGTTGCCACTAGTACAAATTGACATAATGCTGAGCTGTATCCGTGGTAAATTTAGAAAATTTTTCCAGGTCTATTATAAATCCTGCTCACAACACTTCTAATACTAGGCCCATAAGTAAACCATTTTGTCCTGGAGTTTTTTTTGTATATTTTCTTTGGCTGCTTGAATTTTTTTACGGTTACTTTTTTCTGTCACACGACCCATATGTACTTCGGCCCTTATTTTATAGGATAGATGCAGCAAAACTCAAAATCTGATTCTCGCGTGCAAAATGGATAAACCAAATTTGAACGTTTCTGGGTTCTCTGGGTTTACGGATTTTAAATAGTTAAAAGTTTTTGATGTTTTGCCGCATATATAGCAGCGCAATGTTGATGAAGCGTTGGTGGCTGCATTGCACACCTTTCCATCCACCATTGTTGGGAGCAACACATGTTTAATTATTGTATCATCGTTTACATTTGTCGACTGAAGATTTCGAGCCTGGTTTTCAACGTATTCCATCTCTTCATTGGTTACGTCATTATTTTCTTTTATATATCGAATCCGTATAGGCCTGCAAAATCTTGGTGAGGAAGGTTGTATGTTCTGCTGTATTGCTGAAGAACCGGTTCTAAATATTTACACAAGCGCAATGTTGTGATCCACTAAATCTTGGAGCCTCACCTCTGCGACAGTCTCGCTCACACGTTTTGGTGGGTAACAGTATGGTGGGTACGTATTGCAGTGATATGGTGTATACCTTAACAAAACAAATTACAACACAACAGCATACCACTACAATATTTCATTAATAGATTTTTGCCCCGTCACTAGCTCCAACTTTAGTTTCAGTAAAGCACTCGACAAATATCTCTGAAATTTATAATACAATAACCTTACCTTACCAATTTCTACTATCAATGGGTCCACCTTTAATCGTAACACCTGAGCTGGGAAAATTGCAACAAACTGAAAATCACAAATTATTTCCACACAAGGAAGAAAAATGAACAATAAATAAAAATTAACAATATATAGGAAGAAACAGAAATTTTTATTTCATTTAAACACAAATAAAAAAATAAACAATTGACAAAAACTACTAATCAGCCTTTTAATATTTTTTTTATAGGTTATGTTAATATTTGGGATTTCTACTTCAATTTTTGTACCTTATAGCTAAACTACTTATAACAACAATTTAAATAAAAATTAATGTAGTCGAATTTTCTCAATTCTTTTTTAATATATAATAGAAATAGTTTAAATTGTCTCAATAGTTAAGTCTTGTTATATTTTCTTTATAATTTTAATAAAATTTGTCCGAAATGATCTTTTTATTTTATTTTAACTTATTTTACGTTATTGGCCAGTATAAATTTAAATCCACTTACAATTCTCGGTCGCACACTAGGCACTTCTTCAGATTTGAAGATTCTGCTATGGTAAACACAACCAAACTCTTGACTGTTGGTGAGATTTTTAAAATGCAAGTCTGCAAATTCTTCTTCAAATGTATTTTAAAATAATAAGTTCCATAAGTGTTGAAATTATCCAAATCAATTCTATGATTTATAATTTTCTTGACATAATGACAAACAGGTAAGCCATATCCATTTATATGCATGAATTTCAATTATTCAAAATTTGTAACCTCACTTTATCTTTATCATGCTTGTTTTTTTTAGGTTATAAAATATGAGAACAACACGTCCTCCTTCCAATACATTTTAGAGATTACTAATTGTTTTTCACAATATAAATTGCATTAAAACATATAGAAAAACAATAAAATAACATAATCAAGTATTCCTTGGACCAAAATCTGACATTTCAAATTATTTTTAAATAAAATATTATTTTCATTAAATTTTAGATTTTTTTTAATTTTTTAAATTTTAGAACAACTATTCACGCTTGACAAAAATTGTAATAAATTCCATTTAAATCTGATTATCTACCTTTTCCCAATCATTTGACATCAATAACAAACACTTACAATACAAAATTAAATAAAAAAAATATATTCTCGGCACAGGTGTATGGACATATTTAAATTGAATTGGCTGATAAAACAACCATAGAACTACAAAAAGCTTTATACAACTTACACAGCCAAGATGTTATCCAACGAAATTCCACAATAACATCATGAACCTAAATTAATTAAATGAGAACGGTGGCTTGACAAGCCAATACCATGTATCGTAGAAGAAAAAATAATCACCCTATGAAAATTAAGCAAGGTAAGTCTCTTTTATAGATGCTAACTAACTCATAATAGCCCGTTTTATTTTATTCTAGGTGCAATTTACCAAGTTTGAGATATTGACGGTTCCTTAAGGAAAACACTTCAACGTACCAACCGTTGTATTATAATTTACAATTATCAAGTCATACACCACCTACATAGTATCCTTTTGTTAAAATATAAAACTTCTTATGCATGTTAACATAATGTGAATAAATTATTCTTCTAAAGAAACCCATTTTGAAAATTATTTACAAAAATTGAGGTTATGTAATGAATAGATCGGATCGTTAAATAATCTTGCATGAAATGTAACTTTAACAAGAAATTATCGCAAAAAGAATGCATTTAACTTAATTCCTGTATATAGCTAGCTGCAACCCTACTTCTGATACTATTAAATAAACCTTTTAACAAAGATTCAATAAGAACGCCTGAAAGATAGGCAACCCAAATTACCTATTTAACATTTCTACCTTCAAATATCACAGCAGTATGTATAGCACGAATACACATCTTTGTTGGCCTGATAGATTGACTGACACCCAAATTAGTTTCAACGTATATATTTACCGCTTCGTCCAGTGTGTGTTTCTTGGTAGTCGTGGTACTACCACCAATAGCAACGACTTTACGAAACTGCGTGGTCCTGGTTGGACTTTTCGTCGCATCTTGTATCGCTTTTGCAACATCAGTATTGCCCGCCGCTCTTTGACTCATCTGTGCCGCGTGTGTCAACTCCTCAAACGGCACATTCTTTCTAAGTTGCATAGTATTGCGGCGCTTTGATCGGTCACTCGATTCCCAGAATTCTTTGCGTGGGCGGCCTTTGGAGCTTCCGGGAATTGGTCCAGCAAGTAGTGAAATGTCACTAATCCATTTATCTTGCTTTGCAAGGAAACGGGTTTCTGTGCTATTACACGCAAGCCATTTACTTTTGTAAACCACTTTAAATACTTTGATGGTATTTTGAAGTTTATTTATTTTCTTAGGAGGACACTTAGTTATATCAACTAACTTTTTTTCTAAATCTTGAAGTTTTTCGTCAATTGGTCGATGCGGATTTCCTCTAACTATATCACGAAGCTGTTTTCTGATCATAAATATGACAGAATGAGCAAAACCTGGAACAATAAAAAAAAAGTTACCCAAAATTACACTAAAAGGTCTGATTTCGAGGGCAATTTTTTCTGTCATGTGAAAACTTGTGAATGTTTTTGGTGATTACAGTTATTTTAGAAATACTAAAGTTTACTAAAATGTAAGTCAGATTTTGTTGCGATGAGTTGCATATTTTTAAAAATACTAATATTTGCTTAGAAAGACGGAAAAAGTCAAGTATTTTTAGATAGGTCGATAATCTATACGATATCAAGAAATAAAGATTATTAAACAAGAAAAACGGCCATTAAAATATTGTACAAACCTTGATTGACGGTATCCATATCAACTTCTTTCACTAGATTCACTTTTAACAAAGTTAAGACACAGAGAAAATATGTTTTTTGATGGAGTGTCGCAAACACAAACATGCCTTACAATCGAACGTTGAGTTCAGACTGCTGATGTCACGCGCTGGGGTGGGTCTTGCAGGTAGAACTTCAGAAAACAATGCTCCTGTTATCTACCTGTGTTGGGGCGCAATCTTAAGCCTAGGAGTCAAAGTTGACAAATTTCATTTTTGGCCACGTTTTTGATCAAAATACCAGTCTGTGCAGCGTTCAAATCTAATTGCAGTTTAGTTATATATGTAGTGACAGCCTTTCCACCATTGATGCAACAGCAATAGAACAAAACAACAAAACTCTTCACATAACCTTAGTACAACACTATAGGTATGAAATAATGGTTGTTTAAAGGAAAGACTACGAGTCTTGATATACGGAAGTACAAAACAACATCCGCATTTTGGCATTTGATTTAGATGTATGAGAGGATCCGGACTGCGATGGCCCCTGCGGGTGTCAACTGTCCAGTCAACCCCACCGCCTAGTTCAGCTGCTAAACTTCTTCCTAGCGATTGGCCATTTTCCAAGCTATTTGAGTTTTAGTCGAGCAATCTACCATGTAAAGGAGATAAAAAGGACGTCGCTAACTGGCGTTCGATTACCATTAGTTCAATCTTGGTGCGGTTGCTACACAAGATGATAGCAAGAAGGCTAACCCAGAAATTCTCTATATACCATCACCAAAGAGGATTTCGGCATGTGGATTGCGTCTCCCCAAACACCATTTCCCTGGAAGCCGCCATAAAACAGTGAAGGAAAGATCCTTTGCCTTGATCTCGCAAAAGCCTTTGATACGGTCTCCCACCTTTCTATCAAAAGAGCACTTTTGCGAGCCGGTGTGGATAGTATGCTGATAAACTTCATTATAAATTGCTACAAAGATGCTAAAACTAGGATTCAAGTCAACAACCAATCAACATCTTCAATAGATTTAAATCGTGGACTTAAACAAGGGCACCTCTTATCCCCTTAACCGTTTTAATCTCGTCCTGGATGAGCTTGTCTTGATTTTGGTGATTAGAAAACTTAGATCTGGGTTTGCAAATTAACGAACAACTTGTTTACGCTGACGGTCTCCTTCCTTTAAGCGACTCATACGAACATTGCCAGCGTCTGTTGAGACTGGGCAAGGAATTTTTGGTGCCCTGGACCTCTCACTGAATAGAAATAAAAGTGTAGCCCTAATAGTCCGGAACAACCCCCAAAAACGTCTTCTCTATACCTCAACCGTAAATAGATTCTTTGTAGAAGGAAAACCGATTAAACCACTTAACCCGGACAATTTTTTCAAATGTCTTGAAAGTAAATATAATTACATCGGGAAATCTCAGCTATTCATAGAAAATACTAAAACTTAATTGCAATCCTAAAACCATATCTTTTATCAAGACCCCTAGCGGCTCTCACAAACATCAGAGTAACCTATTGATTTTTAAAAAATCTAGACAGGATGATTAAAAATTCATCAAAAATAACCTGCACATTAACAAGTCATGCCCGTCAGCATGTATCCATGCTCCAGTTAGACAAGGAGGACTCGGAGTCATGTCACTTCTCATACAGATTCCTGCAATAATCTATAAACGGATAGTTGATATACACCATGACCGCCATTTGGCCCTACCCAGTTGCGAAAAGCTGTTTCAGAAAATTGCAAAATGGGCAAATCGATTGGATACGCAATAGGTAGAAAATCGAACGACCAATTACACAAATCTGTTCTAGTAACAGGTTAAGACAAGGTTGCAACGTTCAGCAGTCAGGTCGACAGATTAACAGCCCTCCACTGCTCTGGTCGGGAAGGGCAATTATTAAAGCAATCCAACTAAGAGGAATTTATTGTTCTGTAAGGAGATCTTTCTAAACCCCCCCTTAAACAATGCTGCTGTCGAGCAGGCTGTCGGAAAAACGTCAATACCACATCCTTCAGGACTGTAATCGGACTGTAATTAGGAGGATAGCGGAAGAGAAAGAATGGTGGGCTGAGAAAGAGCCATACATTAGACTGGTCGCAACGCGGTCTCGTGGACGATCCGTTTCCAGGTTGTATTGCGTGGTCAGCATTGCATCGCCGGACACCCACATATGCTCCCGTGCGATCTGCCATTCGAGGACACTGCCAGGCGGGAGTTTGACCGGAGTGGTACGTCTGTTAAAGAGTGACACAGATGTAACAGCTTGATCCCGATGTTCAAGGTCATATCCTTTCTAGGCAAAGATACGTGTCCAGGAGTTTCGAGAATTGAAAGGCTCGAAAAACTCGTTGACGAAAAACACGTTGAAAAAACGTGGTTAGCGGTCACATAGGATGTATAGCAGTTAAAACCTCGAGGATCAAAGGATTCAGTGAAAGAAACTAAAAAAACAGTAGAACCCCCCAATGAAAGGAAAAGCTAGTAAATTAACCCTATTTAAATGGATAAGCAAACTTTCCGTTAGTCTGATGCAGGCGATGCAAAGAGAAGATAGCCTTTGTTGCGGTATTGTAACTATTTTTTAATTAAAACTCGGATTTGATGTGAGTTGTTTAATAAAAGAAATAACTAACGTCTAAAACTAATTGCAACGCGAATTATGTACTATCACTAAATGAACTTGAACTAATTTATTAAATACTACGATTATTTATTTAAAACGTACAATTATTTATTTCCACTGCAGTCTATTTAATTTATATAACGTTGCTTCTAATTGTCCACTGCCATTTTTCGTGTGGTTGCAGCAGTATATGCCGATGACCGATATCAAAATAGTATTAAACTTGATAAGCCGTTGTAACAAATCATTGTATTAAAAATCTTCTAAATTTCTACCCAAAAGAGTGTAGATTTTGAATACTCGTATATCTACATGTTGGGTATCATCGTTTTAGTTTTCACAATCTTAGAATAGAATCAAAAGAAAATTAGAAACATTTACTCAGTTTAGGTAATATGAAAAAAATGCTAACTATTGGAGTTAGCTAGGAAATAGAAATAGCACAACAGAACCAAATTTTATTGACAAATTACAGTTTAGGTAATTTGCTAAAAGTGCTGTCTGTAGACACATCAACAGTAGGGTTTACATATTTAAAATTTTAACAATAGTTAGTTTGTATGATGATTTCTAAATTATTTAACAACAATAACTAATACACAGTGTTAAAATATTTAATCATAATGAGCAATTAAATCTAGACACCTCTTCCCATGGTGCTAATTAAAAATAAAAACTTCTAATGGCTAAAAATTTTAATTAGTCATTTTCATTCGGTAAATTTGTAAAGTAGAAGTTGCATCCCATTTATTTTTTTTATGCAGTTAGAAATTTGCTAAACTAGTTTTATTGAAATAAAAAGTTGTTCAGGATATTAAACAATAAAGCAGTGGTGGTTCGTGATTATTATATTTATACAGAATTTTCTTCCACACAGTAAAAATGCAAGCAAAACTATATAAATAATAATAATCAATGTTATTTTATACAAATGCTGTAGAAAGCAAAATAATAATTGAACAATTTTACACTTACACAAAATTTGCTTAAACATTTCATTAGTTAATTTTTCAAAATCCACAACATTTTCATAATTAAATTAATTTTATGTTTCTGAAATTCACGAAATTAATTTTTAACTGTAGATCTGCGTAAGAATTCTTGAATTTGTATTTAAGATTATGATTGAATTATGAAAATCATGATTAAAGCTATATTTTAAAATTTTTAATACTGTGCATAACGCAACGGTTATCTCTATCTACTTTCTATTGAGTAATGCTTATTCAAAGCTTGTATATAAGCTGAAATTAGAAATATTCAACTATGAAATGAAGTAAGCAAAACTAAACTTATATTTGTATTCAATATCTTGCAATTTGAATTAAAACTTCAATAAAAAAACATCACACTCTAAATGCATTATACTTAATTCTACTTAAATACATTACAAGTTCGAAATCGTAAAATTTTATTTTAAGTGCTAACGCTACCTTCTAACTTCCATGTTCCTTTTCCAATTCGAAAATTCAACTTGTAAACCTTAAATTCCTAAAACCTCA
Organism: Agrypnus murinus; assembly: GCA_929113105.1. Lineage (NCBI taxonomy): Eukaryota > Metazoa > Arthropoda > Insecta > Coleoptera > Elateridae > Agrypnus > Agrypnus murinus. The sequence goes on from OV816026.1 coordinate 147,249,900, forward strand.
CGCCAATTCAAAATATAAACTCTTAGTGGATTAATACAAATTTCAAAAGAAATATTTAAAATGCAGACCAAACCTTCATTGACCGATGGTTTAATTCCAATTCTAAGATACTAGTTCCGAAACTCGAAGATCAGTAGTAGATCTTTTGATAGCCAATCTGCCAATCCTAAATCTGTAAATCTCCAACTCTCTCAGATTAGGGAAACCACCACGATAGTCATAACCACCCACCTCAGTCTCAGTCGAAACAAGTAAAGATCGTATGCAATTCTGTCAAGGAAAGGTATCACTGATCCAATTGCTATGTTGAAGTAGTTATACAAAGAGCTCACGCCTCTGGAATCAGACAGTATTACGTGGTTACCAGTAGTTGCGGTTCTAAAAAAAAGTAGGAGTATTCATTTAGTTTTTCTTTTAAATGAGTTAGTTAAAGTTAAAGATACACATTAATTCATAGAAGATTACATAAAATAAACAAATAGATCGAAAAACAAACCCAAATAATGAATAACCAAACGGATGACATGAATTTTATTTTCGTGTGCTCAAATAAAACCTGTCCCCGATATCTTCATTAAAATCGACATTATGATAATATCGTCTCTTATAGATGCTTTCTTTGAGATCTAACCGGAGAAGCGATTAAAATTCTGCAATTTAAAAAATTCTAAGATGGTTTCCAATATACGGTTTCCAGTTTGCGATAGCAATAACAATAATTAACAAATAAGATCAATTTAACAAATACAAGGGCCGGAAATCAAAAATCGAAACCTTAACCAATCGAAAACTTATTACCATAAGCGGGGAATACAAAGCTATTATTGAATGGAAATTCAAGTAAGGTAAGTCGTTTAGTATAGTCAGTAGGTAAACTAAAGGTCAGGAAAACGCTAGTGTATTCGTAAAATGTCTTGTAAAAAGAAAATTCATAACAAAACCGATTAATGTCGTTAGGTGACCAATCAACCGAGCGCTTGTCTGATCACTTCAGTCCAACATTCAGTCCAGTACTGTCAAAATTAAAGAGATATTTTGTTTTGTATATTGCATTGTAATTTATAAAACTATTAAAAAAGTAAGTAGTTATGTAAAATAGCTTGATCAGATGGACATATGAAATTCTGACAATTTAAAAGATAGTGTGAACAAAAATTTACACTTTAAGGAATTATAATTCATAAAATATAAGTACAAATGATGTATTACGTAATATTACAAAAATATGTTTTACAGTGTAATGTAAAGACATTCAACCAATTAATTAATTAACAAAATTTTTAATTTTTCCCACACAAAAAGCATTGAACTTATCCAAGATCATTCTTCCAGCATACCAAGCTTCATTTAAATAGCATTTAAAGAACCCATTTCCTCATTATAATTAGATGCAAGGACATTGTCCATTACGTTTTCCTGGCTATCAAGCGTGTTTTAGCAACATTGGCTATGGTTCGCAGGATTTGAACTATGAACACACGAAAAAATAATTGCGGAAAACAAAAACAGCCGACGCCTTTGGTAACGAGCGGAAAGAAGATGAGAATTCTAGTGCTTGTACAAAGTAAAAGTTGGAAAGAGACTTGCTTTTATACATAAACTGCTCTGGTTCACATGGCACAATGAGATATAGGCACTCAAAATGCAAGCGAACTTCGTTAATTGGAGGTCTTGTAGTAATTATGCGTTAAACATAAAAATTTTTCTATGACCGTTATTTATTTTTTTTTTCGAAAGGTGGTTATTTACTGTATTTCTGGAAATAGAAATTCGTGTACTATAATTAGATAACATATACAGTTAAATTTAGCTAAAACTTCAAGTGTATGTAATTATTTACGAAATAGTAACGTTTAATTGAAAACTGGAAAGTAGCACTAGGAATACGTAAGGCCATATTCAAACTATGCTATCGAGCACAACCTTACACTTATAAAGTCAAACTAAAATAAAAAATCTTTCACAAAAAGTTTTTCTGAATTATTATTTTTTATAAAATGGCGCCCCATCGAGTTTTGTTAGTTATTGTAAATAACATTACCAAAATAATAAAAAAATAAATAAAAATCAATACTTCGCATTATACGTATTGTTTGTACATACCCTTAAACATACTTAACAGTGAGTTACTTTCTTAGTTATGTAACAGTAATAAATCTGACAAATGGTATGCTATACCATACAATATATTACACTATTAATATTTAGAAATCAAAAAAGTAATAACTGTTTAAAAATCATCCATAAAATACATCGGTAATTAAATCGCTGTTATTTATAATACACACCAAGAAAAAATTACTTCAACAATTTATATATCTTATTTAATAATAGAAAAATTTAAACAAGTAATAAATATAAGAATTAATTACTTTAATAATAAAAAACAAGTAATTGTTAATCGAACCCATTACTCCAATAAGTTTAATGATTATAAGGTTTATGTAGTAATTCCCAAAACACGGTATTGTAATTTACATTAGTAGACACCCCATATACTATATAATAGATGTAACTGACAAAAATCAAGGCCCACGTTGGACCGTCAATTGTAACTCTCAAAATACCACAAACTAAATAATGCCCAGCGACTGGGCGCCAATTGTAACACTCAAAGTTTCTCAGAACTAAATAAACAATAAAAATTTAATAATAATTATAAAAATTATCATACTTACGTTATAAAGATGTTCAAGATTACCACGGCTTGAGATTTAGCTCTATCTTACAAATTCTTAGTTTCAGGTCGCAGGTATTGGTTCTACAGTTATCTTATTTATAAAAAGGAGTAGATAAGGGATTCAGAACTCAAATAAATACTCTAAAAGGGTGCCATCTGATTATGAAATTTAATGACATTAATTAAGCCAGAAAAGATATTGAATTCACTAATCAGAAAATGAATTCAACATGCCAGGCTTTGAACAAAAAAATTTGGTTATATTTATTAATTTTAAAATAAAAAAAATGAATAAAACATTCATAATTATATGGTTCCATTTAGCTCACTTGGTAAAGACTTGAAAACATATTTATTGGATTGTTAAAAAATAAAAGATCATATACAAATATAATCAAAGAACATTAGCAACATAAGTTTATTAAACTTAAATTAGTCATTCACTATTTATGAAATAAATAAAGATTATTAAAAGTTTCACAGTTTTATTAAAATACAACCTGACAATATTGTTTCGACAGCTATGCTGTCATTATCAAAGGTAATATAATTATAAACAAACACGTCGCTAAGGTAGATAGGTAACTAGATAAAATAATAATAATAATCATAATTAAATATCTAATACTTCCAGTAACGGAGAATTACTGAGCTCAAGTTGTTCATTGATTAAAGGTACCCTGAGTTTGTGTTTGTATATCTCAAAGGCTTCTAAAATGTCTAATTTGCGTTTGTTATTACAAAAATGTAGGAATTTAATATTATTTTGAGGAGTCATTGTGTGATTTTGTTCTAAAAGGTGTTTGGCGCAATTCGATTTTTCAGGATGTTTATTTCTGTAATGACGTACGTGTTCTTTATATCTTATGTCAAAATTTCGAAGTGTTTGTCCAATCTATACCGAACTACAAAAAGAACAATTTAAGCGGTAAATGCCCGATTTCATGATATCATGTGTTCTGTCTTTAGCATTAAATAAAAATGAAAAAGTGTTAGTGTTGGTTTTAAATGTTATTTTATAATTGTTGGTTTTTCTTAGTAGATGTGCAATTTTTTCTGATATTTTGCCAAAATATGGTATAGATATGTAATTTGTGTCTTCTGTTTGATTGTCAATGGGATATATTCTTTTGATAGCTAACCTATAATCTTTTTGTTTAATTAAAGTGTCAATCATGTTCGGTTTGTAATGATTTGCATGTGCTAGTCGTTTAATGGTTGATATCTCTTTGCTAAAATCTGATTTTGTTAGTGGAATAGTTAAAGCTCTGTGTACTAATGATCTGTAGGCTGCTATTTTATGTGTATTATGGTGACAAGATTCATTTGGTATTATTATGTCTGTTTGTGTTGGTTTTCTGTATATGGAAAATTCAAATAGATTGTCTGCGTTAATCTTGATATTTAAGTCTAGAAAGTTGATAGCCCTGTTTTGTTCTGTTTCTAGTGTAAATTTTATATTAGGGTGGATACTGTTAATAAGAATTAAAAATTCATTGATAACCTCAAAGGAACTGTCAAAACAAAATTATGGTCAAGATAAAATGTCATCAACATAACGAAACCAGAAGATAATGTGTTTAGAGAGGTTTAATTCAAATATTCGATCTTCAAACTTGTCCATAAATATGGTAGCTAATAGAAGACTTAGAGAATTACCCATAGGTAAACCATCCTTTTGTAAATAAATTATGTTATTAAAAGTGAAATAATTTTGACTTATACAAAGGTCAAATAATTGAATTAACTCTAACCTTTTAACTAATTCTATATTACTATTGATCAAGAAACTATCTAATAAACGAATACATTCTTGTGGGGGTATTCTGGAGAACATGTTGCAAATAACAAAACTAACAAGTTTTGAATGTGGTGGAAGATGTATGTTTTGCAGCTTATGTTTTGATATTTTATATGTTTTGATATTTGCAACATGTTACTGGATGTTACTTACTGGAGTTAAGATATTTAAATTTTACTAAAGTTAACATACTAAAATTAAATCCTATTAGAGAGCTCTCTTTTTATAGAAAACATAATATTCAACTATCCAAATAATCCGTAAACACAAACAAGATTACATAAAAAAATAGATAATTCTTAAATTACAGTACCTTGATTCTATAGATCGAATTCCAATTAAACCACTAATTACTTTCATCACAAAAAACCATTACTCTTGACTGATAGAAACTGGAAACGCCTCTCATTGGAAGATCATTGTTGATCGTTAATGGTGATGAATTATTATTTGACCACAGCAGGACTAAAGAAAATTGTTTTCGTTCAAGTTCAGTTCAATCACACAAAACATTGAAATAATCCATATGATTTAACCAACAATCTTTGTTAAAACAGTTTAAACAATCCGGATTCGGTTATAATTTTGTTTATAAATTACACACGATAAATAACGGTAATGTCTTTAAAAGCTTAAACGAATTTAAACACAGATAACACTTGTTAATTTACATCCTTCCAATAGAATAGATAATTGTTTATATTTATCTACATGTAGAACGGGAATTTATTAGTTAAATTATGTGTCCGTCTGCAAATAAACTATAGTCCCAAATAAGAACGCATCTGGAGTTTTTTTAATGACAATGACTCCGTAACATTTTATAAAAACCACTAGATTTTTAATAACAAAACTGCACTGATTTTAAAACGAGAACTGTGAAAATAATTGTTTTAATGGCCCATTACAATAGAACAATTTCATCGTAAATCTTTTTAAGTAATAATTAAGTTTTATTGGGTCACTAATATTAATTTACACTTTAGTTTTCAAAATTTGAAAATCGTGGGCATAAAATGACAAGCAAAAATGTAATATGAAATAAATAAAGATTATTAAAAGTTTCACAGTTTTATTAAAATATACCTGACAATATTGTTTCGACAGCTATGCTGTCATTATCAAAGGTAATATAATTATAAACAAACACGTCGCTAAGGTAGATACAAAATAGGTAACTAGATAAAAATAATAAAAAAAATAATAAAAATCATAATTAAACATCTAATACTTCCAGTAATGGAGAATTACTGAGTTCAAGTTGTTCATTCATTAAAGGTACCCTGAGTTTGTGTTTGTATATCTCAAAGGCTTCTAAAATGTCTAATTTGCGTTTGTTATTACAAAAATGTAGGAATTTAATATTATTTTGAGGAGTCATTGTGTGATTTTGTTCTAAAAGGTGTTTGGCGTAATTCGATTTTTCAGGATGTTTATTTTTGTAATGACGTACGTGTTCTTTATATCTTATGTCAAAATTTCGAAGTGTTTGTCCAATATATACCGAACTACAAAAAGAACAATTTAAACGGTAAATGCCCGATTTCATGATATCATGTGTTCTGTCTTTAGCATTAAATAAAAATGAAAAAGTGTTAGTGTTGGTTTTAAATGTTATTTTATAATTGTTGGTTTTTCTTAGTATATGTGCAATTTTTTCTGATATTTTGCCAAAATATGGTATAGATATGTAATTTGTGTCTTCTGTTTGATTGTCAATGGGATATATTCTTTTGATAGCTAACCTATAATCTTTTTGTTTAATTAAAGTGTCAATCATGTTCGGATTATAATGATTTGCATGTGCTAGTTGTTTAATGGTTGATATCTCTTTACTAAAATCTGATTTTGTTAGTGGAATAGTTAAAGCTCTGTGCACTAATGATCTGTATGCTGCTATTTTATGTGTATTGTGGTGACAAGATTCATTTGGTATTGTTATGTCTGTTTGTGTTGTTTTTCTGTATATGGAAAATTCAAATAGATTGTCTGCGTTGATTTTGATATTTAAGTCTAGAAAGTTTATAGCCCTGTTTTGTTCTGTTTCTAGTGTAAATTTGATATTAGGATGGATATTGTTTATAAGAATTAAAAATTCATTGATAACCTCAAAAGAACTGCCAAAACAAGCTAAAATGTCATCAACATAACGAAACCAGAAGATAATGTGTTTAGAGAGGTTTAATTCAAATATTCGATCTTCAAACTTGTCCATAAATATGTTAGCTAATAGAGGACTTAGAGAATTACCCATAGGTAAACCATCCTTTTGTAAATAAATTATGTTATTAAAAGTGAAATAATTTTGACTTATGCAAAGGTCAAATAATTGAATTAACTCTAACCTTTTAACTAATTCTATATTACTATTGATCAAGAAACTATCTAATAAAGGAATACATTCTTGTGGGGGAACATTATTCTGGAGAACATGTTGCAAATATCAAAACTAACAAGTTTTGAATGTGGTGGAAGATGTATGTTTTGCAGCTTATCTACTAATTCTAATGAATTTCTAACAGAGTATTTCGATTTGTAACCTATCGTGTTAATAATCTGGTTCAGTTTTTTGGATAAAATGTGATTAGGTGCATTGATGACCAGGTGCATACAACTGGTCTTATTGGCATATTCTGTTTGTGGGTCTTGACTAATCCATACAGTTTAGGTATTTGTGGGTTTTTATTAATGATTTGTTGCTTTTCTAATTCTGAAAAGCAGATATTGCAGTTTTCTAAACCTTGTTTTATTTCTTTTTGGAATTTTGTGGTTGGGTTTTTGTTTAACGTTTCTAAATTTTCTTTAATAATAAATTCATTAACTTTTTGTATGTAAATATCTTTTGAAAGAATTACCAAAGTGCTACCCTTATTTTGGCAAAATATCAGAAAAAATTGCACATATACTAAGAAAAACCAACAATTATAAAATAACATTTAAAACCAACACTAACACTTTTTCATTTTTATTTAATGCTAAAGACAGAACACATGATATCATGAAATCGGGCATTTACCGTTTAAATTGTTCTTTTTGTAGTTCGGTATATATTGGACAAACACTTCGAAATTTTGACATAAGATATAAAGAACACGTACGTCATTACAAAAATAAACATCCTGAAAAATCGAATTACGCCAAACACCTTTTAGAACAAAATCACACAATGACTCCTCAAAATAATATTAAATTCCTACATTTTTGTAATAACAAACGCAAATTAGACATTTTAGAAGCCTTTGAGATATACAAACACAAACTCAGGGTACCTTTAATGAATGAACAACTTGAACTCAGTAATTCTCCATTACTGGAAGTATTAGATGTTTAATTATGATTTTTATTATTTTTTTATTATTTTTATCTAGTTACCTATTTTGTATCTACCTTAGCGACGTGTTTGTTTATAATTATATTACCTTTGATAATGACAGCATAGCTGTCGAAACAATATTGTCAGGTATATTTTAATAAAACTGTGAAACTTTTAATAATCTTTATTTATTTCATGATTATGGAGTTCCACAAAATAAGGCTGGAAACAATAAACAAAAAAAAAAATGTAATAACCATGAGTTATTAAGAGTTTGAATAAATATAATAATAAATATACTGTATAATGTCATTGAGGTTCGGAGTTGAGTGGTTCAGTTTTCCGTAGCGATTAACGAAGAACCGATTAATTAAGTTTATGGATAATTCGCAATTTTTTGCAGAGACAGCTGCTGCTAGATCTAAATTAACCGTTTCATTCATTGTGATTCAGATCAGAGTGGTACATATCATTGTAAAGAGAAAGTTATTTAGCACCTTATTCCGCAAAAATATACAGAATGTTACATTTAAAACATTAAAGTTGGATATCTCTCTGTTCCGATATTCTATAGATCAGGTTATGCTAAATAAGTCTATCAATTAACTTTTTTCTCTACCTTTAATATTTTAGCAGATATAACCTGGGCAATGAAAAATCAGCCACCCTGTATACTCTGTATGTACATAATAATATAATATTTTCAATGGATAAAGCCTTATTTAATTTTTTTATATTCTAATTTATTTTATGGCCAATATTTCGAAGAACGGTTTTCTTCATTTTCAATATGTTGATTTTATACGATTTTCATAAAATTTTCGATAAATGGTGTTCTGATACAGGAAGAAATCTAATTAAGGTGTGCTTTTCGAAAGTAGGTGTCTACGTAAAACCTTTATGCGTTGGAATAGCAAAAATACCTTATTTCATTAATTATAGATGTTTATCATAGCGCTTATTTTGCATTTGCACAGAGTGAGAAAAATTTTGTTTATTTTCACTAAAATATTATAATACCATCTTAAAGCACACATTTTAGGCTTCAAAAAACATACCTATAAAAGTATTTCATGATTATTGTAATCTAAAATATTCCACGTCAAAGTTGAAGAACTTATTAAAGAAAAACGATTTAATAAAATTACGTACTTTCGAAGATTCATATTTTGCAAAAAATGACAAGCTTGAAGTTAGTTTTATCGAAATGGATTGTTTTTTTTATATTTTTTAGTTAGAAGGGTACTAGGAACGTGTTTGTGCCGAGCTCGCGTGCCGCTCTAGCTCAATTCTTTAAGAAAATTCTTTAATTATGCTTTTGACTGAAATTTTCTGCTCTTCAGATTGGTGGCAATAATTTTTCAAACAGATGTTAAATTAAAAATTGATCTGTAAGAAAGTTTAATTTTGCAGTTACTTTGGTAATTAAAAAAAGGATCACTATTAACAGATAAAAACTTTACTTTTTTCGGATTTGTTCAGAAAAGAATCCCGTTGAGTTTACTTTGCGGGGAATTTGTACGAAGTCAAAATCTAAGGAGTATGCACTATATTGTAAATACAAATTATTTAATAAAATAATTATTAAAATCAATCATTATTATAGTTAAAAAAACTTTATATAAAAATATTATCTATCTCATATTAATTTTTATTTAAAATTATTTCAGAACCTAATAACCAAGAAATTCAAAATATTATTAAAAGTATTATTGGCATGTAAAATACATGGTGGTCAATACAGCACTGTACTAAATTATTTTACTATAAATTAAAAAATATATATACATAGTATGTAAAATCATGCGTGCATTTCATAATTGTGAGAAATTCCGCGTAGGAATTCGATGACATTTCTATTTTGGTAATCTTCTACTAAGACTTTTTATGCGTGTATCGGTTTGTAAATATTACAACGGTTCCAGTTCGGGAGGCAACGCATTAGATAATTCATCAATTGCGTTATCTAAGTCTTCTATAGGTACAAACGCTAACGAGGTTACCATACGCGTTTGTAATGCAAAATCAGCGTCGTTATTGCACCGCCGCGCCCCATTAAGTGAAGTTCGCCCAAATGTTTTCTCATGTTTTTTGTAAGATGAAACAAACATCCCAAGATGTTGGCATTTGGAAAGTCACCCTTGAAGGCGTTGATAGCGGCTAATTCAAAATCACCAGAGATTTTGCTTGGATTTAAATTAGGTTCAATGTTCTTAAGCCAACCACTCATTCTTGGGTGTCAGCTTTCTTATTCGGCAAGAGAGCGTAAGCCACAGGTTGAACACCCCCAAATCTTTCGGCCATATCACGTATATTTGGTAGAAGAATTGTGGTGCCACAGAGAACGTTCAACGAATCTATCCTGTGATTCCAGTAAAATCTAAACAACAAGAAAATAATGTAAATGTAATGGCTTATGTTAAATTAGTCCAAATTCAATTTAAAATTTTTAGAACCTTCCATGTCGATACTTTTAGTTTTATTGTGACTACAGAATTATAACTTTTGTAATATAGGTTAGTTACTGGTTGGTTTTAAAATATAGATTTAGTTAATTAATCTGGTTTATTTGTTTTAATATATTTCCATAATATACTTAAATGGAAATCGGACACATTATTTAATCAATTGAGTTGAATTAATATCCAATTAAATAAAATAATTTAAAAAAAATTTAAAAATACTAACCTCATGAACGTTTCTTTCTCAATCAAATATTAAAATTCTGTCCGCTATTGGTCCGCTGTGTGCTATTGAAAAGTTCTCGCCATTCCATTTGCTACATAAGTTCTGATTTCTTCGGGAATTATTAAATCTTCGTAACGGAGCTGGGGGTGCAGCATTTGTTTCATTTCGTTTCCTTTTAATCATTTTTTTCAAAGCCGAATTTTTGAGTAAAGCTGCTTGGGCAGCCTGTGATAAATTTGAGCCATTAAGGCATGCATTAATAATTTGAGACGTTTGCTCCATAGTTTCACCAGCACGGATTTTCATTTTCTTACAAACTATGTCAGCTTCCACTTTTGCCGCATTACTGTCGTGGGTATGATTATGGATTTTTTTGACGATGATACCACCCGATGTATGAATACGACTTTTGCAGCCATTGTTCTTTCGCTCGCATCGCCAAAATTCTTTTGTTTTGCAGGCACTAATCCTATCGAAAACATAACAGTAACCGTTACTGTGAAATTTATTTTTCCCTTTTCTGGAAAATACTTCCATTTTTCAAAATCACTCAAACCAATAACAGTAATAATAATCGACAACAATTAATAAAATCTCAAATGTCCAAATGAAAGATGTTAGATCAAGTGCACACTGAAAAATTTGTTCTTTTTTATTTAGAACCATAAAGGATTGAGTGCTTTAACATACGATTCTAGTTAAGATATGACCTCATCTATAGAAGTTAAGAACTCATTTTTGCACCACGGTGACAACATTTTAAGCTATAAACGAGAGTTCAAGTAGGCACATATTTTCATTGGAATCCATTCTTACCTATGTTGTGTTTTGAATATTTAATAAATTTTTAAAATTTATACTTATTGAATTTAAAGTATTCATTGTGATTAAATACCTAAGTGGAATTATCTTAAGATAGATAAAAGGGATAGACCCTCGATATTAACAAAATTCATGTAACTATATTTACTAGACTTTTACAGCATCTCTGACCCTTCCTTTTTACTATTGTTTTTTTAACATACCATGACGAAATCCGACTGCTCCGGTACCCGTTTTACTATCCTTCCTTGACCAGCTAAAAGATTTTTGTCAATTAAAAGAAATTACTGGTTCCGTATGCTTTTGAAAATTTCTTGGTTTCTTTAGGCTGTACTTTCATAAATTATCTCATTTCTGTCACTTATCAATGTGCTCGATTAAACTAAATCTGCATAGAAGATTTTTATGGCACTATTTGTAGTTTCCCTTTTTTTGTAACTTGTTTTCAACAAAATATATTACTAGTAGAAGATTTGAAATATACAGTAGTTATTAAATACGAGGATGGTCTGAAAAGTTTCCGACCTTAACGTGAAGACGGCAGCACTCGTCAATAATAGCTAGGGAATGTAGTTGTGCATCTTTTGACAGGTACTCACCAAAATTCCAGCCATTTTGGACACGAAGTTGTTATTTGACAATCGTTTGAGTGAGTCGATGTGAGTGTTTTTGTGAAAATGGAAAAAATCGAGTATCGAGCTGCCATTAAATATTTGTTTTTGAAAGGCAATACGCCTACGCAAATCAAAGATGAGTTGGACTCTGTGTATGGGGACTCTGGGCCATCATTTACCACAGTGAAATTTTGGGCAGCTGAATTTAAACGTGGCCGAACCAGCTTGGGAGACGATGAACGTTCGGGACCTCCAAAAACTGCAACCACTGACGATAACATCGCTAAAGTTCACCAAATGGTGCTAAACGACCGTCCAATTAAAGTGAGAGAGATAGCAGAGGCTAGGAATATGTCCAAAGAACGTGTTTGTCACATATTGAATCAAGATTTAGGCATGAGAAAGCTGGGTGCCGAGTTTGCTCACGTTAGACCAAAAACGTGTTCGAATGAACATTTCCAACGCTCTGTTGGCGCAGCTTAGGCGCAATAAATCAGAGTTTTGGCGCCGATTAATTACTGTAGATGAAACAACTTGGATACACCATTATACGCCCGAAACAAAAATACAGTCAAAACAGTGGACTGCGAATGGGGAATCGGCTCCAAAAAAAGCAAAAACTGTTATGTCGGCTGGGAAAGTGATGGCGACTGTTTTTTGGGATAGTCATGGAGTTATCTTAATCGATTATCTTCAAACAGAAAAAACCATTACAGGAGCATACTACGCATCATTACTTGACAAGCTGAAGGCAGAAATTGCGGAAAAACGGCCACATTTGCAGAAAAAGAAAATCCTGTTTCACCAAGACAATGCGCGTCTCACACCTCTGCGGTTGCCATTGCGAAAATCCACGAATTACGGTTTGAACTGCTTGACCATCCTCCTTACTCACCAGATCTAGCCCCAAGCGACTTCTTTTTGTTCCCTCATCTAAAAATTACGCTCGGAGGACAGAGATTTTCGTCAAATGAGGAGGCAATCACCTTCGTGAACAATTATTTTGTAGAGAAAAACGCCGAGTACTATTTGGACGGGTTAAAGAGATGGGAGCATCGCTGGGAGAAGTGTGTAGACTTACAAGGAGACTATGTAGAAAAATAAAAATAAATTTAAAGAAAAAATGTCTTGTAATATTTGTTAGGTCGGAAGTTGTTTGGTTGTTTGGTCGGAGACCACCCTCGTATATACATACATATACCCACTACGTGAACTGTTTCGTTGTTTTTTACAAATTGTACGTCAGTTAATATAAATATTATTATTTTTACACTACTACCACACGGTACGAGGAAACCAACAGCTAAGGTCATATGTCCCCCATCTAACATGCAACACGAATACACACATCCATAGCTGAGGTAGCGAAATTTCCCAATTAGAAAAATCCCGTCGCTCCAAGTGGGACTCGAACCCACGACCCTTGGTACACGAGTGATGCATTGACACCACTCGTCTACCTCCCGCCCAATTAACATTATTATTACTACTAATTCCACATTTCTTCGCATGTTATACAATAATGTACAGTATGTTGTTTAATTTGTACAATACATAATAATTCTAGAGTCTCAATTTGGTGGTATGGAAGGTTCAATTTAAGTATTTCATAAACAAATGAATGCCAAACAATCTAACTTAATTATATAATGGTTGATTCTCAAAACAATTACTAATACAATTTAAGATCCAAATAGATCATACCTTATATGTATGTAATCTCTTTTATCAAAAAATAAATATTTATTATCCTATATAAAAGAAACACCCATATTACATGTTGAAAGAAAAATCTGCCCTCATTTGACGATTACTTGAACATAAATAAAATATCTAGTCACCGAATGAATCCATTTGGCAATATTATAATATAAAGCATTATTCTGCAACCAGTGCCATTCTATTCACCAATACAGTATGTCTATCTACCTGTAAACATATATGTCTCACAGCTTACTATTTCGCGCCGTAGTGTCCGTGCCCTAACGTCCTTGCGCCCTACAGGCCTCGCCCTAGTGCCGCGCACTAATGTCCGGCTTCCTGTACACTTTAGTCTGTTCAGTTCTAGTATGGAATTATAATCAAGCGGTTTGAGTTGAGTGATCTCAGGAGCGTATGTTTCTTCGCGAAGCGGGCCCAGTGAGTTAGCCCAAATCCAGTTAGATAAGTCAGGCTTCCAGCTGAATTTCGGTCAAAATAGTTTTTTGTGAAGATTCTCCAGTAGGGAATTTCAGTGAGGGGTCCGACAAAATTAGAGTAGTATTGAGATAATGCGCAATGGGTTTCTGTTACACCGTAGCTGGGAAACGTTAAAGTGCATTCTTTCTCCGAGGAAAATTTGTTAACAAATTGAAAAGGATTTCACCATTTATCGATAATTTCGTTGTTCGAATTCCGTATTGTAATTGTGTTATTGACGAGAATTAATTCTGCTAGATTTAGTGCAGAGGATTTAGATAAGAAAAGCCATCTAAAAAATGAAATAATTAATAATTAATAGAGGTTTTTTATTAATAGAATTTGTGCGGTAGCATTCATAAGCTAGAATATTTAAGTTAAGTACGGTCCTGGCAGTTTAGTAAAATTCAATTTTGTCGGAACTGCAAATATTACATTAAGCTAAATAATGTTTCCTCCAAGTACAAAAGAGTCATCTCGAAACATATTCGTACGCAATATCTTATATTTCAGCAAAATTTTTATTAATGCGATTGTTTATTTTAAGGCGTTCCCACACTAACCAAATGCTCATTTTTCCAGAAATAAAATGTTCCAGAATAAAAATTGTTTTAAATTCCGAGCTTAAAGGGCTAAAATATAATATTAGCTTTAACAAACATTTCTTTGTGGTTAAAACGTATGAAAGTTCGAATTTACAGCTTTAAAACATACTGGGTTGAAATCCCTTCTAGTAAACAAAATACCGACAAACAGGACCTTTTAGAATAAAATTGTCTAGACAGCCACCTGCAAGTATAATGTACAGATTCAAAAGGAAACCCCCGTAAGTTCTCGTTGGAAATTCCTTCTAGAACAATATGACGTAAACATACTTTATTGGCTAATGAAAATCAATATAATCAAAGTGCAGTTAATATTTGGCGGCTACATTTCAGTTTGTTGAATGATTTTGTTTGATCGTAATATAGTTATTATAACGAACAATTATATTTACCAATGTAACTTATCGTAAATCAAGTTTTTACAGGATTCCGTTTTGATATAATTTAAAATCGGAAGTTTTAAAACTAAATAATTCTTAAGTGATACATTTAAGTGCAGCGTTACCTCTAATAAAGAAGAATATTTTTAATAAATAATTAATAATTGAACTCATATGATTATTCCGGCTATTTTTTTTATAAGAAAAGGAGAAGTTTATTAAACATTAGTTCTAAAGAGAGACGGTTATTGTGAACTTTAATTGCTTCGTTCAAATTCAGTAAGGTGATTTCCAGATTCCTTCAAGCGGTCGAGTTTGGTGATAAGTGTTTTTTCTGCTAGAAAAGGCAATATTGTTTCAATTGCTTTGTAAGATGAATTCAGATTGAACTATTTGATTAAGGTATTGTGACTTAATGGATTAACTGGAAACTTCCTATTTTTTTATTTCCATTTATCAATAAATCTATAATTAAAATTAACTAAACTGAATATTACAGGACCATATATTTATGAAAGTCTTTAAATATTTTTATTCAACCTAACTTTGACATAACTGATTATGACTAATATTTGAATAAAATTTAATAGATCTGATGTCGATTTCTGTTTGCGAACATTAGGTCATTATATTTATAAAATTCCTGGACTTTCCTAAACAGTTGGCGCTCAACAGTATGCATTTTTTTGTGACTTTAAACCTATAACCCATTTCTTTTATAATTTGTGAACTATGGAAACAATATCTGCAACCTGAATTTAAATTTGTAGTGTAGATATCTCAAGCCGAGGCAATCTTGAGTTGTACAGCAAGTATTAAATATTTTGTGTTGTACAGTTTTCGTAAGATTTTTTTAAGTTAAAATAAAGTTTGTTTCACTGCCGCCCAATCAATGGGCTTTGTTTAGTTTTTTGTGTTAAGAAAACCTTTGTTTCACTGGCGCCCGCCGCGGGGCCTCTTTGTTGTTTTTCAGTATATTTCAAAATAAACATATTTAAACGTATTTCTAATGAAGTTACTTTGGCACAACCAACTGTTAGTGTTCTAATCATAAAATAAAGTTTACTTTCACAAAGCAGATTTAGTAAAATTGCATCAACATTTTTTGGAAATGTTTTCCCAGTTTGTGGGTTTTCCAAGCTTTCTTTTTAATAACTAACAACTGGATGGTGCCCTTTATGTTAATTATTATTTCCTGCATCCACAATCTTGAGCTCAATTTAAATAAGAGAGACATCTTTGCCAGGATATAAGTTTAAAGTATGTATAGTTTCTGATACATTGATTTGTTTAAGTATTTGACTTGTTTCAAGTTGCAAATGGTTTCATTACCTTTAAGAATTCCTGAGCCCAGCGACATATGACCTGCGTCATGCATGCAAAATATGCAAAATATATTTACCACAATTTCTTATTACTAAAAGGGGTCAATCTTGAGACATAACGAAAGAAGTTAATACAGATCGAGAAAATAAGAAAAGATAGGTGTGCAAAAACAAATTTAAGAAAAAATGAACCCCTCATGGAGCTTTAATAAGCTGTAACTCAGAAACTGTCCACTATAGAACTTTGGATCCATGAGACATCTTAATGAGAAGATTAAGAGCTACACGTATGTAAAATTAGCCAATTCCACAGAAATTCAACTTTAGCTAGCTCCAGTGGAGTCCATTCCAAAGTTTCATTCTTTTTTTGAATTTCTTTTTATTACAGACATATATTTTTTTAATTTCTTGTTCTGTTTTTCCCTGTTTCATTTAAAACCAAATTGCTCTATATTTTTATGTCTTAAGATTGACACCTTACAGTATGATTTTTCTAGATTGGAAAGTATTTATTACTAAATATTAGTTTTTTAAACTTAATGACGATTAATAATCAGTAGATCTTGCGTACTCAGATCAATGATTAGTTTTCTATAAACATGCATATTTAATCATAATCTTATTTTAGACTATGTTCCCATGCCATTTCTCAATGTACAGCTTATAAAACCGCAAAGGAAAATCTTTTTTATCTAGTCTTACACAAATTTATGACAATCAATTAACTACCTAATCAAAACAAAATGAGTTATGTTTCCACAACCAATCAAGTTTTAAACGTTTTTATACCACCCAGACGTTGCAATAAAAGAATCGGCGTCTGTCGTAAAATATTGCAAACAATTAATAACAGCAATTCTGCGGAAAATTGCAATTCAGTGCTCTCTTGGTTGTGCAAATTGGCACATTATGATAAGAATGTCGTCTTTGTATAATACTAACTCAAACTTGTTGCAATATATCCAACTGTAAAGCGAAACCGAAAAGAAACCTTTCAACGACTCTTTGTTTTAATTACCAACTGAAGATAGATAACACCAATTAATACAACCAATCAAAGATAAATCTCATGTCAAATTGTAAAATACTACACGTATGATAATTCCGTTAAATAATCATTATTTAATGTTGAAGCGATTGTATGGCATTTCCCGTGTTATACTGAATCTTATTTATCAGATCAATTTAAATATGGAATTCCTTTGCAATTTGTCGCTTGATTAATAAGTATTATTAATTTAAACCCGTACCGGCACAAAGTACTTTTTGCTGTTTAGATTGTACAAATTAGAAACGATAAAATATTATTTATATTGAATTAAATACATAAAAGTTACCGATCTATACTTTTATAAATGATTAAAGATTTTAAACGGTTTGAGTTTAATTTGATGTGTAGATGGGACTGTTTAAAATTATTAATATCGTAATTGGTACATACAGCGCATCAAATTGCTTAGTGAGGCGATGAAAAATCTCTGATTATGATGTTACAGATTATTATAATCATAATAGATCTGACGTCAATCTTTGTATTATTATAATTAATTATCGAAAGAGGGTGGGTTTCAAACATTTCCGTTCTTTTATTATTAGAGGTTCCTATCAGAAATCTAGGATCACAGGTAGAATTAGTATATACATAACTGAAGCCATAACAGTTTGGTCAATCCAAAAATTAGTTTAGGCACTACAATTTCTTAATCCTTGTGTTACGTAATTATAAATAATCCTCAACCATATTTCCTGTTGTGCATACAAGAAATATTTACTATAAATAATTTGTTCAGTTAGTACATAATACTACATAGTAATTGTGTATCCTTCCATGCACCTATTCCGTAATCACTACATGTATCTGTATATTTTTTGCAAACCTTTCAAAGAATTGACTTTTCTATGGGTAGTAATAATTTTATGGAATTTAAGGAACGTTGACTAACTACATACATCTATCTATTTATCTTGCATGCGTATCTTGATTTTTCTTTATCCAATGCTGATCTTAATCTTCGTTAGACTAACTGTAAAGTACAGCAACAGAATAAGACATTTTAGTTATTCTTCAAAGATGGTTTTTAAAACATTGGACTATACAATTCGATTTTACTGTAATTAGCAACTTACGTATTGCCTACATTTTATCAAATCAATAGAATTAATCAATCAGGTCAAACAATTAATTTCACCCATAAAAGGGTGTAGAAACATATAAGTTTAATTTGTCTACAATAGTTAAATAACAGTTTTTTCATATTATATATTTTTACATATTACATGTGAGAAGAGCCGCTACTCCTTTTATTGTAGTTTTTGTATTTTTTGCTTAATTTAAATAAATTAAAGTTTTATTTTGATAACGTGATATTTATTAGAATGTGTTCTGTACCAATTTCCCAGTTCCTTATATTAAATTAGCCCTGTATATAATAAACACTATAATAACTCCTATATAAATAAACACCCTATATGTACATATACATATATTTTATGTTTTTTTTTACTTCATTTCGTTGGTAGGCGTCTCGCGTGATTAAAAAGATTGTTTATCTCCGTGCCATATTCTAAAATTTTTATTATCATTTTTTATTATCATCAAACTCGACAAGTGAGATACCGAGAAAAGCCTCGGGTGGCTTCACCTTCTTTAATATTACTCTCTAATAATTACTTTTTATTTAATTAAAAAGTTCATCCTTCGTAAGTATCGAATTAGTTTTCTTTAATTAAACCCTGAAACCCACGTATGCAGCTATGACATACGTCGCATCACGTCGCTTCGATACAATTCTGTACGCAATACCTAAAACGTAATCTAACCGGAAGGTATTTGGGCATAACGTACCACGTTTTAGCCACAGAACACAAATGTATTAATCTTATTGGTCCGCTGCTATACGAGATACGACCATAGATACTCTGATTAAATGCAGGTAACATCACTGGTTGTGCGGCAGCCACACACCAGCAATTACTACAGAGCGATATTATTACATGATCGTTATTATTCATAAAATTAACATTTTTTATATGTATCGTAGATTAGATAAACAAAATGTAATAAGAATACTTGCATTCTTATCTATATTGTAATATATGTATCTAAATTAAAATGTTTTCATATTATTAATACTATACTTGTATCTGGCTAATCCCATGCCAAATCACATAATTTAAAAACATAACCGTGCTTCGATATCTCAGATGGATCGATATCTCGATATCTTTTCCTAACATAGATACATCAAATTAATTTTTTCAGATTTCTTGGATGAAAAATGGCCACACTAGAGATTTTCTACTGTGCAATATCTTTAAAAATTTCTTAATATACTCTAAAATACTGTAACAAATAGATAAATCCCTATATGCGGACGGCAGAACATTCCAGAGCGAAGCGTCATACATCCACGAGAACCCACTAGAAGATTCGCGGACGGTTTGCAATATTCGAGACAGGTAGCGTGTATGACGTAACGTCGCCGATCTTTCTAGTGCATTCTACACACTTTCGTGTAGATATATATCAACCGCAATGGGCCCGGTAGAGTTAGTGTTTAGCCGGCGTATCGAAGTGTGCTCTGTGTAACTAGTAATCAAATATATTAGTGGACAAATAAATGTTTAATAATTGTTAATACATAAATAGTTCTTTTATAATTTACTTTAAGTTTCTAAATATCTAGCATTTAAGTTCGTTAAATAGTTTATAATTATAGTGTTTTTAATTAGTGTATATAAATAATAGCTCTCTTGTGAATAGACAAATTAAACAGCATTTTTGTTATTACTTTAAAAAGAACTTTGCAATACTATAAAAATCCAACAACTAGCTTTAATCTGACACCTGGATAATCCAGATAACTCAAGAAATAAGGGAGTGGTGACAGGTTGAGTTAGATAATGTAGAGTGACGGGTAGCAGAATTTGCCAAAAATCGAAATTTTCAAAAACTTTTACTTCAGCCATGTTATGTTTATCCAGAACAACTGGAAAAAATAATTTAGTGTCATTTCACTGTATCTATGCAAGGAAAAAATTTGAGCAAAATCTGAGACGCTTCAATGTCTCAGATTTTGCTCAAATTTTTTCCTGGCTTGTCTTTAGTCGATTTGGCATGAAACTAGCGATCTATAATAAAATATTGGTTTTTCTCTTAACCTATTTGAACACTTTTCGTTTAGTTCTTACTTTATGACTATGTTAAGGATTAATTTATAAATCGTTATCTAATTGGATGTCAAAAGCTGGTACCTTGATTAATTCTACGATTAATATAAAATTTTTAGATGTAATCTAATTATTTCCGAATTATTTTTAATATCTTTTGTAGTATTAATAAGATCAATAAGTTATTTAGCATGTAGGTATTTAATGTGCTCATTTGTTAATATGTATTTTTATTGTAAGATTATCTTTTTTCAGAGATATGTAGCTGCTTAGCATGTACAATTTGTTCAATAGTGCATGTTTAGTTATGAAATCTCGTGTGAAAGACCGCATTGGTTGGTTGTTTAGTTTTAATTTACTATCAGCCATTCGTTATCGTCAATTCTATTATTTGTTTCTGGAATTTAAAAGTGTTAGTCTTCTGAATTTTTACAATATAATCTGTATATAATAACTAATTATAAGCACAGAACAAACCTTGAAGGAGCAACGTCACTCTGATATTAAATGCTTAGTTGCAGAAGTGCTGTCCCTTACAATGTGGTTGCAGTAATTTAGAAATAATAGTTACGTTTGGAATTTCACTTCGTAACTCACTTTTGACATAAATAATCAATATTCAATTAGAAATAAAATGTGCAAGAAGCATGATCAGAACCGGTACCTTATAAAAGGGATGCTTGTTCCCTCTATTTGTTTTTATTTTAACTTTTTAAACTTTAAAAGAATAATTTTATTTTCACACACTATCTATTGACACACTCCTAAAGCACACTACCTGCCAAATGGTGATTAGTACCTCCTCTTGATGACTCTGATTTACTGTGTTTTTCTTTCAGACTGTTTTCAGTTGGTACATCAATAAGTACTCTCTTTTTCCCAGTGACACTTCGACCATGTATACATTATATGAGTAACTTGAGAACTTCTATTTACCTCTCTATAATACCAGAGCATCCTCCTCATAACCAATGCGTTTGGATTGCAGAACACATACGCAAGTAAAATTTTTTTCTTGTTTATACTTTAAATATTTTTATCTACCATCAACACCAACAAATGCTATTTACATTTTCCATGTACATTATTTCTATATTTATTACTTTGTAATCTCATTTAATCAATTACACATAAATTACCCAAAAAACCCAACTTACACAACCCAGAACTTATTTACTTTTCACCCTTAGTAACCTTTTCTGTCTTAAAAGTGCTCAATTTTTTTCTCATTATCAGCCATTTTCTCAAGAATGTGAAACCACGACAAATTTATTATATTCTCAATCATATTACAGTTTAAACAATTATAATTCAGATTTCTAAGTAATACTCATTGCTTGTCGTGTTTCGCTTCTCAGGATGATTGCGTTTTTATTATATAGATCATTATATTAAATACTGGACTTTCACGCAAGCGGCCCGAGATCGACACACGGTGCCGGCAGATCTGCAGTTTTGCTTAGCTGTGACAGAAATGTAAGATTTGCGCTGTTCCATCTGTAAGTCGGCTGCAGCCGTACGTAAAGTCTACGTAATAATAATAAACGCCCCCTGCCTCCCGTACAAGCTTATAGCTTCTGGGGCCTGGTTTCCAGGTTATGGGTTGTAGCAATTATTATTATATATTATTATTACTTAATTCATTTGGCTGCAAATCTTTAGCTAAAAAATTAACTTAGCTACAGCATTTCCCTTTAAGTGAACATAGTGTGACTATATACACTGTTGGTAATATGTTGATTGATGGAATTTAATATGACAACATTTGAAGTTAAAAACTCATCTGGAGCTAGAGACTCACAGTTAGATCAGCTGACTTTTCAATTTATGTTCCATAGCTCAGCAGCGAAATTGTTTGCTCAATTATGTATCCTATAGTTACTATGTTTTAGAGGAAATGAATACGATGCTTAGCAGTTTATTTGCAATTTTTTAGTGTTGAATGTTTGTAGGAGTATTCTTTATGATAGCCGTTTAAATTTAAATACGTCAGGAAGAGCTACTTGGAATGAACTACGCAATATTTTCTTCAACAACAAACCTCCCGAACGCGGGCAATGACGTCGCATTTCCCATTCTCCCGGCATTGGCATGACTAATTTTTCTTTTGAAAAATCCTTAGGCATTTAACTTCAGAAATTGGATTCCTTAACTGATTTATAATTCATCTCATGTCGTATTGACGAAAGTCCACTTTCGAATGCCACGTAACTTGGTACTGGCAATTTTTCTATTAAAAACACTACGCTTGTTTATATTTCATGGATTTTAACAAAAATATTTTAGGGAGTCGAAACCATTCTGATTATTAAGCAAAACTGGAGACTGCGAGTTTTTGAGAGGGATAAGTTCAAAAGCAAGCAAAGATACGGTGTTTTAGGAACTGTAGACCGGGGTACGCTAAGACGATTAAAAAAGCAAAACTGGGTATCAGAATTTGTTAAAAATACTACAAAATATAGTACAGAGCAAATTATGACATATTATTAGATATCAGGGCGAGGGAGAGGGACAGCTACGTCCCTCAACGAGGATCAGGAAAGTGATTAAGGGACGAGTAGTGAAACAAACGCGCTGCGTCGGTATTGAAAACAAAAGTTGTCTTTAGTATATGCAACAGTGTTGTTTTTGGCACATTGAATTTGTTTTGGATACAGAAAGTGTCCAAGTGTGAAAATAGGTGGTGAAGTGTATGTTCTCAGCATCAAACGAAGTAGGAAATGTTTGTTTGTGATTGAACTATTGGGTTCCAACACATATCATTCCCTATGTCCCTGTCTATGTGAAGTCCCAATTAATAGCAGTCAACGGTTAAATCACTGAATATACATGAAATGGAAAATACATATTAGTCGATTACACCATAACTAACTAGTTAACATTTTAATGAATCAAACTTAGTTAAGGTGTGGCAGCGTGTGCGTCTGTATTGCGTTAAATTTTACGGCATAAGCCGAAAGGTTACGCGTGATTACATGCGTACATGCCTTTGTTACATTTCCATAAAGTCACAGGTCATGGAATTTGACACCTAGCAAAGAGTATTTTAATACGGATCACGAGAGAGGACGATCGAGTTAAAATTCCGCTTAATTAAATAATTCAATGCTATGTTATTTCATGCCAAATTTCATAAAAATGTGCGAAAATGAGGTTGCCACCTACTTATTGAAAATTCTACTTTTGAAAGATAGTTACTCATACGGTTACAATAAGATTGAAATGCTATCCATAGTATCCAGCATACCATAATATTGTAACAAATGGAAAACCCTATACGCCGTCATCGAACATTCTAGATTCTGGCGGCAAAATGTATGATTCATCAACACCTGCATGTATGATTCATCGGAGTGAGTCATCGACGGCTGCACAAAACAATAGACCAACTAGTCTAATCCAGTACGTTCTAGAACATTTATATGGGTGATATAAATTGACCTTCGCGCACAGAAGGGAGTTCAGTTAGTATTCAACCGGTGAATTGAAATGTGCTTTGTGTAATTAGTTAATAGTCGAGTATTAGTGAATAAATAAATGTTATAAATGAATGTTGTATTAAAAATAAATAGCCTACTTTAAGTATATAAATATCTAGCCTTTAAGTTCGTTAAATAATTTATAATTATAGTGTTTTTAATTAGTGTATGTAAATAATATCTCTCTTGTGAATAGACGATTAAACGGCATTTTTGTTATTATTTTAAAAAGAACGTTACAATATCAATATAAGTGAGACAAATTCACTATTTTCAGTTAATTCCGAGTAATTATAGTTTTTGTTGTTGGAAATCGAAGAGAACTTCTCAGGTTCTATAGTACCTACTACCTACCTGACATGCAATAAAATGGACATAACATCCACATAAAAACCAAAGTGGTTTGGAATAGAAGTACTTCATTCTTGCAACCTCTTCTAATTTTTTTTTTGAACATGTTTGTAAAAATATATTGCAGAAGTTTAATAAAAAATTAGTAGGATGAGGAATATTTTAGAAAGTAAGAATTTTAAAGAGATTTGAAAAATTAATATACTATATTGCGGTGTTGTCAAATCACCGTATTGAAAATTTTATCAACAACGGAACGGAAACGTTAACACAAATATTTTTATATCTGATTTAAATTAAAAGAAGGACATGCTATTGGGCATAATTAATATAAAGATTATACATAGGACCATAGTTCGGTTCATTAATACTTAAATGAAATACTAAAAAATACTTAAAAAAAAACTAAGAATAAAAATTCCATGCAAACATAACCTAGCTTTCTTATGCATAAATAAATAGGTTTCATTTTAGAAAAAGGATATCAATTAGTTAGATTGCTTGATTATAAATACGTTTATGCAACCCAAGTTACATTTTGGGACGGTTTCCCACTTGTTAGGAGGAAGTAATTTCTATTTTTAAATTTACTGATCACGATGTTTAGCGTTAGATAAATTTTTCTATTTTCCAGGAGGCCAGCTCAAGTTTATGTTGCTAATTAGCTGAAAATAGATTAATTAGGTCAATCTTGTTGTGACTTATACAATACAATTAATTTTTGAATTTGTTTATAAGATCTCTAATCACTTCAATTAATGAAGGTATTAAATCCTGTCGTTCGTGTTGATATGACTCTTATAGACTCTTATCCTGTTTTTCCTCACCATTGTTTTGATGTAAGTGCTTAGAGCATTGTATGCTGGATATTTTGAGCATAAATTGATAAACATTGACTTAATATTTAAGCTGGCACTTGTATATGCATTAATTGGTATTCGTACTCTAAAAAAATTATGTTTATAGTAAATTGTAAAGATGTTTCTATGGAGAAATTATTTGTATTACCTGTCATGTATTCATGTAACTAGTTTGTAAAGGATGAACCTTGATTTGTTGAACTTTATATGTAATTAGATCGTAACGAGATATGTACATTCTCAATCGTTTTTCTTGAATATCTTCGTTACGATACATTTTGGGACAATGTATGTGTGATACTTTTTTGATCTTTGTTTCAAGGGCTACAATTCTGTAGTAACAGAATTAGGATTAGTGATAAAAAAATAACAGCTGTGCGGGATTAGTGACGTCACGAGCTTACTCGATGTTTCATTGTTTTGAAAAAATGTCATAGTTTTCTTTTGTTCAGGCATAAACTATATAAGCTGGGGCAAATTGTAATAAAATGAATCGATAAAACGTTCAAGGCAGAATCTATGCCCGGCTCCGGATAATATCTGTAATAAATTTGAGGTTATATTTCAACCATATGTTTTTGACACAAATGTCATTGTATAAATAAAGTTTAAAATTAAACTAAAAGTGTTACCTGAACAATTTTCAAGGATTAAAAGAAGATTTAATTATTGTGTAACGATTATTGAAAGTGAAAGTGATCGTTTTAATAAATTCAAGTGAATTTATTTTTTTTGACATCGATCTACGTATGGGTATTTTATAAACAAGAAGTCAGCTGTTTGGTTTCGTCGCAGTGTTACCAATAAGGATTAATTTTTTAAAAAGGGAAAATATATCGTAATATACTCGGTTGGTTATAATAAACGATTCTTGTTACTTTCATGAATTATAATTAACTTGTAAAGTTCATCCTCAAATATAAAACTATTTGGTTTAGTTCATTAAGTTCTTTTGAGAATTTATTTGATTTGAAGTAAATAAAACAACTAAATTTCTTTTATATATAATTTATTTTCATTTGATGATTATTTTTATTTATAAACAAATTTCATTTGTGTTGGTTTGTTCAAACGAATGACCGTACTGGCCCTATGTCAGGTCACTACAATTATTTCTAACGTTTGAGCAAACCTGAGAAGTGTTTCTCAATTATCAACTGTATTATTTTGAATAACAATTTTTTTTACTTTGACTTTCCCTTTGAATTTTTATTTTGTTCGTTAAATAAAGTTTATGTGTTTTCAATTTTACATATGTGTTTAATTGATGTTAATACAAGCATCCAGCGTTCTTTTCTTTTGAATTCAGAGTTTAGTAGCAGTTATCCAGCTTGCAGGAGCTTTAGTGCTTACGACATAAGTTTTTCTTCAGGCATAAAAGTAAATAAGAGTCTCGTAATTCAAATAATTTATGCTTTACTGAGCAAACCTGAGCGAGCTGAGAGGAATAAAGAAAAATATCTGTGGTGTATTCTCATTTCAATCCACCGTATATAATTTATATTTATATTTGGAACGGTGGACATATTGTATTTTATTTTATCTTCAAAGATCACTGCATATATTTTATGGCGACGAATGTGGGGCGTTTTTGTAAGTAAGGTGATTTTGTTTTTGTTAAGTAGGGTGTTTTACATATAATTTATGTTTATATTTGGAACGGTGGACATATTGCATTTTATTTTATCTTCAAAGATCACCGCAATACTTTTAATTAATATATATGTTAATAATATCTATTACTAATGCCTCTTGCAATATTTTCCGAAATTAATTTGCATGGAATTGGGAACAGAAATGAAGGAAATAACGTAATTATCACATATTATGACATACAAGCATTTCATATATCATAAGTAACGAAGCATTACTAAACAAATCCTGGTGCTTTGGAAGATTTATCTTTCTAATTCGAGAGCTTTCTATTTTTTGACATAACAGTATATTACATAGAGTGAGGTTGTAATTTATAAACTATCAACACCGTAACGGACTAAAAAAGAATCTATTATTGAATCCTGCTAGAGGAATCAATGGCGACTAAAATATATAGTGTTTCATTTAAAAAAGCGTAGTTCCATTTGTCCCGCTTTTGTGAGACACCTTGTATTATTTTAAATATTTTTGAAGTGTGCATCTTTAGTTATTAAGAAAGTTTTGTATTGCCAGTTTTTTTGGATGTATAATACTTTAAGAGATATCGAATAAGTGCGTACTAAATGGACGTATACATCTCAAGAGTACTGTTTAGAAATTATAAAATAAATATAGTAGACATGTTGATATCCAAAGCTATAGTTGACAGATTTGTGGAACTACTGCGAAGTGATAGAAACTTAGTTTTCGTTGTGAACTCGTAATACTTTTACTACCTATACTACCATTATAAGATATTAAAATGTCACCACTAATAATTCAGTATCGAACAGAAAAAATTTATTTGCAGTTAGCGTGCAGGTTTAAGGTTTGTTATTCACCTACCTTAATTGTTTTTGTTTGTAACAATATATTATTTATTAATCAAATCAACTGCAGCCCGCTGTGACTCCCCGTGGTTAGCGTTATAAAATAATATGCAACAAATTTAACCACACTTCGAAATTGGAAATATTAAAAAATTTTATTACATAAATAAAATTCCTTCATTTTTGTGATCTTCAGATCGAATTAACATTCTTGTTTAATTCCATTACAATGTCTGACATGTTTCTGTTTTGGTTATATTATTACACCCAATGGTTTATTATTCCACTGTTGAAGTAGATTAAGTGAATTTGTTATTATGACTTCGATGGAGATTATGCAAGTGATAAACACACATGCATAGAAATTATGAAAATATAAACGAATAAAAACATAATTCTTCAGAATTATGCCTTAATGCACTACAAAACTCAAGCAGGATACAGTAAGTAACTAAGTAACAAATTGTTCATGTTTATGCAAAAAACATGCAAATTAACTGCTGCAGTAAGAAAGCAATTTATTATGTATAACGATGTGATGTTATGTTTAAATTGCATAGAATTTACAAAATTCCGTTAAGATTTAAGAATATTTAGTAGAAGGATTAATATTTGAATATTCAGTAGGAAATGTAAGAACTTGACCGACCTCTCTTTAATTAGTTTCTTCATAAAAAAGCAATGTACGGTATGGGATGAATTTTCTAAAATAATTAGGCCGGATTTGGAAGTCCATTAATTTAAAATATATAAAGATATGTAAAGCATACAGTATATATGCAAAAGATGAATAAAATTACAAAAATTTTCAGATTACCCAAGCAGCATTTTTAGTCATCGCTACGTACCAGCAACTACCGATGGAACTAGTTTTTGCCCCTAGTCACGACGTAATTGCTACGGTTTTATTCCGATCCTGGAACCAAAATGGGAAACAATTTTTGGGGGATTTAGCGTGAACGTGGTGGCGTAGTAGTTGCTACTTTCGTGGAACTTCTTTCTTCTATGCCACTTTTTGGTTGCTCTCTCTTACTCTTGCAACTTAACAAATATTCTATCATTTTCTATACTAACGCTGCGATCATGTCACAAAATGAATTTCTATTTTATTTAAAATACGAGTTTGTTTGAAATGTTTGATTATTTTGTCATTGCAGCATACACTCTAAAAAATTACCGGTGAATTATACCCTAAAAAATGGAGGCAACTATGTTACCTCCATTTTTTGGGGTAAATTTACTTCAAAGTGTAATTTTCATAGGAAGTGGGGAAATTTCAACATTAGGTTAAATTTGCATTGTAATGTTTCCTTTTTAAGTAAATTTACAGATTAAAATTACAATCTCAATGTAATTTTACATTTTAACATTAAAACACCTGTGTAAAGTTACATGGCAAAGTTAATATTTCATGGCAATAGTACTTTTCAGGGTTAAAATACAAATGTGAAAATACTTCTTGAATGTAACGATGACTTGCGAAAGTACTTGCAAATTCAATCGTTCCTCTGAATATTACTTACATAGGTAAAGGAATTGTATGAAACAAAATAAAATCAAAGTAATTTTTATTGAACGTATGTACTTATATAAAATATAAGACATTAACAGAACTTCTTTTCAGGGGCTTTCGGAAATATTTGGTCTCTCAAAGACATTCAGATAAAGTTTCGATTCCACCTAGAAAATTAAAAAATTATAAATTATATAAACAATTATACACGAGTACCTTTCTCAATTACAGTTATGCTAGTTTATTTCGAATTCTTCAATTTTTGATTCATCCTAGAAAAACATTAAATTAAATATTTTTATTTTATTGGTTTAAATTTGTAATTTGAACATATACTTACCGATTATTATTTTTTAACTTCTACTATAAATTAAAATTTTTCCCATCTTGGGTCATACGTGTAAATATTTGCCTTTAATAAATCCGCACTACACTACAACGAAAAACAAAATATTAATGAGCAATGAACACTTCGTTCGATATCGATAGAGTACGCCTCTCCGAAATCATAAAAGAATGGTACACACCATTCCGACCATTCCCCAAAAAGCCTATTTGGACTGTTCATAATGGATTCCTGAATTCTTTCACGAAACGAAGGTCACAAACAAGTGCGATCAGCGAAATAGCATCTCAACGGTTAAAAACATATTAAGGGTAAAATTACACTATTCTTGTTCAAGTTCATCTTATCTTTAATATTACACTAAAAATTTTATTGGTTTAAATTTGTAATTTTAACATATAGGTACTTACCGATTATTATTTTTTAACTTCTACTATAAAATAAAATTCTTCCCATCTTCGGTCATACGTGTAAATATTTGCCTTTAATAAATGCGCACTACACTACAACGAAAAACAAAATATTAATGAGCAACAGAATGAACACTTCGTTCGATATCGATAGAGTACGCCTCGCCGAAATCATAAAAGAATGGTACACACCATTCCGACCGTTCCCCAAAAAGCCTATTTGGACTGTTCATAATGGATTCCTGAATTCTTTCACGAAACGAAGGTCACAAACAAGTGCGATCAGCGAAATATTAATTAAGGGTAAATATTAAGAGTAAAATTACACTATTCTTGTTCAAGTTCATCTTATCTTTAATATTACACTAAAAATGAATTAAGTTATTGAGCAATTATACATTTGTAAGGAAAAAATTGTCTGAGTTATGTAAATTTATATTATGGATAGTGATTTTAACCAGTTCAATGTAGTAGAATTACTTATATTTGTATAATTTTACATAATTACAGGGCATTTTACCACAAATAGTAAAACTACTAAATGTATAGGTAAAATTAATTTTAGGGTAAAAATACCGCAAATAATAGCGAAAAGTTACCTCTTTCCCAAGGTAATTTTACCTCATTTTTTACAGTGTACCAACACTATAAACCATTGCAACTTTTCTGTTAAATGTGATGATTATAGATCGAAAAATAACAACGCCTTCTTTAGATATATCTTTTAATAAAAAATGTCTTTATAAAATATGACAAAAATACTTATAAGTTGATACACATAATAGAAACCATTTTTATATTATTTCTAAGGCGCAATTTGTTATTTTTATTGAAGATTATCTAGTAAAACATCTATTAACAATCACAACAACTTGCAAATTGATTAATGGCCTCCAATATTTTACAAGTAAATATGGAGATGGAGTAGTTTACGAAAAATCATTTTAAAGTGATTCTCCTAGGTAGCAAAAACGTTAGTTTTACTTTCAATACTACTGTAAAGTTCTGTTACTTTGATGGGTTAAGCAATGGTTTCTGACAGGTGGCAGAACTTTCAGTACTACTTTAAAGTAGCTTTGGACAAGTTACTGCTATAATCATAATACCACTTTGAAGTTGCTACGACTTCTAAGTAATTATACTAAGTGGCAATACCGTTCCACATACTATAAAAGTTACTCAGAAGCAATGGAACTACATAGTTCCAATGAATAGTAGAAATAGTACAAAGTCATAAATTTAGTTGTAGTTACGTAACAACTACTCAATCAAAGTTCCGATCTTAGTTACTGCTACTTAGACGCTGCTTGGGTATGCATAAGTACAACTCATACAAGAAAATCTAGAAACATTTTCGACAGACTATACAGCTCTGCCAGCTTTTTACTGAAAACAGGGACAGCGTAACTTGAAAACTGACAGTTTCTGAAAATTAATTTCTCATAACACTGACAAAGATGGGAGGTGGTGATCTATTAGCTTTTCAGTTAAAGATAGCCAATTAGTTTAAAAAAATTGTCTAGCAACTGCACGCTTTTTATCTCACTCTTTTATTCTACTTTGGGCAGGGACGAACCCATGGGGGGCATGGGAGGGGAAGCTCCCCCCAAAGTTGATAATTTTGAGCGAGAGTTAGCAATTTCACAATTTGAGAAAAATGAGAAGATAAGAAAATGTGTCCAAAACAATTTATTTTTTTAAATTTAATCCAATTGCCATACATACACGTTGGAGAGTTTTAAATAAAAATAAGATTTATACTCATTTTGCTTCATATAATGTTAGGTACAAATTTTCTTACTAGTAGTTGGTATTTTCATCGTAATAAGTTGGCAATTTTAAGGTTACCCCCCTCCAAAAACTCTTTAGGTCCCTGACTTTGGGCTATACTGCTTTATTTTTAAAGCTAGTAACGTTAATTAGTACGTTAAATTTTAAATTAAATTATTAATTAAATTTAAGTAAACTAATTTAATGAAAAATATTAATGTCTTGAGGGTGCGCATGGAAAAAAACTCAGCTAAGAGGACAATGAAAATAAATCAGCCCGAACCTAATGAATAGTGTTTAAATTGACCACCATTACTATAGATGTGTGTTCTCCACATAGCAAAACACAAGCTTTACCTGTAATTTTGGGTTATATCCGTAGCTCCTTGATTTACAACGTAGTATGATCTTTGGAATTCCATAGCTGGCTATCTGAAGTCAGAAATCACTAAAATCATACGCGCTTGCTTAGCTGTGCCATGATCACTTCATACAGGGTGTATCTAGGGAAAGTTATAAACCTTTATAATGATGAAAGATGACTATATGCAATGACCATTAATTAATCAAAAAACGTCATACATATATTTTTATCAAAAATTTAGATTGATATAATAAATGCAGATACGGACCTGTTTTATTTTAAAAATCTAATTTAAAGTGCGTGCTCAAAGAGAAAATAAAGTTATTAAATGGATAACAATACAAGGTCAACTTTTGACAAAGCTGGGGCAACAGCTAACATAAACCCCATCTCTTTTAAGCGCGTTATCAACAATTTCATACAGATATTCCTTTTTAATTTGCAGGTTCTTTTCTTCACGTTTTTTCCTAAAGCACATACATTTTGAAATAATAAAATGAAAGTAGTATAATTTAATGAATAACTGACAAATTATTACTCATCACTGTAAATTCATTGCTTATCAAATTTATGTTATTATAAATAGGATTAATAGCTATCGTAATTATAGAATAAATACAAAAACATTACATAGCAAGTTAAACAAAATAATGTATTTAATTCAAATAAATTAAACATAACATCACAAGTTATAAGACAGGATTGGAGGATGATATTTGATTTTAAAAATCGATGTTATTCTAAGTAGGATTAACAACTAATCGCACAAACGATTACAATTTTTTTATACCTTTTTATGCGTTTCAGATTGATTACAAAGCAAATACAAAAAGACATTATCGTGTAAAAATTTTCAAGACCTCAAATTTTATAATATTTAAACAAATATACAATTAAACATAGCTACAAAAACTCTAATAAGAAACCACAGAAATACACAAAATCAGGAACAATAAAAACAAAAGAAATTACTAGAGCAAATAAATCGCATTATGCAGAAAGGTCTTAAGTCACAAAATCTGAATTTGAGAAAAACTACAAAAAGTGTTTTACAATTTCATTATATTTTATTCCTAAAATTTTGGGAATACTTACTTATAGTCCAGTCAAATAGATTTGTGGAGATGAAGGAGGTTAGGTAAAATAAAGCTTATTTAAATCCCTACCAAAAATGTCCATGTAACGTGCTTAAATTTTAAGATCCAATTTAATACATTTGAAAATGTATTTATAAAAATAATCTTAGCACGGCCCTGTATATATGACTATATTTTGCTTGTTTAAAATTGCAAATATTAATCCAACTATAGCAATGTTTTTTTTCGTTAACTTAGAAGCAGCTGTAAAAAGTCTTTCAAGGCATTCTCACGCAGATAAATTGGTTTTTAGCAACGGAATATCGCGATAAAGTTGTTTTTCGGATAAAATAACCAGTACTAAATGCATTTAAACCAAATTTATGTTTTCACTGCGTGCTTATTTCGTGTCTGTTAAATAGATTCTTCAAAATCTACAGATGAAAAGCAAGTCTGCACTATTTTTTTGATATCAGATCACTTGCTAGAAAACATATTATTCTGCTAAAATATCCATCAAATAGTATTTGATGGATATTTTCCCATTGTTGCAAAGCACGTCACTTTAACACTTGATAGGATGTTTATATATTTCCCTTACTTAAGAATATTAACGACTTGGGTAGAAATTGCAATTTTTAAGGAGAGTCTCTGATAATTAGCCAAGTGGAACGCAGAAGGGTCGAATATAGTTCGACAAGCCGAATGCACGGTGGAGTTTTCTGTACAGTTTTTATCGTTCAGTTTATAGAAATTCAAGTTTAGTGCTTTGTGTAAACTAATTGGTAATTAGTTATTAGTTCAGTGTTCCGTTAATTCATCATTTGTGAAGGAATTTCATTAAGAAAATTGAAATTTAAAACTGATAAAATTCATTCCTACTTTGTGTACCATTACAATAATAATAACATTAAGGAGTTAAATAACGTAACCCGTTTGGGTTACGTTATTTAATTTATATTTATTATAATTTATGTGTTAAGATTTTTTATTATTGAAAGAAAGATCCCAAGTTATGCAAGACATATGTAATTCCAGCAAATTTTAGTTCTTAAACCAAGTTACTATCTTCATCATCTTTATCGGGATTCAAAGTTCTTGTTCTATACATGTGTAAGACACTTAGTGTCTATAGTTAATGAATAAAAATGCATTACAGTGTTGTGCAATTTGTATGTTTAAATAGATTATACAGTCTATCAAGGATTAGCCAAGAAGTACAAGAAAGGCAGATTCCAAGTTATGCAAGACATACGTAATTCCAGCAAATTTTAGTTCTTAAAACAAGTCACTATCTTCATCATCTTTACCAGGATTCAAAGTTCTTCTTCTCTACATGTGTAAGGCACTTAGTGTCAATAGTTAATGAATAAAAATGCATTATAGTGTTGTGTAATTTGTATGTTTAAATAGATTATACAGTCTATCAAGGATTAACCGATGGACAATATTTTCTAAGTTACCTTAGTTAATAAAATTTTATATGTACTTTTTAAATAAAAACCTATTGTTAGGAAAGTCATTTTTATACAAAAAAGAGATCCCTCCTAGAATATTAATAAAAATGTTGTTCCATTCTTTAAAGACAAGACTTATATCAACGAATAAATGAGAATTAAACTAGACATGGTTGTGGTAATAATGGACCAATCATATGTTGAAGTTCTCCATTCCCATTAACCTGTTCTAACGTCAACCTGTCTAACTACGATTAGTCTACTTAATTCAATTAATCTAATTGTAATCTCTTCTCATTTGTGGATTCTAATGAAATCTAATGACTTCAAATGAGTGGCGCCCATATTTCTTAATATTCCAACAACACCTGTTTTTTCCTTTACAATTTATGAGCTTAAGAAACCAGTACCTATCCTGAGATGCAATTCGTTAACAAGAAATCTTAGTCGGAGCAAAGTAAAGTAAGTACGGACCTGTTCATTGTTTTTAGTAAATATTATAGTGCTACAATTGACGTCCATGCATGGGACGTTTGTTTTCAGTAGAAACATAATCGTTACAGCATGAATCAGAAATTTGCACCAGTAAATTTGCTCAAGGAACTTTCGGGTCCAACTTTTTGTAGTCTAATATTTGTCAAAAAGTAGCTAAGAAAATTTTTGTTGGGAACTGAACGCGATCTTGATCCAGTCATCTTTTACCTTAATATTTCTTTGGCAAAATTCATCAGGCGATATTATCGATATTCGTGGTGCCAGTCAACTAAAAAATTCGTTTTGGCAAGTTAATTCTTAAGAGACTACACTGTACTAGTCAGTTTTTTTATTTAAACCAATACGTACATGGTGTTTCGTTTGTTTTGAAATCCTGGTTTTCTTTATTTATAAGAGCTTGGTATCAAGCAAATTTTTTCTTGAATGATTTTTGGTGTAGAATGGAAATACAATATTTAATTCCCGACTAGCTTTAATTTGTACGGTTGCTACAAGGCAACAGTTTCGTTTTATTTCAATTTTCCAGCAAAGATTATTCAAGAAAAAAATTTATTCAGTACCAAGACCTTATAAATAAAGGAAATTAGGA
The DNA here is from genome assembly GCA_929113105.1 of Agrypnus murinus. Lineage (NCBI taxonomy): Eukaryota > Metazoa > Arthropoda > Insecta > Coleoptera > Elateridae > Agrypnus > Agrypnus murinus. The sequence continues at coordinate 147,285,651 of OV816026.1, forward strand.
TTTCAAAAAAAGCGAAATACCTGTAATGGGTTGAATAAAATGATAAAGATTAACTAGTACAGTGTACTCGTCCAGCTCTGAACAAATTTTCTTAGCTACGTGATCAATATGAGACCACAAAAAGTAGCTCTCGAAAGTTCCTTGAGTAAATTTACTGCTGCAAATTGCTGATCCATGTATGCCATATCTTCTTTCTTCGATAACACTAAAAGAAGGCGATGTATGAGAAAGCAGTTGAATATTTTTGGCAGGGATGCAAATAAGCATTACTTTACCTAACTTCCTTCATCTCGATAAACCCAATAGTTTCCGAGAAAAACGAGAAAACCCGTTAGGGGGCGTGGTTTAACCTCATTATCTCTTCGAACTCACTACCTACAGGTGTTGACTTTTAGGGGGTTATTTAACAACCCACAAAGAAGCCCTATGCAAATTTACGGACTTACCTCAATCTTCCACTATTCATGATGTTCTAAATTAAGTAGACTATTATAGAGATAGTGAAATATATGTCATAAATCATAATCATAAATATTAGATAAAAACGTCAAGGGAGAAATTTGAAGTTATAGGGATTAAGTCATTGAATGTGATCGTTTCTGCATAAAACGTACCAAATTATTGCTAAAATTATTTATAACTATAAAAGGAATTTACTTCCTTTCTGCATAAAATGGTGTGTTTTGCTACAGAGAAAAGATTTCCATCAAAACCTCAAATTTGACAAAAAAAAGTCACTTCAGCTCTTTCTGCATAATGCGATTCATAATGTTCAAGTTCAAACTCACGTACATATCCTTTTTCGTAAATTACTTTGAATGTTATGTAAATGGTTTGCTTTGCGAATTTGGTTGGCTGCATTCATTATTCGCTGGTCTAGTTTCAACAGGGGTGTACTGAAAATCTGGAATGCGATTTTCTCGAAAACTAGAAGGAAGCGACCAAATGTTGATAAGGAAAATGTTCTAATTTATTACAGCTCTCCACCCCCCCCCCCCTCAATTACGAGATAATTACTTATAGTTTTTACACTCTGTATATCACTTGCTAAGAAGTTGGGACCTTAGAAAACTAACGATTTGTTTTACTTGTTTGCTGTGCACCCATTTTTACCATACCGTTACAGTATATTTATTAGGGAGAAGTTTCTCAGTGGTGAGAAAATTTTTCAAATCTGTTGAATAGCTTTTGAAATTACCCTTTACAGCATACAAACCTAGTACAAATATTAGTATACATATTGCATGACTATTGTAAACACCGTAAGTTAAACAAAATTTTTACTATGAAAATGCTAAAATTAATGAAGAATTTTTGGATTTTTCTCTTTCTGCTTCTGCATAAATGAACATAAAGTCTAATTTATTTCTACACTGTTGGAAATATTTTGTAAAAACTACTCTTTCTTAACAAAAATTATAGAGTAACTTTTTAAAAGTCAATAATAACAACATTTTATAATCAAATTTGCATTTTTTAAATTACTCGTAGATGTTAAGTTTAAATAAGTCAATTTTACATCAAATGGTAGTAAGAAATGCACTCTTGTAAGTGCAAAAAAAATAACAAATAAGAATAGCATTATTAGTTAAATGTAAAGTTATTTTTAGTGAATAAGAATTTAAAATGAATCTGACTGTTTTCAAATTAACATCTTTTAGTTGTAATTTTTGCAACAAAATATTATTTTAAATGTTAAAAACCGTCGCCTCGAGTCCGTTTGGTGTCTTACTGATTCAGCATAAAATATATTACATGTCTGGCTAGTTCATACTGTAAAATTTTTAATGCGTTCATTTTGTGGAAGTACGTTGTACGTTCGTGTTGCATATTAATTTATTGTTGTTAAAAATTATTTCTGTGCTGTAGTGTGCTTCCATTTTTGTCATCAACAATGGTAAGTGTACATTTATAATTTCGATTAATAAAATTTGATTTGATTCAGAAGAATGTCTAACACAAACAAAATTTACAATTTTGTTTGAGACCATTCTAGAACCGACGGCGTTGGCTACACCCTTAAAAAATTATTACGTTCGATTTTAATTTAATGGTAAATTGGAATGTACCACCTTTATTTCAACTGATTTTAGCTACATTCGATGTTTGGGTTTGTATATATTATAAATAAAGTTATCATTCTCTTTTTATAATGCGCTTTGAATTTGAAATTATGCGGTGCTATGATATTAATAACAATCATAATACTGTTTTATTTATGCATACATGCAACTTTTTCTGGGGTTCTTCGTTGTATTTGACTTTTCTAAACCCTTTTTAAACTATAGAAGTAGTTTAAAAATTTCAAGTGAAAAATCTTAAAGGCTCAACTCAAAAATCTAAAAATTCAATTGTTTTGAGCTTTTCACTATATAAGAAGTTCAACTGCTCCTCTTATTATAGTTTAAAAACAAAGTTCAAAAGCGTCAGATACAATGGGAAACCCCAGAGAAACTGCATTTGCATGTAATATACTCGTAGATAGCACGGTAGAATTTCAAATTCACATTATTAAAAAACATTATAAAAAGAGCATGGAATGTTTCTGTATTTTGTATTAAAATAGTATAAAAATGATTCCGAGTATTGTCCGATATTTATCTCAATTTTTCAATGTTTTTACTTTTTTAGGTCTGCAATGCACCATGACAAATTGTTTATTAGTTATTATGCAATGGTGTTTAATGACAAAACTGGGGAATTATTTTATTTATAATTCTTTTTCAGGTTTCGATAACAAATAATTTATTTGTAGCTTCAAAAACCTTTCCTGATTTACTTGCATCAGAATTTGGAACACAAGATGTAGAAGGAGATATTGTGGGTCCATCAGATTTTATAAGTATTCCACCTGCTGGCGTTATATTAAATTTTGTCATTCAACGAAAAGAAGTTGTAAACTTATTAGGTTCGTTTCATTACTTTACTATTTGGTTAATTTAACTAATAAACAATTTTTATTTTCAAAGCTGAAAGTTCACGTTTTCAACATATTCAAAGGCTTTACATGGTACTAATATAGTAGATGTAGTACTGATACAATAACTATTTACTCTATCACCACCAGTTTATCAAGCAATGCATGTATTAATTTTGATATTAAGAAAACGTTTTACAGGCCACTCCTCCAAAGAAATGTAAAACTGTTGCTACGTCTTTCCAGAAATTAACAGATTATGTAAGTGAATTTGTATATTATTATGATTTTATTATTACCATTAATATTACTTTATCATTGTTTTATCTATTTGCATATTTTGAATAATACCATATTATTGTATTTCAATATCTTAATGTTTATTATATCTAATAAAAATACTAAAAAACTTTTTTTATATTATTTATAATATTGTCTTATAGGTATTCTTTATTATTATACCTTATATTTTTATGATATATTTCTTTTGATAGTTATAGCATATTTGTATATTATTATTATTATTTATCTTATTATTACTATTATTATTTTACTTTTAAGCTTTTGCATCTTGCGTATTATGTCACATATTATTGTATTATAATTAAATGTTTATTATATGCAATATAAATACAAAAAATTTAATATTTTTTAATTTCTGTCCCTCTTTAATATCTGGTATTAAATTAATTAACATCTCAACTTGAAATTTACTTTAAATTACATTAAAATGTTGACAGCGTTCTCATAATTTGCTCAAGATGGTTAGAACATTATTGTCAAGCAAATATTAAATTTAGTTTTCAATAAACATATTAACTTTAATTGGTAATAAATTGGAATATGTATAAGGTTTGTTTGTTTAAACATAATTTATTTATTTATTTATTTATTATTGTAACCAACAGATCACTTGATCCAATTACAGGTTATAATTCTTATAAAAAATATACAATTATAGAAAGTAAAGGATAAACTGAAAATATTGAAAATTCTACACATGTAATCGCTCCAACTTAAAGAGTACTAATAATAATAGTAATAGTGATGAAATAAATATTAAATAAATAAACAATAGTAATTATAATTATAAGAATAATAATAAAAAATAAGCATGAATTTCTTCCCCTCTAACAGAAGTTAATCTCTATAGCGAAAGCTAAGTAAACAGAGAGAGAGAGAAAAATATATAATAATAATATTTAAAATTAAATAATAACATTAATAATAAAAGTTTATGGAAGTTACAATTGTAAATTGGCATCGTGTTCAGCTAAATGGGCTTTTAGAACAGTTTTAAACTGATTTAGACTTATTATAAATATATCACAATTTGTAGCGTACTGATTGAAAGTTCGACACATTCTGAGTAATGGCGAATTCATAAAATAATTTGTCTTCGCTGTGGTAATATGAAAAGAATTTGTAATTCTAGAATTATATGTAGGGGCTTTAAAAGATATGTACTGCAATATACATGGGCTATCAATGAGATGACGCACAACTTTATAAACAAAAATCAAAGCCGCTAAATTACGTCTGCTCTTTAGAGAGAGATAATTAAATTCTGTTCTCAAAGTCATCGATGGCATGGTTAATGCATACACTCCATACTTCTTATAATACACGAATCTGAGGAAAGATTTTTGAATTTTTTCGATTTCATTAACCGAGTTAAAGTAAAACGGTGACCACACCGCTGAGGCATATTCCAAATGACAACGAACGAATGTATTAAAAAGTGTAATAAAAGTATTTAATTTTTTAAACCCCCTAGAATTTCGTATTATAAATCCTAGTGCACGGTAGGCTTTTTTTGTGCTGAAATCAATATGGTTGGTGAATGTCAGTTTATCATCAAATATTACGCCTAAATCTCGAATACTGTTATTACGTTGTAATGTATCATCACCTAATGTGTAAGTGTGGTTTATTATCAAAGTTTTCCTTGTAAATGATACTACACAACATTTCTGACTATTGAAAGAAAGTTTATTATCTAAAGACCACCTATATATACGATTTAAATCATTTTGTAGATATGTGCAATCATCTTTGGTGCGTATTGCGTGGTAAATTTTGAAATCATCAGCAAATAATTGAAATTTTGAATGACGAATAACCTTACTTAAACTATTTATCATTATCAAGAACAACAGTGGCCCTAGATTGGAACCTTGCGGTACCCCCGAATACGTATCGAAAACTGTAGATGTTGCACCACTATAAACCACATATTGCTTTCTACCTTTTAAGTAGGAAACAAAAAGTTCTAACAAATTAGAAGAAAAACCAAGGCTTGTATGCTTTTGAAGTAATCATAAGCAAAATTATTGTGAAGTTTTAAACTTAAAATATTTTTTTACAGAAAAGTTACATTCATATATATCAGGCGAAAGTTATCAACACGGAGCATTTCCTTGCTGAAAAGAGGTATCTAACGTATTTGTAATTAAACTATTAATTAGTGTATAGAATCATGCACAATATATGAATACTTTAATTGCAAATACATTAAATAATCTTTTTTTAATTTTGCCGTGCTTGAAACCGTCTTTAATAAAGTCACAGTAGCGTGCAGAGTATACGAATCAGTGGAACCATAGCGTACGAGCATGATAGTGCATACGTTGCATCGCGACTGCTTCCACTGTTTCGTATGCTCCGCACGCTGCTGGATAATGATGCTTTGCCTTTTCGTCCAAAATTTCGGAGGATATCGGTGACATCAAAAACCATCCAAACAACTTTTCTTCCATCTCCGGATATTCCGCAGGTTTTAAAGTTTTTTAACGTTGTTATATGATCCTTTATGATCCCAGTTTTTGTAACAAATCTGGAAATGTATAATATTTAAAGTTACAATGCGGTCTTTTTACATTTAACAATTTTTAAATTTAGCACAAAATTGTTTTATGTATGGCGGAGATACATAAAGTCGTAATTCGTAAAAGAAGTATCAATTCTTTTTTAACTTATAAACCTTTGTAACTAATACGAATTGTGAAGTTGCAATGTAACCACTTCTAAAAAATACGTGACTTTTTATGATAAGAATTTGCCAGACAAATATAACGTAAACATAAATAAAATAAAATCATTTATTTTATCTACAACGGTAGTTTTGTATCAAATTACACATCTGAATATCCATTGCATTCGTTACTATAAATAAAACTTGAGGACTAAAAACAATTAATTTTAAAGTTCGGATTATCAAAGCCTTTAAATCCGGATTACAATAAACCCAATGTAAATAAATTGCTGGTCCGGATTATAGTGGTATTCGGATTAACGTATATTCGGATCAACTAGGCTTCACTGTAAATGACAAACGTGACTTCGCAGTAATGCATAAGTAACACCATATTTAAGTAAAATAAACGTTTAAACATATAGGACCGTATTACGAGCCACGATTAAAAGTGTCTATAACTAAAGTTTCGTTTAAAATCAACAACAATAGAGATAGCTTTATTTAATTTTAATAGGTGGGAAAAGATTAGAACTGGTCACCATGGTAATTAAACAAACTGTTAATGTAATAGAGAGATGCGAATACGGCTCATAGTCTCGCCAACAAATGAAGGATTTAAGATTACCGATATCACGAGGGCAGAATTGTAAAAAGCATCTCAAATCACGCAGTGTCCACCTCATGATCACGTGGTCGACCCGAAAAATGTATCTGATAACAGAAACAACTGATAAACTGGAATGATTCAGTAGCGTCACAAAATGTCCTTTACGAAGGCCAACATTGATGCTTAATGTTGTATTCGATTATAATCGAATACACGTACAAAATAGGGAAAATGAAATTAATTTATACTATAAGAACAATTGAAGAAATATTGTTATAAACAAAAATTCTTAAGAACTACTATAATAGTTAAGTAATTCCTTTACAACAGTAACAAATTGTTTATACATTAATTGTTTTATTGGTTATTTGAAATTGGTAAATTATTATACATTACGATTCCTAATATATTACGATTCCTAATATATAAAAAGGATTGCCATCATTTAGTATCAGTTTTATGCACTTAAAAATGTAAATTAACACCAGTTATGATTTTGTGTAGTTGTGATTATTGATTGATTCCCTATTTTTTACTTTTAACGATTTATAGTTAAAATTTTTGCAATTACTTTTCTTTAAATGTATTCATTACCCTATGCCATTTAAAACGAAATGTGATTTTTAATTATAAATCGTTATTAAGGTTGAATAGATACTTCAACAATGATAAATTTACATAATGTTAAAAAGTACTATCCGAACGTACGCTACTGACTTTTTTAAAACGTCTCTAGTAACACAATACTCTGCTTACATTCTTAGCTTATCCTAAGGTTCTCACAGCTGATGTGCACGCGTTCATTTAAATCCTTCATTTGTCAGCGAGACTATAGTAGTTAGTACAAATTTGGTTATTAAAATGAATAAGAAAAGATATTAAGATTGCAAAACAAAGAATTAGAAGTTACAATAGTAGGAGTAACAATTGCATTTGCACGTTATTACTATCAACAAAGTTTGAAAATATAAAGTAAACCCTTATGATTGTACTTAGCAGTTATATTTTGTTAATTATAATTAAGATGCAGTTGTTGTTATTGACACTATAGCAGAGTGTTGATTTAATAAAAAATTGGAGTGGACCTGTGGGAACTAAAATTTACAGTTAATTTATAACGTGTCTGTTTGTTATGACCAGCAAAATACTGCCCGAAAAGACCTCTTATACCCCCTCCTTGAACCTTTGGATCACGTTTATCCAAATTTTTATACACAATATACACATATACCTCAAATATTGAAAAAAAATTTCACTTTCAAAGTGTTAAAATACTAATTATTGCTTAAGTACTAATAATTAGTAATACAAAAACTAATTATTTAATTAATTAATAATTGTACAAATAACTGTCCTGTCGGTCGTTTACAAGTCATTCTATCATAAAGAGTGATGGCTAGCCTTGGTGCCCTTACTCTAGTTGGTATATGACTTATTAAATTATTCAAGGGTTGAGGTATGTTATGCAAATATGGCGCAAATCATCAGATCGTTGTTTTAATGTCTGATATGTTTGTTCGGGTAGGTTTATTTGCGTCGACATTGCAATTCAAATTTAGCGAAGGGGCTGGCCAGTTCAGTGTCTCAATACACTGAAATGCTATCTGTTCATTTATGTATAATCCTAGCACAATGAAGACGAGAATTGTTAACAGTGAAAACGAATCTTTCAACAGCAAAAGGTATCGCGATACTTTATACGAATGTCATTTATGCATTCATTAATACCACTCAGTCAGTGCACCCAAAACAGCAGCGGCGGCGAATAGATTGAATCCTTTAGTGTTAGAATAGGTTGAATCCTGAGCGTGTAGGTTGAATCAACCAGTTTATTGAGAGGTATTCCGTAGCTAGCGTGCTTATCTTGAGCAGCATTTTTTAGATCACTTATGCAACGAAAACATTCATGAATCGAATATATCACCCTATATTGCATATTTTTAACTTAAAAAGAATGGATTTTTTGTACTTCTAATGCTTTTGGCTGTAGATATCAAGTGTCACAACCGTTACATACTTCTTAGCTCTTTACTGTGAAACTAATCAAAATTGAAATTTAAGAACTGACAAAATTAGTGAGGACATAAATATATCTTCAATCTTTTCTATTTTAATTTTGCTTAGTTTTAGAGCAAAAAATTCTAGTGCGTAACAGGTGTGATACTTGACGGGTGTGAAATCTATGGAATGGCTTTGGCATCTGAGAAGGTATTTGTAGGAATATTATGATATTTACATTTTCTGTTAGATATCGCATGAAATAGCATGAACTAATCAACTAAGGAAACCCATTTCCGAAATCTCACAAAATTTCAAGAACGTTAAGATAAGGACATTAAGGAATAAGCAGTAAAAGTATTCTCTCGGGGTGTCGGACTCCACTAGTAACCGAGACTAGCCCGAAGACGGAGGAAGGGCAGTTGTAAGAACTGGTTGTTGCCTACTCAATCCCAGGCCTGTCTGGGTAACGGATGACGCAATCAGAAAGAAATGTGTGGTAGAGTTACACCTAAGTGTTTCTCGATGATGGCTCTATAACGTTGCGGAGAAAGCTCTGCTAACAAGAGGGTCCGGTGTGGGTGGTTTGATTCTTACCTGACGTCAGGCCCTCTTATGGAGCTAAATATCCCGCTGTCTGACCTAGATTGGGTGTTCGGGAGACCACACGACGTTCACCCATAAAACTGGCTGTCTTCTACCCTATCCTTGTTTCCTTGGAAACTGGGCAATGGATGAAGCTGTCAGGTCAAGTGTGTGGTAGAGAAATTCGTGAGAATTCTCGACGGTTACTCATACCGATCAGGGGGAGCCCTTGTATATGATACAGGTGTGGGCGGATTTGAATCTCGCCTTGGATAAGGTCATTTATGGTCACCAACGGAACCCGCTGTTTGACCGAGGTCATTTATGGTCACCAAAGGAACCCGCTGTTTGACTGAATCTTAAGTGAGGAGAAACGAAGTGAGGTTTATCCCGCCTTTTGGCATATGGGAAACTGCATGCCGCCAGGTAAATGTGCTTAGGAGCTATCCCGACCAACCTATGATCCGGACTGCAGCCGGGTACAGTGATTGGGAGAAGCTCTGAAAGCCATTAGGTAGAGAAATTCGTGAGAATTCTCGACGGTTACTCATACCGATCAGGGAGAGCCCTGGTATATGATACCGGTGTGGGCGGATTCGAATCTCGCCTTGGATAAGGTCATTTATGGTCACCAACGGAACCCGCTGTTTGACCGAGGTCATTTATGGTCACCAAAGGAACCCGCTGTTTGACTGAATCTTAAGTGAGGAGAAACGAAGTGAGGTTTATCCCGCCTTTTGGCATATGGTAAACTGCATGCCGCCAGGTAAATGTGCTTAGGAGCTATCCCGACCACCCTATGATCCGGACTGCAGCCGGGTACAGTGATTGGGAGAAGCTCTGAAAGCCATTACACTTAAGGAGAGTTGAAGCGAATACATAGCCTCTCACAATCAAGACAACTTCACCTTAACGGGTACACACTGGGAGTCTATAACGTGTAGACTTAAACGAAGCTCTGTCGAGGGCCCACCAAGCCTATATATTGGTAGATCGGGGTTGCAAAACCATTAAAAACCAAGTCCCGCCACAATGGAGGTTGGATTCGATTGGGCAGTGGCCCCAACCCCTGTCTCGGAGAGGAGCTTGTGAAGGTATGAAATAGGACTGGAGGGCTGTTTCTATTCAACTGAGTTAAGTTGGGGGAATAGTCCTATTGCTGGACGAGGTACTACACCCCGTATGAAAGAGAACGGGAGGGTACCGGCGGGTGAGCACGTGTTAAGTCGATCGCTCCGGTACTAGCCTGGATAGCAAGTAGAGGGTGGATAGGCAACCTCGCTCCGACCAGTGAACTGACTGGGAGCAATTGCTATGCAATTGCGCGCAGATTGAGCGTATCTCAATTACTTCCTCATGGAAGGAACGTGGAGGTATGTTAACACGGGGACTCCACGTAAAACATACAGATAATCTCTATCTGACCTAGACGAATGGAGGAGAATCAAGTGAAGTTTATCTCCGTCAGGGAGTTCGCTTGCTGACCTATGAGAAACTGCATATCGCCAGGTAGCGTTTCAGAGATGACAGTAAGGGAGTCCGGCTTTGGCTGTGCAGTTCCAGTCGTCGGATTCCCAGAAATCATCTAGAGACCTATGCTTAAGGGATGTTAATGCAAAGACACACAGCCTCTCACGGTCAAGACAACTTAGGCCAAGACAAACGGGTACACTTCGATGGGCCCTATGAAGTAGCCTCGAAACGAAGCTTTGTCAGGGGCTTACCAGGCCTATAACCTGGAGATCGGTGTGGCGAACCTATTTAAAAGCCAAGCCCTGCCACATCTGAGGTTGGATTCGATCGGGCAGTGGCCCCAACTAAGGCTCGGTAAAGGAACTTTGCTTCCGATGTACCTAACCTAGGTTAGGGAACAGTCCTAATGCTGGACGAGGAACTTTACCCCGTATGTAAGAGGGCGGGAGGGTTCCGGCGGGTGAGCACGTACATCCCCTGTAATCTCACCGGCACTAGCCGGATGAGCTAGTAGAGGGTAGATAGGTAACCTCGCTCCGACCAGTGAGTAACTGGAAGCAATTGCCATGCAATTGCGCGTTGATTGAGCGTATACAGCCTTGGTAGTGTAATGTCTAGAGTGCTGGACTTTCACCCAAGCGGCCCGAGGTCGATTGCCGGTGCCGGTAGATCTGGTTAAGGTTTTCTGCAGTTTTCCTTAGCTGTGACACAAATGTGGGATTTGCGCTGTTCCATCTGTAAGTCGGCTGCGCCGCACTAAGGGCCTACGTAATAATAATAATCGCCCCCTCCCTCCCTCACAAGCTTATAGCTTCTGGGGCCTGGTTTCCAGGCTATGGTTTGTAGCAATTATTATTAATTATTATAATTATCTCTATTACTTCCTCCTGGAGGGAACATGAGGATAAGTTATTACAGCTACCCCATGTGAAACAAACATGTTTATTCGTGTCCTAGATAATTAAGAAACCAATAGTACATTAAATTCCATGCATCTGATCCTGAAACATCTGCCACTCCCACGGAATCTACAACTAGTTGTAAGTGGAGCGGTCAACTATTAATAGTGGGTAAGTGCTCAAAACCACCAAATTAAATACTTATCTTCATATGGTAACACCGCTGTTTTTCTCCTCTTCTTCCAATAACTTTCTTATTTATTTTTTCCTCTTCTTCAGTTTTTCGAGTTGTAATCAAACCTCGAACTTTTTCAGTAACTTCTGTATCCCATGTTTAGGGGATAGATTTTTACAATATTTAGGCATATACTTCAACTCTTTCTTTTTCTTTTTTTGCTGTTATCTTACACTTGAAATGAAGTTTCTGGCTGTCATCCATAAGCTGTAGAGCACACACGAACCGATATGTTATCTTTCCGTCTCGTAATGGAAAATTCTCGATCCATTTGAACAAAGTCCATTGTTTTCACCTTACGAGTATGTAGTATGACTGATGGCCCTACTCCGAGATCCTTTGGCAACTTTGTCGTTGCATCTTGATATCCATATTTCAAAGTCAGAAATGGTAGTAAGAACAACATTTCTCACTATAGCAGGTCGTGGCTTATTTTTTACACATATTCATGTAAGGACACCTTAAAAGAAAATGATCATCTGTTCGTCAATCGAAAACGATTTGTTGTCTCTTGTGGTATCCGATGGCACCTGTTTCTCACAAAATCAAGCATGGGCTGCACTTTTACAATTTGTTTCGTTCTTGTTGATCTGTTCAACTCATTCACACTCAGTAAATAGAACTTATCTCTAGGCAACGCATTGTATAAAAGTGGTAATTTAAACTTGGAACGTTATTACATGTGCATTCTAGAATATTTGATAACACCCATAATCGTACGCACACCGAAAAACTGGCCGTTTACTGGTAAGTTCCAGCTAGCTAGCAGTAAATTCCACACCTATTAAAAAAAGTCATTCTAATATATTTCGATGTATTTCCATGAAGTCAAAGCCTCATCTGCAGTTTGCGTATCATTATCAACTAATTGAATCTGATTATGACTATCATAACCCATTTTTTCAATGTAATTTTGGAAAAAAGAAAGCTAGATGGTACCTTTACTCTCTGTTTCACTATCCAAAATGACGCTGACACGAAAAAATCTTCATTTTTATTTTCATTATATTCTTGATGTACTTCTCAATCTTCAAATTGTTCGCAACCATCTTCTTCTGACACATCAAACACGAAAGCAACTTCATGAAGTACGTCCCAGCCTCATCGTAACCCCGTGTCAATGCGATGCTTTGCACGATAAGAATCCCTACTTGTAGTGGAATTTTTACATATTCTGTTAAGTGCCCAAAAAAAGGCAAGCGATTCGAATTTGAAGCTTTGATCACAACCTAGCCCACTGATCTAATTCTGCGAAACGATATGAAGTAAGGTTTCGGATAATTTTTTTGAAAGAAGTCTAAGTTAGAAGTTTCATTACACTCTTAAAGGAATTTGAAACTCAATAAGAATGAAACGGAAGAACGGTGTTAATCGGGACAGATATAAATGTAGATAATTTGATGTTGATTCGAGCCCGATTAAATCACTTGTGCGCGTAGGACTGGCTATTCGAGCTTTATTTTATCCAAAGACTAGCAACCGCAAGGATTAAGAATGTTGCATATGTCTTGATATGACACATGAAGATACGTACCCCAATAAATTGGTTCCTTCGCATGGCCATTGTGTATATATCAAGATGTTAATAAATCTGCCTTTTGCAGAATAATAAAACTAAGTGTAACGTATATCACGCTACTGCCCACCACCTGAACCCTTTCTGCATCTCTGCACTGCAACTATATTTTCGCATTGTACATTAATCCTAAGATGGTGGATGCCAAAGTGTAGAAATTTTTAAATGATAATAATAATTGCTACTACCCATTACCTGGCGAACCAGGCTCCAGAAGCTTGGAGAGGGAGGGAAGAGCGATTATTACTATTATGCAGGGCAAACATGCGGTTGCAGCCGACTTAATGGCGGCCTAAGTCTTTCTATGATTTCATGGATTATTTGTTATGGTTAGATGAAAATTTGTTGAAAAAAACAATTGCAGTTCAGTTAAGTCATAAAATAAAGATATAAAGATTAAACACGCTGTTTTGGAATGTTAACGATTGAGTAATGGTTACTAACTCTCAAAATGTTTGCCTGAGTGTACTTGAATTAGAGAGTACTAGGTTGGGAATTCTGCTATCTAGTACCATCCCGAAGAAACAAAAATAACAACAATAGTTAGGTCAAAATTGTATGAATAGGATAGATTTTATAAAGGAGTTACTATTCATAAACAACTATGATGAGAAAATCAATCTGGCCTTCGCAAATGGTGGCGTTTAAAAAATCGTGTTAAATCTAAGGTTAAACCTGAAAAATCTAGGTGGGAAACTTCTTTTGTTATCAATAAAGTTATGTTAAAACATTCTTAATTACTTTATAGTATATGTTCCCATCATAATTTTCTATCCTACACCTGAGATTATTTTTAGTTTCATCGACAAGTTGTTGATGCAACAATAAAATAGGTATCAAGAAGTTATTTATGAGTTTGGTCATTTTAATTACAAGGTTTCTTGTCTGAATTTATTACACACACACTATAAAAATTGTCAAAACAAAAGCCTACTCTGATTATATTGTATAAAAAGCGATTTTGATGCTGCTAAATTAAACAAAAAGCTTGGGGTATTAATAAATTCACTTGATCCGAGTTGGCGTTATCAGTATATAACAAAATAATCCAAAGAAAATAAAACCCTGCAATGCCGCCTTAATATTGTTATTTAACCAATTCTTAAAAGTGACAATCATTTTTATTTTTTCTAACAGCCCATTAGGAATGTTTACTAATAGCAAATGTATATTTAAATAATAATAAGGGCTGTTTGTTTGAAATTATAGGTTAAGCATGGTATTGTTCCTACGTTACGGCAGCAATTACACTTATTTTTGTTAATAGGGGTACTGATGATTATGACATAGTATTATTTATGTGGTAACACCAAAAATGGCGTTCGCTAAAAAACAAGTTCGCATCATCTTTTTTATTATTAATGTTAATGTTCAGTTGCGCATGTTGCCAACTGAAAAGTACAACTTAAATGTGTATCTATGGTACACGTTCAAGACCTCAGCAGGTTAGATAATTTCACACAAAGAGCGCCTGGTCAGCCGAAGCCGGGCGCGCATGGTACAAGAAAGTTGGCGATTGGTCCTCACAGGATGCTGTAAGGATTCCCACTACAGAAGCCCGCGGTGGAAAGGGGGGCGTGGGACCCCGCGGCTGCGTGGGGCCCCTTCAGTAGTCAACCGGCCGTCTTTGTAGTACGTTTTGCGTGTGCCGTTGTTGTTTCTCGAACGCGTATCGTTCTTCTTAAAGCCCGATGCGGGCTCGTATTTGTGATGATGTGCAGTGTCATGTGGCGGTTGTTGTGTAGGAGCATGACCCATGGATATTTATTAATACAGTTTTTCTTGCTACTTTTAACATTACTACAGGTAATTACAAATTATTAGTAATTAATAGGGATAAGCGCGTCTTTATGCTTTACCGGTTTGACAGTGTAGGTTGAGGTGGTTGAACGTCTTATAGGTTAGGTATATTATGTTTAGTTGGGGCACAAAAATACACAAACCTTAGAATAGTTTTCAACATTAAATTCTTTTTATGCAGTGCAAAAATTAAAAATGGATGGAGATCATGATTATTGTAAGCGATTAATAATGACAGAGGTAAAACAAGTGAGTCGGAAAGGCCAAAACAAATGAATCGCTACAAGAAAGCACAAATCAGTTGGTTTATTTGTTCTTTATAGGCTCTCTAGATAATAATACATCCATTATACAAAAAGAACTAACCTGAATGAATGTAAACAAGCCAATAGGAAATAAGAAACCACAAAAAATTCTTAATTATTGCCATTAGTAACTTGGATGATATTTTTTTCTAGTATAGGTAACAAAAGTTGCTTCCCATGAAAATATAAATTTTATGGACTGGAGCGCGGCTTGCGGTAAAGCATTTAATAACATTTTTAAATTGATGAGATTTTCTCTTGACTTATTTATTCATTCTTCAATACATTTGAATATTTTGAGGTTAAAGTAATAACCTAACCTACTAAACAAGTATGCAATTTAGTGATAGCACAAGGATCAATTGTTCTTAATACTTTTTGATTTATTTACAGATTTTGACAAAATATGGAAAACTAAATAGCACACATTAATTAAAATATGAAATAAGCGTTCATGGCTTGGCTATGCGAAATGTAAATTTTAGTAATTTAGAGTGGTCCAAATTGGATCTCATAGTAGCATTTTCTAAATTAACCTAAATTAGGTATTTGTGGTTTTAATTGTTTAGATAAAAATGTTTAATTAGGGTAAAAGAGGTCCAAAAACCATTAAAAGCTTAAAAATTAAAATGAAATATTAAAGATTCCGGTTGGGTATTTTGGCTTCTAGGACATTAATCTTCATCAACTCGTATTCCCCATTTCTTTCTGCTTGTCTACAGAGATATCTTTCTTCTCAAAGACTAACATCCGCGAGAAAATCTTTGGTTCTCTATGTTTGATAAGATATAACGTTAAGTAAAACAAGAATGCCAAACGAAGAATATGACTTTTACAATTTCTTTCGAAAGCTTACATCCGCTATGCACAACTATTGCACTGTTAATTATGGGCCTTCATAGTCTATTTCTTCATTTCCACTAAATAAGTACCCTCTACACCAAATGATCATTTGCCAAATATCTGCAATTTTAAATTTCCCATTCAGACGCTTTCCAAAAATATTCAGGTAATAAAATTAAAAGCAATGGTGGTTACACTTACGAGGCAATCCTTAGATGATGCCACATAAATATTGATTTCATTTGTTCCATAAAACGAGGTTACTTAAATCATCCTTTATTGAATTTGGGCGTGTCAAATTTATAACCAAACATTTTTTCTTACATACCTATTTTACATATCCATTGCAAAATAAATGTTTAAACATGACATATTTGAACTTTAAGTTAGAATTCAAAGATTATTCTGCTCTAAATTCCTCAAAGAACAATCTTCGACTTGTGAAACCAAACCCTTATCCATAACGATCGATTTCCAAAAATTGGATTACACGCTTTTATAAGAAACTTTCTTGTAACGGTTACATAATTGATATAAATTTTTGTTTTGGGCGTACCATCTCTGATATAACAATTATATTACAGGTGTGCATAATGCAAATGTTGTTGGTAAACAATAAATCTTCCCAAAAAGGCCAGATGCATAAATTTGTAATTCAGCCCAAATTATTCAGGGTCACCATACCATATACATTTTTATTTTGGAGTTTAGTCGGCCTTGATATTATAAATTTTATTATGAGTATTTTGTATCGTTAGTATTTTTAAATGTTAGTGGATTTAGTACTTTTTTTCTCAAATGAGTGTTCTAGTTCACATTAACCTTTGATGGGAGAAAATAGTTTGATTTTCTTTCTCTTTCTATTAAAATGCTAATTGTAATTAGATGTTTGTATAGTTTTTCATTCTAGACCTACACCTTCTGATATGCAAATTAATTGACCCTGACTAATCCAATTATATTAGAAGTAGGTGGTAGTATGTAAATACATCTGTTATTTCTCTAGAAAAATCATCAATAAATATTCCTTATAACAAACATTCTGACAAGCTTTCTTCTCTTAGGCTTTCTGTCTAACAAAATTAAAATGAATAACCACGACTAATTCATCAATGTCACAAAAGCCAAATTTTCACAACACTAATCAAATCCAATTCTATTTGTTCTATACACTATTTTGTCTGTAGTCGCTAGCACCATAGCAAAAGGTACACTTCTCGGCGGATCCAAGAAGACAAAAAAAAATTATATTTATAAAATGTTTTGTTATTTCTTAATTAATTGTTGCTCTAGATGCGTGTCACATCATTATTTCTTATGGAGCTGGTGCTGACAGACAGACTGTATACTATATAATTATACCCGATTGTATTTATCATTATCATAATTTTTATTTCACATAAATGTTTTGTCATCTAAAAAAATAAAAAAGGAATGAGCACATACATAAATAAATTCTTGCTGTTATGTTAACATTTCTCATTCCTGAAAACTTGTTGTCCTTCATCAAGTAATTTCTTGTGTATGCACTTATTTATTGTATTATGTTCATTATTACCAAGTCATACTAAATTCTCAAAAAATTAACACAGTAATGTACAAGCCCTATACATACCAACAGATTTTTATTTCTTATTAAAAAACGCTTCAAATTTCTCTTCATTTAAAAGTCCAACTATTTCAAGAATCTCTAAATATATAAAAGCTACTCTTGTTATTCATTGCCTAATTAATTCGACTGCCAGGTTCTTCCTTTTTTGCGTATCAGGTATGTTAGACTTGTAGAAAGTAATTTTTATGTTGCAAATTTTATATGTTACGTCAGTGAAATATATAAATGGAAGCAGTTATCAGAGAGATTTATAAAGGAAAAAGAAATAAGAAATGAGATTAAGATTGAAATATGTTAATTTTTCTTGTAGATGTCTCAGGATGTTCCTGTTTTGGGACTTTTGAATATTCCAGTTGATAATTTGTTTGGATAAAGCTTTACGGGTGTTGATTACATTATTTAATTAGGATGCTTGGACTTAAAGAATAATTCATAGGTTTGGACCAAAACGGATTTCTTCTGTTTTATGCCTTATAATGTGCATTTTGTAATAGACTAACGGCTTCCGTAGGAGTAAAATTCATGTTTTCGCATTTCTATTTTCCGCCGCCATTCTTTAATAGTTTAGTAACGATCTCTTTATAAAATAGACGAACGGTTTTAAAATGGGCAAATTTCTTTTGGTGATGGGTCATTGACGTTTTCTATGTACTACATCTAGAAGAACAGTTGGCCTGGGACAGCCAAGAAGAAGAGAGCAGTAGATCCTAGATCAATAACAATCAATAACCTCAATATACTATTATTCCAATCAGACATATTGCAATTGGAATTTAGATAACTACTTCAATAAAATTCGTAAGCAATGTTTTCTGCCACGTCTTTGAAATTGTAACTTGTTAACGCTTTGACTAGTATTAAAGTCCATATTTAGAAATTGGCCATAGACTATAGTTTAGGTCAATGAGCAGGAGATATCAAAAGGGCGTTAGTCTTAGAATTGTAGCTATTATTTATTCAAAACGACGAAGCAACGTCTTGTAATCTCTCTTCTAATGATGTTTCCCAAGATTTAGGTAAATAATAACATCTTCCGATATCACTTTTGGCAGCAAGATATACTATATTCTATATCTTTCTTATTAAAGTTCTCCACATAGATTTTGTCTAGGATGATCCTATTATTGATTTGAGTTAGTTCTAGCACGTCTATTGAGCAACCCTTGCAAGTCGTCGTGCAAGTTCTATGATCCATAGATAAACCTGCTAGATGCACCACAACGGTGACGACTAGTAACTGCAGAATATGACCAATCGAATAAAAAAATACAATCCGCTTGTATTTTTTGGAAGAAAACATTTTCAACAACTCTCTTTCTCACAATAAAGGATTCATTGCAGAAATATATTTCTCACGTCCTTAAATGAGTAAAAAAGTCCAAATTAAGTACATACATACATCTCTTTACAACCTTAAATAGGAAGAAAACAGTTATACACGCTGTCTGAAATCATCCAGAACAAAGAATAAATTGGGTAAATATTACTATTCAAAATAATTTATTGGAGCAGTGAGAATTTGGTGTTTCTTATAATAACATCAATATTTGATCTCTGAACTTATTAAATCTTTCCCCTTAAAATTTCGATATGTTCTGGGTAGCTACAGACCTTGTAGATTTGAATACACGGGGATAACCCAAAATCTACTAACTGTAATATTTTTCTAGTTATAATTATTAACAATGATTATGCCTTCAAGCTACTTCTATTGTAAATCTAGGGTGTTACTAGGTTTTTCTAGGTAATCCGATATCAAAATGACTTTATTAGCCCAAAAAGCAAGAACATTATCTTTGTACTGAAAATTTAGACAGTAGTTTTTACAGCTTTTTCATGTAACCTAATCTTTACACTGTGTATCAAGTTTTAGCACCCACGTACGCTTAAATGTAATGTTTATATTGTGAAGGCGATATCTCGAGGACAATATTGTACCGGAAAACACAAAAATCTCAGTTTACATTTTAGCTGTTCACTCACTCAACTCTGTTTCGCTGTGATTCAGAACGTCTCATTCATGCCAGTCCTTCTTTGATGGGTTAACATTTTCATTTTTCTAATGTCCTTTCCACTTTTACACGACTCGACTCAAGGCTTTCTTACTGGAAGTCTATAATTTCTTATGTTTATATAATTTTAATTACGCGGTAATTAGTGCATAGTTAACTGAACACTTTTTATATAATTTTAGCTTTCGCTCTATACTTGCACATACAGTTGTAGCGCTCTCCTTGGGTATTGCTTTTTAAGTAAATAGAAGAATTTTTAAATTTTAATTAGTATTCCAGTCACTGGAGGTGTTAGTAATGCCCTCGGTAATGCTTTAATGTTGATTTTATTTTTTCTAAGCAAATATAGGCTATGTTTATTTAAGTACGAGTGATGCGAGGTTAGTTAGAAACGGTCTTGACATTCGTGTGCCTTGATTCGTTATTTATTAAACACATACTTTAAACGCATTAGTTAGTTCTTTGACTTTTAACATTCAATAACAAATTTATTCACTAATTTATACAGTAATAATATAACACTAAAAGTTTACTTATACAAGAAAAATTGAAGATATATGGGATTTAAAGACGTAGGGGGCAAAGGATGGCGCCTTGTGGTACTCCCGAAGGTAACAATTACTGCATCAAAAAAATGAATGTCTTGTTTTCTATAAACCACATAATATTATTAAATGAAGAAGTTTTGGACCACCACAGTTAAGTAGATATTTTTGAACCTGCTCCATAATCATTAATTTAAAAGATTAAACCAAAAGATCATTAAACTTGTCTACGTTAATTAAATTTGATAGTCTTAAGTTGATATTAAAAATCTTAAATAACAATCTAATCCTAATTGATATTCATATTTGCATATTTAAATAATATTACATTTCTATGTTTCGATCTTGATTAGTAAGTACTTTGATTTAACGACATACACATACGGATAATATTGGATAACATTGACATTACTGCCGCTTTTTAATTGATAATATTAATCATAAAAGTAACATAAAATTTAAATAAATAATAATAAAAAAATATTAATATTTAATATGTGCATTAAGTAGGTAGTGCATGTTACCACGTTCATATAATTAAAATTAATGTATTCACGTGTACTACTATAAAATAAATGCCGATAAATGGGAATAATGTTGAGAATGCGTGAGAAAATTTACGCGGTGGAACTTGCGGATGTCTAATCAAACCTTTTTTTCGTTATCTTATGTTAATATTTGTTTTCTACAATTCATGGCATCCTAACAGAAGAAGGAAGGTGCCCCCCTAGTATGTTGATGATGGCTGCTTATCGAAAACGGAAATTCGTTTCTAAATATTTCAGTTAGTCAGATGTGTATTCTTAACTTAATTGTTTATAAAAATAATTAGAATTTGTTGGAAAATTTAGACACGATTATCATGGGAATTAATTTTGAAATACTTTGTTTTTAATTTTATAGCTAAGTAATTGTTTTATTTATCATTTGATTCACATAATCAATTAATAGATGCAATAAAAAATAATAAAAATCGTTTAATTGATTGGGAAATGAAATACTTGAAATGCTATCCCACACATTATAATAAATAATAAATATAGTTGTACTATTGCATAACAAAGAAGAAGTTTGGACCTATTGTAATTAATATTATGGAAAATTAACCAAAAATCTATTATTTGGTTTTTAAATGGGTGGATTGAGAAAATCTCAAGATTTTATTAAGGCGATCCTATGTGTAATTACAATGAACTTGATTAATTGATGTGGGCACATTGTTTTATGTACATATATTATATGGTAGTATGCAAGATTAGTAATTCAAATTCGAATTCTAAATGTTGCATTCTAATGGAAAGAATTTTTATTATTATGCATTATGGAAAAAGAATTACGTGTGAAATGCGTGCCTATGTTATTATCCTATGCATAACTATGAAGATACATACTATTTAAAACGGTTGTGTAATATATAAGACATTATCTAGAGTGTAATTAAACAGTAGACTTATAATGAAGAAGGAAGAAGCATAACAAGTAGAAATGTGAAAAGATCAACAGGAATGAGGAAATAAGGCTATAAAGGATTATATTAGAGAATTCCTGCATATATGCAAGAATGACTAAAGATAGCTGATCAGCAAAGATTTAGTCTTCCATACTCTAACACGCCAAGCTTATGCAGTCTTAATTACTTGTTTGCTTAATTTCTGTGAGCACACCATAGACTATTTCAAAAGGCATTTTTGAATGTCAACCATGAGCTCTATAGAGGTTTCTCTCCCTCGGGATTTTGACAAAAGCGCTATTCAAGTTCGACTATCATAGTAGATTACCTAACGAATTTTGAGAGAATTATCACCCTGGGACAAAACTGATATATTCGAATAGATTGGAATCATAATAATGGAAATTGAGAAGAATGGACGTGTTATTGCTATTGCCGAGTTTATTTCTCAGTATTGCCGCGTATTCCCCATTTATTGCCGCGTATTCTCTATTTATTACCGCTTATTCCTGCGTATTCCCGTTTATTTCTGTTTATTGCCGATTATTCCTTTGTATTTCCGTTTATTGCTGTTTATTTCTCATATTGCTCATTATTTTCTATTCATAGCAATTTATTCCCGAGAAACTGTACACCTATTGCTGAGAGTGAGAGACCCCTCGCGCTGTGCGTAAGCTTATGTGCTTATACGAAGTACGTTACTATAGTTACTATTCCAAAATATTTAATTTCCGTTTATTTTCATTGGTGATAAGTTTACAAATTATATTAAGAACCAATCAAGTTCTACAAAGACGTTTCTTTATTGCCCATCGGACCATAAGAACCCTTGGGACATAAAGAAACGGTTATGTTTAGATGAGTCTAGCGATAATAGGCTAATTATAATCTATCTGTGCATAAAATCACTTTACAGTATAGGTGTATGATTTTTAGGTAATTTTTGGTTTCTGGAGATCTATCTGGAAATAATCACATAGTATAACCCTTATAGCAGGTAATTGGATGGAATGGCCTAACTCAAATTCAATTAGACTCTTGGACTTTTGGATCGTGTTTGAATTGTGTTGCGCAGTAAGCTTTTGCTTACAATTGATTTAAACTGTTCAAATGACATTACAAAATCTTACTAAAGTAGTTCATTTTCTAGTATATTCCTGGTGGAGATCTATCTAGCGCTCATAAATTGATAGATCAAAGACTGTATATTACTCAACTTGCTATTACTGACACAGTTTTAGATAAAGTTGAAGCTGTTTGAAAACTAAGTAAAAATCGATTTTTAATCTCTGAAGAGATCCCACATATAATACTGTTTTGCTTAGATTGTTATGATTTTCCATACCTGTTTTTTCTCATCTTATTACAGTAAAAGATAACAAGTGTTTACTAGAATTTCATAAATAAACACAAACAGTAAACATTATGATTTGAGAATGATATAAAGAAGAGGTACAAGATCCCAAACAGAAATATAAATATCATAGATATGTAACCTGTATTTACAAAACCTTCTGAATGTAATCTATTTTTGGAAAAAATCTGATGTACATACAATAATATTTACCTTCATGATAACTCATTCAATTTGTTTGGATTTGTCCCAAACGAATTGGATACTATAATATTGCCGTCTATTGTTTTGGAAAAGGCAGCTGAGAATAGTTTTTGTTTTGGCAACAGACTGTATTTAAATATTAATAGTTAATTGATTTGTAAAATGAAATTTTTATTATTTTTTAAATTTGTGTTACAATTGATTGAAGACCACTCCTATATTGCACTAGGGATAATGGGCTACTATTCAAAACCAATTATTTACATTTACAACTGGGATACCTTCCTCGCGAGATTTTCTCATTTTTACTAAACCAATTATCAAATTAAATATTTTAAATTACGCCATTAATGAAATCCTGTCAGTTTTAAGCAGTCCCATAATAGACAACAAATGAGAATTTAAATTTCCAATTTAGTAAACAGGAAATGTTAAAATTGATACCACTTATTAAGAAATAAATAATATTACTAATTAAGAAAAGCAGAAAAAATACCGAAATGAGTTTCGTATAAAATAAAAAAATTTTCACTGATGAGTTTAAAATAGTTAAAATTTGTAAGAATGCCGTAAGCTTTGAATCCAATAATTCGACTAATTATATTCGACTTTTAGCAATAGTATATTAACAACTCTGTCAAAGAAACATCATTTTTAAATTAAAAATTTGTCGTATACATTTTTTAATGGCTCGCAATTTTTTCTTCGGCGTTCCGTGTTTCCATAAAAATACCGTTCTAAAAGATTTAACTACATAAAAATGATCATAATAAAGAATCCGAAATAATATAACAAGTTTTCAGAGATGATATATAATTACTGTACATCAATCTAAATCATGAAAGAATCCCAAACGTAGAATTTAACATAATCAAATAAATATGTTGAAGAATTAAATCCGAATTCAGAATTTAAGCCTATCATGTCAAAGCACCGTTAACTGACGTTCAAATAAATAAAATCTACTAAAAATCTTATGGGTTACTAACATAATATCAATTCCAATGTAAATGACGCCTGGTAGTGCATCAACCGTATCGAATAACCCTGCTATCAATTACACACCTAGTGTAGTGATATTGAACCCTAAAATCCGTTCAGGTGGTATATTTTTATTAACATTTCTGACCATAAATTGAGAGGAAACACTTTTGTTTTTAAGGCTTTACTCTATAAAAGAAGTCTCATAATATAAAGTTACAATTTTTATTCCGTCGTAAACTTAAAATGAGATTACCGTTTTAAAGAAATTCCGTATTTTAATTTTTAACTGGTATGGGCGGATTCCGCTGATACTGTAAACCTGAATCTTTCCTTTTTTTTAGTCTTCAAATCAGACGTCTGATTTCCCCTGAAAGTCTTTATTGCGGTGTACTGTATTATAAGAGGGTACATACCGTTCATTAAAGCATTCAAATCAGCTACTAGTATTAAGAAATAATTATCAGGCAGAGCATGCTCTGTGTAGTCATTTAACATTTAAAAAACTACTCAAAATCACCTTTTTACAGTTATTATTAGTTCCTTTTTAAAGAAAATACTGTTATACTTTTAATGAATATTGCATGAAAGCGTTTGAGGGTAAATTTAATTAAAATCTCACTTAATTTGTATTAAAGGATTTCGTTAGCACTTAATTATGATGATCTCGTTAATTAAGGATTTATTATTTCCGATTCATTTGCATACAATTAAAACTAGAAGAAAACACAGAAGCTAAATCGTTAGTAGAGTTTAAATATAGTGTCTGCTTTTATTTTATCCATTTAAAAAGTGGTATGTGTGGTGTGCTTCATCTTCAATATAATAGCTCTTTTTCGTAGAACAAAAGTCTTAATAATAGCGGACCTAGCAACGGTAATTACCTGTTGTACTCTTCAATTTAGATTTTTTCATGCTGTTCTTTTTCGTTTATATACAGTTTTATAACCTCCTTTTTAATAAGTTTTTAAAATGTTCATTATTAGATATTTCTACAAAAACCCACGTAATTGCAGTCTTTAAAATTTTGGGCAGAAAGAAGAGATACCCAAATTCATTTTGTTCTTCTTTTTCTTTACCTTCACCAATTGAAAAATTGCTAGCTTCTAATCTGGAACTTGTGATACTTAACTCTAATAAAGATGATGATTGTATTATATACCTACATGGAGTTTCTTATGGTTTATTAGAGAGAAGTAATTGTATTATGCACTAATAATGCAAAAATTCCTATTTTCTTGGAATTACAATGGGAAAAGGCAACTAACAACATAAATGTATTTTATTGGAATAACCTTTTGTTTCGTTTCCCTCGGCTTCACTCAACTTTGTTGCTTACTGCACAATTCTTATTACATGGTCAATGCATTCCCATCATCTAGCACTGACCCATTTCATTATTGTATAAAGTCTATAATTCTTGCATGAAAATTCCATTTCTCAGTCTATTTCTTTTCGGTTTTTCCAATTATTCTTCTTTTGGTGAGAACCAATCTGTTTGTGGCCTACAATACTCTCGGTAACTATTAACCGATTAATTTTATATGACTTGCCTGTTTTTCTCAGTATACTAATATTTTTCCAATATTAGTGTTTCAAATATTGAAATGGCATTTCAAATTAATTTCATTACCAAGACTAATTTAGGTAATTCTGTTATTATTGAAAGTAGTGTATTTCCAGAATTTTATTAAAATCCCAATCTCAAAGGAATAACTAATATAAAAAGAAATGTTAATGTTCGAAGAATGGCTGCAATAAAATCAATCTGTGATAGCAAATCATCTATATACCGTTTCTGGTTTGTCAAAAATATTTGTCTACCAGAATTTCTTAATAATGAATTCTTATGAGATAACCACAATGGGTTGGATATGAGGAATGCAAAATGCAGACAATAAGATACTTTTTGAAACTCGGAAACTCAATCCAACCTGTGTCTTAATTAATTAAAGGTTGTAGAATTCCTTTAGGTTGATTTCTCCCTCGATATTCATAAAGTATAATAGTGTGGTAACAGAATGAACAACCCAAGTACACCCTTCGTGAAGACAATTTTATAAAACAACAAAAAGTCTATTGGTTGTTCTATTGTATTTTATCAGAAGAAACTAGTTAGGACACCAAAAACGTATTCTGCGTTTTTGCCCTTTATTTCTCCCAGAATTAAGCTTAGGCCTTCCTCTTTTTTCCAGTTGTTTCAGTTCTGAGCTATATCTGTCCATTTCCACCTGGCAACACTCTTTATGTCGTCATACCATCTTGTAATTGGTCTTCCTCTGCATCTTTTTCCATCACATGACCTCCAGTGGATGATTTTTGCATTCCAGCTAAAATCTTTTAACCTTGGTATCCTGCGAAGTCCTGACCCATTCATTTATTTTTTTGTGTCTTATTGAAATGCCTATAATCATCCTTCCATCACCCTTTGGGTGACTTGCAATTGCTTAGTAAGTGTCCATGTTCAGGCTCCGTAGCTCAACACTCGACAAGTACACATTCGTCGAAGGTCTTGGATTTAATATGTTGGGGAATTCGGTTATTCTTAAATATATTTGGCAATTCCTTAAATCCCGTCCATCATAGTCGTCGTCTTCTTTCAATTTCTGCTTCTTTAGTTTCTTTACATATTTGTATTGTTTGTTCCAAATATGGTTTGTGATTCTCTCTTTAGTTCGGTCATCATTGTTTGTAAATGATTTTGGTCATCAGCAATCGGAAAATCTAAGGTGGTTAAGTCTTTCGCTATTGATACTGAATTTCGTATTGCTCCAGTCAAGTTTTTTTGAAGACTCCTTTGAATGCTATAGGTTGAACAATTTTGGTGATATCATGTCGTCTTGACTAATAACCCGTTTTACCGATATTTCCTTGGTGTCTTCGTGCATTTTAATTATTGATTTGGCTTCTTTGTAAATGTTTTTAATGATGTTTCTATATCTGAAGTCAATGCGCGCAAGTCCAGTAAGACCATAATTGCCCAGTATTTTCGTAGTTTACAAAGGTCATATGGAGCGAAAGATTGTATTCTACTGCTTGCTTAACTAATATTTTTACTGTTAACAAGTGGTCACATGTGGTGAACCCCTTACAGAAGGCAGCTTGTTCAACAGGTTTCTAGTCATCGGGTTATTTTTGTTTTTGGGAATGTTACATATTATAACGTCGCAAAATCTTTGAAGATTGTGATTTGTGTTGCAAAATACTCAATGGCGTATTCCTGTACCATAATTTGATTATATTATCTATAGTACGTGGAACTCATCTATTAATGAAGTGATTGATCTTAAATGTTGCTCTTGGTCTTCATAAGAAGAACAATTCTCAGCTTCTAAAGAAAATGAAGCCTTTTAAATACTTAACGATTGCTATATACTTACCGATTGCTATCTCGAAATCTTAATTTGTAAAAACAAAGACGTTACTATTATTCCACTTAAGTTTAATAAATACTGATCTCTAACTAATGAATGTTTTTATTTTAATTTCCAACTTTCTCTTCGTTCCTTGTGACCGCTCTGCTATTTGATCTTACAATTTAATCCACCTTCACCTTTAATTTTACGAGATTAATAAGATTACGGCGTGCCCGGAAACGATGTCTTTTTTAGAATTTTGAAATTAATCTTAATTCAAGGTTTCAAATAAAATTTTAGTAGATTTTAATATATTTTGATTTTGTATTAAATACCCAATACATAATAAGATAAAGAAACAGATAACCTTTATCTGCTATGGGTACGCTGTCGTGCAAAATTTCAATGCACAAATACATTAAACTTTGTACACATATCTTTGTACAATACAAGGTTAAGTTAAAACGGAGCTAACATTGGAAGATCATGCATTTTCTAATATTTACATTTCTATACATAATATTTATTCAAAATCCAGTTCTGTCGGTTCGAGAGAAGTGGTCTCAGCTGGCTGTGACGAAGATAGCGGCTTCTTCACCGACCGAGTCTCGAAATTGCTATGTCCGCTCTTCCAACCGAGACGAACTAGCGGAAAAAATGGTGAAGAAGAACCAACCATTGCATGATTATTGTATACTTCTTAGTAGACTCGGTTTCATTTAAAAGAAGCTAAAAAATTAAGTGACGGCTTGAGCTTTACAAACTTAAATTGCTTCATACTTCAACAAATACTCGTTGATTGCTGGTAATAAACCGGTGGTCGTTTTTAAGATTTAACGCCTATAGTAGAATGATGTCTTAAAGGTAATTGCTATAGTATAGAAAAAATGCAATTTATTTATTAAATTTGAGAAAATAATTTAAAATTTAATATTCTTTTCGCGTGTTTCAGTAATTTTGCAGATTTCCAACGTCATCAAAACGTAGAGATATATTTATAATGTAAATATTTATAACCCCAAGTTTCGTAATAACCATAAAACATGTAACTTTATGTCTGTTTCTTGTAGTAAATGAGAAATAAGTTAACAATTATGGGATTGATATAATGATATAAGAAGCAAGAAGATATGTACACACATCCATTCTTCCTCATTCCCGTGGTTACTTCTTATGTTCGTCATAACATGATTAGTATTCTGACGCGTGTAAAAAGCGGAAACGCGTAGAAAGCGCGAAAGTTGTGTAATTGGTTGTTGCCGTTTCCCACATTCGTGTTTCTAAGAACATCCAATAGAACATTTTAAAATATGAACTGGCTTCGAATACTAATGCACGCTGTTTTGATGTCTCTGTCTTTGTAAACAGATTTGTAACCTCATGCCAGAAATCCAATTATACCAAGTGCAGTAAGTAACAAAGCTGAAAGCAACACTTGAATCTTTCTACATATCTTCCGTGTTTCCGTGCCTGCAATTGGAGCTAATTAAGCCCACCTGAAGTCAACACTTTTCGCTTTGTAATTGATACCATTTCCCAAACGACACAAACTATGCTTTTTTTAAGCAATCAGATGATGATTTTCTTTTCCAAGTATCTAAGCTAGTACCAGTGTAGATTTCTAGCAGAACTAACAAAAGCAGACTTTCTGTCAAAGGCGATAGTAGATCTAAAACAGTTTCTGTCCAGTTGGGGAGTTACCACCTTTTCAATTCTCACTTTGTATGCACTATCATTAGTTTCCGAATTTATGTGATTTAGTCAGCTTTAAGCCTACGGACACGATCCTCATTTGGGTGCCTTGGTATGCGGTATGCCTCGTAAGTAAAAGTGCCAATACTTAAATGCTCGTTCAGTAGCTTTAGGCCGTTGCAAAAAGAGCCCCTCTGGATGGAACAACTTTTAGTAGGTATTACGCGTAAAGATTGCACTGGGTAGTATTTAAAGTATTTTGACAAGCTCCAATTAACACTCCAACCAGTCTTTTTAAACTTTCGCTAAACTCGTTTATACATTTTTTTTCTTCGATCCTGGTTGAACCTGGAGAAATAGTTCCTGCATGTTCCTGTAAAAATACTGCTAATGAGCACGCACATTCCAGAATACTGTGGCAGAATTCTGTCAGAACCATTATTCTTTCTTATCTACTGTCTTAGCAAAATCCTAAGCAAAATATGAATCTCTTATTCCCACAATACCAATTTACAGGTAATTTATTGATCTTATCAATGATTGATGTTGATATCAATCCTATCAGCGAACAAGGTCGTGTTATATTGTTTATTTTTATTTATTTATTATTGGGCAAGGAAGCGGGGTGGCGAAGCATCCCTCGTATTTCATGGCACCGATTACTTTGATCATATGGCCGACCCTACTATAATTTAGCCGAATCTGAGGGAATTCCACTCCCAGTAGGGATCTTTATCGGGCCAAACATCGAGTCTCTGGAGTAGGTATCCCCAAATTTGAATTTTATGATGACGATTATGTGAATCGTTTGCCCAACAAAGGCCCACGTTTTCCCAACAGTTTTTTTGCCCATGCACTGCATAATAATATTTATGAATTTCAACCTTTTAACACGCCCATTCGTTTACCCAAGGTTTACCCAGGATTGTCCAGCAGTTTTTTTTCGAGTGTCGAAGTTCGCATTTGTTTAAACAATAAAATTAAGTACACTTTATTTATTGCAAAAAAGGTGGGCAAACAAAATTAACGGTTGGGCATACCAGTTTGGGAAATTGGCAAACGAACTGGACAATAATAATAGTGTATAAATGCGTTTAAACAATATAGCTTTCCCAAGTATATGGACCATTACAATTGAGTCTTTAGAGATTTGATTTATTGTAAAAAAGGTTTACTTCCAAGTACTATGTATGAACCATTAGAATTGATGACCTATTTTCGACGAGATTATTGTCTAGTTCGTTCGTCGTTTTGCTGAAAATGAGAATCTTGATGCTTCACGTTCATCAATATTGTCTAATGCGCACGCGGAAGGAGTTGAACTATATCTTTGAAATATTCGCGGGTAAAAAACTGATTTCTCGCATACTTAATTAATGGAGGGTGGGTAAACGAAAAAAGTGCTGAGCAAACGAATGGGCGTGTAAATAGGTTGAAATTCATAAATGTTGTAATGCGGTGGTTTCCATCCAAGAAAATTTCTTTCGATTTCTTTAATAAGGTTACAAACAGAAGCGTACAAACCACTAATCCAGCCGATGAACCTAATGTTACCTATTATCCAACCTAATGTATGATTTTAAACAACTCATTCCTCATTCATTAAACAGTCATTCCGAAACAGTTGAGTCATATTCCTAGAGACTGGAAAGAACTGTTTTCAGTGTTGTCTATACGCAGCATATTTGTGATATAACTGGAATTTTCGGCGTACCTCGCACATTTGCCTAACACTCTTTTTTTACTATCCTAACATTGCTACGTAGATCAAAGTTGAAATTTTAGAAATTTTTTATGTTGCAAGCCCCCCTACTATAATTTTTATTGAATATTTTTATTTATGAAACCTATGCTTATCATTATCATTTTCCTATTTTTGTTCGTCCAATGTAAAACTTTGATCAAAACTTTATGCGGGTAATGCGAGCTAACGTAACGGGTAATGGTAATTTCGACTTAGGGCGTTAATGCTATAAAAGCAAACAAAAATGGATAAATATGGGCCAACAAATAACATAGTTCCAATAATAGAATTTTTATTTCTGGGCTGAGGTCCAAAAATAGAAATTCTGATTAAAAATTAGTTAAGACTCGTCATACCTGTTGGGCAAAAAGATCTTCAAGGAATAGATTTTTACGATACGCCTTCGTCAAATGTCGTAGGTAGCTTTCCATGGATGATTTGCGATTTTCACATTAAATTATCTTTATTATTTACATTGAGCAAATCATCATTGGTTAAAATGCAGCAAAATCAGTGCTTCTTCAAGAATGCTTTTCATAGAGAAAACCCCCCTACAGTGAAAATTCTAGTTTAATCATTTTGGCTTTCAAGTTTGCCCACAGTTTCTTATCTTTTGTCGCCTACAAACTCTATAATGCACTATAACCAAAATTGGATAAAAAAGAAAAGGAATGGGACTTTGTCGTATTTATGAACTATGACTACCTTTCAAACGTAGAACTCTTGAGACGTCAGTCATTGGTACCACATATAGTACAAATTCACAATTAGAATCAAAATATCACAAAACAGTTGCGATTTGGAAAAAAAAATTGAGCTGACTAGAAGATGTGTGATGCACGGAAAAAGAACATGGGAATAGCTGTCTTTAAATTTTTTGGTATAGTCTTGTTTAGTAGTAATTCTAGATTTTGATAGTCTAGGCAGGTAGGCCTAACACGTTTTTTACCACTGTTTTCCCATTTGCTTTTTGCTCATTCATATAGCATTGTATATTTTTATCATCAATGCTGATTTTATACTTTGATATCTGATTAGTATTTCTTTCTCAAGAAAATAAGATTTTACTTCTTTTTGGACTGACGCTTTTTAGAGCTGTTGTACTCAAACTCAGTTAAGTATATTAGAAAACCAGAACCACCATAGAATTCACTATATTAATTTTTTTCATATGAATCATTACTCAAAATCTTGGATAAGATAGATGGTGATTATCTTAATCTTTCAACGACCTTTGACCATTAATATGGACTTTCAAAAATATCCTAGCTATTGTTTTGTTCAGGAGGGAGGTTTAAATCTTGATATGTATATCAAAAAACTATCCTTGGTCAGTATTTCGATTATTATACCGAGTGAGAATTCGCTTCTACGTACATAGCACACACACGAACGTAGCCGTGGCGGCGAATTTCTGCCTCAGTCAGTTTCATACGATACATATATGAAGAAAATTTATATTTGTAGATTTTGGCTTAGTTCAGACTGGCGTTATCTCTATCGTGCGTTACGCTACCTAGAATAATTAAGTTATACCATATCTTGAGATTAGTTTATGCATAGTAGAAATAAGGTAAAAATCAGCATAATTTTTATATTTCAAAAAGACTGTTTTGGCATCATTTTGAACAAAACCATAATAGGTTTCCTGTCTGGTTTCATTCTGATATAATAACATATTGACTTGTTGACTGTTTTAAGCGGGATATTTCCTTCTTCAGTTAAATGAATTCTTTGCACTTCTATTTAATGATTTATTGTTGCCAATCAACCAGCTTTTTGCAAACCAAATTAATAAAGAGCGGATTCCTGTTTAATTAGCCTTATTACGCCTTTGATTAATAGTAGTTACCGTCTATTACTGGTAATACTGTCAGATAAGTCTTTTCTTATTGCAGAAAATAAGGCAATTTCAATAAAGTACAAAGTTGTTAAAACACAGAAGAAAGTTTCCGACGTCTGGATAGTTCTAGTTCTCATGCATCCAGCTGCATTATTGTTACAGATAATAGTTGTGTTATTAAATACCATGTCTGGATAATTGGTAAAATGAAACTAGTCTACGCTAACACGCTTGGCGTTAACTGCACACACATTTCTATCCGACAATTACAGAGTCTGCTTCAGGTGAAGTTGGCGTTCTTGGTATTCGTTATTAGGTGTATATTACATTTATTTATTATATTCTATGAGAAATCTATTATTTATAGTTAAGATATCTGGTTGTTTTTTTCTTTTATTAATTTATTATCGTAAGAACATGGAACTATCTGAACTGACAAAGAAACTTGCCGGTGTTAATGTATTCCGAACTCTGTATAATACTGTTCTTTTTTCTGGGCAATAAATAATAACCATAATAATAATTGTTAAGAGGTGTAAATGGTGTAACGGTATTTGTATTGTTTTATTCTTAAAGAAACGTTTATTATTTATTACCTTTGGCGAAAATGTACGTTTATAACAAGCGCTATTAAATAGCCACCTGAATGTAAAGATACATATGTGAATGAAATGAAGATATATCTTCATTAAACTCTTTTATACCGTATAAATATCTGGTACAATTTTATGTTGTACGACATAAAAATCCAAATATATTATATCCTCTTTAATAAAGGTTTAGTTTTATTTATCTGGTATAACTATCATAAAAATGAAAAATTAGTCGGGAATGCCTGTGAATACAAGCACGAATGTGAATACTCTTAGCCACAAATACATAATATAAAGAATATCCGCTACTTAGTCTGTTAAATCGTCCATTGCGGACTACCAGACGATGTTTGCGTCTATCATCTGTTCAAACAGATCAACTGTGACGGTTTTTTGCGACTGGTGTATAAATAATGCATTGACCAGTTCAGATCTCGACAAAGATTGCAGCATAATCAATGTGTATCGAACAGCGCCGTTCGCGTAACTATTAATATAATGGAAACTTGCAATGTTGTAGCATTCTTCAGATACATTGCGAGATATCTTGCTTGGTCTGAACTCGCTCCGTGTTTTTATTTCGATTCTTTACTTCTTTGTTGGAAGAACAAAGGTTTGATGGATTTGGTGCATTATTTTTTTTTAGTTTTCTTAGATACCATCATCTAATGAATTGTAGACACTTATAGTTCTTACAACTAACAATAGATACCTTTTTTTTGGGAATGTTTCTGATTAACTTTTTTTGTTTGATTTCAGTGCGCGCATGGCTCCGGATTCTTCGAACTCCAAGTATTGGAAATGGCTAACCCTCGTGGCGAACAATCAAACGGGGAGTGTTGTGGTGGTGCAACTAGAGCTGCATTAGCCCCACGTTGTCCATCGCCATGTAACACATTCTTTAGACTATGTCTTAAGGAATATCAAAGTAATGTTACTAGTACGGGTTCGTGTTCGTTCGGAAATTCTTCAAGTTCAGTTTTGGGAAGAGATTCATTCACGCTAGCTGATCCTGAGAGGGGAAAATTGGTTTTACCCTTCACATTTAGATGGACGGTAAGTACGAAATTTCAAAATAATCAACAATATATGTTTGCGCAAATTACTGTATTCATGGCATAAACATTTTAAGTGTCTGCAGACATTACATTATCAGCTAATCAGGCAACAATCCTTGGTGTTCCAAATTGTACAGTATGGCAGAAAATCAAACAAGAAACATTTGATTAAAGTAACCTGTATTACGATTATTGATGCTGCAACAATTTCTTTTCTTAAATTTTAGTATATAGAAGGTTGACGGCAGGGAGACTAGGACTAACGTTTTCTAAACAAATCTAGCTATTCATTTGCCCACTAAATTGATTATCACCGAAAAATGTATTATTTTAAAATTTAAATTGTGTCTGGATTAGTAGCAAACCAAATGAAATAGCTTTTATTGAGGAATACAACTACCAGTATTCGGTTCGGATTCAAACCAAATTTTATTGAGAAAGTTTCAATTTAAGTATGTACTGCTATCTAACCGAAGACTGAACATCAATATGGTTTTATACAAGCTAAGATCTTTTGTTTCGTTGCGGGACAAATTAGGCAAAGCAAAGCCTCTATTTTATGATTTCTGTGTTAATGAAATCTAAAAGCATGCCTTATACCAATTTTAGACTTGAATAGAAAAGTTTTCTAAGCCATCAGTAAAACTTTTAAAGGATATATATATATATATATATATATATATATATATATATATATATATATATATATATATATATTTCATGCCATACATACTCAGTGATTAAACCGTATGACCTTTACAGATTTTCTTTACATTATCCTATATTTGGTAGTTTGTAAGTATCTACATGTTTGGCGTTAACTCTAAATATGTCTTGATCTCACTACACTCAATAATGAACTACATTAGCTAGACTAACTGATACATAAGATCAAAAGAGTCTTTCCTACGACATGTAAATATTGCTATGCATCTTTCCATCTTTTGCTATACAAGGATATTTACAGTCGACTAGTATAAATACATTATTACAAATTTGATTTATCTCGTTTACATAAATATGTATATAACATATACGAGGTCCATTTTTAAAGTAAGGGTCGTTTTGAAATTACCTTCGATTGAAACTGAGAGGTGAGTCCGCGAGTATTTTTATGTGGTTTACTAGTTAGCTGTCTAACAGATTTTCACTCTCAAATTTTAGTTTGGAGTCACTTGAAGGCAATTTATACTAACAATAGTCTTGTCAACTATGAACTTCGCGGTGTGATCCGAATTTTGTTAGTAAGAAGACAACAGTGTTGAAGAAATCCTCAGACAACTAACTCTGCGAGGCTTGAGGTCTATGCGGCGAATTCTGTGAATGTTGGTAGGGTTAGGCCAATAGTGTCGTTTGTTTAAAGGGCAAACGAATATCTGCGACGAAGAGCATAGTGATCTCCCGAGGATGATGACAAGCAATTTAACGTAAAATGTAATCAGAATCTTGAAAATTGTTGTTTTGTTGCAATATTTCAGTTGTCTATCTATCGAATTTTATGTTTAATTATCTAGAACATTGTCACAGGGCACTTAAACCTGACAGAATGATTTATTGTTCCACTCACTGTAAATCGCTCACATGCGACATCAAACAAGAATCCGGCAGTAGAAATGCCGCCCAGCTTCAATCGGCGATAATTTCAAAATGGACCTTACTTAAAAATCGCGTCATCTATATCAGTCTCGATCGCTTTACTTGGCGGTCTCTTAAGTAGTTTTTTCCCTTAGGGTTCCGTCTGCCAGTTAGTACTGGTGGCACTGCAACCTAGAAGGCTTATTGTACTCACCCTATAACAAGTTAAACACAACCAGTCTGTAATAGTCGTCCCTGTATCAATAGATACAGGTTTCTCGCTGAATGTCCGATGAAGAACATGCATAGCTGTTAGTGGTTCCTTGTTGCAGAGTCTGCAAGTGAGGTCTCAATTAAATTTCCCGATCTTACACAGGTGTGCTCCTTAACTGTAGCATGTCCTGTTCGGAAACCCGTAATGATCTTGAGTTGGAACCTACTTAGGAGAAGAAGTTCTGTTGCTCTTTTCTGGCAAGGTCATGCTGCACTGAGTGCGGCACGAGTCGTTGTCATAGCGCTCTGACTTCACTTCTTTGTAGGTTCTGGGCCAGGATAAACCCCGGTGGAGCTACCCTACTTGGCTAGTTCATCGCCTTTTTCATTGCCTTTCTGTCTTAAGTAGTTACTACTGAAAGCAATCATTTGTACGTTCGAGTTTACCTGACCTGCAATGTCGGTACAAAAATTCGATATATTTGTTAACAGATCTTGAATTCTAATTGTAAAAAGGAAATCCAAAAGTGACAAATAGCCAGGAAGTGATAGTGTTCGTGACGTATCCAAGCAGATTCCATTCATCAATAAACCAATAAGAGATTTGGACCAATCTCTATGCTATTTTGGATCTAAAGTAACCAATCAATTAAGATTACAAAAAGGTAGTGTTAAGAAAAAAACTATTCCAGACTTGTACTAAAAAATCCATAGGATCCTTCAAGACAATGGGCCGTATTCACATCTCACTATTAAGATAATAGCATGTTTAATTACCATGGCGACCATTTCTAACCTTTTCCCACCTATTAGAATTAGATAAAGCTATCTCTTTTCTTGTTGATCTTAATCATAACTTTAGTTAAATACTCCTTTAATAGTGGCATGAGAATAAGGCCCAATAATAAAATTACGAAAAAAGCAACTAAAATTCTTTCAAGAGAGTTGGTAAGATTTAACAGCAGGGATTTTGATATTGATGTATCGCTTTTTGATCTTAGTCTTGCTCAAAAATTTTAGTTTCGCTATTTTTCATGTTGTGCTCTTCCTTGAGGGAAAGATTAAATACATAATAATTTTGGCCTTATTATTTCCAAATACATCACTTTTGTCTTTTCCAAAACCGTTGTCGTTTCTTAATCCTCCCTTTAGTCCAATTTCTCAGGTATTCTTTCACACAGTTAAATGTTCTATTTTGTAAAACCGTAGATATATTTTCAAGCTAAATTGAATGCAACGCAAATGCCTCTGGATGTTCTGAAATGTGAAATAACTAAAGATAAGCATTTTTAATAAAATTGTAAAAATCTAAAACCATAAAATATAACTTAACCCTAGAGTCGATCTAATTAAAGCAAAACTTGCGATTGCTCAAGATTAAACGAAGTAACCATTAACTTCAAGATGTTTCTTTATGCTGGTGAGTAAAAATCATAGCAAGGAGTATAGAGAACAAGGTTCACTTTATCTTAATCACTTTTACAATTTGCATTCCTTTTAAAACCTATGAAGCCTAATCTGAATCCTTTTGTAGTAAATTGACAAGAGTAACAGAATAAATGAATACTAACAATCAAGATAACTTTCAAATAAATAACTAAATGACTGACTGTCTGTAATATTTTATTATAGCAGAGGTGTTTATTGCTACACCTTGTGACACCCCAAATTTTCTTATTGCTAGTGTTACTATTTCAAGTTCAACTGCCTTATTGATATTCTATTCGTCGAGTTAATATTCTTAATTAAGCAAAAATCTCTCTATCTTAACATTTCCTGTATTTACATGACAATATATTAATAATACCTGCACGTAGTTTAATTTAAACATTTTTATGCAAATCGCCATCTTCTACTTGTCATTCTGCCAACTAGTCTCCATTTTACACTTAATTTCAACCAGAGGTGTAAAACACGAAATTTCCTGAAAGTAAACTATATTTCAGGTAGCAAACGCGATAAAGTAATTTTCTAACTATTTTGCATAGCAGGGATTCGATAATATTATAATATGCAATGTCGCATGCTACTCATGCATCGGCCACTTCGCATACCCAATGAGCCGTGCGTTGCACCGCTTTCCCACGGTGACCAACTCACTCATGATGTCATTCCATTCAGCCCGACCGTTCTCTGTCACCTCTCTTGCAAACTCGCGTAATGTTAGCCGGCACTTGCTATGTTTATTGCACTTGCACTGAACTAAGCCAAGCTTGTAACTACATTTTGACGACACCGAGCGTGGGTGAAGCCATAAATATTCTCTCTTTATTCTCTTGAAATGGAATGCTTCAGGTTTAGATTTAAGAAGGCAAGCTTTTGTCTTGTCTTTGATGGTTATACTGTTTCACATGTACCAAGAAGAAATCTTAAAACCTCACCTAGTATTAATTAGGAAGAGACGGATAACTCATATGATGGGGGAGGGGGTGGAAGAGGATGTGACCATTCTAAAATATTTAAATTATTATTAAAAATTACTAGTGCATTCTTTTGTAATACTATACAACTACTAGTACTTAGATCAGAAAGATAACTACAGTTACCACCCCTACACCACTCTACCACCCCGATTGGGGAGAATTGTGGGTAGAAATATGAGAAGTGTAAAAAGTGTCAACCTTCAATGAACCTAAAAGCTATCTAAAACGTAACAAACAGGACGATTAATTGCACAGGAAAAGCAACGGTTATAAACGGTATCATTTGAATACGGTCGCATACGTCGCTACTAATCTATCATATTAACATCAATTAGCGAAGTTAATGACAGCCGGCTCGTCTGTCTGTGCAATGTCATCCTGCCCCATCCATATAATAATAGTTTGACTCAGAGGCTCCTCATTAAACAGGGGGAACGTAGCTGAAAATAGTAAACATATTTTTTAGTGTTAGCTATAAAAGGAGGCCTTTTCATAAGACGAGGAATTTGAAAGAGTTGAATTCCAAGAACAGCGAAACCGCATACTAAATTTTAAAATGAAAAGTGTTTGAAATGGTTTAATTGCTTAATTATTTTCTGTATGGTAGTAGTAGCTCGGAAAAAGATGAGATCAATGGTGGAATTATGAAAGAATTGTGTGCGGTATGTAGGAGGATTGTCGCTTCCTGTTGTTTGATGATAAATTATTGAATCTATGAATGTTGGAAAGTCCATACGTTTTGATAAAATTGAAAGATTTCTATTTTTAAATCATTCTTTTTATGGAACAATTTATTTTTAAATTTAACTCGCCACAATGTTTTTTCTTGTATTATGTTGGGGTGACCACAAGGGTCTTTATTGCGGCCTTTGCTCTTAATCAATAGTAAATAAAAGTGTGAATGGGCCTTGCCCATTATTACACGTTATATCATTTATTAAGGAAATAGATTTAATTATTGTCGAAGCGTACCTCATTTCAATAGACAGACAGAAGATTGCTAATGAAGCTTCATCTAAAATTGTTTGCTTGCAGTTTCTTTGAGAGAGATCACGTGCTCACAATTTAATTATCTAAAGAATGAAAATAAATTAGCAGTTCGTGTTTCTATGAGCGCCAAGAATCATTTTGATAATTAAACAGATACCTCTGAAATATCAGCTAAAAAGGTGTTATTAGTTAGTTGGCTGTACTTTATTGTTAGTGTGCAACGAATTGTACAAAATTGTTGTAGTTCGGTTATCTATTAAAAGCTTAATTACTATTAAAATATATACAAAATTAGTATTCATCTCGTCGATAATTACCCTCTTACGGAACCTATTTTTAGGCGCGATTCAAATTCAGAACTGCCTTGTAAAATTTTTAAGCAATAAAATAACAATGTGTTGTATAGGTAAATTTAACACCTACTTTATTGATGATTTTGTAAATATAACCATCAAAAACAGGTTTGGTCTACTAAAAATAGTGAAAGTATATCCAGTGTTTTATTATAAATTAAATATTTGCACTTTAAATTGAACCAGTTTAATAATAGCTCCAAATGTCAAGTACAAAATGGATTTTGACTTGAAAATAATAAAATTTCGCTATTAATCAACGAACAGTAATTTACATAAATTTATTCCATTAGTTCAGATTTCATTATCTACTAATATATAAAATTGTTCGTTTTTGTGTGTATTCGGGATAAAATCGTGAAGCACTGGACCCATTTCCAAAGTTCTTTCAGTTATCAATAGCCTATGTCTTTACGAGTACTAAAAGCTACTTATGATTACGCTATCATGCAAAAAAGTGAGTAATGAACATTTATATCTCACAAGTCGAAAGAAAACGTAATCCGAACAGTGCAAAACTCAATACACTGGTTGAAGCTTTAGAGATATATACGAGGGTCACGCTATATATCTTGAGATACAAGAAAACTACAAGTCTTTTTAGGAAAATGATTTTATTTATGTTCAAAGTAATCACCACCTACATCAATACACTTTTGTAACCGAAGCTTCCACAACTTAAACGCTTGAAGCCAGTCATCTTTTGGCATGCTCTCAAAAAATTGATGAATTGCTGCATCTATCTCATCCTCCGTTGTGAACCGTCGACCACGTAAATGTTTCTTTAGGTTAAAGAACA
Source organism: Agrypnus murinus (assembly GCA_929113105.1). Classification (NCBI taxonomy): domain Eukaryota; kingdom Metazoa; phylum Arthropoda; class Insecta; order Coleoptera; family Elateridae; genus Agrypnus; species Agrypnus murinus. Next base: position 147,326,663 of record OV816026.1, read on the forward strand.
ACCAGAAATCACACATGGCCAAATCAGGCGAATAGGGTGGATGTTCAATGACTGTTACATTATTTTCACGTAAAAATCCAACTGTCTGTTGTGCAGTGTGTGACGATGCATTGTTGTGATGCGAATTTTGATTGACTCAAGCACTGCAGGTAAACATGGGGTGCCAGTTTGCTGTAACTGTACGTTGATCTTCAAGCTTAATTGCGTTCACTAATCCTGTACTACGAAAGAAAACTGCGTACATAACTTTCTTGACAGACCTTTGCTTTTTCGCCATTGTTGGTGTTGATGCATCTTCGTGAATCCACACACGGCTCTCCTGGCGGGTAGGAATATCATAAAATCGTATGTATATTTCATCACCTGTTACTATTTTAGAAAGAATACGATGCCCACCATTATTTAACATTTCTAAAGTTTCCCGCGCGATTCCTACTCGCTCTGCCTTTTGGGAATCGTTAAGCGTATGTGGCACCCAACGAGTAACAATTTTTTCATATGAAGATGATCATGTAAAATGGAATTTACTGTTGCGGATCCAACACCAAGAGTTGCCTCAATCGCTTGATAGGTGCATCTTGGATCTTCTTCGATCATACGTCTCACTCTCTCAATATTTCCAACAGTAACTGACGAACAGGGCCTACCAGCACGTGCCTCATCACCAAGCGATATCCGTCCTTTTTTAAATTCGCTATGCCAGCGAAACGCAGTTGCGCGTGAAGGACTTTCATCCCCAAATGCGTGTTGCAACTGTTCAAGACTTTGTTGTTCACTTAAACCGACCTTGAAATCGTAGTAAATCATAGCGCGCACATGTTCTCTTGACAAATCCATGTTTCGACACGACAAATCGTATGTACCACGTTTACTCTGTGACAGCAACGACTCAACTGTCTGAGCTTACTAATGAAGGATGGTGGTATGTAACAATGCCGTGTTGCCAGCTCTAACTCCTCTACTATCCATTTTTTTCTAGAGTCCTCTGACTTTGAAAGCGTATTGCTCGAAAACTACTGAACCAATGTAAATATTTTAAAAACAAGCAAATAATATTTCTACATACAATACTAAAATATTATATTTCTAACTGGTATACTTTTGTTTTTATCGGACGATACGTAATAAAATGTACCCATTTTTAGGGACAATTTCATTGAAAGTAAGTTAACTAATTTTTTTCTCAGAAAGTATGTCATATATCTGTGAGATTTTAGGTTAGAAAGGGTTAGAAAGAAACCTTGCGGTTCTTATGCTATTAATTTTCAGACAAAAAAGCGTTTTATTTAAGATTTATATGAAAAATAAGCGAACTATCTTGTTTGTTAATAACACTTTTTATATGTAGACATTATCTTCTTCAAAAAACTGTTCCTAATATTAACAATAAAAATGCAGAAACAAAAAAATAATGTAATAATGTATAATAAAGAAAATAATGTCTACTAGAAAAGTGTTGATTTGGCGAAAAATTTTTGAAGCTATCTCTATTAATAAACGAGAAGGCATAGTTCGCTGTTTTTTCATATAAATCTTAAATAAAACGCGATTTTGTCTGAGAATTAATAGCATAAGAACCGCAAGGTTTCTTTCTAACCCCAATAAAAATGTCACAGATATATGACATATACTTTCTGAGAAAAAAATTAGTTAACTTACTTTCAATGAAATTGTTCCTATAAATGGGTACCTTTTATTATGTATCGTCCGATAAAAATAAAAGTATACCAGTTAGAAATATAATATTTTATTGTTGCATGTAGAAATAAATTAATTTGCTCGTTTTTAAAATATTTAGATTGGTTCAGTAGTTTTAGAGCAATACGCTTTCAAAGTCAGAGGATTTTAGAAAAAAAATGGATAGTAGTTTCGTGGCATCTCGCAATATACAGCGTGGCCCTCGTATATCAAAATTATATGAGAGACGTTCGGCGAGTGGTGAGTTTGTGTGAAGCACACAGGCGCGGTGGCTATGCAATAGTTAGTAGTGTTAAATAAAAGTGAAGGGAAAATGTGATGCTTTAATAAAAATCGAAATTTGTCTCATAAATTTAAAAAAAATTATATGTAATAACTAAAGTAGGTTTTATAAATCAAGCAAGAGCATATAAAATCATTATTATTTATTTCTTAGAGAAAGGTAAATTTTTCTAACTGGTTCTTTCAAAATTGTATGACATCAAATTAGGTTTGTTTTTATTTTATGAAATACTTTGTCATCTTCATTTTCTTACCCATGATAAATTATTCTGAAAATTACAATTACAAAATTTAAATTTAAATAATTATATCGAAGAATAGAAGAAAATTACTCAAAGCCTTATATAAAAATAACACACACAATACAATAAACATTGCACAACCAAATAATATGTCAGTCATTGTAATTCCATCATACCTGACAGTCGCTACAGTTCACCATGTTTAAATCTAATTTTTTTTGGCTCCAACTTGTTTGAAAAGTGTTAAACTTTTTAGTTCCTTCTAACTTAACAACAACCAACCTGTTCTTTAGCTTTTTTATTCTTTTTCTTATACTAGACACGAGATTACTATATATAAAACATCCATTCTCACAAAAAATTCTGACTAGTTACATATTGTTGTCTCACTCTTACACCCATCATGAAATATATAAATCAAAAAAAGAAAGAAACGAAATTCCACATCATTTAGACTTCAATGCTGAAATCGTCAACTGGGCGGTCGTGCCATATAATGATGTGATAACTCCCCTTTTGGTTTATCTCTTTTTAAAGTTTTTATTTCATTTCTTAAAGGTAAGAATTCCGAAGGATTCTTCATTCATTTGTTTTAAGATCCTGGGGTTTAAAGATATTTACATATTTTATTAACGAGATGGTGCTAAAGCAGTATAGTCGAAATAGAGAAACCAAGTTTATTTACAAGTCGGGGGAATAAGGTTTTTATTCCAAGAAAATGTAATCTTTACACCGCTACTGTAAATCAATACAAATTAGTCAAAGCAAAAGAAGTCCTTAGAAAGGACGTTCGCGTTATCAGGTACGTATCGTCGTTCAACGTGAAGGAATGTCAACGTTGTAAAGGTAAGAATTGCCTATTCATAAATTTTCTTTGTGGTGGTGCCAGGCTATAGAGTTTATTTGTTCGATTGGTATATACGTCGTTTTTAATTCAAAGAACTCTCGCTAATCTTTATTCAATAAGCAGTGTATAGTTAGTGTATCAAGAATCTTCGAACAATATTAACCCGTTATTTTTGTGTACCACAAATTAACTAACACTTCTCTTCAAACTTTTCAAATTCATCTGCATTTTCCCAAAAAATTACATTTCTTTAGCTGCTTTGAATAGTCTCTGCGAAATTAGCCCAAACGCGTCACTACTGACATCGATCTCTCCTGTACAAAAGATGTGTGTTTGGACGCGATAACTATAGCAAAAAAGGCGCGCTGCTAGCTCTTCTTAGTTTTACAGAAAAGAAGGTGGGTGAAATTTGGTGAAGACTAACTAAAAAAACTCAGTACTATTCAATAACAGTGTTTCCTGTATCTTTATTCAAAACTCCGATGGAAACAACAGAAAAATCTTTTATTTCCACCATCATCCATGTAAATGGCAGTTTATGAGCATTTGTGGTCACTAAGTAAATGACTACTTAGTTACAGCCATACGTTCTGTAAAAATTATATGTTCATCAAAAAAAGCTAATGAACAGTATCTGTTGTTCAATCAGAACACCATGTCAACGTTTAGTTATAAATTGTCCTACCGCCTTTGATTACAAAATGTTGTTTTATAAAAAATATACAGTAGATTAATAAAGAAACCGCTATGTGAAGGTGGAAATAAAACTTTGTACGCGACTCGCTTTCTACTTAATCTTTACTGGGCTCGCTGGATTATGGAGGCTCGCTCCTTTGTCGCTCGCCCCACAAACTTTCCAGCTCACCGGTCAAGGTTAATTTACAAAGCTTGTCACGTAAGTAACTATTACAGGTTATTGTCTTTCAATCGGTAATTTTTAGCAGTTGCCATATGAGATGCAATCTTACCTGTGAATTTTAGTTGTTTTTTGCTTTAAAAAAATATGACGGCCATTTTCCCAGTCTGCACAACTCACGCAAAAGTTCTCGTTTGATGAATTGTAGGTCTAGCGAAAACGGTCGTCAAAAGTATAAGAAATGCAAATAGTTACGACGAACACGCACTAAAATTTAATCAATGGTGTTCACACATATGATTACACTTTGAAGAAGCAAACTTGTATATCTGAAACTGACACAAAGAAGTGCAGCTGAAAAAGCAAACCAGATAAAATTTGTCTAAGTTCCGATTGGAATATCTCAATATATTGAAAATCTTTATTCTTGAGACAGTTACGATCAGAAAAGCACACATATTAGCAATCGTCACTATAAACCACGAACTAGCCACTTGTAGGTATGGAATGCTGTACTGGATACACAGAACAACCAACTAGCATACCGCTAATTGTTATCCATGACTGTTTGCTCAAACCTTTATACAAACTGTCGCAGTGCAACTGTGAAGTCTTGCAAGATTTCTTTGCTATATTCTGAAACAGATTATATTCAATTATATTTAATTTAAGCAATGCCAATACCACAGCATTATTTACCGCCAGCACCAGAATATGTGATTCAAAAGGTCTCTCATTCATTCGTAATAGCAGAACGTATAAAAAGTTAAATCAAATTCCCTAAGATAGTTAAATATTCTTTCTAAAAAGTTATTAGTGGATAGATTTGCTATGAATGTTAATGGCGTTAGTAGCACTTTAGACACTTACAAAAATGCTGCTAAACACTTCCAAACATGTGCAATTTGTGGTTCAATACTAGACCAGCAGCTACTGAAGTTAGGCGAATCTATCCTGATAAGTTTATCGTCAGAAATGGCACATTTGCAACATCCATGAAGTTTTACTATTCAGTATTTTGGCTAACCAAATATCATAAGAAAAAGTAACATTTGTCTTAAAACAGCCCATATTCAAACCTTCTAGTTCTTCTTCAAGGTCATTGCACAACAAGCTTTGTCAAGACCTTTCACATCTTTCATCAATTTCTGCTATTAAGACAAAACTTGCTATAGCCATTTTGAGGGGCATCTCACTAAACAAATCTTTTACACTTATTCCCGGGAATACAGAAATATCTGTGGTTCACTATTCCTGAATTAATTTCCGGTATTACCGAATGTATTCCCGTATTTCCTAATCAAAACTTAATGAAATAGCATTAGAGTTCGTTGTGCCCCAATCCCAGATTTTCATGTATTTTTGTAATATTCCTGAGTTTTCCTCATGTATTCCCGTATATTCCCCAAATATTCCTTAGTATTCCCAATTAGTCTTTGTATATTCCCGTGTACTTCCGATATATTTCCGAAAATTTGCACACCTATACCGGTAGTGAGACTCCCCTCGGGGTATCTCACTAAATGAATTTTGTACACCTATTCCCGGAAATACTGAAATATCTGCGGTTATTTCCGTATTCCTGAAATAATTTCCGGTATTTGCAAATGTATTTCCGTATTTCGTAACCAAAACTTAATGAAATATCATCATACCCTCAAATTCTCATGTATTTCCGTAATATTCCCGAGTATTCCTCAAGTATTTACGTGTATTCCCGTATATTCCCCAAATACTCCCGATTATTCCAGAACATTCCTGACTATTTATCAGGTATTGCCGTGTATTCCCGATTATTATCTGTATATTCTCGTGTATTCTCGATATATTTTCGATAATTTGTACACCTATTTCAGTAGTTACATTGAATGCATAGTAATACTCAAAAATTGGAATAAAAAGTGAAAAATGTTGATTGGGTGAAAATTTTCAGTATTTTTCAGTAAGGAAGTATTTGTTAAAAGAGATAGATGTGTACAGGTGTACACGTATTCTTTTCTTCAAGTTAGTCGTACCGTTATGGCTCATCATGCCACATCAGTCTTCAAGAGATTTTCTAATATTGGTTGGTAGCTGGAGGCCGAATGCAGTTAGAAGTGGTGGTTGTAATGGTACGGCGGTTTCGTCGGTTTTGAAGAAAGTTAATAGTTCGATGGTTAATTTTTGTGAGTGATTAATAGTTGTTGCAGGATTTAATTTAGACAAAGATAAATTTATACAGATAAAGATTGTTGACGCAAATAGCGCTTATTTCAAAATCCGGTGGCATCGGGAATCAATAGGTTAGCTACTAGGTTATCTAGGGAACTGATGGTTGGAGCTGGCACTGGCAGTGGTCACGAATGATCTGTAGGAATTGGTAACCATCGACAATTGATTTCGAATGGATCCGGGATGCGCTATCAAGCTCGGGGTAAGTCTTTTGCTTGTCATATGAACAAGAAGGTATTAGGTACAATACTTGATTGCTTGTATTAATGGGATGATAGTAATGGCGTTCTACCCATTTACCCTCTTCTTGTATTTCTGTTTAAATCTAATAAAATCAACAACCTGTAGATACAATTTTACGAATGGTTGTAAAAATCAGAAATACTATTACAAGTTGGAGCAAGGATTAAGTCTAGGTCCTCTAATGTAATCAGTCTACTGACAATTGTATACAGTTTACGATACTAACAATAGAAGAAAGTAGAGTAGAAAACAGGAACAAATAATAGCTTGTTCAATTTGATAGCAGCTACCGTTTCTCTTAAGTAGTGTGGAAATCTTTGACACCTAATTTCGTTTCGTCGCCTTGCTTTCATTCAAATCTCGTTAATGATATCCCAAATAGTCTGATCTTCAGATTCACAAAAGCTTTATGTAAATGTCGTTCTTTCTTTTGTTTCAATTATGAATAATTACACACAATAATGATAAAACATACCTACATTCACATCGAAATGCATTCAAATACCTTTTTATAAGGTTAATCTAGAGAAGATATCAAATACCTGTGCACAATTCACAGGTCTTCTGTTATTAGCTTACAATATATTCTATCTGAAGTTTATCTTTTAATTCCGGTTGCGATTCCCAACGGCTAAAGAAACTCGGTAGCATGGGTTTAAATCATCTTCACTTGACGTTTGAAAGGCCTATTGTACCTAAATGTCCTTTTAATTGTCACTAGTTTTCGTGTGATTATTACTTTAGAATTGTGTTTGTAGTCTGACTACTACCGCATTATTAGGTTAGAATTCCAAATAGATTGAGGAAAAAACCCAGGAAATATAATTCAGTCAAGAGATTTAAGATACAAATAAATTTTCTACATTATAAATAATCAAAACTGATAGGTTATTAGAAATATCTGCATGTAAATGTAAGATGAGAGGCAAGGGAGCGTCTTTTTAAATAACATACGACACTCTAACAGGTGTCTTACATTCTGAGCAGCTCTCCGTATGTTCGTTTGGAATTCAGTTACCGTTTTAGATTTCTCAAGAAGAAACATTTTGGGAATTGATAGTCAATCTTTGATTTTTTGTAATTTGAAATTACAAAATTGTAATTGAAATTTGAATGACTGTGAGAAAAGCAATTATTACTATTAGATCATTCATGATAATTTTCTATAAATAGTTAATTTCCTTAAAATATACTTTCTGAGTCTTATGCTACCCAAATTTAAAAACATTTTACCGTTTGATTTAAAAGTTACAACCTCAAAACATATCGAGGAGAGTCCAGTTATTTATGAATTACGATCTTTTGATAATATTCTGAATTTTAGCAAAGTCATAGTTAGTCTCATTTTGAAGATGGCTTATAAATATTAAAACTCATTAAAATTGAATTGGCCATTAATAAAGAAGAAAGGATTGTATCTCTTTTCGGAAGGTTTTTTTTTTAATAAATTAACATTCGTATTAAGTTTACTAGGACAGGAATCGCTTTATTAAAAATGTTTTATTGTACGATGTAGCTTATCAAAAGGTATAGTTATTAAGAGAAATGGGTTTTTAAGATTATGCATGTCTGGCTTAATTTGGGCTACTTTTTGGTTTTATTTATGGTTTAATTTAAGAGTCAGTGGTTTTAATGGGTGAAGGTAAAAGAAGAATATATATGTATTTAATTGCATATGTTAAATACAAATATAAATTTAATAAATAGTCAATCAATTTTTTTTACAGTAAAACTTAGTGTTACGCATGGTCTTGTCTGTGGACCTGTATTATTATTAAGACAGTGTATTATTTTGAGTTCGATCGAATAGATCTATTGACCCCGAAACTAATTTACTTGAATTACCGCTTTATCACTTGTTAATAATTGCTAATCATTGCAGAAATATATTACAGACGCAAATTTTATCAACTACCTTAACTGCATTACTATTATTATTTGCATTATGCAATCTTTAAAGATTTTCTTTCATAAAGCATGAATCTTTTATATTAAATTCATACTTATCAATACAACCGACAATAATTATGAATACTACAACTGGTGTGAACAATAGTAGAACATGGTTTTTCAAACCATTCAAAACACACAAACCATCTATGGATTTTTATTAAAAAAAATAGTTGTCGCTATCTATGTAACTAGGGCATCATGTAGGAGCTTATTGAACGAGTCCAGTTTTCTGTTATATGTTAAAATTAATAGAAAACTTAATATACTTCAAAGTATGCTTTTGCTCCGTCTATTAGTTTCCCATGCCATTTAAGTTTAGTCCAATTTACTTTATTATTATGAACTATTCCAATAAAGTAGAAGTTTATGGACTCTAAACAAAATCACAAACCAAGCCTTTAGAGGTAGTCGAACATAAACAAAGAGTTAACTAACATTGTAGATTTGTAACGCTTTCAACTACCCTTCACTTTATAAACAGTAACGGGAACTAAACAAATTCTACTTCTAGGTTTTTGTTACCACGAAGTACAAAATAAGTTAAAAAATTCTGGAACTTTCAAGTGACTCTTACTATAAAACGACGTCAACGTTTCCGTAGCCACTTTCTAGCTCCTAATGTAACTGCAAAATTTCCATTGGAACTTAACCTCAAATGTAAACGTCAATCGTAAACAAACAACCAATATTTGTATACTGATTGCTACTTAATAACAAATATTATTTAATTATGGCTTATTTTAAAGTTGTAGCGACGAAAGAAAAAAGGGGAATATATTTCACCCTTGTTCACTACATGATGGTTTACCAGTGATCTCATCCCTATTTTTTTCTATTTTGTATTGTAAACAGTTGATTTTGTTTCCACTGATTTCACCTAACTGCTGTGTTAATTTTCTATAAAAGGTGGACGTATATCTAAAATTCTTCTTTTTTTTATTGCATTTGCCTTTGACATTTTTATTAACAACGTGCAAAACTACGACCACTGCAAAAACACAATTAACCTCCAAATTCCAAACTAACCTACAGGAGATATGCCTCTTTAGAAGTTACTGTTACTTCATTGTAATTTTTTAATAGTAACTGGAACTTTTTAGTAATTCTGATGCAAAATAAGTAGTGAAAATTACTTTCAAGTGATTCTCCTGGGAAACATAAACGTAAGTTTTACTTTCAATACTACTGTATAGTTCAGTTACTTTAAAGGTTAAGCAATGGTTTCAGACCGGTGGCAGGAACTTTCGGTATTACTTTACAGTTTTCAAAACTTCGGGCAAGTTACTGCTACAATCATAATATCACTTGAAGTTGCAACAACATTAAAGTAATCATACTAAGTAGCAATACCGTTCCACATACTTTAAAAAGCTACTTAGAAGTAATGGAACTATGTAGTTCTAATAAATAGTAGAAGTAACTACATAATTACTAAAATATTCCAAATTGAAGTAATTAAACCTATAAAGTCATAAATTTAGTTGTAGTTACGTAACAGCTACTCAATCAAAGTTCCGATCTCAGTTACCGCTACTTAGATGCTGCTTGGGAGATTACCACGGGAGGAAATCAGAATATTTCTAGGAGATCTACAACTTGGGAAAATCAGACTTTTTCAGATTTTGAAAATTGAAATGTCATAATTCAAAATAAAAATTGTTCAAAGGTTGCTGGAATATTTAAAATGCAAAAAATTTGTAGCTAACCTCCTTTCTATCCTTAGCAGGGTGTAATTCAAAACCTAGATATTATTATTCCACTAACAACTTACTGGGACAGGGTCGAATTGTTAGCTTCTACTTTATCCTTGAACCGATATATCATTAGCGAGCATGCATTCAATTATTTACGTTTATGAAATGAAGTCAAACCCGATCGATGGCTGTCTTGTGTAGCTATTTTAATTTTTCGGAATATTTTCTTCTCTCTCTCCCGAAGAAGTTATAAAAAAATGCATAAATCATCCAAATTAACAAACCGACCTCCCGCTGTATCCATGAATATTATTAACTGACACTCAAGGTAGGTGCTTATTGTTCTGTTATCCCCAACTGATTGCATTGAATTGTACGGTAGTATGAATGAGGTTCCCCATGGAATTTGCCTTGTTGGTGTCTTCGAGAATTAAATAGAGCTAGAATTATGTAAGAATGGTGTGCACACCGCGTGCGTTTGTGTATAACATTTATTTACAATTTGCATATGCCATAACTTAGAAATGCATGATTTTTCACGATGCTCGTGTAAAACCTTTTGATCTTACAAGAAACCGCGGTTTTGATAGTTTACTTTAATTAAAGAAACTGTAAATTTATAATTATGAAAAAGGTTAACTCGGGTATATGAAATACTTGATCTAATCAAATTCCTGTATTTAAAGGCGATTTAAACATAGACCTGTTGCACATTCTTCAACCATAGTCATGTTCACATCTACTACCGCTATAAATTGAACATACACATATACAATTTTTTAATAGGACAAAAACCGACCTAACAACAACAGCTTTAATGTAGACAGCAATCAACCAATTTATACAACCGATTATTTAAGTTAGCATGGCATTTAATTACCCGTGCTACGATCCGGTTAAACATATAGCTCTAGTACGGAGTACAGGTAAATCAACTACTCGACCTAACCGTTAATTAGGTCTAATGAGTGCTTAGAACAACGTTGTACATTGTGAAATAATTCAAAACAATTATTAATAAATCAGCTCGGTTTTACGGTTTCTTTACAGGTTGTCTGAAGTTAGTTTCTATTGATTCCCTTTTAAGATCGCTAAATATTGTAAAACTATGCACATGATGGAAAACATCGTCCTCAATATTCGAATTACTCGAAAATCATTAGAAAACCAAGAAATAAATGTTTGTATGAGTGTACTTTTTACATGCCCTTCTTATATTTAGAAACGTGTACCAAAGCTCGACGGGGACTGATAATAATTGGCCCAACAAATTCTTGCAAAATTTTCGAATTTCTACATTCAAATTCAAATCTTCGAAATGTTTAGTTTTATAGCTTAGAATTATCGCGTATCTATTTTCTGTATGCGTATTCTAAATCTCTAGTTTTCAGAATATTAGAATCTCGATCGAGCTGTACAATTTCAAAGATTCAAAGTTTAAAAGATCAATGGTTCAGAGGCGCATGTTAGCTCTTCGAGTTCAGTTTTGTTTATTTTAGAGCGTTTGTATTTAGGAGCTGATAATTCAGATTGTCATTATTATCAAATTTTAATTTTTAATTTAAGAGTTTGAAAATTTCTTCAATAACGCAGTGTTGCTCATTCCAAAAGTTTCAAGGTTTAAACTATCTAAATTCGTTTTTATCTTTTTCATAGTTTCACTAATTTGGCGTTTTGTATCAGAAGTTTTAGATTACATTTCTGGGCCTGCCTGTATTAAAGCGCTCATCTTTCAGAGTTCAGCTTAATCAACTTCAGAAACTCAGAGCGTCAGACTCAAAGTCTGCAACAGTTCCGACTTGAAGTTTCTATGTTACATACGGTCTCAATTTGGCGTTTTGTATCAGAAGTTTTAGATTACATTTCTGGGCCTGCCTGTATTAAAGCGCTCATCTTTCAGAGTTCAGCTTAATCAACTTCAGAAACTCAGAGCGTCAGACTCAAAGTCTGCAACAGTTCCGACGTTTCTATGTTACATACGGTCTCAATTTGGCGTTTTGTATCAGAAGTTTTAGATTACATTTCTGGGCCTGCCTGTATTAAAGCGCTCATCTTTCAGAGTTCAGCTTAATCAACTTCAGAAACTCAGAGCGTCAGACTCAAAGTCTGCAACAGTTCCGACTTGAAGTTTCTATGTTACATACGGTCTCAATTTTATTTAGGTAAGTTAGTTAGGTAGTTTAGGTATCTCAGCTAGGAGGCTGAACGGAAAATGGTACAGAAATAAAACTAACATGTTCAGATATATATTTTTATACCAATTCTGACGTAAAAACTCTAGCCTACAGCTTATCACCTCTCACACAAAACTCATTTCCCTCATCCTCTTCATCTGTCGCTATCTTATTTTGATGGAAGCCATCGTAAGTGCTCCCCTACACCACTCGTAATTATGTCCAATCTTTTTTTTGATTGATGTTCTGGTTCTGAAAACTGAAACGGTTTTTTAATTTGAGTCTCAAGAATCAGTATTTTTGCTTTTAATAATTTTTTATATCTCATACCTTTCTTTTCTGAATTTTCAATCTCCGAGTATGGAATAAATAACAAACTTCTAGTAGTCTGCTAGACATATCGAATACATTAGAATTAAACTTGTGTGATAAGTAGTTGTGGTACGAACATCTATTTAAGTTCCACTCTTCGTGATGTGCATTTATTTTACTTCTTATTTGATATTCCGTATGCATATTCTAGCCCTTCCTATACATATAAGCATCAACTTCTTTTACTCGACACAACGAACAAGTAATGACAGGTGATCGGGAATACCTTTTATATATTTAGAATAGAATTTTAACTTTCTTCTGTTACTGTGTTAGATCAATTTTATCTTAGAAATTTCTACGTACACTGAATATCAATTTTGCTATTTCCTTTTTCATATGTACTCAACCTGACAACCTTTGATGACTGTGAGAATAGTGCGGTTTGCGGTATCTGTTATCTGTTTACGGTAACCGAAACTATGCCACTCAATTAATTCTTGATAAAAGTAAATGTTTCTATGTCTTACTAATAAATTAACTTGTGATTAAAATCGTTAAAAAGAGGTAGGTACATATTTCCTATATTTGGTCGCCGTTTAGGATAAACCTGTGTCTTTTATACATCTACAATCACTGCCTTTATTGGGTATGCTAGTTTACAGTTATAGTCATATAGGCAATCTAGAACTAATACAAATCTATATAAAAATCGATTTGATTCATTTAGGGATACCATTCAGGAGATGAAGTTTATAATAATAAAGGTGTTAGTCAAGTTTGTGGTTTCTATCATCTCAGCAAGCATGAATGCACCATGAATAATACAAAATCATCAGTTCCTGGTGTAATCACTATAATTGAATTGGTGATTTAAATTGCTTACTAATAAAAAAATAGACTAAAAATAAGGAATTCTAATATAAGTTAAACAAATAGTAATCGATCAATCACGCCGGTTGCATCATAATTTCTGAAAATTGCTTAGAAGACTTAGAAATGAAAAACTTTCAATACCGATAATAATCTTCATCAGAAACTTAGGAACATTTAGGAAGTGGTCCATTTCTATAAAAATTAATCAATTCTCACCTGATGATTGTTTAATATAATATAATGAAATCAATCATTTTTTATTACTGTTAATAGAAGTGGATATTTTGCAAATAAGTGAGTTAATACCTCTATCTAAAGAAATTACCACAGAAATTGATTTAATAGCTTTTATTAGTTTAAAAAATGGCTTGAAATTGGCAAAACGAAATTACTTTGTTAAATTGCTTTCAAATGTATAGCTTTCAATTTAATTTAGAAGATTAACGGATGTGTTCCAAAAAGTATGCAATTATGATACCTTCTTTAGAAATTTAAGCGCATAATCCGTTCCAACACAACGAGAAGGTACTTTTAGAAATTTTAGTGTCTGCATCAGCGGAATTTGCTAGAAATTTACGACTCACTGTAAAACTGTGTGAAGAATTGCAGGGAATTGTAGGGAATTTCCAAAAGAATTGCAGGGAATTTTACAAAGATTCCGGAGATTTTTGAAGAATTTATAGGAGACTATGTGCATGGAATAAAAGCTTTCCCAAGCAGCATTTTTAGTCATCGATACGTACGAGCAACTACTGGTGGAACTATTTAGTTTTTGCCACTAAGTAGTTGCCAAGCAATTGGTACGGTTTTATTACGTGCCTGGAACCAAAATAGGGAACATTTTTTGGGTAGCCGATACGTTGCAGTGACCTGTCTGGAACTTATCCAGCTACGTCTTGGTTACGTTTAGGCTACGTAACGGGAACGTGGCGGCATAGTTATTGCTGCTTTCGTGGAACTCGTTTTCTCTTTAACACATCTTAATGTTGTGTCACAAAATGGATTACTATTTTATCTGTAATACGTACCTGATAATGCAAAGAGAGATGAAATGTTTGATTATTTTGTCATTATCATAATACCAAAATTATAAACCATCAAAACTTTTCTGTTAAATGTGATTATGACAGAGCAAAAAATAACAACGCGACTTCTTTAAATATATTTTTTAATAAAAAATAGGAGCAAAACAATATTTTGTATTGACCCTAACTACTACCAGTGCAAAAACACAATTACCTTCCCAATTCAAAACTAACCTACATCGGATATGCCTCGATTATGCAATCAAATGGTATTTTTGAGATGCCGACGGAAATGTTTTCCCACAGCGGTCATCATTATTTGGATCGATTAGGATCGGATTATTATTTGGATCGGTTTGGATTGCCTAATAGAAATTACTGTCACTTCATTGTAATTTTTAATAGTAACTGATACTTTGTAGTAATTCTGTTGCAAAATAAGTAGTAAAAATTACTTTAAAGTTATTATCCTTGATAGTAAAAAACGTATATGCTTTACTTTAAATACTACTGTAAAGTTCCGTTACTTTAAAGGTTAAGCAATGGTTTTAGACAGGTGTCAGGAACTGTCACTACTACTTGAAAGTCTTAACAACTTTAAAGTAACTTCGAGAAATCTACTGCTACAATCATAATACCACTTTGAAGTTACAACAACTTTAAAGTAATTACACTAAGTGGCAATACCGTTCCACATACTTTAAAAGCTACTTAGAAGTATACAGTTTCAATAAATAGTAGAAACAACTACCTAATTACTAAAATATTCCAAACTGAAGTAATTAAACCTATAAAATCATAAATTAGTTTAGTTACAAATACTCAATCGAATTTCCGATCTCAGTTACTGCATCATTTGCCGCCGCGTACACGCAAAAAAGGTCTCATACAAAAGAAGTGTGTGTAGACTGCTGCATGTTACCCGAAAAGCTGACTTGAGCAGAAGTTGCATTCAATTAGGTCCGTAAATAAATGAGGTACAAACGAAAGGATAGAGATTTCCAGCAGCAGCAATATCCAATTCCGTTACTCGTCATATTAGGGATTGATCAGCGCAGTTGGAAAAGAACACATAAAAAATGCAACATATCAAATTAAGTGACGCTATAAAATTGGCCCAACGTTTTGGAGTGACGAGCCCAATCGAGCAAAACATCTGCCCATAAACAAATGGAAATACTGGAAAAAATAACCTGCCACATCGCAATTTCAGTACTCCATTATGGAATTTTTTCAACTTTTTACTTTATAAACAGATTTTCTGAACAACTGATCTCCATCATATCAACACCTGAAATTCTAAATATTTTTGATTTTGATATTTTGCGATATCCCCCCCCTCCCATATTGGTCTTGATATTTTTGGCAAAGTTGCCACATACCGAATCTTTTGAATCCGAAGCGTTTGGACGTAAAATATTTTTTTATTATACTTTCTCTCCATTTAATTGGAGTGGGATTGTGGTGGACTCGGAGACACGCAAAATATGCAATCAAAAAGTAGAAAGAGTAACCTTCTTTGCATTTTTGTTTGCTTAATGTGTTAATAAAATTGACTTTTTAATTTTTAACAACTAAAAACTTTGGCATAAAGAAATTAGAGATATAACATAGAATTGTAGAGATTGTTGAGGAAACGGTTGGGAATATATGTACAAGGAATTGTGGTGGATTTAATGGAACCATTTAGTCTTTAAAGAAATTCCAGGGGATTTAAAGGTAATATAAATTCGATTATCTTGGCAAAGTTTGCTTCAACAGGAAATGGGTTAAAAATGTCAAATTTTCCCTTTGTATTCTCGACATGATGACATTTTACAAATGGGCGTGCAATGCATATATATATGATAAATGTATAAATTTTCACATGGGTACTTGTCTGGTACAATATTGTTTTAATAACAACGATTTTATATTGCATTGTTCTCCCGATCAACAAACTTTATTATTGATCAGATGCATGTGAACAGTTACACATATATACCTTATTGGAAATAGCTTTGACCTCGTAGTACACATTTACCCTACATATCAAAAAGCAATTGTACGCACCTGTAGATATTATTTTTTCTTTTTGCTATACCATTCGTGACTTACCTACCTCTTCTAGAAAACCATAACGGATCTGTAATAACTAATATATCATTGAACTGTTTGGCCACGGTACTATTAATTAGATTAGGTTGAAAAAAATTAAGGTTTTTTCTGGTCATTATGATTATCTTTAGTTTCCAAAATAAATTAATACCAATTTATTAATCCCGCATTATCTCTGAATATTTTCTTAGACACAGGCTTTAATTTACAAGCCCCAAAAGAGATACCGAAACATATGACTCATACAGCAATTAAAAGGAGAATCTTTTTAGACCGGCTATCACTTCGTAAATCTAGAAGTTCGATTGGACTGGCCATTATTAATCGAATGCCTTTATTTATGTTGTTTTGATGTGCCAGGTATGTGTGGGCGTAAAATGGGATTATAAAAATTCATACCTTGTAACGATATGAGGCGGACAATTACAGACTTTAATATTGTTGTTGCGAAACGTGTCAACGCACCCGGAATGATTTAGATTTGTATTTTATACGCGTTTTAACAGAAAGAAGTACATTGTAAACATTTCCATGAAATTATAACAATACACAAAAAAATACCAATGAGAAGAATATTTTCGTACTTTTACCAATAAATAGGCAATTTTATGGTTAATAATTTCTAATTGAGGAAATTCTTGTTCAAGAATGCATTCTTCAACTCTATATGGTAACTTGTTCTTCCCATAAAAAGAATAACGTTTATAAGATTTAATCCGATCTAATTTATTCTGGAACTGGATTAAACTTCCGAGTGAGATCTTCATGCGATATAAGCCCTAACGACTACTTTAAATCGATCTTACTGCTCTAGTACACGCACTCAAGACTAGTTAAATGTGTATTTATTAGTTTGCTACTTTGTAGTTAAAGTAAGCTTCCTTCTATTTTCTTCGTCCTGGACTTAATGTATGTATACTGGCTTAAAGAGATATATGGTATAGAATCGTCGTTAACAGCTTTTTCTTCTTGGTCTCATTTACCAGTTATCCTAGACTTATTGCTGGTTTAGTGATTCAGGATGGGCTTGTTTTTGATTTTGCTTCCGTAAGATAAGTTAACGTTGTTTTTTTTTATCTTGAGCAGGTACTGTTTCCCACTGAAAATTTTTACCTGGTTCCATCAATGAGTACGTTTTCCTACTTACCTTTTTCATTATTTGATACTTATCGTAAAATGATTATTTTGCTTCCTGGTTTCTTAGTGCCCACGCTATCACGTTGATGTGATTTGGACAAAACCGTATTCCCACTTTTAAGTTCAACCGTTTCACCTGACCTTCACCCACCATACAGACCCACTAAAGAAGAACTCTCCAATTCCATTATGAATCGCCATAACAGTACCTTTGTTTTCTATCCCAGCCTACTGGCCCAGAAGAAATCACTGATAAGAACATTGGTTACCGATAATTTACTTATCATTTACAGTGAGATGTAAACCAGCCAAGATGGTTTCTTCCATTTTCAGACCACCAAATGGTTATCAACAAGTCTTCTTGGAAACACCTTCATGACCAACATTATTTGAATGTTTGTATTTTATTTATTTCTTTTGCGGTTCTGTTTTTGAGTGTGAAATCAAACAAGATCCAGTGGTTAAACATGCTAAAACATAAAAATAAAGGTATTAAAAATCGTGACTGAAGAGGTGGTAAAAAAAGTTATTCAGACGATTGTCTTGTGATTTGTATGGTGTATTTTTTCTTGCTTAGTATAGCATTGAAAACGCCTAAACAACAATTGAATGCTTGTTTTATTTGGTGGTCCTACACAAAGCGTCACGGATAATTTGAGAAAGTACTGTTTAATATCGTTTTGGGAATGAGAGTACTAGGCCTGAGACCTTAAATCTGAGCTGAGAATTCTTTCATATATTATGTATCTTCGATAAGCAGCTTGATTTGGGGAAAATACTTAACTTAAAAAGAGTTAACAGAACGGTATATTTATGCAGTAAAGTCAAACGCCAAGAAATTATTCAACACTATACTATATTCGTGGGAGTTGGGAAAGTTTTTTTTGTATGGCCCTACGAGTTAAAGCAAAGTTATAACAGTTTGATAATCAATCAAATGGGTTTACAGAGACTTTGATCTTCTCGGCAAATCTTAGAAGAACTTCTGTTTCTTTTCATTCCTAGTCAATCAACAGATATTTCTTCTCAATTTAATATAATGATAACATGTTTCGAAAAGCACTGTACAACGGTAGCCATAACAGAAGAACATACATTTTCGTCTAGTCTCTACATGATCAATTCTGATCAAAGTATTTGAAATAGTTTCATGGGTCTTGGAAGCGTGTGGTCCACTGTATATGAGACGGCGTCGAACATTAGAAGAAGCATTATGATTTCAGATATCTGAATATACATATACATGTAGATGTTAATTAATTTTTATATGATAGGAATAAAAAATAGATCAAGGATATAATTTATTACCACTAACAGAAGTATTATATCGATTGGAAGAACATTATAGGAAAGATAGCAAAATTTGCATACTAAAGGTATAAAACTTTAATGTCCAGTTTGATTAGGTTTTATATATATGGTCAGTGGTAGGATTTTTGATCGATTAACTGTAACGAACGTTTGGTGTCACAGTCAAGTGTTCTTTATTGGAAAGCATTTACCGATAAAGAATTAATAAGAAAAAAAATCAAAAAACAGGCAGGTTGATGTTGCTGTGTGAACATTCTCAATTAAGTCTAAAGCTTGACGCATGTCCCCGTCAGAGCGGAACCAACAATACTCTAATTAATAACTCTTCGGTCGTTCATCTATCCATTCTTTTCTTCATACTCGCTCTTAAGAAGAGTGAAGATATGTTTGCTTTGTTTCCACAGGTTTGTATCATTAAGGCAGGAATTACAAAATTATATATAATAATTATGTGTGTAACAATTATGTATAAATGCTTTAATAATAACTTGTATAAAGATGCTTCGTGATAACATTTAAGATATTATAGTTGTATTATAGATATTTGTTCAGGATGTTATGATTATTACGTCTATATTATTAAATGAAATTATGTAAATCTTTGCAATAAACATAATGAGACAGCTAATGCTCTTTACCATTAGAATCTGAGAACGCATCCTCTAGTAATAGTAATTCCTTTCATTTTTTCTGATTAAACAAAAACAAAGAAAAAAGCATAGCTCGATAAATTCTTGAATATTTTGCTAATAGCATTATTATTATTATGAATATTAAACTAATAATTTATGCGCGCATTAATCCTTGTTAAAAGATTGCTACTTACTGTATTATAAAAGCTTGATCTAAATGTCAGTCGTTTTTGCAGTAAACGATTGAAATGCCTTAGTAATTAAACAAGTCTCACTCAGGTTAACCGTATTCTTTATCTTATAATTAATGATCTTATTCAAGGCCCTATAGCTATCTCATATGTAGTTATTCCCATAGACTTATAAAAGTAATATAGCCCAACTATAAACAAATGGAAAAATTACTTAATCCTAACGGACATATGGAAAATGGCAATCTAGTTTTGGATTCCAAAAATTATTTTTACTTGGAAAGACAGTTTAAGCACAAGGAACTTTTTTATTGCACAGTAAGATACGCCCAGAATAGATCTAGACACGAAATTAACTTTTAAAATGCATCACTTGCATGTCATTTGCTGTCGTGCAGAAGTCATTCATCACGAAGGATGTTACGGTTTCAGATTTTACTTTTGAGAAAACATGCTTTTTTAAACATATGTTGCCGGACTTTTTCCTAGAGAACCAAGATTTTTCCATAAGATTTTTATAAGTACATTTCCGTAGACACTTCTTCCTAGAAGTTATTTTTATGTTCATATGCACTTTTCTATTGATAGCATCAATACATGATTCTGCCAGACCAACAGATATTAGATTCAGAACAATCAAGTGAACGTTCTCACGTAATAGTGGATTTTGAAATTATTGTAGTAGTATCTTTAGAATTTTTGTAGAACTATTCTTTGGCTTTGATATTTTAATAAATGTTGGGTGTTTGGGTGATTTTTATCTTGAAAAAAACGACTAATTATAGATAGATTTAACGTATCTGTTTCTGCAGGAATCGTCTTCTAAATTCTTGCAAGATACCCAATCCCTACTCTGTTTTCAGACTTTTTCTTCCTATTTATGTACCAATTCGTACAGCCTAAGACTTTCGCACTAAAGAATCTTGGACATACGCTCTATTGGCCAATAGGCTAAAGTTATTTAAACAAATTGGTACTATTGAACTTACTTGGAGTCCACTCTCAAATCTCAAAGGGTCGGTTGGTGTGTTCCTACCGTTTTTGCAGTCAACGTTCTCAATGCTGGAAGCCAAGAGTTCTGGTATGATGAGATATTGATGATATTGAAGCTAAGGGAAGATGTATCGTGCTTCTAATATAGTTTCTATGCCTGGTGCAGAAGATTTTAGTGTAACTCTTTATTGGGAATTAAATACGCAAAATTAATAAGACTAATGTTCCAAAAATGTAAGTGGTTTAGTACACTTTAGTATTTTTTTAGCGTCCTTTATACCATTTTCCCTTTTTGTGGCTTTGGTATTAAATTTAAATTTGGTTGTGACTAGGAGATAGACTTGTCTTTTTTTTTATGTTGCCTTAACAACTTGATGCACTTATGTCACAGTAATAAAAGGCATCCTTTCTTTGAAGGTCTGACGATTTGATAAACTAATCAACTACCAGTTTTTGTAAATTGTAAAAAAATGTACTGTTTAAGAGTATTTCCTGTGTAAAGAAAATCGTTTTTCAGAATCTGTGGAAATATCGGATCATATGGTATTTCATGACTTTTTGCAAGTCTCCTGCCATGATAAACATTTTAGTTTTTTAGTCATCAAAGCGTTAGTGGTTTAATATAACCGTAGCAAACATTCTGGAATCTGGTTGATTCGTGAGATGTTCAAAGTATTTGTTGAAACGATGGGAGGTAGGTTCAATTTTTAAAATCTCAAGAAGTTAGAGCGCAATTGCGTGGAGTACGTTTTGTAGGCATGTGACCATGTGTATATTAAAAAATCTATAAAATGGACTATAAACAGATCCATGCGCACGTGGCACAACTTTTTTTCTAAAACCTTTCAGTGCATTCTGACAAACATGGAGTTGCTCTGGATATCCAATGGATATCCAGATCAACTCCATGTTTTAGAACTCCAATGTGTAGGAAAAGATGAAGGTTGGATATTATCCATCCTTAATTTTTTCCTACTAGTGCTGAATAAATGACCGTAGACTTGCTTGGCCCGATGGAAACAGTCACTTAGAATACTTAAATCATAAGATCAATACTGTCAAGTTGGAAGAACATTGCAAAAACAGAAGTGACTATTGCGCATAGAAAAACGGGAAGATGACGATTTCTATTTCTCTTTGGGATTCCATCGATTTCTTCTTTAAAGTACTAAGAAACAGGTATTGCAATTAATTTAGATTATTTTTTCCGTGTTCTCGCCAATTAATTTCCGAAACATTAACATAGCAACGTTTATTCTCCCAGTACCCTAAAGGAAGACAAGCATAAAATTAATCGCAACCATGTATGAACCACCCTGACAAAGTTCCATCCTGTATTATTAATCATATTTAAAGTTAATATTTTAAAAATAAGAACTACTTTAAATACGGAAAATATATATTTCTTTCAGTTCCTAATTGATATGTTTTAATTCCTTTGGATCCGAAATGAAATTGTTGAAGAAGATTGATGCCCACTTTTCCTTATATAAAATATGAGAAGGGGCGAATTGAAATTTATTGCCACGAAATTTAATATAATGGAATCAGTTTTCTACATTTGGACGTTTCTCATGGATGAAATTGTAAAACATGCACGTCATTGTAACAACATAAAATTCTGTAGCAACATTTTAGAAAGCCTGCGAGACTACTAAATATAATAAATGTCACAAAAAAAACTTGACATCAGAGCACTTCTTTGTAATTAACCGTCTTGTTTATTTCATAACATAGCTAATATATTATTTTAAAGAATTCTATGAGCACTGTGCTTTCTTTCAGAAAACTTTATTAATATGTATAACAATTTTATGTTTACCAGTTTACATTGTGTGCATAATTTTATATTATACCGGGTGTAAAATAGAACATGGGTCACTCTACATAGCTATTATTTAATTTTATTAGTACATAAAAAGCAATGTCTAAATTACTGAACTATTTTAGCCAATATTTAATTTGTAAACATTTCTGCAATAGTAAACAGTAACATATAGTCGCTATTTATTGTGTTAGATAAATAAAGCACTTCAGTTCTTTTTTTAAATTCAATACTGTTTTCTGTCTGTTTTCCAGCAATTACTGTAGGGGAATGGTCAAAACAATAAGAAGAGTAATAAAAGTCAAAAATCCAATTGCCCACTTGTAGTTTACACCCGGTATAAACTACCACATTCTAATGTTTACTTAATATATATCTTTTTTATAACACTAGAACTACTAGAAGTAATAATGATTATTATAATAAATACTTATAAAGTGAAATGCCACATTCTCGAGCAATGCGTGTATCAACATAAATTTTATTATGGGCGGGTTAAACTTTAAATATCGAATTTTAAAAACTAAATCAAGGCTACACGAGAAGATAAATTAATGAATTTTTAATTTTAGATAATTTAAAGTATCTAAACGACTTCTATAAGCACCAGTATAAAAATAAAACAGTTATATGTTTTCATCACGAAACAAATTAACGTTTTTCGCGCTTCGTGATTCGTGCCCGCCTTTTATTATATTAAAAACTTTCTAGGATCACTAATGATTTTTGCACTTTTATATCCATTACACGCCATTTCTATTAATTATTGCATTATTTATTTTTATAATCTCCATTGTGTTTTTCCTTTAGGTTAATTTCAGTACAATTAATAACGCCGACTTAAAACGTCACATTCAACTGGAAGATCTGACTGTTTGTTCACTTAATGTCCATCTTTTGTGTCTTG
The DNA here is from genome assembly GCA_929113105.1 of Agrypnus murinus. Taxonomy (NCBI): domain Eukaryota; kingdom Metazoa; phylum Arthropoda; class Insecta; order Coleoptera; family Elateridae; genus Agrypnus; species Agrypnus murinus. Next base: position 147,350,169 of record OV816026.1, read on the forward strand.
TTTGTCCTTCTGGTACGGTTGACAAGCGACAGCATACCTGACAATTGAAGGGATGAACAGATAAACGAGACAAATTACTTTAATCCGATTAAATGGAGCTTCAGAAGTCTTCAGATTTCAAAATATGTAAAGTCAGGATGATTGAGACTTTATTTTACTTTTTCTAATTTTAGACTGTTTTAGATTTATAATCTGGTAATGTATAAATTATTTTGACAGTGGATGTCTAATATTTTATGTGAAGAAACATTTATATTAGTTTTAAAAGTAACCATGTCTGGTTTTATAGTGTTTATGGAATCTTAGGCATTTTTAAAATTATTTTTCTTTAATTTATCATTATAATATATTTATATTAAAATCAGGAGCTCACTCCCTTAATAATTTACTGATGGTAACAGTTGGTTTAGGCGAATGATTATTCTTAGAAATGACTGTGGCTCAAATCTGCTTCTCATTTTGTATAGTATATCATATAAGGTCATCTATAGTGATTAAGGATAGATAGATATACAGTGACAGAGTACACTATACATGTAGTGTTTTTAATTTTATCTTAAAGGTACTTTAAGATAAAATCTTTAAATCTTGAAAATTTCAATTTCCCCAAACAAAGCATGTTTGTAATTTGATTCACCATATTTATCTACAGAACTTGCACATAGAGATATCATAGTGACCTTGATTATGTCCATTGATCTAGACCTCACAAGGTTCAAATATTGCGTTTAACAGAATGTCAAAATAGTTTTCAGAAGACAATTCTATATACACCACTGTCTGTGCTGTACATTACCTCCACCACACTCCTCCCAGAGACAGAGGCACTTAATATGAATGAGAATGGCCAAGCGTTGTTTCTTTGACGTTCTAAAAGAGCTGTTGAAGACCGAGATGAATATATCAATCGTTCCCCCAAGAGAACCTGAGTTAAGGATCAAAGATTAACATGACATAAGACTGAGTGAGGGATGTAATAAAAACAATGTAAAATAAGATAGTGAGAGCTCCTAAAAGAACCCCAGCAGAACTCTTAAAAATAAGACAGAAAAGCTAATAACTATTTGAAAGCTACATACGTGGGGTAATGCATAAAATAATCCTCAAGATTACTGTAATAAAATTTTGATAATAAATATAAGGAAAATTGCTGAAGAGACTTCTTTACTTCTATTGACTAGTTGACCCATGACGTTGGGCTGTATTGTAAAGCGCGTTAGTTAATGCAACATGTAAGTTACTGCACTGTGCCCAGAATAAACTGTATCGGGCAGCGTTATTTTAACGTGGCGCACCTAGAAGCTAAACACCACGGCCCCCCTTTCGGAGACACGAATTGAGATACGCTCAATTAGCGCGCTAATGCTATTGCAGAAGCTACCAGTACACACTGGTGGGAGCGAGGTATACCTATCCAGACCTCTACTAGCTCTCCAGGCTAGTACCGGAGTTATAAACGTACTCACTCGTCGAGACCCCTTCTCCCGGCATAGGAGACGGCCTCTAGTCCAGCTTCGGACTTTCCCCAGATACTTTATGGGACCACTGCCCGACCGAAACCAACCTCAAAGTTAATGCAACAGTAATAAACACAACGACTATCAATTTTTACCTATCTATCATCTATGTTATATCGAATTATCCGGATGCTTTCTAGTTATCAATCAATATGGAGGCCTTGTTAAGATTTACTTACACGATACGCTGAGGAATTGGCTTAAAGCTTGTCGGGGCATGGGTAGTCCGATAAACCACAACACAAAATGTTTACACACTTTATTTTGTGGACGACCAAGTTGTTCTGATATGTCAGTAAATATGACAAAAATCAGATAATATATGTATTGCCTCCTTCAAAGCAATAGCGATTTAAGTCTAGTAGGCGGGGTACCATCCACTACCCACTACTAAGAACTGAAATGAATTAGAACAAATATTGTAAAATAAAAGAAAGTAATTGGAGCTCTAAACTCAATATTATGGTCAAAGGATATTTCTTAACATCGAAAAACAGGTAATACAGCCTTGGTGGTGTAGTGATTAGCGTGCTTTTCTCACCCAGGTGGCCCGAGATCAACTCCCGGTGCCGGCGAATCTGCAGTTTTTCCTTAGCTGTAATGCAAATGTGGGATTTGTGCTATAACATTTATAAGTCGGCTGCAGCCGATCGATGTGCCTGTATAATAATAATAATAATTGCCCTTTGGGCATGGTTTCCAGGTTGTGGGTAATAGTCGTTATTATTAATGTTATCTTCAAAAGTATAGTTGCAAGCTTTACTAAACGTCTGGAAAAACGAAAAAGGAATGCAATGTTATCTAGTATACGGTTGTGAAATGTGTATACCGTACTACGAGGGGAACTAAAAAATGCTTTTTACCTGGCTATGATCAAAACAATTGACAAGCGTGTGCAATCAATGTCTGCAATCTACAGAAACGATGTTCTTCATATTAAGCAGTTAAATCTTGGTCTAAACGGTTTCGCTAGGGTATTGCATTGAGGATGATACTAGAAGTGAAAGACTTGCTGAAGCGGCATATTCGGTTTGCAGGAAAGTGGAGGCCATGGTTTTCGTGTATCGCCGTTTGAAAGTTTCTACCGTCGCTACACCATTGCAAATATCTGAACCTAGCGTTATAAATATATTGCATGGAAAGTTGGGCATGGGCAAGCTGTCTGCAATTCGCTTCCCAATCTCTCAAATCAATTGGACACTCTGAAGACCCATCCTGACTTCTTAACTCGAATTGTGACGGGAGATGAAACTTAGGTACCACCACTGGGGCCTCGAGACACAACAAGAGTTCATGAAATTGGTGCATAAAGGTCCTCCACCGTCGAAGAAAACTCGTGACAATATTTTTAGGGTCATTGAAAACGTTCTCTCAATTGCGTACATGCAAAAAAGCACTACAATTAATGCAGCGGCCTAATACTCTTAAGAGATTGCGAGAAGCCATAGACAAGAAATGCCCCATTTGTCCGAATGTAATGTGCTTCTTCTCTACGACAATGCGACTGTGCATAATGCTGCAAAAGTTCGGCCAACTTCGACAGACTGTGATTATAAAGTCCAGCTGTTTGTTTCAAAAGTTTAAAACAATTCCGAGAGACATTTTTTCCATTGGAATAGGACTACTTCTAGAATAGCGCAAGTGTGTTAATGTTGGTAAAGATTACATTGAAGAATAAAAATGTTCAAAAAATTGCATGTCTTTTCCTTCTAGATTAGATAACTTTCTAGTAAATGGCTGGAAGAGCTTAGAAATGGATTACTGGAAAGCATAAGAAGGAACGAATGAATACCGTAAATCCTGGATGTCAGAAGGAGATACAGCAAAGGCAATTGCGCTGCTATGGACACGTACAGAGGTTGCTCGAACAAAGACTCTTGGATGAAAAGAGGTGATAAAACCATGTCAGAAAGTGGTATAAAACTGGGGATTGTAGCATACGACACCTGTTTCCCAGTTTCCACTGTTTTCTATCCAATCTCCCTGTCGTAGGTGTCTTTCTGGCATGGCTTTTTCGAACAAACAAAAACTGAAACAAATAATGGGCAAAACGAATTGGAATAAACTTCAATAGAATTCTCTAAAAAATCAACTGAAAAAAAACAACTAAGGCCACAATATGAAGCCTCATCATGGAAACAATTTTCGCTTTCGATTTTCTTGCAGCTGTTTTGCTAAAGCAACTTTGTGCTTGTTTTATCATATTAATTCTTGAAGAACTAAAAATAAGAGCATTGCACAGGTGAAATGGTAATTACAAATAAAATTAATTAAACATGATTATACTATAAACAAGATTCTAGTAATTAAAATAGATAAGAATGTATTATTACGCAATCGTTAAGAGTAATTGCAGCTACTGATCTTGCGACTGAAAGAAAAAGACCTTACAAAGCAACAAGAAGATAGAAAAGTAGGTATAAAATAAATACGAAAACAAGTCGCAACATTGAAGAAAAATGGTTGTAGATTACTTACTAATTAAGAACCATAAACTGGATGACATAAACATAAAATAAAGAAAGTAAGGAATTCAGCGATGAAGAACTTCAGTTTCATGATTTCTTTAAGAAATTCAAACTTTAAAACCAGATATGTCTTGTTTTTTACGTGCAATCATCAGAAATGTTTCAGTTAAATTCGATGACAATCCAATATTTTAAACTATCAGCTTTAAAATGTCTAAAAAGAAAAAGGAACATGGAGAGTAAATTTTACCATGAGAAAATCAAGACGTCGAAGCTGTTTCTATGATTTATTTTTGTTGAAAGGAATATTAATCAATCGATAATAAATCATTAAAACACTTAAATAAATAAATAAGAATTTAAATTAAATATTCCTTATTAGAAACTGCACTTTAGAATTGCGATTTCCTTTTCAATCTCATCAATAACCATGTGAATTAGAATAAACTAATTTTGAGGTTAATAAGGCCAACGGGTATTAGATTTTTTACAGAAGATAAAATTGTAACTTCTTATTAGACTAAACGTTAAATTTACATGTAGACATAAATGAGATAAGACAGCAATCAAAACTGTTTTTGTGCTACCGACCTGATTTTATTTGTTTTTCTCGCTGTGTTAACTGTCACAGAAAGCTCAACTTACCTAATTATTATCGGTTGCTATGAAAATAACAAAATAACAGCACTATTATGTTATATTAATTTTTGCGTTTTTTTTATAAAACTAGTTTTATTTTTATAATGATGTCAAATAGTCTCTTTATTAAGTGTTCAAAACAATTCTATAAAATTGGAAAAATAAGGCCCGAAGGTTCATCTTCCTCTCGATTTGCTATTATAAGGACTTCATATCATATAATATATTATTGAAGAGAAAGAGATAAATTATCTCTCTGTTTTTATTTTCTTTTATTATCGTCGAGATTGTGGTAGGCAAAAACGTGTGCCTGTACCAAAAAAAGCTCATGTTGTTCATCTTAATTCACGTACGATTTCTTGATTCTGATATTGTTTATAATAACCGCTAACTTACAAGTTTCGACTTGTTCCGACTTAATCTGTTTTTAAATCTTTTTTGTTTTACTCCCACACATGTGCATTACAATCTCCTTGTGACGATTGAATTTTTTTATTTTGATTTTTTGGTTGGTGTTATTTGTATGATGCAATGAAACTGCAACTTTTAATAATTCCCACGAAAGTATCTTCTTTTAGAACGACTTTCAGCTGAGCACAGTTTAAAATTTTTTTTTATTAGGTACTTTATAACGGTTAGGTAATTAGTTTTAATAGAGATGGATAGTTTTATTAAAGTCATTTTATTTCCATCGTCTTCGTAATATATGCAAATATACTCTGGTTAGTTAATAATACATTCGGTTAAAAAGTTCTAAAGTATCAGTTTACTATCCTTTTTATTTGCGGAACAAATAATATTATTTATTCAGGATGTAGTCAATATCCGCTCTTATTTTTATATTGTGAGAATTCGGCCATTGTGTGTTGCTGATACATAGACTTTTAACCGTATACTACAGAGTAGATCCATTATAAATTTTTATTACCCCATTTTGTTAGGATCCTTTATTAAAAAAGACAGCCATATAAAATGTTATTACTTTTAGTAATAGCTCATGATGTGATTAATACATCAAAAAAGATTTACGCTTGGGAGCAGCAGTAATCTATTAATATAGATTATGGATACCTAATGGCATACATGCAAAAAGTTGCAAAAACGAGAAAGTAATTCCCATATACATACACATACTACATGATTTGTTTCATGGTCAATTTATAAAAACGATTAGAATGAAATTGTGTGGTAAATAATGCTTTTATAGTAAGATGTAAGTTTCAAGGTCGTTAATGCTTTTTACCCCTTTTAATCCAGTTTAATTTGTAAACTAGATTTGTTTTTCAATGGTTTGCTTTTACATAATAAGGTTTTGAAATATCATTTCAGTGTATTGGGAAGTCTTTGGATGTGGGTTCCTTTTATTGCTTTGTTTTATTAGTGATAAGATACCCAGAAAAAAACTGAATGCTTCATCAGTTATTTCAAGCCATAATTAAGCATCTCGTATATTTCTATGCGCAACTCTCTTTTAAACATTTTAAATAACTACTAATCATACCTAAAAGTGTCTTCGAGATTTTCTAGAATCGCAGATCCAATTTATGATGATATGGTTTACGCGACTGCCCACGCCTTTTGAAGCTCCTCAAACATCGAAGAAAGAAAATTCAAGTCCAATCGGATAAAGACATTTTCAGAATTTCATCACATATTTTTATTTTATTTGTGCGAATACCAAATGTGTGGTTTGGAGAAACCGTTTAATATATAGTGTTGTGATGGACCAGTCCTTGCAATCTGTTGTTAGTGATTCAAACTAAAACAAACTATCAAGAATACCGACATATTTCTTAAATCCGTAGGTGCAGAATTACTAAAAAGGCGTTGGATTTTAAATTCATCATTTAAAAAACGTGCTGCTTCTAACGCATCAGATGCAAACATGCACAATGTGAATGCCAAAAAGGTGAGGATGCTTAAAGAACGAACTATAAAAATCCCTATAATTCAATAATGCCATCGTAATGACGATCGGCAAGCCTTGGCGAGGTGATCGTGGTATGTCCACTGGTGTGTGCTAAGTATAATTGGAAGTTTAACAACTTCTAAATGCCAACAATCGAATGAATATGCTGTATAATTTTTGTTCTGTGCTAAAATGACAGAGAACAAGGCTAAGAAAACACCTTTAACAAGTTTGTTACATTACTAACATGTCTGCGTTACTGCAGTTTATGTAGTGTTGTAAAATGTCCCAGTAATTATTTTGAGGGAATATTGGACACTGTGCCTACCGTGGATACTACGCCGACCGCATTCAGTGGACCATGGACACTAACCTAACCTAACATAAAGTGTATTGTAGAAAACATCGCACAGATCATACTTGTGAAAACCATATCAAAATGGATCAACAAGTTAATTAGTTTTAGCTGCGACACTTTACGTAGTATAAAAATTGTAACTAGGACGGCTCTTCACGTTCGGCAAAGTGTCTACCGCTTGCGGTTGGCGTAGTATCCACGGTCAGAAAAGTATCTACCGCTTGCGGTCGGCTTAGTATCCACGGTCGGCGTAGTGCCCACGGTCGGCAAAATGTCCAGTAGCAACATTTATTTTAAGGGTCGGCGTAGTGTCTACGTTTGGAAAACTGTCCAAGTCTGCTAGTCGGCCTAGTGTGCACGGTCGACTTAGTGTTCGTGGTCGGTGTTGTCTCCGGTCTGCGAAGTGTTCAGCCAGCGTATGCACAAGTTATACATTTAAACAACTTTACAAATATTCATCGCTATTTGTATAAACAAAATATAAAAAATTTAAACAAAAAGTTCATATGTATATAATTAGAACATAAAATAAAAGAGATAGTACCGGGTGGTGCTCTAATTCCTTGTCATTGCTTTAGAATGCATACATTGTACTTATAAAAGATGCTTAATAAAAAAATGCTTACAAAAGAAAAACACTGCATACTTCTAAAATGCGCTGCAACTACTGAAAGGCGGAGGCAGGCAAGGTTGTGTTTAGTCTGCCTTTTGAACACCCGAAGCCGACTGTAGCTGCGCCTAACATTTTGCGTGGGTATGCGGTTTAAGATCGTTTAGTTTCGGTCTTATTTTTGATTTTATTGTCTTGTTTGTGCTCGTTTGTGCTCTATCCTTCTGAAAATTCTCGAGAATTATTATGAGAACGTTCGCGAACGTACTTTTCTCGAAGAGAACGTTCTTTTCATACGGTTTTATCATGCGCGAACGTTCTCATCAGCATTTTCAGGACGTTCTTTAATGTACAACACTACTGCAGTTATTATTAAGAATGAGAAATTACTGGAATTAGAATTTAGGCAGAATTGAAAATTCTAGATCTCAAGACGAGTCATATGGTGTTATACATGCACATAATGCAGATACTGATAGCGATACGATGGCGCTCATCATCATTGTTTGCTAACAGCTTGTTTGCAAATCTGTAGTTACACACAATCCATCGAGTTTTGTTTGAACACATTCCATGTTCGACGACTAATCTCGACGAATAACTACGGTACATTTTAAGAAACGATGGAGGCTTCAAAAAACCCAACAGTCCAGATTTGAAAGATTGCAAGAAGTTTACCAAGGACTGAGGGCATTTCAATGGGAATGGGAGAGGTGTTCGGACTCGAAAATATCGGATTGAACGTTGGATGATGATTTAAAGACAACTTTTGGGATTTTTGACGTTGACTGTTCCTCACTCTATTTTGGAAAAACCTGGCACAAAATGTTACGGATCCAGAATTGGTCAAAACTTGCATTGCTAGGTTGCTATTGTAGGTATAGTTAGTGTTTGTTGATGTTTTGGTCGATGTGTCATATGACTCTTCCTTTGATTTCTAGCATATTTTTTGGTATATTGGTAAAGATTTGCAAGGTCTTCTATTTGCGCTTCTATTCTAGATTCGTTTGCGAACTCCTGCCTGACAAGAATCCGATTGATCTTAATAAATAATTCAAATCAATTCATAAATAAACAATATGGAGAAACGTTTATGACCTAGTGGTGAGAATAATTGGCAAATATGGCACAGTTATTTTGCTCTTTGTTTCGGTTATGGTGCATGGACAACGGAAATGGGTTACTAGATTACAATGTGTTGGAAATAATACGGTCCACTTATCGTGGCAATTCTTTCTTGCATCTCTGCTATTTTTGGATCAATTTGTATGCGATTTTAAAAAATTTTTGCTTCCTATGGTTAAATTCTTCTGAAAAGTACTCAGTGTGGGGCCATAACTACCATCATTTTGAGCATTAGTTTATGAGTTTTACATACCCAACTTTTTTTTGATACGCGATTGTCGGTTTGATGGCGTCCAATTCTTCTACTTTGTATCACAAATCGCTCGCAAAATATCGTATCCAAATACGATGGTAATTTTCTCTATATCAGTTATTTATGGGCCGATTTGTATGCGTTTTTGTGTTTGGCTTATTTTCACAGCCACCTAGGCTATCTTTCATAACTGTCTCTCTTAGTTATTCCAATTTTATTTTTTCGTTAGGTCTCGGTTCTATGGGATATTTATTTTTGGTTGTACTAAAACTGGTTTTGGAAATAAATTACTTCCGATTTCAGAAGAACTTAACATATTTTGCGGGATTCACTAATTGAATTACCAAAGTTATTTTGGCCAAATGTCTGTATGGCTAAGGATGTTGTAATCACTTTGGTGCTGATTGGAAACTGCGCTCTACTACCTTTAATCGCTTCTTTGCCAAAAACCATGAATTGTTATTAAATTAGTATCGAAAGAAACGCTTCAAATGTGCATAATGGTTTTTAAAGAAAAAATTAAACTTGACCTACCATACTTCATGTTTTCTCATAACAAATAAAAAATATTACATACATGACGAGAAAGTTTTATATAGTTGATTATCTACAGGTAATTCTGTTATCAAAAACCCATTAACGCCAGATTTTCTAGTTATAAATTAATTTTATGCGATATTCCCATTCATACCACCAACCATTAAATATTGAAGACCTTAATTTTATGCAGCGACCGATAACATAAAAACATTTTCCCATCGTTGAGAATTAGTGAATGCACTATTACTGCAGCAAGCATATACTTTCTATATTAATTTTATCTTTAATGTTCCATACCTGCATACATTCACCAACAAAATTAGAAAACTGCACGAAACGAACGAGGTTTAAAAAAGGAAACTTAAAATTAAGTCTACCTCATTCAATGAACCCTAAAAAAATATGATAAGGATCATAATTAAACAACTAGAGTAAACTTATGACCTTAGAGCACTTTGATATTGACCTGTAGAACATGAAGCAGATGTGCAAGCATGGGAGCTCGTCCTCTTGAATCTATGAGGAAACGTTTTAACTGAAGTAATCTTACTCGACAGACATGTCATCGTCTACTAGAGAAAAAAAATAGAAAACATGCATAGTAGATTACAATCATTAGTGTATCTAAGTTTTTAATTGTTTGAATGCGTGGGACGACCCCGAATCTGTAATTTTTACAAGAAGTTAATGAGAGTCTTATGGAAATTGCTTAATTAGCAACTTTCAAGATAAAAAGTGCCGTTGCAACAAGCGTGTCCTCATTTGAAATTCTTGAAACAAATACATAAAGATTGATTTTCCGGCTAGTAGATATAAGTCTTCGAGATGCTTATAGCTATCATAGAGATATTATGCGTAACATGCAGTTAAAATAAGGGCGTTGACAACTCGACCTTCGTCATGCATCATTTGTAATTAAAATTATAATTGAAATAAAAACAAAACACCGTTATATAAACACGTTGTTAAGTGGACAGTGTTAAGATACATATGAAAGTTTAATTTCTTAACTTCTGAGTTGAGGTGAATTAACCCATAAAAGAAGACGCCTCAGAACTTTTAATTGTTTAATCTCATCAGGTTGAGATGAATGTGACAGTTCTGTTTCCATTTTTAGGTGCCAAAATAAATGGGAGGACTGCACGAGATTTTTACATAAACGTGTATGGGTTTTTATGTATACATATAACAAGGTGAATAAAAAAAATGGAATTTTATTAGCGGTATCTGTGGGCTGTTGTTATTTGTATCAATTATTTTTATGGGATTCTATTCTTTCAGGTTATGTAAATGTAATAGAGTAAGAAACATTCTTTAAATAGTCATAAAGTATTCTCAGTTTTATATTTTGATTGGTTATTCAAATGAAGAAAGTGATTGTCATCCTTTTAGAATTCAAATTTGAAAATGTTTATAATGCCCTAAACCTCGTTGAATCTATACAAATTTGGTTTCAGTTGCAATGCACTACTCTGCACTGAAAGAAATTTTAGTTTTTATAACAAAAATCCTTACTTTCGACGTTCAAATAAATGTATTTACTTTAGAGTCTCGGGTAGATTTAAACAAAATTGCTAGATTCTGCTTTTGTTTATGTCTATCTATCTTTATGTTTATGTAGTATTTAAGTTTGCTTTGAAATCAAGACTTATTAGATGTATTTTTCAATTGCAAGTTGCATTGCTTTTGATTTATTTATAAAATATTTAAGTTGAAGTGTACGTGCTCTTGTTATACACAGAAATGATATATACTTTTAAAGTAAATAGGAGTTTTTAATTCAAGTGCGTGTAGTTTTAAAATAAAAGTATAACTTGTTACATGCTCAAATAAATGTTTTTAAAATAAGATATTTGGCTTTGTTCTGACAGCAATTCTTTCAATTTGAGTTAATTCGGCAGTTTCATTTATATATTATTAAGACATGCACACGGTTAAATCAGTTAGTCGTTGTTTGGTACGTACCGAACAAAATGGAAGAAAATTTGCAATAGGTGTTTCATGTTATTGCAAGTTCTAAGCTCTCAAGAAGAACGTTTTGAAAAAATTCTAAATACTCCCATTGAAATTATTGAATATAAGGAACCTCAGCAAAGAGAGCCTGAACTATACGGATTTTTAAAAACCTGAACATTGAGGAAGCTTGTTATATAAAATAAAAGATATTATCTGAAACAACAGTAATAGAAGGTTTGTAATAGCTACTGAAATTAGTATTGAATGTTTTAGTGAACATTACCTATGTTATGTCGTAGGATCACCATCAAATAATATATTATAAGAATCATTAACTTCTTCCACAAGTTCTTCGATGCATACATATATAATGTTATCAGAAAATGTTTTTTAAGAAATAAATATTTTATTGAAAGAATATACTACATTCAATTTAACAGTGTTCTGCATTTAACGCCATTAATTTAAACGTATGGTGCATTTAAAAGGAAAACAACATATTATTAAATTAAAAACAATATTCAAACTATATTCATATAAAAAGCACTGCATTTAAAAGTAATAGTGAAACTTCCTGTTTGATAGTAGCAATTTCTTAAATTAATTACTTACCTTAATTAATTAATGTACTGTTCAAATAACGTTTATTTTACTTTTAAATTAACAATAAAACCATTTAAATCAACCTCCGAAACAAGTTTTTGATTTAAATACATTCATAAGTAATTTTTAAATCTAACATCAAAATTCTTTTCAGTGTATAGCATATATATTTTCATAAATTCGAAAGATCTTGTAAAAAGGTCGTACAAATGGATCAATAGTTGCTAAATGGAATACCAACTTTTAACAATACTATATAATTACTAATTAGTTTTGTACTAGCAATTAATTTCTTTGTATCTCTAAATAATTTATGTTTGGCATTCACATGACAATCTTTGTTAAAAAATTAAAAAAATGTTTATTAATTATTATTAATAAATAGTTGTTCCAAGCAATTCGTAGTGGTCACCCACATAAATAATTAAAAAAAATCATTTAATGTCATTACAGTAACTACATAATTATGTAGGTTATTGCAGATATTAGTCTCCAATCAGTATTGCTGATTACTTTCAATTTGTATCATATTAATTTTTCTATAACAATAAGAAGAATATCAAGCATTTGCAGTCTAAACACAATCTTAGAGAATACAAACATTTATTATAAAAATTCCAATAAAAATTAGTTATTAAAATAATTCCCACCTTTAAGTGCTTTGTTTATATAATCAGAAATTAAGCAGGTACTAAAAAATTAAATAGTTTCTTTTACTGCTAATAAGTTATTTAATTAATTGTATTTTATTGTGGTAATTAAAATTATAATATATTCGCATTACCTATCGAATACAACTTCCTGGAGATGGTACGGATGGAATTTGATAGTACTATATAAAAAATAATTAAACAAGTAAGTAGTGCTTAACAAATTGTATTTTAAAAACGGTTAATATAATGTTAAAATTCACTAATTAAGTAAATAAATTTAATATACATTTATTACGTCAAACAAGGAAGGTAAAACTATTACGATAATTTCTGGTAATTTTTATAAATTATTTTATATATATAATTAAGATAATTATAATTAATAATAATAGCAGTAGTTGTATTCTAAAACAATTTATTTTTATTTGAAGAAATGTTGTTTCGTGGATAAATCGATTTAAATCAGTTATTCTAGGTTCCCGGGGCCACACTTACTAATTTATATTGATGAGGTGTATAAAATATAACAAGAAGTGGTGTAGAGTTGCTAAAGCTATGAAAAGTATTGAAATGGTATAAAATATGCATGCTTTGGGCCAATATTCTTGAATCCAGATCAGCGCCTCCACCATTTACCTTTTACGGCAAACGCAGTTTTCCTTTTGTGCGTTTAGTCTTGCTTTTAGCGAGTTTTCAATTTTTTATGTCTGCTTTACTCTGCTTCCTGTCAATAACTGCCCAATTTAAGTCTGCTGGAATATATTTTAAAAAGTTTTTGAAAATTCACTGTTTTTAATTTTCTCAGTTGAACTGATTGAATTGGATTTATCTCATCACGATTTGCTATTAGCAGACATATCACTATTTAGTAATATACATGTAAAAATATTAAAGATTAGATCAAGGAAGAAAGTTATAACTACTAGTGTGTAATATCAAAATTAAAATATAATGATGTAACCGACGTAATACTGACACCTTTCACATCTTCTGCTTCAAGTTTTATAGGAAAAGTAAAGTTTTAGATTCTAACAGTTTTAGTTAATGATTTATAGCGACCTGAAAAATGCTTCGATACGTAATCATTAAGCTATTGAGGTAGTCATATTTTCTGGTGTATTATCTACGATCAGTTTCATAACTTTGGGGGTGATCTAATATAATTTTTCTTTTAAAAATGCGATTTTAAATATTTTGTAAAGCTCGCAAAAGACAGAGTTTGTGCCAAGGAAATCAATTTGCAAACATTAGTACTAACATGAAAAATAATCAACTTAAAAGATTAATTTGAAGTTTTATTAGTTTATCTTAACCTGACAATATTGTTTCGACATTAAAATGTCATCATCAAAGGTAGATAAGATTGATAAACAAACACGTTGCTAAGGATAAATACATACAGAAAATAGGTAACTAGATACAATACATACAAAAACTAAATATCTAACACTTCTAATAAAGGAGAATTACTAAGCTCAGTTTGTTCATTCATTAGAGGTACTGTGCGTTTATGTTTGTATATTTCAAAAGCTTCTAAAATGTCTAATTTGTGTTTGTTGTTGCAAAAATGTAAGAATTTAATGTTGTTTTGATGTGTCATTGGGTGGTTCTGTTCCAAAATGTGTTTGGCATAATTCGATTTTTCTGGATGTTTAAGTCTATAAAAGCGTACGTGTTCTTTGTATCTTATGTCGAAATTTCTAAGTGTTTGTCCAATATAAACCGAGTTACAAAAAGAACAATTCAAACGGTAAATGCCGGATTTCATGATATCTTGTGTTTTGTCTTTAGCATTGAATAGAAATGAAAGTGTTGGTGTTAGTTTTATAGGTTATTTTGTAACTGGTGGTTTTTCGTATTATAGTTGCAATTTGTTCTGATATCTTGCCAAAGTATGGTATTGATATGTAGTTTGTGTCTTGTATTTGAGTGTCAATTGGAAATATTCTTTTGATAGCTAACCTATAATCTTTTTGTTGAATTAAAGTGTCAATCATGTTATGGTTATAATGGTTTGCATGTGCTAATTATTTGATGATTGAAATTTCTTTATCAAAATGTGATCGTTTCATTGGAGTAGTTAAAGATCGGTGTACTAAAGATCTATAAACCGCGAGTTTATGCATTTCATGATGACAGGAATCGTTAGGAATAGTGACGTCTGTGCTTGTGGGTTTTCTGTATATGGAAAAATCAAATTCATTGTTTGTATTGATTGTAATAGTTAAATCCAAAAAATTAATAGTTCTATTTTGTTCTGTTTCTAGTGTAAACGTGATGTTTGGGTGAAGACTGTTAATAAGAATTAAAAATTCATTGATAACCTCAAAAGAACTGTCAAAACAAGCTAAAATGTCATCAACATAAATTTCGACATAAGATACAAAGAACACGTACGCTCTTATAGACTTAAACATCTAGAAAAATCGAATTATGCCAAACACATTTTGGAACAGAACCACCCAATGACACCTCAAAAGAACATTAAATTCTTACATGTTTGCAACAACAAACACAAATTAGACATTTTAGAAGCTTATGAAATATACAGACATAGACGCACAGTACCTTTAATGAATGAACAAACTGAGCTTAGTAATTCTCCTTTATTAGAAGTGTTAGATATTTAGTTTTTGTCTGTATGGTATCTAGTTACCTATTTTCTGTATGTATTCATCCATAGCAACGTGTTTGTTTATCAATCTTATCTACCTTTGATAATGACATTTTAATGTCGAAACAATATTGTCAGGTTAAGATAAACTAATAAAACTTGTGAAACTTTAAATTAATCTTTTAATTTGATTATTTTTCATGATTATGGAGTTCCACACAGTAAGGCTGGAGACAGTAAACACTATTAGTACTAACAGCTCAATCTATATTTATTATTGTATTATTTCTAACAGTTTTAGTTTATAGTATTCTTTTTGTTTCAGGTAAGTTACAAGCTCTTCTTTTACCTGAAAATAGCACCATGAGACTATGTAAGTATTACATATATCAATTTACTTTTTGATTTATGATAGTAATTACGCAGTCAGTTTTTTTTGCATTTATGTAATACTATCTTCATATTCTAATTTATCTAATCATTTGAATCGTTTAATTTCGACTCCAGTAATTTTATGTTCTTAACGTTTTTAAGTAGCTTCTTCTTTAAACATTCACAAAATTTATGTTACGACACCCAAGACAGTTTGGCACCTAAATAATTCGTTCTGGGTAAAAATTAGGAATAACTAATGGGACACCATTAATAACTGACTGGAATCTAAAATAATTTATAGAATGAGTCATTACTTATAGCTTTTACAAGAATTTTCTAATTTCATATTAGTAGAAAACCTGTTATAACAGTTTCTGCATGTTTTTTTTATCTCTGTTCATATTAAAAGATTATACGTTATCACATCTTTTAATGACCTTATATATGTGAGGTCAACAGTCCGGAAAAATAAAAATAACTTCATTCAAAACCAGTAATTATAAAGAAAGAAAAAGGAAATGTAGGATTATATTATATACATTCATTTTATTATCATTATTATTGTTGTTACTGTTATTATTGTTATGTATACTGACCTTTTTGTAAATAAAATGTGGTAGTAATCATAACGCCTACTTTTAAATTTTAATTTGAGTTTATGATATGCTCAGAGAAATTCCTGCGGTGAAAATGGTATTAATACACACCTTTTGTGGCACTTATATTGATGAACATCTCTATTATCTAGCCAATCTTAATTTCTATTAGTTTTTATTCTTCTATGGCTTAATTAACTTTTTTGGCTTCTTTATGAGTATTAAAACTATTATAATTTTGATCTAATATCAAGTACTACTTTTGTGAGAAAAATCAGTAGTCAATCAATCAATTTGGTAGTCATTCATTATTCCTAGGAATCCGTTATCTGACTGATTTTAGATCAATTAGGAAGAACAGATTTCCTTAAAGTGTAATACTAAAAATGGAATCAATTAATTGCTAAAGTTATCCATGTAAAAGCGATAAACCCGTTTTGCTAATAAACACTGTATAACTGTGACGATAATTTGTGTTTAATTATCGCATTAGTAATTGCAACAGGTTCTGGGTTAGCAGTTACATTATCGATACTCTAAGTCATTAGATCTAAATTATTCCAAGATTTTGTGAAATCCTGTGTAGCGCTATAAATTTTAAAATATTACGTAATCCTTATATATAAAAAAGACCTAATAATCATTAGTTTATTAATTTGAAGCGTTACAACCTCCTAACAAAATTTGGAGTGGTGTCAACTATACAAATAAGGTCAGGTAGGTTAATATTAAACAAATTGAATAAGATAATATATGTTTTCGATTGTATAAACTAAATGAAAAGTTTTTAATATGGATTTAATATCTCATAATTCATTATTTAATGATTGTAGACATTATTATGGGAACTGTAAAAACTAATAAAACTACTTCATTAATTACATGCGGTGTAAGGTTTTTAAATGCTTTAATGACATATTAATTATTAATAAATTTCTATAATTATTGTGGGATATGTAATAATTTTTTAAGGTGACTCATTTTCTGAACTATTAACGAAGGTATTTCACAATGACTATGGAAAACTTGAAAATGGTACCCTATATTCATCTGCACGATCGTTTGTTTTTGTTTGAAATTTATTTCATGACCATATACAACTCACAAATAATTCAAAGCGAGTATATACTAAAAACAGTTATTTTTTGTCTCTGTGTGTATTCGAATAAGGCAAACGAATGAATTATGGTTTTTCTTAAAAAATTATTTTGACATCGATCTAATCGTTAACAGATAGTAAGATCAGTTACTCACTCATCATCATTATCCATTCAATAAAACTCACTCAAGTGAAGCAAAATCGAGTAGCTGGAAAAATCTCAAAGATATGGACGAACCAAGGTAAGGTTCAAGGCGTCGCAGCAATGAAGGTCAAAAGAAATGCTAACAGAAGTATGCTATCCGACTATCAACACTATGGAGCGATCTAATAATCACTGATACTGCATTTACTGAGATAATAAAATTGCATTTAATATTGTTGGACCTTAAAAATCTCGCCATGGCAATAAGCAGCTCTAGTGTCATAAGCTCAGCTATGTGAGTAGCTATAGATTTAAATAGAAAACCTTTACACCCGAGCGTAATTGTTCATAGACTTAAAAACGCTAATTCAGATTTTTCTAGGATGCCACTCTTAGTAGAGCTATCTAAGCCATTTTACTAGTGGAAGTTTTATGATTGATAACTTTTCTTGGCTATCACCGTATAACTATAGTGAGCTAAGTTCAAAACTTCTTCAGTTCCAAGTTCTTCAGAGTAGTTGTTTAGAGCTAAAAGTTGATACTAAACACACAATGGGTTACTAGCAAACAGACCAAACCCAATTAACTAGGATAGGATAGGATTTGCTTCAATGACGCTTATTGAGAATGTTCTAATCTTTTCTACAAACTGGAACTACTAATCGAAAGAAATGATTGTTGTACAAATCCGTCGAGACGATTAATCTGTTTATAAAAAAATATAATGAAATAGAAATTTTTGACTGTACTAGGAATATGGTGGCAGAAATAAGAATTAGATCGTTCCGTACGCCTAGTCGTAGTAGTAGTTATGGGGAGACCGAAGTCTAACAAGTAGGCCTTCATATGCCCTTTTTTGCCAACCCCTTGGCATCCCCCTAACCACCTCCGCTATCACCTACTTCAAAAGCCTCTTCTCGCTCTGTAAACCTGCCCGATTTCCCAATAAAGATTAGGATATTGGCCCACGCTAGGGAGTGCAACTCTTCCATTCGTATAAGCTACGCATTTTCCTCTGCTCCTATCAAAATCCATATTAGAACATTAGTGATTCGTCGGCTGCTTCCGATTAGTCAAACCGATTCCTTTAAGTGGAATCCCTCTATATGGCTTTTCGCCTGTTGACAGCCTCCTTACCTTTTCCATATCTCTCGTAGGCTCATTCTATTACGGTTGTCGAGATCTGCTGGCTTTTGATACCCAGGAAGGGTCCTAAACAGATGTCCTCGGCTCCGAGTTTGACCAGTTCATCAGGCTTCTCGTTGCCCTGGACAGTGGTATGTCCTGGAACCCAACCAGTTCTACCTCTTTGCCAACTCTGTTAAAGCTAAGCTAAAACAACATCCCCGTATTTCTGAACGGAGGCATAACAATGCAAACTTACCACTAGGTGAAAGCTCAACTGACTCTATATGTGCAGCATATCCTTAAAGTACAGAAATTCTCGTTTCTGTTGCCTATTGCCTTTGCAATATCAAGAATTGAAACAGTAGGTTTCATGCTTATCATTCCCATGTCCATTTTAATAAAAATCGTACATTTATTGTCTTTCAGTGGTGCGAGCATCATAATGGCTATTGTCAATAAGATTAATAAGACTTTTGCAGACTGGATAGTTTCCAACTCATAAAATTTTTATCTTTCCCTGCTCTTAACAAATGACAAATCCACTTATTAGACCGCTATTTGATAGGATTAATTCAGTAAATATTCTGCCTCTGCATCGGTCTTCTACTGAACGATCAACAATAAATCCAGTTAATAACGCCTTAAATCTCGCAAGACCAAAGATAAAGGAAAAGTCTATTTATAAAAATAAAAATTCCAATTAAAATTTAAAGTCACCACTTTCAGTTTCATTAACTGCGTATTTTGGTGTCGTGCATCTTTTGGGTACCGGTCTCATTCTTAGGATTTTTCTGTACCTACCTTTGAGTTCGGCAGTTTACTTTGTTATTTCGTCCAATTAATTTTAATATAATTGACTTTTAGTTTCGTTTTGTGGTGTGCTAGCTGGACCAGAACCATTTTAAATATGTGAACTATTTGCCTCGGACTAATCAACAAAAATACCATTTAATCTTAAACGTTTTTTCATGTTTTCATCTATTTTAATCGAGTGCATAATTATTAACACATACATAATATAAAACTAGTATATAGATAATATATTATTCCCTCAAGGATGTTTTTGTTATTTTGGGTGGATATTCAGAATTGAAATAAAATATCAAAGATCTATCTGATAAAATAGAATTGCTAGTATAAATCTTAATTTTAAACAGTTTAAAAAATAGTAGATTTTCTGTTTGACTAAATTTAAAGTAAGAGCACACCAACCAGTAAATAGATTTTAGGTTTTCTAGTATGTACTACAAACACCAATTATAAAGTCAAATGAGCACACGTCTGAAAAGCAAATATACGATCGCACACTTATCCATACAAACACATATAAGCGTTTACGAAAGGTAAAAATCTATCGACAATAAATAACCAGAATGTTAATGTCACGGCGCGTCGTCGTAGTTCGCGGGGGCAGACGGATTCACCTGTGGAAAAATTAAACAAGTTAACTTAGTAAGGAGAGAGACAGGTCACCAGGTCGCAGTGTCATAGGTCACAACCCACTTCCTCCTCCTTTAAAACCGTTATCAATTGCAGAAGAAGACACCACGATGGATAAAATATTGCGAATTCGGACATCATTCTCGTTGCAACGGTGCATTTTATGTTGTTTATATAGTTTTTCAGACACGGAGTAAACCTTAGATCACGACTTTTGTGTTATCCTGTGATGGCTATAAAGAAAGAAAAAACTTGGAAGAGAAGCATTCGTTTTATAAAAATGACTAAAAATAAAATGCATTCTTGCCGTGTTAATACGTTGATGAAGACCCCTAAAAATGTCCCCAATCTTCTTGCCTGTTTGTACATAATTTATAAAATAATTACTAAGGTTAACTCTATATTTTATTTTCGATAAAGACAGTAGCGACTTCATTTTTTTGTACAATGATTTGGACGAATTCAGATCAGTAACTTCTTTTTGGTTCTGGATTAGTTCTAAAGTTCTAAATTATCGAATTTAGCGCGCAATGTGGACAATTAGACACTTTCTACATATCGGTAAAATTATATTTTCACAATTTAAATAAAATTTAAAGAAGAATGATTAAAATCTCAAAAACTATTTTGTTGTGCTTTAAGAAGCAGAGTTTTGTGAATAAAAATTCTAAATGTAATTTTTGAGTTCTTAAAATTAATTTATGTTTCGGGTCTTCCATTTTCATTTGATCCATCACTGGACTGATCTATTTATGTAAAAGTTAAGCTTATTAGATTAATCACTCGAGATTTTAAAAAATGACTAGTAAAATCAGACCCAACACAATATATTTATATTGCTTTTGTTGTTGACCTTTTTGCAAAAACAACTTCTTTGGAGCTAATCTAATCTGAACGCAGTGTGGGACTTCTGCTTGAGCTTTGTTATCATCATGCTTTACGAGGGTAGATGCGTTTGATGCTGGCGCTGTACAGAATGCCTTACCAGATTAGAAATTCCCAAAAATTATTTAACAATGATCAGCTTGATACGTAGTTTGCTCGTTTTGGGCAGTGAAAATACTGTTTCTAACAAAATTCTAGCTAGAAGTCTAGCCTATGAGTCTCAAATGAATTGGACCACTATATGTTTATGCAATTAATATCTATCATTCAACAAATAATTATTATCAGTGGTTAAACGATTATATTTTTGATCGTGCATGATATTAGCAACAAATAGTTAAATCACTTTAATTCGAGACGCAATATATACATTGTCAAACACCAATTAAAAATAAATTTTATTACTTGGTCCAATTCATGTGGGTTAGGACTCGTATCAGTAAACACTGTAATATTGCTTACTTTAGTTGGCCAAATCTCCAGGTCATCTCCAGACTGGTGTTTTTATTTTTGGATCTTTGTGTGCTCAAAGACTCAAAGAAATTCAGTGGCGACCTTTGCTATGTGCATACTGTGTCCAGCACATGGCCTCGCACAGGCCCCGGAAATTCCTCATAAAAAGAGCAACCCCATAGCAGGCAAATCACATAGATATACTTTTAAAGAAGAAGTCACAATGGTTCAGAAACTTCTGGAGGTATCGAGATGCATCTATTCACATTTATCATTCAAGGATAAGTAGGCCTTAGGATTTATTTATTGAGTGTCCAACATGGAATAAATTCAGTGTAAGTCAAAATACAACATTTTTTTCTAAGAAACACTCGGACATTTCGACATTTTGGGTCCACTTAAAATTCTGTGATTTCACCGGATAAATGCCAATGCCCATTTTATGGATTCTTATTGACGTTAAAAGTTGTATACCCCTACCATATTTTAGATTTTTATCGCTAACTATTCCTAAGATATAATAAATTAAAGATTGTTTAAAAAAAACAGGAAAATGTAATAAGAATTATAAATACTTTTAGTTACAAATATTCAAAATGGTGTCCGTTTACTTGCTGGTAGTGCCCTAAACAGAAATAAAATTCATTTCCAATATTTACCACTACCTCTAAGTCTCCTCTACATTTGCTGGTTTCGTCTTGAAAATTTTCATATAACCTAATGAAAAGTAATCAAGAGAAGTGAGGTCTCCGAGAATGTCCGAAATGAGTTGTATTTCCGTTTAGGGCACTGCCAGCAACTAAATGGGCAACACTCAGCATTTGTAATAAGAAGTCATAATTTTCAATAACTTCTCCTGTTTTTTAAAACAATCTTAATTTATCATATCTCAGGAATGGTTAGAGATAAAAATGTAAAACTTAAAAATGGAGCTTGTTATTTAATAGAAATATCAATGATGTTCACAGAATTTTGAGTACCCCAAAATGTCGTCAACTGTATAAATTAATTTACATGTCCAATCATTTTTTTCGAAAGATGTTGTACATTATATATTGAATCTATTCCATGCTAGAGACACACTGTATGATAAAAAATTCGTCTAAGATGAATGCAGACGGCTTAATACAACACTGCAAAGATCTGCAAATGACATTGAATGTGGGAAACAAAGCAGACGTCGATGTTGCCGAACTTGATGTAGAACTGTAAGTAAGTATATGATGGCAAGAGTAGTTTGTGATCTACTCTACACTACACTATGAAAAAAAACTGTGAACCTTACTTCAGCCTGTTTGTAACTCTGAGAATTATTGCCATGATACCCAGTGACTGTCGCATGTATAGAGAGATCTTTTTCACGACTAAAAATCATAAAAAACACACCTTAGGAATGTAATGACACAAGAAAACTTTTATCACATTTCATTCTCAGAATCGATCCTTACTGGACTGCAGCACCTTAATAAAAAACTTCAGCCAGAGAAAAAACCGTTAATTGACCTTCCGACCTTGTAAGGTATATTCCAATGACATATCATCTGTGTACAGTTATATATTTTAAGATTTAACTTTTAGCTGATTTTTCATGTCCATTTCTCCCCACCTACCATTCACACTCTCATCATCCAAGGGCCCCGCACAGAGCCCTGCATCCGCAAAGGTGGTCTCTGAGGAAATTGCATTAAATAAATGGAAGGGCGGGATATCAGAAACCATTCAATGTATCTATGGTTTTCATCATTTTGGCATTGATTGTAGGCCTTCGAGTTTTCTTGCTTATGTCTTGGGAAAAGTAGTTTATAAGTGGAAATGCTAAAAAGATGAATTCTCAGGGTCGTGCTTCTTGTTTTTGTTCAAATAAAATTCATCTTTATGATCACGCCTCTGACGCCTCTGAATGTTTTCGGTTCTGGTCAACATAATGGACAATTTTAACAATTTTTTGTTTTCTTGTTTTAATGACGAAATTGTTCCAGTTTTCGATATTAAGAAATTTCACCTGATTGTCATGCTGATAACAGCTTTTTCATAAAAGATAATAAAATTCAGTAGGTAACCCATTTAACAAAGTAAATTAAAAATGACAATCTTATCACAACATTGTTTTCTTCCTATACAGAAAAACATTTTGTATTGTTTTCGTTGCATTTAATGAGAACATTTTTATAACTGGGTTGAAAATGTTTAATTTTATTCTTAAAACTTCATTTCCCAGGTTGCTCACTAATGTGAAATGGAGAGAAACTTCTAAATCTATTTAACATTACTTACTGGTCTTGTTTCTTCTTTAGGATTCGAAGTTACTGTTTGGATATTTATAATCTCTTATTTATTGTTTTCTTTTTTAATGGCATAATTATTCCAATTTCCAACATTAAGGAAGTTATCTTGGCTTCACCCAATTTCCACGCTGATAATACAATATTAAACATAAACTATCCTTATTGCATGTATGATACCAATTTCAATAAGCCATTCTCAAAATAAAATTAAAAAATCCATGAAATGCGTTTATTTATAAATTGACCTTGATTTGTGTAATTTCTATAATTATTCTTCTTATCACAACACTGTTTTCCTTCTATAAAACCCTTTTATATTGTATTAATTAAGTCGTATACAATGAGAAAGTTTCATCCAGATAAGAAAAAAATGACCACTTTTTTATGTGAAACTTCCAAGTGTATACAGAATCTAATTTAATTTTAAGTGCGTGAAAAGCTTTGTATAAAACGGTATTTATATTTAATTAAAACGTCATGTGAATATATCTTTGAGGGATAAAGATATTTGCAATTTGCTCCGCATTACATTAAATGCCATACCTACATTTAATCGTTATGAAGAATGCACAATCGTCATGCAATAATAATCTAAATCATGGAGTTGTCTCTTTCATATTTAATGCAATTTTTATTTCGAATCATAAATTTATCGTCTACTAACTACTCTCTTGTACCATCTTCTTTTATTTCAGGCTTTCAGTACGTATAGAGATGATCGTAATGCCTGTATCTGAAAAGAGCACACACGCATTAGAGTCCAGAAGTATCCATATAAGTGGAGATTGTCGATGTATTAGCATCGAGGTCAATATTATAACCGATTTGTATTTATTACTGCTTTTTAATGGTAATAATTAAATGCAACCGTCTCGTTTCAATGCACGCACAATTCTATGTATTGGTATTATTGCGAATAGACATTTAAGTTAATGTCGGTGTTTTAACGTTTATCTGTTATTACCTGGAGAATATTTATGTAAACAGGCAATGCATAGAAATCGTTGATTTGTATGAAACGTCATGTGATCAGACGTAGATAAAATGTTTTTATAGTATTTAAAACCCATAATGAAACGAGAAACTTGGTATTTTCGCATTAGTTAGAAGTTGGCATTAATTGTTGAACTGTGTAGTACGGTAGCACATAACCAATTATCATATTTAATAAGCTATATCTGATTTAACCTTACGATCATTACAATTATTTTATCTTATGATTATGTGTTGATTTGTGAAACATAAAAAAATTAAAATTATCTGTATCGTTCGACTTTATTAATTTAATTATGGAATTATGGTAGAAATTTAAAAAAATATACAGGGTCGTTAAAATGAGAGCAAGATTATAATTTTCAACTTCCTTTTATGTATGTCGAAGTTCTAATAAGGCACTAACCGATTTAATTTAATATAGTTAGCTTAATTATTGACTCATTATTGCCATAGATATCAATTTCAGTTAGTTCAGTCTTTTCAGTTCTATGTTTAACCTTACTTAAGAAATCTTGTAGTAGTTCTCGGTCTTTAAAAGCTAATCTGATATTTGTGTCATTTTCAACAATATTTTTGAACTGTCGAAAAGCATGAAGTTCAACTTATAAAAGCACTTAAAATTTACTAAAACCAAGTGTTACGTAAGGATATGTTGTTGTTATATTTAGAAGACATAGATTGTCCTATATAGCTATAAATTTGACTTGACCTTACTTATCTTTACTTTAATCTTGTATTCTGTGTAGAGAGATTGGCAATTGGATGCCATTTTTTGCCACTTATCTATAAATATCCCCACTCTATCTGAAGGTATGCTTTGCAAGAAATGCTGTACTATTCAGTATTATTAACTCTTCATATTACTGTACTTTAGGTAGAAATCATTCGGAATTTTGGTGTACACATTAGAGACAACTAGGTCCCAAGCAGCATTTTTTAGTAATCGTTACGTACCAGCAACTACCAGTGGAACTATTAAGTTTTTGCCAATAGTCACAAGCACGTAATTGCTACGATTTCATTAAGTGCCTGAAACCAAAATGGGGAACAATTTTTGGGGTATGGGTAGCAGATACGTTGCTGCATAGTAACTGCGTGCTACTTTCGTGGAACTTCTTTTCTTCTTCTCTTTTCTCTTTTACACATCGTGTCGCCTGGTTACTCTCTCTTACTCTTGCAACTTAACAAATATTCTATCATTTTGTGTACCAGTGCTGCTTTAAGTAATTATACTAAGTAGCAATATCGTTCCACATACTTTAAAAGTTACTTAGAAGTAATGGAACTACATAGTTCCAATAAATAGTATAAACAACTACACAATTACTAAAATATTCCGAATGGAAGTAATTAAACCTATAAAGTTATAAATTTAGTTGTAGTTACGTTACAATACTCAATCAAAGTCCCGATCTCAGTTACTGCTATTTAGATGCTGTTGGGTTGTCAGCACAATTTTGCCACTGCCTTCCTTATTCAGCTCCTTTTCATTTTTACATCATAGAGTGAACCACTTATATAGATTCTAGCAGATTGATACGAGATTTCAAACATAGCCGTCAGAAATCATCGAACAAACAATTTTTTGATTGAAACCATGCATGCTGGTATAGATAAAAAAGTTTAAACTCGCTTCTCTCCTTCTATCCGATAGTACTAACATCACAATGCCTTCGCTTTTGTAATTTTCTTCGTTAATAAAATAAGACATTACACAATTACAATTTTACTTCCACAATCCAATATTTGTATAATTCATGATCTCTTGAAAAGATTTTGAGTTCCTAATTAACAAGAGTCAATCCAGCACCGTTTTACGCCTCGTAGCAATTGATATTATTAACCATTGTTCTCAATATCAAAAGCTTTTGTGCATGTCAACAAATACATATCAAAATAACTATTTGCAATTTTGCTTGTTCGATTGTGGCTATAAAATGGATCTTACTGACCTTTGGCCAGTAACAGAAGTATTAGTCACAATATAAAAATTATGCAAATTTTTGAGAAATTTCAACGAATCAGTACATATTTACAAATTGTTGAGGGTTAAGAATTTAAAGGTACTTGTTCTAAATAAAGTGTATTGTTGTGCAAATTGTGTTTATGGGTTCCCCACCCATTTTAAGAATTAAAGGTCTTCTTCTTTAAAAGTGTTCCTACCCTACAAGTTTATTAAAAGATTATTTGAGGTCTTATTCTAGACAGAGACTGATCATTCTGTAATTAGGTAATCAATTCAAAAATAAGGTTTTAGCAAACTTTAGTATAGGTCAAGACTGTCTAAGGAATTGGACTTCCAAACTATTAAGTTCAGACTAAAAGAAAATGAAAAGTCACAAAATTAAGTTTTGTGACTGAATCTATTTATTTGTATTAAGCTCCTCTTAACCATGTCTGCTATACTGCTGTTAAAAGCTTTGAACGTTCGAAGCTTCAGAAGAATTCGAAGGTACGAAGGGAACTTCGAATTTCCGAATTATGGAAGTTTCAAAGTCTTCAAAGGAAACGAAGTTTCGAAGGATTGATGATTTATCAGATGTTAAAGAATGAACATTACAACATTTTGAGAAAGCTCTTTTTAGCATGACATGTCATCTTTACGGTAGCACTACAATGCTTTTTTTTGAAATCGAAAATAATTGGATTAACTCTTTTTAATTAATGTTACTATATTTTATTTAAAGAAATGCGAGGTTAGATTTAAAAGTTTCCCGAGTGACAATGAAAACAAAATAAATGCGATTCAAGTACTTTGCATTTTATTTTTCAGCGTAATCTCCTTGAATTTAACGCACTTGATTCCTACATTGCCCCAGCTTCTCGAATGCAAGTGAATGGAAGTGATTTGCTTCAAGATCCTCAAAATAGCCCAAGCCCTTTCCAGCCAGGAAAATTTCGAGTTTGGGCAATAAAGTGGGTGCGGAACGATTTCGAACGTTAATTCTGTCTTTTTCTTGCATTGCTGCTTTTAGCTTGTCCAAAAATTCTGTGTAATTTTGACCAGTAACCGTCTTTCCTTTTTCAAGATAATCAATTACAAAAATTCTTTTGGCATCCCGAAATACTGATACTGGTAATATCTTTCCAGCAAATTGAGTAGGCTTTGCTTACTTCGGAACTGATTTACCGTGTCCAAACTACTGCTTTGATCGAAATTTAGTTTCTAGTGTGCAATGGTGAGTACAGCCCTCATTCATGATCACAAATTGTCTTTTGAAATTCGTTGGGTTCTTCTTAAACACTTCCAAATAATCGGATGAAATTCGTGCTCAAATGCGTCTTTGCTACGGATTGAGCAAATGCTGGACTCATTTTTCAAAAAGTTTTTTATACCCATTTATTAGATAAAATACGAACTACTCGTTCATAAGGGATGCGCGCGGCGTCTTCAATTTCACACACTTTTATTCAGCGATCTGCCAAAAATGGACTTTATCCACAAATCTCTGCCATGGTTCGCAAAAACAAAATGTCGATTGATCTAACAATAATTAATGAAGAAACAAAACTTATTATGCAGGTGTTAGGGTTATTTAAAACCAGTTGCTAATTTTTATCAACTCATGCTTTCCGCGAAAATCCGACAGATCTGAATCTCCCATCTCCGTCGCTCTTACCAGAAATATATGACTTATTATGCTGATGTTCCTACGTCGTTTTCACGTTGTACTTATTCGGAATATGTTTAATAAAATACTCATTTCTTTTAACAATAATCGCAGATTATGCTTTTTAGCACGTCTGATTTACTTCTAATTGACTCCCTGAAAAGCCAAGAGTGTCCCAATGCATTATTTTTTAAATCTTCATGATGGTTACGTATATTGTCTGGTTTGTTACTTTCTAGGCTCAAGTGTGTCACATATTATGTACGCATCATTGGTAATACTATAGTATAAGTGTATTTCCTTCTTTACCAGCAGTGTATTTTTGCAAATAGTTTTTTTTTATTCGGAATGATTGATTGATTCATGAGAATGGGCCTTTTTTAACTATCGCAATTGGCGACATTTGGCGAATTTGTTTTAAATGATAACCACTTTCACATAAACCAATCGATTCACCAGAATCTAACCAGAAAATATGGAATAACCAACATGATTCAAGCAAGATGTAGGAGTTTGTAGCGTTAATTTACTTATCTCGTTAACTACTGCTCATTGTTTCCAAAGTCCACCAAAGCTCACTCCCTCGTTGTTTTCAAACATCTTGACCTTCTGTACTATTTTAAAAAAGGAAGGTCCTGGAAGGTCTCTACTCGCTGGAAATAAACAGATATTTAGGTTAAACTTAGTTTAGGTTAGATACTTTTTTATAAGTTTTCCGTGCACTTCATTCTTCAGTAATTGAAGAGCTTTCGCATTCTTGATTTTTGCATAATTTGAAAGAAAAAATCTGTTTAATTCATTTTACCTGCCATTTTTTGAAGAGATGACAGATTCAATTGCGTATTATGCTTACCAAGTGAAAATGATGGTTTTCCTGAAACGTTTGTAACTTCCTTGTTTGTCTTTCTCTGTCAGGTACTATTGATGAAACTAAATCCATCTCATTTTCTAAAAAAAAGTCTTGTGTTCATTAAAATGCTCCCACTTAGCTGTAGTTATAGCTTTTATAGTTTTATAACTCGCTTTATATAGACTTCGCGATTATTAGTATTTATGCAAGCAGGGTAGTTATAAAACTGCACTAAACATTAGCAGCTATCGCCCCCTTCTGTGTTCTATAAATACAAGTTAATTGGCGTGATTGAAATACACTGGAGGGGTTTCGATGCTATAATAATAATCCAAGTTCAATAGACATAACCTAGGTTGATTAGTAGATCCGTTCACACTACTCTCTGTTCTTTTCGCAGCTGTGCTTGTTTATTATCGAGGTGTGTTTGCATATTTTATCTGGGTGGTTTTATCAATATGTTATGACGTGCCTAATTGAAAGGTAATATCTTGATTTATGCTTGTTGTGCATATCTAAATCTAATTAAAAGGTTTTCTTTTTATATCAGGGTACACATCCTGAAGATTACATAGGCATATATTATAATAAGTTTTACACGACGACATTATTTTTCAAAATCAACAACATTGTTGTTTTATTGCTCCTTTAGTCAAACATACTGAAGAAACTTGTTTTGATCTAACTCAATCAGATTATGTAGCAAACAGTACAAAATTTAAAGAGGAGGTGCACGCAAATGGAGCATTCTAAATTTTGAGGATAAGAATCAACTTCCATTAGTTTTAATTAAAAATTATTTTTTGTTTTTCGTATAGATTTGAAAAAAGTATGATAATAATAACGAGCCGCCCATGTGAAGAGCTCACATACCGAGTATTTTGCACCACCCGTCGATCGGTCTAGACGATCCTGACCGCGGTTCCCATCCAATTAAAACCACCTGATATTTAGTTTATTGTCGAAACCTGATTTTATCCACCTTGGTTTGCACAACCTTCATTCTCTTTCTGCCTCACAAAAACTCAGCCCGAATTCTCTCAACTATAGTTGTTGCAGCATCACGAAAACACACCGTGGATGAATCAAGCATGACTTTAATTTATTGCAAAATTTTAAAATTACACTTCGCTTCATACCGAGGAATACCTTAAATTGTAAACGGTTTGGAATTCTAAAAAGGAAAGGACAATAAATCTGAAAAGTATCAACTCTGAAGCGTTTCAATTTAATCCAATCATTGTGAAGAATCGCAGAGTGATACTGATAATATAAGTTAAGTATAAACCATTCGTTTTTTTTTTATTATTGATAAATTTTTGTTAACTCAAATTTAGTAAAACAACAATTCATTTGTATAATGTAATCTAAAGATTGTGAACAGTTTTATAATTAGGGTGTCCATCCTGCTTCGACAAGATTATCTTTTGGTTTGATCTAGGACAGGTCGAACCATTCCGCTGTTGTAATCAACGTCAGTTTTTTAACAATACTCTTAATTAACAACGGCATGTTTTAATCCGCCTTAAAAGAAAAAATAAACTAACCAAGAAAAATTATGCGAGTAGAACCCTTTTTTGGTTGTGCATTAAGTATTTTTTTACGATTTGCGAAATTTTTCAACTTTGTAGATTTAGAATTCTGAAACAGTCAAATGTATATCCATAATCTTATTCACAATAAAGCGTTCAACGATTTTTCTGGCATAAGATCTTTATACCTAAATTGATATAACTTTGTCCGATGACTCAACATTGCATTTGCTTCTCTCGCAGTTTCTGCCGTGGCAGTCAATATACTAATACATAACACCTTCGACGCATCCTGTCCAACCTACTAACAACATCGGATATCCTTAAGGATTTTCCAACGGTGGAGTATCGTTGTACCACGCCAATTCTATCAGCAGCTCATGAAGAATGCAACCCCTAAAAATGGCAACTGTCTAGCTTTTGATATTTGCTTTGCTGTAATAAACATCACTGAGAGCAGATACTGGAATAAATATGCTTGCCGGGCTCTATGGAATTAATGTACAATTAATGATTCTACATAAAAAAAGGACTAGCAAGTCGAGGACAAGCAAAAAACTCTTAAAAAAGCAAGTTGACATTAATTTTTCTTGATAATTCAGGACCGACATGAATCCAAGATTTTGTGCAACGTGGATTACCAGCATTATGCTAAGTTAATTAAGCTAAGTGATCACAGCCCTCTTAGGGGTCAACGAATTGAGTTACGCTCAATTAGCGTAAGAGCTACCAGTAAGCACTGGTGGGAGCGAGGTTGCCTATCCACCTTCTAGCTCACCAGGCTATTACCGTAGCTATAAACGTGCTCACCCGCTGGTATCCGTCGCGAAGGGAATCCCATCGCCCCTAGTCCAGCATTCGGACTTCCACTGCCCGAACGAGTCCAATGTCAAGTGTGACTGGGATTTGGCAGCTGAATCTGCCTAAGGTATCCCAGAATAGCCACCCGCCTTACCATAATTAAGGCTTGGTGAGACCCGCCCAATACCAGGTGAGGTTGTTTTAGAGTTTGACAGGTTAATAGTCGTATTCGCTTTGTATTTGCATCAACTACCCCTATAAAGAAGAGTATTACCAGGGGTAGTCTTCCTGTGATAAGCCAGATATGATATCCTTGGGTAAACCCAAGTCACCGATACATCGCAGAGTTACCTCCACGTTGTCCAATCCACAGTACCGAAGGGTGAAACACTTAGCGAAAATTTTTACACCAAGTGAGCGATCAAGGTGTCACTGCCGGGATAAACCTTACTAGTATAACTCTCGTACTGGAGTTCAACATTGTTCTGCGACATCCCCAATTTAAGGAATGAGAATCCTAAGACGAGCCCAGGCTTAGTACAGCGATACTTAACCAGGACCAACACTCACTATGTCTGAAACCTGAAAGCAAGTTTTAGAGATATGACTTAAGGAAAAATATTTTCCAAGTTCATTCCAACATAATCCGGAATCGAATATGATTCGAATGATATCCTAAACCTAATCCTGATCATTCGATATTTGAATTTTATCAAATAGGCAATCGATGCGATCTTGCGTACAGCCACATAGTTTTCGGATATTTGGATAGTTTTGGATTCTCCGACACTTTTCATATAATCGGATAAACTTCGGATACTTATATACTACTTTTGTGATAATTGGTGATAATGTTTCATTTCGATTAGATTTCTTTCGTATCCGAGTCCAGCTCGAATAGGATACAGATTTCGGATATCCAAGTCACTTCTCTAAGGGCTCCTCTCTCATTTTCTCTGTTTAAATTATGAAGCAGTCAACAATCCGGGCAATTGAAACCTTTATTGAGGTGTCAGTGTTTGAACTACTACCTAACTTCATTCTCTCTCAAAAGGAGTTTCCACAAGTTATTCTTATCTTCTCGCCAAGTCAGAACCACTTCAACAAACACCAAACTAAAACGGGTATTTGTAATGATGCATGTTGAACGAAGTGCGGAAGTCATTGAAACCGTTCAATTAATATTGGAAAGTATCACGGTTGAATGAATATAGAATTGTTGTTTAAGACAACTTTTAACAGATAGATTCGTAGATTCTCAAGTTAAAAGTGATGGTTTCGGTGGATTAAACTTTGAAGATCTATCTAGATGCTGATCGTCCTGGTATCGTGAAGTTGAGAATGGCGGTGGCGCTCCGTGCTGACAGCGTCGACTAATGTTTACGATCAGGAGCGGTAGTGGAACTTTGCTTGATAATCCATAGAGATGATAAATGAAGGCGATAACGCTTTTGAAGGCCATAACGGAGTAGTGATGAATGGACCAGAAAATGTCAGAAACAGATCAGGTTGTGAAGAAAACATCCGTTGGTACGATCTAGTTCATTTTAAAAAGTGAGCTTTTACAGAATCAGGGAATTTAGACTTTTAATACCCTTTCTATATACCTTCTGTAAATAAATATTAATAGCATCAAAAGGGGTATCGTAGGTAGAATAACAAAACACTGGATGTTAGAGTCTTTTACATTAAACTTTTTTACAGTATTCCGCTTTTTGTTATATTTCTCTTTGTAAAATTACATACACTGATTGTTTATATGCTGTTGCTTAAATTTTGTACAATTTTAGTTTATTCTTTAAATTAAGCCTTTTTTTTGGAACATATTCAAATTATAGTAATATCATGCAAATTCGTGTTTTTGGGTGCATCTCTTTACAATTTCTTTGTTACTAACAAACGCGAACATACACATACATACACATAGTATACACCTAGTCTAAATTATGTTAAGCACCTTTTAAGACTGGTTTGCAGATATGTTCCCAGAGCAGACATCCAACCTGTTTCGTGATTCTTCGAGCTCAAGTGCAATGGATATTCGCATTCCATTAAAAAATTACATTATCGGTGTTGCATGTAATTCTTCTTTTTGTACGCGCATTACCACAAAAAGAAAAAGGGTTTAGCGATGGACGACAGCTGAAGGAGAACGTTAATGTGTGTATATTGTGTGTGTTTATGTAACTTGAAATACTAAAAGCAGAATTGTAAGAGCTTTTAAAGTGTTGAATTAAATTTATGAGTTATATAGACAGACAAAGAAAATAAAAGAATATATATACATATATTTATTGGAGTTTCGTCAGAAAATCAACCATATCAATATGGATCAATCTAATAAGCGCATGTTACTTCAGATGGATTGGAAGTAGATGTCAGTTCAAAAGTTAACGGATCTAAATGTGTTTATACATGGTATGGTGGCGAGGGTGAAGGTGCAGGTATATACTTTTTTCCACGGTCCCCGTGGGATTTTATGGTGATAGGTAGCTCGTTAAATCCATCCTTTGTTGGTTATTAGGAACTTTCCTTTTCTTCCTATTAGATCAACTGTCGTTTTGCCTTTCAACCTTTGTCACTTATTTAATCTGATGAAGTGTGTATGCTGGGATGGAATAGACTGGATTAGAATGATACAAAAAATTGTAAAGAAGTGATCTGGTTTATTGTTGGATCCAATCATGCAAAATGAAAGGCTTACTTATGCAAAAACCCTTTGTAATGTGCAATCTCCAATAATACACTTCAGAAGCCAATATTTTAAAGAGATTGAGCGATATAATGCATCAAAAAAGAGTTGCATTTAGTTTATGTCATTCGACATTTGTTCTCAGGCAGTTCCATGATTGTGTAGAATTTGCTTCCGGAGGATCGATCTGAGTTAGTCAAATTGCGCATAATTTGTCCAAACCAAAACACTTAATACGAACCATAATTACTAATAGTAAGTCTGACTACCTATTTTCCTTTATTCTATTGTAAGTTTATTTTAAAAGTAGTAAAAGTAAAATATCGAAATATTCTAAGGAAAATATTTCAAATGGTCTAATGGAAAATATGTTAGATTATTCTCAGAACTAATTTATTACTATAATGATACAAAAACTAAAACTGTACCAAGAACCAAGGGTTTATGAGAACCGAATCATACCCATAGAGCATTTTGAGCAATATTATGTGCACCAAATGTAGTGTTTCTATTAAACTAGATTGATTAGAAAAGTCCGAACGGATCAACAAAAATGTCCAATTAGTCCAAATAGATTAATATATTCAAAAAGTTAACAGGTTTAAAAAGTTATAGACCGAGAAATCTGATAGCTCAGCCCGTTAAAGCTTCATTGGCGAGAAGAAAATTCAGAATCAGAAATACAAATATTATACTCAATAGCGATAAAGGGTAACCATTCTGCAAAATGTCAGTGGTATGTTAAACTCGTTCAGTATGTATAGATAAATACGAGGGGAAGTTGAAAGATTCTACCCGACTGTGAAACAAGACATTTTTTTTCAATTAAGCTGCGAACCCACTTGCGCCATTTGCACTGCAAAGAATTAATACCAGTAAAGAAAAGTTTCTTCCTCAATTTCAATATAGTTCTCGACGGTTTCCTTTAAATAACTCTAATGCTCGTCATATATTTAATTCAAATAATTCATAGCGTCTTCCAAACGATGGTTGTCATGAGTGTTCTTGTTGAAAATTGTGTATATTAAGCTTTTTTTTTCGAGCGAGAGAATCCTTGCGGGAGAGTGAACCAATTGCATAGACTCCAATTTTGTTTCAGAATCCTAGTGTATCAAGGTATCGTCCTCGGTCACACATTAAGAAGTCGTAATCGGCTTTCAAAGTTTCCAAATGGTTTTGAAAAACTTGTTGTTGTCGCACCTTTTACTCAGGAAGCAGCAATTTGGGAACACACTTTGCTGAGATTATTTTTTGAATGAATTTGATTTTTCCATCAAAGTCGTTTTTTGACACTATTTTTTCGCGCTAAACTAATATTTGTAACTGTTTGACATTACAAGCGGAAGATAAATGTAAAGTGTTTGTCATGGTTAGGTAGATAATCTTACCTTGTAGTTGTGTTGTTTGATTACAGCAGACCGAACTTAAAAAAACTCGAAATGCTATCATTGAGAAGCCAAAATATCCGTATACCAATTTTGACAAGCTTTGTAATTTAATACTTCAAAAATTCTAATTAAACTTAGGAAGATAGTTACTTAACAAAATCGATGCATAACCATTCGAGTATAGGGTCCAGTTCGATAGGCTCAAAAAATAATAGCCCAGTCCAAGCCAAGCCTCAAGATTTCTCCATTTTGATTTTGCTAAGCTGAACGTTGAGATGGAATGATGGACCAAGAATATACAATTTGTCTTGCATATTACTTCGCTGGGAATTCAAAATTGATCCACGTTTACATCTTGATTTAAGCATCCCTTTTGTTAATACTTAAAGTTTCAAATCTTTATCTGTTTTTAGTATTCTCATCCCTTAAGCTTCTGTTGCAGTTCTACCCAACAAACCTAAAATTTTTTGAAAGCTACTATGTTTTAAAATTTAATCCTGAAAGCTGAAACTCGCTAATTTAATTCGACGAACTCTTAGACTCCACTTCATAATCGCCATTTTGATATAGAAATTCGCTTTTATTAATATGAATTTTCAAGAGAGGAACAGAAAAGCGTAAAAGTTGAAAAAATAAACAAGATATGTTTTAATTTTAAAGATAAATTTAAGATTAAAGATTAATTTAAAATGATACTTAGAAAATCATACTGAAAAAGGCAGTAACGAGGACTACTAAGTTTTCGGCAGAGGTAGGTCGAACAGTATTGATATGTAGTTGACTATACCCAAGCAGCATTTTTAGTCATCGCTACGTACCAGCAACTACCGGTGGAACTATTAAGTTTTAGCCACTAGTCACAAGCACGTAATTGCTACGGTTTTGTTACGTGCCTGGAACAAAAATGGGGAACAATTTTTGGGTAGCAGGTACATGGCGGCGTAGTAATTGCTACTTTCGTAGAACTTCTTTTCTCTTTGACACATCATGTCGCGTGGTTGCTCTCTCTTGCTCTTGCAACTTAACAAATATTCTATCATTTTCTATACTATATAATGCTGGATAGTGTCACGAAATGAATTACCAGTTTATTTGTAATACGTACTTAATACAAACAGCGATGAAATGTTTGATTATTTTGTCATTCCAGTACACCAAAATTATAAACCATTGCAACTTTTCTGTTAAATATGATGATGATAGATCGAAAAATAACAACGCGCCTTCTTTAAATATATTTTTTAGTAAAAAAATGTCTTTAATAAAACATGATAAATATACACGAAATACTTATAAGTTGATATACATGATAGAAACAATTTTTATATTATTCCTGTTATGTTCTTTTAAAAGTTTAAATAAAAGATACTCAATTATTGTCATTAATTAACTTTATTAATATTGAGTGAGCAGGGCGAATTACATACACAATGCATAGACTGTAGAAGACGTGTATCCTCCAAGCCGGCTCGAGGGTTACTGACGCTCGCCCAGGGAACGGGCCAGGATGCCAGGATTGGTTAGTTACATCACTACAAATAAATGTTGCCAACTTCAAACTACATACATAACAATCCCTAAGGCACAATTTGGCACCAATTTGTTATTTTTATTGAAGGTTATATAGTAAAAAATCTATTAACAATCGTAACAAATTGCAAATTGATTAATGATTATTGATTAATCCAACATTTTACAAGTAAATATGGAGATGGAGTAGTTTACGAAAAATTACTTTAATGTGATTCTCCTGGGTAGCAAAAACGTAAGTGTTACATTCAATACTACTGTAAGGTTTTAAAAACTTTAAAGTAGCTTCGGGCAAGTTACTGCTACAATCATAATACCACTTTGAAGTTGCAACGACTTTAAAGTAAGTATACTAAGTGGCAATACCGTTCCACATACTTTAATAATTACTCAGAAGTAATGAAACTACATAGTTCCAATAAATAGTAGAAACAACTACACAATTACTAAAATATTCCGAATTGAAGAAATTAAACCTATAAAGTCATAAATTTAGTTGCAGTTACGTAACAACTACTCAATCAAAGTTCCGATCTCAGTTACTGCTACTTAAATGCTGCTTGAGTACATTCTGAAGTTACGTTTCATCCGGTATTACCTGTAGGATATATTAAAGAAAGAATACTTACAATGCATATGTACGTCGTACGTTCGAAAAGTAATTCAAAAATTGCTTGAATTAGCTCGATGGAGTGTAGTAAAAGCCTACAATATTCAGAATCAATCTGCTGAGTGTCAGTGCACTGTATGGTGATTTCGGTTTATTATTGATCTAGCAAAGCATAAAAGTACGTATGTTTGTTGTCTTTCTAGAAGAAATGGCTTGCCTTCAAAGATTAAGTCACGAGTAGCATGCGTTGTACAAAGCTTCTTTGGCGTCTTTCAAGCGTATTGAAATAAATATCTGTTGAAGATCTTTCGTACATTGGCTACAATTGTTACAATCGCTGCCTGGTAAGTTTTCACTTTACTTCTACATCTTTTTCTCAAAGCTTTCAAGATATGGAAACAGGTTTCCATGTCATTCCAAATAGCAAGCAAACCTTGTTCTTTAGACAAATCATCGAAACCATAAAAAGGTTCTTACCAGAATGAATAGAACAGACAACATAGAAAACACAGCAGTATCCAACTCACTAAACTGGTTGGATTCTTCCACGTATTTTTTTTTAATTTCTTGAGGGTGGGATAAAATCAATAGAAAGTCTGGATGCTATTCAGGGGCCTATGAACTTACAAAACTTACATAAACTTACAGGGAGCTAGCTGCCTTAGATTTTAGAACTAATAGATGCCATGGTAAGCCGGAAGAATGGTTTTTAAACATGTAAGTGATGTTGTCGGCGATGTTTTCGAAGTTACAGCTTTGGCAAAACTTGCTAAAACTGGCTTCTAAAAATTCAGTTCATTTATGACGTGTTTTGGCTGCTATAGCTATAATCCCTATCAATAAACATTTATTTCCAAAGCAATTTTGAATATTTAATTCCATTTCTAGAACCATTATAGATAATTCTAATATTTTATTCTAACGGCCACTAACAGTTAATAGGTCATACATTAGGATTAACATTCCTTTTATTGACAAACTTTATATATATATATCTTATAGATTTCCAACCTCCTTCTCTTAATGAAATTCAATTACACATTCATAAAGTCCATATTTCTCATAATTAAGTTGAAATATTCTTTTTATGGCTGTATAAATACTAGCTAATTAATTGTTTTAATTATTCCATACCAATTAATTACAATTTTTTAAATGCGTCTCGCCTATTTTTTATATAAATTGTTGATTTATTCATTTAAAAAGTGTAACAAGCCATTGTTATACAGACTCAAGCTTGTATTGTCTTGAATACATTTAAGATGCAACTTCTTTGCCTGTGCACTTTTTTGATCCAACAGCATTCAATTCCTTTAAAAGTAAGGTGTTGATTGAGAAAGATACATCATAATCATTTGGGGTGAAGAGATAAAAAAACGTACTAATTGGAACTTTTGTCCAATTCGAGTATACTGTTGCAACAATTCTTTTAAAAATTAGTCCGGCTTACAAAAACCAAATATTTCGAAAGAACTCCATGTATGGTTATAAAAAATCTACCGACTAATTTTGCTCACGTTCTACTTTTGACTTCAATCGATAATTTAACAATATCCGCACGAAGGAACAAAATAAATCGAATATATAAAGTTTAAATACTAAATCAGAAATCACGACGACGACAACCGCGTTCACAATGTACAACGCAATCACGAAAGCATTACTTGCTGTATTTGGCACTCTAACCATATCTGTATGGTCTTAAATTCTCGCATGCTCCACATATATAAATGATACCTGGTGTTTTGCATTCACAAACAGCTCCCGCGCTACCGTTCTTTTCTATCTGATGCAGACGGTTGTAAATCAAACAAGGATGATAAAACAAACCCTTTTTTGAAACGCCTTTTTCAAAAAAAGATTATAACAATAATACGGGACAACGTATTTAGAGATATATATATACAGGTGTCATCTCACCTCCTTTGAGGGAGGCTGTAAGTTCACGGCTGCGTCTTCATTCCCATATTTACATTGAATTATGGAAGAAGTTTATAGTGACCGGTCTTGAATGTTAACAAAGTCAATGCCGTTGTAAATTTTTGCCGATTTATGGAACTACTGGAAGTATGTGGGAATGAGAACAGTATCTAATCTAGAATCTTAATTTTAATAATAATATTAATTATGTAATCATTCTATGTTAGTAGACTATCTCTAGTTAGTCTACTTCACTTATGAAATATGAAACGTCTCACAAAGAGTCTCATCACTAAAAAGACAGTCCATTGGAGCGTTAACTGTACCTATAGCGACCTGAGGGTCACATCTTTCTCTCTGTGCAAATAACACTAATAAAATGGCCCGTAAAAAATCAAGATCCGTTTGCTTTCGATAATTACGGAACGTGATGGGTTTATTTATAAACCGAAGACGAATGTGCGAAACAACTCGTAGCAGACAAGTTTTCTTATGACACATTTTTGATGTTAAATAACTATTCAGTGTCGATACCTCTTTTTTTTATTCGTACCAAATTGGCGTTTGGTAATTTGAGATGTTGATGGACTCTTCTTATACATTAGAATAATATAGTAGATATGTGCAGTTACTTTGTCAATGTTGTAAAAGCCCTGGGAAATTTATTGAAATTAAGATTGGGTATAACATATACATATAAAGAAATGCAATTAACAGTTATCGGATGGAAGGATTTAACCGCTCGAGAAATTCTTATTAAAATATTGATGCGCTTTCTTGTTCAACAGTTAAACGATTATTTATAAAGCTTGTAAAGAAGATTGGAGAATGGCAATTACAAAAAATGATGTCACATTTATAAAATTAAATTAATGAGATGTATTTTATATGAACATCTCTAAACTTTCTTTGAAGTGACTTTTATTTAATATTTCATGTGCGAACTTATAGCTTGGATATGTTAAAAGAGCTCTACGTCACGTTCAGCTATGGATGAGGTACTTAAGTAACTTGTTTGAAAGGAAGATGCGTTTGTACCCAATACATATTTAAAAGGTAATGAGTAACATGGAAGCTAAATGTGGTTTTTGCATAGAGTAGAATTTAGGAGAACAGGTATATGCAGAAAACTGTGCAAACAAAGGGGCTCATAAGAAATAACACATTTTACTCCAAGTTACTTTATCCTCGAACGTAGCAATCGATGTGCTTCCTAATTCAGCCCTCTTTTTGGTTAACTCACCTTAAATAATTTCTTGTCGCTTCAGTCGCAAATATATAAAAGCAAAAGTCCGAGAAAGAGTTTTGCACACAGTTTTCATCGTTTGTGGGTAATCGTCAGCGAAGCTTTTATGAATGATCGTACTTAGTTGTGGATCTCAGTATCCAACAGTTGACACCTCTTATCATGAATTCGGCTCAACACCACTACAAGATTTCATCCTAGATAACCCATTAACCAACTGGTCGACCTGCTGATTATAGGCGCAACCAGGGGGGGGGAGGACTGGGGGTGCTAAGCACCCCCCAAAATCATAATTAGCACCCCTAAATCAAAATAATTTTCAAATTATATTTGGTGTTTTGTCAATTAATACATAAACTGGAAATATAACCAGCACAACAAAGTAATCAGATTAGCATAGTCGGATAGGCGGCTCAGCGGGTGTGGAAATCTCGATGACGCGACACTGGGTGGTGAATCGGTCTAGTCTCGATTCTAGGGTCTTCTGTAATTTAGGTACATATATCATTTAGTTATTTTTCTAAGTTGTTGAACCTAGACATTTACACATGAACATACATATAAGCGGTGAATTACTATAGCGATTAATTTTTCTAAACTTAATTTATCAGTCTATCATAAATGCCTCAACAACATAACTCCGATTCATCTATACCTTACATCTTAAAAAATCGTATAATAATAATCAAAGATCCGAGATCAGAGGGTCGGGTGTCAGCCTGTGCACTAAGTCAGAGTAAATTAGAAAGCTACTGTAAAAATAGTACCATACAAGTGTTTTGTCCAAATTCTGAAAAGACCTATAACGGCAACTGTTTCCGCTTCCCTTTCAAAACAAATATTTTAAACTTAACTTTGTGCTACGCTAAGCTTCAGCACAGAATTACAACACCACAGATAGTAGCTAGTAACTTATAGTACCCGTAGCAAAATTGCTGTTTATACAAACGTATTAAAAAATTTAAACTTGTTTTATATTAACTAACTTTGGTATTTAACTTTCTTTCGTAATTCTTACAGTTTCCAAGATAAGGTATAGGGTCATCTTGCGTATCATCTACTCTGTATCTATGCATAAATAAAATAATAATAAAAAGACAATATTTTAATCTGATATCCCTGAAGACCTATAGATAGGTGCTAGCTCGACATTTAGACAACTAAAATAAATACAATAACGTAAAAAGGAAAAGGTATCTCATAAAATGCTCCAAGCCAAAAAGCAAAAAACACCCCTGGAACAATTTTGAAATTTAGCCCCCCCCCAAAAAAAAAATTAGATGCTAGTTGCGCTTATGCTTCCTATAGCAACCAGTGAGCAGTTTCGAGGTTTGTGCTAAAAAACAGAATCTAAACCTATTCTAACCCATTACATACAATTTGTAATCGCAGCTATTCGCTATGTGCGTCGGCTTGGAGGGGATGTGATAATCGCCCGAAGCGCGCTAGGTGGAGCAATTGAGCAATAACGACGGACGATTTCAGTAAACTTTGCAAATATAATGGGTGGAAATATTTGTTGCGTAGTGAATTGTAAAAATAATGGTTCAAATAGCAAGTGCAAGTTTATATTATTTTTACCATTTATTGAATTTTCAAATGTGCATATATGGATATAACCTCAAAAAGTCAAATAATAACATGAAAATATGTATATTAAATACAATTTACTTACATGCTTATTCTTCTCAATCGCATAAAAATAAATACTGTACGCGCTCATGTAGAAAGTAAACAAAAAAATAGTCTTTATATTTGATTTATTTCACATTTTCGATATCCGTTCATAAACGCCAATGTTATGATTTCCGTCCTTATTTCTCAGTCTATGACCAGAGGTCGCCACGAGGCGCCATGCACATAGCGAATAGCTTTACAACTAACCCCCATATCTAAAACCTGTTACACTTGTGTAACTCAGCTCTTCGCCTTCGACATCAACCACCACTTAACAATCAATCTGTCGGTTTCCTGGCACTGACACTACTCGCAACAAACTAGCTGCCATCTACACAACAACTACATGGGTTAAATTGAAGAATCGAATGAAGTTCGAAGAAAAACTGTCGCTGATCAAATAAAATCAGTTATCCAACTAATGTAATGTAATTCTCAAAAGTATTTAAGACTGTACTTGTAGATTATCGGCTAGGGCGCAGGTTTGAAATATCTCCAGATATGATTCAAAAAAATATATACTAAAAAAATAATCTTCTATGAGGAGTACCAATCATGGATAATGGAGAAATACTTACTTGGATTAAGATAAACGTATAGAGTTATGGATACGACCATTTTGGATAGAGACAAAAATCTTTCTATCTATCTAAATTGTATAGTCGTTATTATAGTGTTTTCCGACTGCGTGATTTAAGAGTCACGTTTTGTTTGATGATATTCTTATACCACCTAATGCAGATAGCATCTTGAGGAGTCCGTCTCATTTAATATAACATTCAGGCTTTTCTCACAATTCAAGTCAATCTGGAAACGGAGATGAAGCAAGAGTACTGAAATCATAACACGTCAATAGGTCGAAATCTATTCAGCTGAATGACATCTTGACGACATGAAACCGAGCAAGATAATGACGAATTATATTATGTCTATAAAAATATGTTATAGTGGCAAATAATATTTAAAACGTTTAATGCGGACCAAGACAAACCATTAAATTATAAAATCTTTTGCTGGTTTTTCTACTATTAGCTTCGGCATGAAGACTGTTTATGCCTAATGACTATTCGTCATAATGTTTTCGGTATCACGAGTTTACTGTTACTGTTCATTTATGTTTGGCCTCATTTTACAGCGTGCAAAGCGAATCTAAGACTCAATGTATCTGCAATTGGAAGGATGCATATTTTGTATGTCGGCATATTTTGGGATGAAAACGCTATTTGATTTATTGAATGTTTGATGAAATTGAATTAGGTGCAGTAATTAAGCAATGTCAAACCTTTTCTAACCACTTATGACACAATCTTACGAAAATGTTGGAAAAATAAAACTCATGTTTCTATAGAAAATTCCCCGTCCCTTCTAATTTATTATACCTTTGTTATATCTTGTGTAGAAGCTTTATTAAACATGTAACTTTTTTTGTAATAGTTCTTTGTGTGTTACGCTCTTTCAGGCACTTGTTTTAACCACTATCACTTTTATTACAGCTTTTTCCCATGTATTTTGTTTCACT
Source organism: Agrypnus murinus (assembly GCA_929113105.1). NCBI lineage: Eukaryota > Metazoa > Arthropoda > Insecta > Coleoptera > Elateridae > Agrypnus > Agrypnus murinus. Next base: position 147,394,192 of record OV816026.1, read on the forward strand.
GCGCAGATAATGCGGTTTATCCTTTTTCACGAACAACGCCTTCTGTGGTTTTGCTTCCTTTAGTATTCTGAAAGACTATTGTAAATATTTTTATTTAATTTTTATCCTTGTTATGCTATATTTGATTCACATCATACTATAGCTTCCAATTGTTTTTTTTACATTTGTTGGAGCTTGGCTAACTAATATTGCCTGTGGTAACATCTCTATTCTTCTTGTTGTTCTTCAATTTTTTCAGAAGAGGTATTTTCTATTATTTATTAGACAGCAGTTGCTAATGTGTGCTTTTACGACAAAACCCATGAAGGTATTGTCAAAACAATCAATAACCAGTCAATTTCCATATTCGTTGTGGTTTTGCAGAATCTATTATTCTTCTTGGTGTTTACAATCCAACCTATTACCTATTGTATATTTTCTTGATTTAACGATTGGAGTATTGTTTGAATATCTTTTGTTTTTTATTTAAAAAAATTAATAAATTTTGACTTGAAACAATCGACGAATGTCATAATTTCTAATTATGGTTTCCTACTTACAATACTCACCGATATTTCATTTTTTATAGCTGTGTAAAAAGCACCTACGAGATTTTGCTCAATAAGAATTATCCAAAAATGGTAAGAACGTGTCGGAAGTCAATTACATAACTTTTCTTTTTCTAAACTCCAATTATATAGCGTGGTTAGCCGCCTTTTGATTTCTCACTTCTGTAGCTGTTCTTTTTCAGGCTGCTGGTTGCAACCACGAAGACATAAAGAAGTATCGCACTTAACCTTCATGAAAGAGGCTGACAGAAATTCTGCTATTTCATTCTTGGTAATTAATGAACAACAAAAGAAATATAAAGAAAAAATTGTGTATGTCTGGTCTTTCATTGTAGGTATATAATAAAAAATGAGAACTTCTGATTTAGTTTATTATTACGATCGAATCTTGCAAGGTTATCGGGATGTTTATGTATATTCTTCTAAAGTTCGTGAATTTTAAATCACGTTTTGTCGTAAGAGATTCATTGATAGGTGATTTAAAAATGCAATTAAATAAAATCTTGGCAATGAGTTAACCAGGTGTGGCATAATGCTTTAAAATGTAGTCATTATTATTGCAACATACAAGATTGGTGTTGGTGATTCAATATTTTTGCAAAAGTGGGATTCTTGAATTGTTTTGGTTCCTATAGAAATAAATGTGGTAATAATAATATCATAGATGTTATTATACGTATGTACAATAAACAGATGTTTCCAAAATTAGGTATTAGTATACCTTAGATGGCATCGAAACGAAAAATTTCAAAGCCGTTTCCAAGTTTCTTAAATTATATATGTATATGTCGAGTTTTCAGTAACAATACGATGGAATGGATCTTTGTTCAAACATCAAAATCGTTCATATTTCGTTGTAAGTGGTTGAAATCTAAATACCAATAGTTTTTGCTCAATATCTAGTCAACATTCACCAAATTAGGCGCATTTGGTCCATAATTCATTATTCGCTACAATGATAAGGATCTATAGAGAAATTCTATTGAAATGTACCAATAATGGAATTGAATAGGATAGCAGTTTTATGGTATGAGCAGTGTATGCTGGCAGTTTTCTCACAGTAACTTCGGAATAATGTAGTGGCTAACCTGTTTTCTCTTAGCATACATGCTCACTTGCGATGTCAACTGATAATTATTATCAGAAAAATCAAAATAAATCCATCACTTAAAATCTAACCTAAAATTAAAAACCATGCATCCAACCATTTTCAAAAATAATTTTGATAATATGAATATATCATAAAAACATGTTCTAAAAAGCAGAAATAATAGTTATTTGTGTATTTAGTGCGCGAAATGCTACTTTGGTGGTTAAGAATGGAAGTCTTTTCCAAAATTTCAATCGAGACCACCAAAGTCGTTTCGAACACGAATTGCACACAACGTTTTTTCTACAGCGTTATTGAAATAACCAAAAAACTAGAAAAGAAATCATAACAAATAACAACAAAATTTCTATTTTAGCCCAAAGTGGACAGGAACAGACACAAAGTTGCTACGGAAACAACATTACTCAAATATGCATAAATCGCATAAATGCACGAAATATTTTTCGCTCTAAAGCGAAAAGTATTTTTCGCTTTTAAATGGAGAGCGTTACTAGGGTTCCACCATAAACAAAATTGTGAACAAGTTGCCATAAATAAGTGTGGCTTATCATTGTTTCACATTAAGCTCTTAAATATAAAAATTAAAATTTGAGTTCGACTAATCAATTTATTGTATCCCCCTGCTCTTAAGCGTCAGATATATTATCTGCCGCTCGTGAGCGGCAGTAAAGTGATTTACGTGGCATGGCAAGTGACATTTTAGCTTTGTCAATCCAGCATTATAATGTCACATTTCACTGAAGTTTGAAGAAAATAGTATATTATATTATAAAGAGCTAAAGTAAGACTTCATGTGGCGAACCTGTTGGTTAAATGGACGAGCGACAGCAAGTCCAGCAATTACAGATAGAGCCGCATAAAGTCACTTTATCTCTGCATAATATATACTATTCTTTTCTTCAAACGTAGACAATAGAAAAAATATTTAAAGAATATTGAAATTCATGAAGTATTTTAATACAACGTTGTAAGCGGCAGTAAAGTCATTATCTGTCGCTCGTGAGCGGTAGTAAATTGATTTAAGTGCCATGGCAACGAAGTGACACTTTAGTACTGCCAATCCAGCAGTATAATGTCATATTTTACTGACGTTTGAAGAAAAATAATATTATAACATAAATATATAAAATGAATTTGTCAACAATTTTGAAGTAAATGTACGTGCGCCAAACTTTAAAGACTTTAAAGATTCCTAATTTAGAAGAGGCTAGAGCTTAGCATATTAGATTAAGTTTTCTCAATCAAAAATAAAAGTTCTGGAACTTAATAAATAGTTTAATATTTTTGGGGGGGATGTATCGACCTTCTTGGTTAGGTTACGGAGCTAATAGGAACTTCTGCTCTAAATAACAAATTTAAATACAGTAGAGTGCCACTATTCCGAACCCCGCTATTCCGAAAATCCGCCTATTCCGAACAACACAGTTCAGAAAAATACCGATTTTTTTTAACTTAAAAACAGGAGAAATTAAAAAGACGTTCGTGAAAAAACGTACATTCGTACGCTCGTTCACCACGAGCCGATCAACACTGTATAGAGCTGACACTAGCAGATGTCACCGCACTTAATTTATGCCTTAACAAGTCAATATACGTTGATATTATTCATGAAATCCGCCTATACCGAATGCCCACTAAACCGAACAGTGTTCGGTCCCAATTAGTTCGGAATAGAGGGTCTGTACTGTAATACAAAATTGTCTAAAAAGCTGCAAGTTTACTTTTATTAATTTTGACCAATACATATACCTAAGGCATCGTAAAATGCTTTCTTATCTTATTCTGATAGTGTCTTTGTATAAATAATCAAGCTGATAGTATTATAACTTTCCAAAAGATTCATTTCTTTCAATCAACCATTAGATCGGACATCATAATTCCCAAAAGTGCTAATTATAGTGTTTTTTGGCTAGTTAGCATCCGTTCAAGATTAGCTGTTGCTTTAACAGAAAATTCATCTTCTAAAGCTTCTAACTTTGTGTTATTTTGTTGTTATATAAAATCAATTTTTCGCCGTGAACAAAGTATTATTGTTACTGAAGTACGTATTGGCATTAGTCCTGTTGCGTTGAAGACAACATTTAATATAGTAGGTACATTCTTTTATGTTGTTTTTCCTGTGGCCCATCTTTTTCCCACCTTCTTTATTAAAGTGGCGATAAAAAACTTATCAAACCAAAGGCTTTTTTTCCTGCAAGTAGGTGTCACATAAACATTTGTAAATAATTAATGGTTTGGGCAAAAACTTTGTATACATAACTTATCAAAATCCAATCAAGCATTCATAATCATAAACTGCAATGCAATGTTATGATAAATTGTGTGCATGTTGAAGATTGCTATCTAAGAATTTTTAAAGAATGTTCTTTTTTATGTTCTTAAGCAATCTGCGTGAGAGAAGAAACGAATAACAAAACTAGGTTAAAAAGATTGCATTCAATTATCAAAAAGTTTAAATTAGATGGAATAAAAAAAAATATTAAGGTTTAATTTTCCGTTGTAACAATATTGATTGACTGATACGCCTTGAAAGTCATGAGAAAATTAATTTATCGATTCTTCAACAGTTCCATAAATCATTACTTAAATATTTTGTATATGCAAAAGGATACTTATTTATCATTGCTGTTTTAGGTATATATTAGTATATGCATTTTTAGTGTATATTAGCAAATAAAACAAACAAAAAAGTTTTAGGAAAATTATTGTTATTTATAAAATGGGTAAGCCACGAGAGATGATCATAATTGACATTATTCTCTTGACAAAGAGGTACTTCGTGCTCCGAACCACGCGAAGTTCGCATTTTTATACAAAAGACCATTAAGTTTGTCACAGCACGAGTGATCTCACGCGCTACTTTCAGACTAAATTCTTCATAAGTATTGACTTCTCACAAGAGATAATTATTTTTCAAACATGACAAAACAATTAAATAGTTTTATATTACTAGATGAAACAGGAATATTTCCTTTTTTGGGTTTAAGAAAACCTAACCTCAAAATTGAGGTTAGAATGCTATATAAACTCGCTTTGCAGTGCTGCAGGTACTAGATTCTTGATAAAGGCAATTATTTGGTAGTTATAATGATGTTTATCCTGCTGTAATTGTTTATTGTTGAAGAAAGAGATAATTAAACAATAAAAAAGATAATATTATAACGGGTTGTAAATACCAGAATAAACAATATTAATACTACCACATATTGAAAGTACCAACATAATTATTATTATATGAAATAAATGCGATTGATAATAATTAATTGATTTGTCTATACATGTAAATTGAATAGCATGCTTGTTTTTATTATTTATTATCTTCGAAGGCAAACTTTGTATAGCTAACTACACTTGATTAATGAATCTGTTAATTTCCTGATTTATTTAATTGTCTTAACATATCTGAACATCTACATATGTAAATATCTTTTTAATTAGTCAAGCAATTAAAGTTTTCCCAAACAATCAATACATAGAAAATCAATACATTATAAATAAGTTGTATTGTGTTAATAATTATTGTTTTTTCTATTTTAATTAAAAAGTAACTATAAGAAAATATTGAGCAATTCTGTGTACTAATTCGATTTTAGTTTTATAATATGTGATAATAAATAATAAAGTTATCTATACCTACATTAATTTATTTATACCTTATTTTCATTTTAACAATTTCTGTATAGATATCCAGATTGGTTTTTCATCAAATTATTTCAACAAATCAAACAAGGTTTTTGGATCAAATTTTGAATTGATGGCCCATCGGATATATATACCTTCTGAAGATCAATCTTTTTTCTTAAAAAGTCGTAATATTAAGTCCACGTGTGCGTGGTATTTGTGTATACTGTATTTTTTACAATATTCTGGAAAGACTCAAAAAGTACATTTTTCTGAAGCTGAATGGAAAAAAAATGTTTGGGCGACCATACATAAAGCCCTAGTTTACTCCCTCAAAGTATGCAGTAAATTAGTTGTTTTATTCACTAGGCATGAAAGTAAAATAATCAGGTTAGTACATCTTTGATTATCCTGAAACCATGTGATGTTGATGTTTGCAGAGTTCAATACTCGGTATGACATTTAACACTATTTTCAAAAAACTCATGGATTTTTGGATTAAGTCCTTTAGGTCGTGCAAAATAGTGTATATACCCCGGGACCTCTTAATCTCCTTTGTGTTTATTTCACCACTCCCTAACAATAATAATAATATACTATAATCTACTACTAATAATATAATCAATAATCATATTAAAAGTATACTAAATTTTCACTCTTGCTGAAATGAGTGAAAAAAGTACAGTCTGCCGACCCTTGCGAAAAATGAGATTTTACGTACGTATTCCGGGATGAACAGTGTCACTTTTTTGGGGCTATTAGTTTTTCGTCCGCAAACACTTTTTGTACGAGACCAAAAAAGGTTTGCATATAAAAAACTTGCTAGACAGAAGCTATGCTTATTTCTATGCTCTAGCTCTAGCTATGCTGTCTTATTTTACTTATAACTTTTATTTTAGACATTTGTTTGTAACATGTACGTTGCACCTAAAAAATTATATTTGCCTTTAATTATGTTAGAAGTAGTGAGGTCAACGGAAAGATTTAATATGCACCTCGGCAGCTAAGATTTTTCCGATCTCGCCTGTTTGATTGCCCGGTACGTAAATAACTATTTTCACTAATTTAAAAAAGAGTTGAAACTGCAAGATTATTTATCAGCCATTTTTTCTTCACTGTGGACCATTTCATCCTAATATGTGCCCTCATTTCATCCACTATGTGCCGTTTTAAGAAAAGGAAAATTCAAGAAATAATGAAATTGGAAATTCAAGAAAAAAGATTCCATGTGGCCGAAAATAAATAAATGACAAACAGTTAACGCAGTTGGCTGTAAAGCACACAATACGCGGTCATATAAAAATGAGTTATAGTTAATGACTTCATTTGCAAAATCATGTGGTTATGACCAGATAAAATGGTTCAAGAGATGTTGCTTAATATTCGGCACCAAAAGAGAACATGCTAAGAAATGCATTTAATGCTACCCAAGATTTAAATAACTGTTGAAGCTGCCTATTTCTAAGTCGAATGAGATGTAAATGATTTTTGGCAAAAGTGTCATGAAAATATCTCCATATAATCCCAAACGACTATCTCGACGTCAAACGACGGGCAATCTCAAAATGTTTCCCCTTCAAATGCTGTGCATAGGAAAAAAGTTACAGCCGAGGAACTGGAAATTTTTCATTTGTTTTTCGCCCAAGAATCGCGCCAAAGTAATATCGCCACCCCCAACCTAATCGGATTCCTAAGTAGAAACTTCTGGAGGTCATATATGATTGCCTTCTGGGTCGTTTGAGTCCATTCCCGTTTTTGGCCTCAGCTTCCGAAACCCACTAGCCAGCGTCTCCGCTCTCTGTCTAGATATCTTGTTCTGGTTTTGAACGATGGAACGTCCTATGTGTCTAGAAACCGGTCTTTGGCGCCGCACCCGCCCTGCAATCGTTTTTCGACGTTCGTTTGGCGAAAAGAGAAAAACTCCGGCCTCTCGGTACTCGCCGATTTCGGGCCAGTTCTAGTTTTGGTCGTTCCAGATTTGGATTGCGGAAAGCGGATGAGGTTGGAAAACCGACTTTTGTTATTATAAAGAATTGATATTGATTTATTTTAGATTGTTCTTGTACAGTGTAAAAGTAAATTTATTATTATGAGGTTTATTTTGCGAACCTTACCGGTCCGCAAGCAAATGCTACGTTATTTGAGGGTCTGCGAACGAAAAAGATTGGGATCCGCTGCTATAGACAATAAAATTCGGTACTGATGACTCGTTTTGTGCGATCATCTAGCATTTACCTGCTGACTTTGGATACGTTTTAAAATAAGATTTCTACATACAAATTGTTGATTTTATATGTTGTTTCACACCAAATACAATAAATCTAAAGTAACTATTAATAAAACACATTAAATTAAACCAGAAAAGTAATTTTTTAAGTAATCATGTGATTTTTTAAATCAGTTTAACTGATTGATCTAACCTTACTTAGATTTACCTAACCTAAGGCTTACTGGCCTAACTTAACCTAACCTAAATCTAAATTTCCTCATGACTTTTGCTGTTTTTACAAAACTAGTCAAACATTATACATAAAGTGTGATTTATAAAAAAAAATTAAAAAGCATCGAATGCTTGATCTTCAGATATGAGCAGGTAAACATGTGCAGGTAAACAACGTACCAAATAAGAAGCCATAAAGGTCATCATTTTTATGACTAAACGCGATGCACAAAGCAAGATATTTTAGTCGCCTATTTTTAGTCTCCAGGTATTTAATATGATTGGAAATCTCAAGGAACTCATGAACAATTTTACATAACATAAATCTAATATTTCTTTTTGATACTGTAACTATGGTAACATTGATAAACCTTGCAGTATTTGAAATTGGATTTTGAAAGGTACAGTATTCAAATGTTTATAAATGTTGGTGATAATGTTTCCAAAAGTGCAAAAATAGTGTATAAATAACACGGAACTAAAGTGCCTAAAACTCTTGACTGATTGTTGCCCTCAAGCTAGACCCTCGTGCTATTTAATATACTATTATTACATACATACAACCTTGGTACATATATAGAATTATTTATTTATTTATTTTTGGGAGAGGATGGCGGATCATCCTTCGTACCTCATGGCACCATTACTATGGCATTTGGCTTACCGTAGAATTTAGTCGCATCTGGTGGATTCCTACCTCCAGTAGGGATGTTTATCGTACCAAACATCGCATTGACACGGGACCTACAGTTTTACTTCCTTTCCGAGAAGAAGGCATGTTTTTAATTTGTCTCCGCTATGAAAAATTACCATCTCGGCCGGGGATCGGACTTGCGGACCCTTGCATTATGAAGCAAACATGCAAACCACTAATCCACCGAGGCTGGCTAAGCTTACAGTATATGTCTTGAAATATTTCGAACGTTTAATTTTAGAATAATTAAGAGGATAGTACAGAAATGTAGCATGTTTGTCCAATTTTCAAGATAAATCAAATAATGGGGATACTCAGTAATTTTGAGAAAGACTATTATAGATTAGGTTAGCCAATTAATTATAATGCAGCTTAATATTGGATCTATTACTGCTGCAACCCTTTTATTATAATAATTGTAATTGGCATCCCAACAATAATGCTTACATCTTTTTGCTTTGGCAAATTCCTACAGAGATAATTTTTGGGCGTCTTTTTTTAGACAATCCTGATCTAATACAATAACGCATTTCCTTCCAATATGTTTTTGAATGTACTACACCCATGTGATTATTATAAAACCAAATATGCAATTCATGTCCTCCAAATAAACCCAACAAAGCATTTTGCAAAATCATTCGAAAAGATTCATCAAGAAAAATAGTCGTACCTTTATCAAGTAGACAACGCAAGATCGTATTTGACGTGCGGAACGCCAGCAGGTTACACATATCTGATAGTATCTCCATCTGAATACATTATACACAAAAGGTGATATTTGGAGAAGGGTTTCAAAACATTCAGTGAGTATGCTAGATATAATAAAAATGGAATTTACTTGAATTTTTATAATCTACTTTTATAGTTTAGTGTATTGCATGCCACAGTATACAACAGTAATTATTATTATATGTAAACCAGTTCCAACTGAGTTCCCTTGGAGTTTTACGACAGCACGTTAATTTAATTATAAAACCTGTATTAAACTTAATTAATGAAATCTTGAAATACTATAAATCCAACTATTTTATAACCTAGTAAAACGAATCCAAGTTCGGTCTTAAATTAGTAATCAGTTTCCTTTTCTTGTCTTTCCATGTACAAGTTGGAATTTAAATTTGAATAGTTAGATACGCATTTAAATTATTTAGATCCAATTAAACAGAACATTCTGTAGTCGATGTTGATACTTAAACTACTATTCAGTTATAAATAAAGTTGTGCTTATATTAATTTACATTTTAATGATACAAATTTGAATTAATTAATTCATAATTCCATATATAACAATAATAATTTTGCTATATTTATGTCTATATTACAAACCACATTCTTTTATTCCAAATGATGGAGATTAATTATCAGGATCTACCCCTATAAATTAACAATAATAAAAGTGTCTTTCGTTTCGGATCGAAACTGATCAAAGGATCAAGATGTGTTCTCTCTCACAGATTTACCAAGAGGGATACTCTCAATAAAAGCTGTTTCCGATCAGCTGATGGTGAAACAATGAAGATAGAGACATGAGGAATAAAAGCGGCTGGGAACGGAGGAGCTTGCGGTCGGCACAATGGCCGAGACAATTGCATTGTGGTCAAACTTAATCCGGTTTTATAGTCGCTTCAATTAGTCGAACACAAAACGAAACGGTACTTCACCGTTTATAGGTTACCACGATGAATATTAAATGTCGTTTGTGCACTTGCTTCAATTGCTTTAAAAGGAAAACCTTGAAAGCTAACATTAGTGGCAATTAAAAGAAAGAGTTTCTATAAACAACTTGCGAAATTTTCAGGAAATTATCTTTAATTTGTATGGTTGAGATGGTTTTCAAGATTTTATATGTGAATGCTGCAAACTAAAATATTTCGAAGGTTGATACACATTTCTGAAGAATCAGACCCTATACATAAGATCTCTGCAAGCTCTAGCTAAACACATTTTTCCAACCAACCTGCCCCCTCTAGATATTCTTAAGAATGAGAAAGTCTTGAATTTCTAAGGAAATACACTCATAAGTTATGTTAGGGTAATTTGCAGTTTCTACAATTTAACTGTTTATATCTTGATCCACCGTTGAAGTCTCCAACAAAAAGTAAATAAATCCCAGACCATCTCACAGTACTCAGACAATTTTGAAATTTCTCAGGGAGTCTACTGTCTAGTCAGACAATAGAGATTTGTCTTGTCTAATAAAGCAATTAAAACTCTCACTTTTATTTCCTTGTTGATAACAATTACTTTTAAAAGTAACTAGAAAACAGTCCATAAAACTTAAACTAGCATGAGTTTATTATTATTATAATCAGGCAGGCGTTTATAAAACTAGTAACATAATATAAATGTCAGTGCAATTTTTCTAGAGAAATTGCCGATTAAATTCCACAAACAGTTACAAGTTTCAAGTTCATTCTCACGACTGCAATTGTAGGTATGACGTCAACCATTGGTAGATAGTATGTTGTCTGTACTTTTAGCATTAATACTTTTACATGATTGCAAAAACCGTTTTGTCGACTGACTTGAGCGATAGGTATCGAAACGTGTTTCTTATTACTATTCCATAAGAAACACACATAGCGCATGTTGTATATCAATCAGAATTCGAGGACATCCATGGAATATATTAAGATTTTTTTGGCAGGATCCCACAGTTAAGTCGGGATTAACTTGTATAAATACTACCACATAAACCGATTGATATTTCCCAACCCGATGTTATTTTTAATTAAACTACGACTACCGTTGTTTTTTTCTTTAAAGATTTGAAAAGATTCTTCACCGATAACCAGACTGCTCTTAATTGTGTTTAACCAGTCATTCGTGAAGGTTGAAAAAACTTCAGTGTCAATTTTACGGCTATTTTAATTTCCAATGTTACATTTTAACGTTTTCACAGGATGTTTTGGTCTTTTTTTGATACTGCAATTAGAACAGAACGAAATTAATTATTAAGCTCGTTACATGGGCGTTTAAATTATTATTTTCTCTATTTTTTGTTTTTAATTTGCTTATTCAATCGTGTAATTTATTTTGAAATATTGTTTTGGGAACGCTGTTTTTTTAAACTATTCTTAGATTTATGGATATAAGTTTTGTTATGTGAAATAGCGCGATAGCATTCTTTTCTGCTACAGATTAAAATAAATTAAGTAACCTTCATCTCACTTTTGGTGGCTATATGAGCATTGAAGCATTTGTAGACATACAAAAGAAAATTGGAAAGGCACTAATTATGTACTATAGCCTAATGTCTTTACTATGTTGCTCCATAAGTCTTAAACATCTAGGAAAGTGAAGAATATTTAATCCTCGAAGTATAATCCATTATTGTTATTAACATTTGGCCATTTTTTGGCCAATAGTTAGATTTGTATTGATGTCGACGTTTTGCCATATCCTGCATATAGTCCGGATGTTGTGTCATCTAATTATGGCTTATTTCGTTCGATGGCACATTTCTTAATTGTATTATTAATAGATCATTTAATTGGCAGTTTGCTAATAAGCAATTGGTTTACTTATCCTTCCTATTTTCTCTAAACGATTAAGAGCATAAGACCACACTTTAAATTAATTTATTTTAATTTATTCCAGATTCTATTTCTCAGAAAAACATCTATAGTAAAGAACATATTTCTCTTTGTTTATCCTACCGTGCGTTACCTAATCGAACAGAGAAGGGCACTCGAGCACAACCGGCAACGGCGGCAGCCGAAGCCCGCACGCAGGCCACGAAATAGATACGAAAAACATAATCAGTTGCCCAACTATGTTATTATAAGAAATGAGCGATGTTAATATTTTGATGTTATCTGGAAAATTGTAAATTTTAACTACACGACAAATGCACATATATAATTCGACACTACTATACGACAAAGATAGTGCATTAGCCTAATAACTGAGGGGAGACAGGCTTTTTACTTTAATTTCATTATTGTTATTCAATTTAACAAAATTTGCATAAAATACAGATTTGGACAGTTACCTATATATTTTTATAGATTAGCGGTTCAATTAAATGTAGTTAGTCCAGAAATTGAATGTTTATTACATATAGTAACGAAGTTTTGTTTTTAATGCCAATTATTTACACAACTATTACAAATTTGTCCAGTTTAACATCTTTTACACATTCTATAACTATCCAATTCATTTAATACTACATTTGTATTTTATAACTCAGTCTATTTCCTTCTGATGTGTCGTCTATGGACGTTAGTAGAAGTAGTTGCGACGCAGTACGCTCCTTGCAATGGTTGTTTTTTTGTGTGATAAACGTTTACTATCGCCTTAAACGATATGCTTGCGAAGGTGTTAAAAGTAAAAGATTTGTTGTACTCAATAGATACGACTAATATTAAAGTCACCGAGCTCTTTGAGATACACACATGCTAGACTATAATTTGTGAACAAAATTACAGTCTTCTAGATATGAGATTATTTCAATATATGAACAACCATACTCAATAGCTAGTCGTTGATAGTCTAGATCAGCGGCTCAACCTTTTTCATTCGCGGACCGCCAAACGATGTAGCAATTGCATGTGGGCCGGTAAAATAAATCTTATAATAATAAGTTTATTTTCGCAGTGTACAAGAACAATCTAAAATAAATAAATATCCATTCTCTATAATAAAAAAAAGTCGGTTTTCGTACCTTATCCGCTTCCTGCATACCAAACCTCGAACAACCAAAACGGCACCGGACCGGAATTGGCGGGTACCGAGAGGTCGGAGTTGTCGAGAAACGATCGCAGGCCGGGGTGTGGCGCCGAAGACCATAACCGGGTTCTAGACGCATAAGACGGTCCATCGTTCAAAACCAGAACAAGATATCTCGACAAGGAGCGGAAATGTAACCGAAAAAGCCGGCGAAGTGGCGAGTGGGTTTCGGGAGCGGCGGCAAAAACGGGAATGGGTTCAAACGACCCAGGCGGCAATCATATAAGTTTCCACTTAGGAACCCGATTAGGCTGGTGACGGCGATATTACTTTAACACGATTTTCGGGTGAAAAAGAAATATAAAATTTCTGGTTTTTTTGACTGTAACTTTTTTCTTATAGTTTTGCATAGCATTTGAAGGGGAAACATTTTAAAATTGCACGTCGTCTGACGCCAAAATAGTCGTTTAGGCTCCTATAGTTTTCGAGATACCGTTCCTCGAAAATGGGCAGAACTCCCTAGAGCGGCGATACGGAAAAAACAACAGATGCACCGCTCGTATGTTCGATTGCACCCAAAATCCCCACGTCACCCCTAGCCCCCGCCACCGGAACAGTGTCGGCAAAAAACTTTTCCGGCAGAAACGATTGGGTACTGCGCTGACAAAGATTCCGCGGTCAAATTGACCTACCGTAAGGCAGGGGCAGTTTTTTATAACCTTTTACTGTATACTACCCCACCACATAGGTACGGAGCCGGTGCGTTATATATCACTTATGTATGTATATAGCGCCGTTTCCGAATATTCCGTATAATTATAAATAACTCAAAGTTTACTCTTGATCAACTCTGATAAACTATTTGACTCGACGTTAGCTCCAGGATAACACCAATTAAAAAATTCTTTCAGTAAAATTTTGAAAAGTACTGTTATTTCTCTGCGGACCGGCAAAAATTTCTGACGGACCGGCGGTTGGGAAACGCTGGTCTAGATAGCCGCATTATTTGAATTTTATCAATGCTCCGTCATCCACATTCCTCGTCCAAAAATTAATAAATAAAAAAAAATACCCGAGAAAACAATATTACACTGTTAGTTTATTGTTCTTGCGTATGCTCTGTGTAAGCTACATATCTGCTTGTGGCGATTCTAGCTACGGCGTAAGTTTTACAAGCGGATGTAGTTATATTATTTTTTAAACCATTTATTTATTTTTGCTGTTTCTGCTTTTACATCCATCGGAACACTTCTTGGTACAACGTAACCCAATTATCTACTTTATTGATTTAATAAATATTATTGTTATTGTAGATATCTAAGATACAATGACAATTAAACAGTAATGACAGTTCTTTATTAGTTATTGTTTAAAATATCAAAAGGTTGAGAAACATTTCAAGTAGTTTCTGTAGGTTTAATGCAACTCATTAGCTTAAATAACAATGATAAGGGGAATTATGGAATAATTAATTAAAATTAATAATACCACATAATATACGCCGAAATCAATATTTATTTCAATTTCGCAATAAAGATCTAAACTAGCAATTTGCAATTCTTTGCGGATTACCTACTGTTTTCTCATATAAAAAATAATTCCATTTGAAATATTGTTACAAATAATTTATGAGCTTTATGTCTGTGTATTAAAAACTATTTATTATAAGAATGAAATTTAAACATTATTGCTTAATTAGTAAACATTAAAAAGTTTTTAAAAATAATTTGTTTATATAATAAACTTTTAATATGATTTAATTAATTAATTTCCATCGATTCCAATATTAAACAATTATTAATTACATACCTTAACGCATACGACAACAAATAAACAATCAGATTTAAATTTTGAACCATAATATAAAACAAATTAACCATTTCAATAAACATTACAAAATAAACAATAACGTCTTCGTATTTTTTAAATAATGATGTTTATAATAATATTAGTGAGAAAAACGGTACTTTTTTCTTACCTAATTATTACACTCGATTATTAATTAATGAACAAACAATTTTTTTTGAATGGACAGTTCTTGGGAAGGTTAGTTTTAATGAAAACAAAGGAAAATTATTTATATTCGATTTTATCAATTTGATTTACTCCTTCAGTTCTCCGTTAAATTATTTATCAGTGTACATTAAGTACATTTATGAACAATTAGTATACAATAATAAGGATTATAATTCTGAAAATTACTGCTCAAGAATTTAAAAGAAAACTCAATTATTAAACTGTAGATTATTCAACTGAAGAAACTATCAGGTCGTTCACGCGGTATTTACAAGCTGAGTTGTAACTAAATAATTAACCAAATATTGAACTAGTCTATACTCGATGTGTTTTTCTCTCGTAGTTTATAAAACCAACTTATACTAAATATGATTTACTAAAATAGCAGCTAATTAATATTTTCTAATATAAAAATCTATTAATTGTTAACAATATTTAATAAAATTATTAAGTTAGTAAATGATCAATAAGAGTATTATTAAGCAAAATCTACCTAAAGACAAAAAAAACATATAAAGGACTTACAATTACTGATTCACATAGCAGCTGAATTCATTTTAAGGTATCATAAAACTCATATTAATAAATTAAATTTACAAGAAGTACTACTACAGCACTAGACAGAAGTAATAAAGCTAATTAGAAAAGGGGTAGTAAGAAATAAATTAACTCTATATAATGAAAATACCAATTGATACTAAGAAAACGTGACTTTTAAACAAGTATACAATTTTCTAATTTGTTCTGCTGCTCATCTATTATAGAATTATCCACAACAATTTGTTATGGTGTACATCAGATGTCTTAACTTTTTAATGTCGTTTTCTGCAATTAAATAAAAAAGTAAATTTGCCAATCTGAGAAATATTTTAAGTAACTGTTCTATCTTATTTACCCACAATTTAATCATAATAATTAATTTATTTTTATATCATTGACGTACTTAAAATGCAAATTCAATGGATTGTTTAAAGGGCATTATTTTTATTATTTCAAATAAAAGTAATACAATAATGTATGTTTTGGAAAAAACTAAAATTAAATTAAATAGAGCTATTGTCATTTATTATAATGATAATAATAATTAAGAAATGAGTTATTAAAAACGTGAATACAATGAAAATAATAAATATTTCATAATATGCAGGTAGCTACCTTTTTTAGATTTGAATATTACCTTTGGATTCTATTATAAATTTTGGATAAATTAATCTTTTGCAACTATTTTAGTATTTTTTTATTAATAACTTTTGCGGCATATCATATGAATAATGTCTTTATAGTATGTATTCGAAATTATTATTCTTCGAAGAATGCTAACGACAATGTTAAAATTATTAGGCAAATTATCAGAAGCAGTTACTGCCACGGAATCTGAAATTAGTAATTACAAATGATTAGATAAGATAAAAGATTAAGCTTTGAAGATTAGTACCTTATGCATTAGGCAATGAAGAGAAAGTGATGTCCCTTTAGATTATGACAGTCTCAACTGGAGCTTTGTTGTGATTTTTTGTATGAAGGTCTCTGAACTCTTTCTGCCAAATTAAAATATCGATATTCTGCCGATTAATATCGAACATTAAAATCGTTCAATATCATTTTGAAGAAGAATGATAAATCCACATATTTATACCGGGAGTATCTTTTGAAAGTGTACACAGACATCTCACAATACACGCCTTTCAAATGTGATGCAAGGAAACTGTTTGCCAGCATGTTAATTGTGATATATTTTCACATTAACATATATGTCGTCCCAGCTGCGTTCGTAAACAGACAGCTTTTGAACAAAATCCTCAAACGGGTCGATTTCTATTTTTAAAAATTGATTGATGAAGATTTTGGACAACATCTTGAAATTCCTCATATTTAGTCGAAAATTCTAGTAAATAGAAGCATACACAGAATGGCATGGCTGTCTTGTGAACTATTGTCGGTAGTTCTGTTATTATTTATTGATATTCTTACCTGTATTTCTTGTCACGAACGCTTCAGTTTAATTAAATTCACTGTTTTAACGAAATTCTTATCTTTCTATGCCTTCCAATTGTGCAGAATTCAAGGATCTTGTAGAAGTAACCTTAGAATAGCTGAATAGCTTGTTTTTTGGTTCTAGTTTTGATTAGTATTGGTCTAGAGTCTTTATGAATATTCTAAGCATCATGTTTTCATACTAAAAATCTTTAGGTTTACTTAGAGCTAGTTTTTTAAAGGGTTAGTTGGTTTCTGCCATAGAATCATCTTTTAATGATTATTCCTTATTCTTGATTCTATGGTATCTATTATTATGGATGTTCTGAACAGATTTTTTTTAAATGATTATTTGTATTTCTATTGTTTAAGATGTTGAATGGCAGATGTCTTAAACATCTTAGATTTATACTGAATCTTTTGGCAGCCATTCATTATCTGAGCACTTTAAAATTTTTGTCTCGTTTAAGATCTTTAGAATAATCACTTAGAAAATGTTTCGTTGAAGAAGAGTCGTTTCTTTATCGTGCTGTTCTATACAGTAATAATTGACCTAATTTCTCCTGGTTTGGTTAGAATGACTTTTTAGTGTGTATTTGATTTCTTGAGAGTTTTAGCATTTTTGGGTAGTTTAAAACTTGTTTTGATATAGTATAAGGTATCTTCATATTCCGAGCATCTTCTCTTCTCCCAAATGTGCAAGCTTGATTTCGGACATTTTTGACATGGGATTTAGTATTTTTAGATCTGCTAGTTTTTGTCTCGTTGAAGGCTCTAACAGAATCATCTATAAAATATATAGACTGTTTACTGAGATAATAAAGTATTTTGTCCCAAATGTTACAAATAAGGAAATCATTTCAGAAATGGATTTTGTTCCAAGAAGTAGCTATAATTAGTCCAAACTTATGGCATGAATTTTGTCTGTTTTTTTTAAATATATAATTTCCTGGCATTATTCATGGAGCGTATTTTACCAATTTTGAAGATGATTTCAAAAATGAGTTTTGTGTCATTATAGTATGGTGTTTTCCTGATTTTTATTTTTCAATGGTGCGACGTTGTTCAGGCGAGTAGTTTTCTAGGGACTGAGATTGGTTAAAACAATACTCAGTTAGTTTTTAGAAGCGGCCGTGACCACAAGACGTTTGTCTGCAATCTTTACTAATATAACATGTCATATGAAGAGATTAAACTTTATCACCAGCCACAGCAAGACTAGAGTGTAAGGTTAGGTAGGTGTTAAGACGGTGTCTAATATAGTGAAACAGACATTACTGTTTCATCAGGAGTATTATTTACTACAGTAAGAACCTTGTTGGTATATTTCGATTTTAATTTATCGAGTACTAATCGTAATTGCGTATTATAAATTGTCTGGATTATCAGAAGTGCCAGTATCCGTAAATCCCATGTTTAGACATAGAAAATTCGTTGCATGCGTGTACAGTGTACAAATGTACTATCTAGTGTACAATTCGAACACTAGACCACTCTAAAAAGTGTGTGTTTAGGTCCCATACATTTAGAGTAAAAAATACTATTTATGGTAACTCTTTTACACCAAAACAGTCAAAATTCTAATCCTTTTGGAGTAAGATTTTACTCTTGACTTTTAAATTTTTTACTCTACATGGGAGAAACATTGCCTATTTAGAGTGGATTGTAATAAAACTTTTGTTTAATTGGTTTTCTATTTAGATTAAAATTTAGAGTAAAACTGGTGTAGTTTTCCAACTACAACTCAAGGCCAATAATAAAATAAGTGAATTATTTATTCATTGCAATAAACATACATAAAAAGTACATAAATAAACAATTAAAACATAAGAACGTATTAATAAATATATATACGAGCCCAGTTGGGACACTTCTATTTTGGTTAAAGTACACTCCGAAACCTTTACTTCGAAATTGTTTTTCTTGGTCCATAGTATCGTTGTTAATTGTTGCTAGAGTGAACTACTGCTCGTACCATGCCATCTCTCATAAAATTTCTATTAAGAGATTATTACTATTACTATAATTATGATATAATTACTCTTTTGTTCGGCGTATTAGATATAATTATAATTATTGCTCTTGCTTACCTAATTTCTTAATACCTCTGTTTGTTGTTTGGAAACAAAACACTGAATATGAATTATTGAAAAATGGACTCCATTGGATATCAATATTAAATAGTTTACTGTTGAACATGTCTTATAAATTTCCAAGTGCCCCACCCCCTTTTACTCATCAGAAGTAGCACTATTTACTAAAATTATAAAATAATACAGGTATTAATAGAATGTTTAAAATGTAAAATCGTTTATAGTTACCTTATATTAATTATTAAAACAAACAACCAAGTGTCACATTTGCATGCAGTAAAAAGACGTGAACATATTTCCAGTAACAGGTCTCTAGTCGTAACTGTTAAAATTTGCAGTTTAAAAAGTTACTAAAATTAGCGGGAATTTCAAATCGTTACAAATCTAAACTTAATGTACGTATTATTTATATAGTACGTACGTACTACGTATTATTTATGTACATTTTGATCTATAAATTTTGCTTAGTTGTCCATTACGTTTTAAATTATACAACTACATTAAGTTATTTAAAGATTTGTAAAATTTTAAAATTTCCGCCAATTTTTAATAACTTTTGAAATTGCATAGTTTCGACAGATAACTATCTAGTCAAAGTCAAATACAGCAGACAGCTGTTTGTCACCATTTTTTGTTAGTGTCGTTATTGCGCACTCGCTTATTTTGTTAAATTCACTGCCAAGTGTATATTGGTGTCAATTCGTTTTATTTACTCTAACTGGAGTAACACGAACACTAACAAACATTTTGCACCAATTTAGTATATTTTACCACTTTTTAACTGCTTTTCTTCTCTTAAAAAATTTAAATAAGTGTGGATTTTGTTATACTTTGTTTTTCTACTCTAAATTTTAACTCTAAAATCTTTACCGAGTACTCGAAGAATTGTTCACAGTTCTGATTTTTTACAGTGTGTCACAGGGAAAAAACTAGGACCGGTTGTCTTCTATTATGATTTCAGTACTTTAAGTAAACATTGCAATTGATTGGAAATCAAATATTTTAATAAAAAATAAGTTTAAGAATGAAAATACATACCTAAATAAGAATAAAAAAATTATTAAATAATACTTAATAGTTGTCATGGTGCAATTAAGTATACATGTACTAGGAATATCGAACATCTAAATAACATAACTATTTTTGTAACAAACTAATATTTTATTTTCCTTTGTTCCAGGTAAGTTTCATCTCAACTTTAATACTCTGAACTTCTATTGCTTGGTGAGTTAAGGTTAAGATGAACTCGAGAATTTCGCATAATTATTACTGTAAAACGTTTTTGAAATTTCAACTTAATTTTAATTAACTCTTTTCTTGAAGCAACTAATAGTATTTAAACAGCCAGACTTTCCCATGTTTCAAGAATTTTTTTATCTAGAAGTGGCTATTCCGGGATAATGAAATTAATTGATATTGCTCTTGTTCCGTATGTGAAAGGTTAACAATATCTTAATTAACTCAATAAAACTGTAACTTTCACACAACTTATTTTTAGAACATTTATGCTTTAACCACTAAATTATTAATGCAGCTACTTAATAACTATATTATTAATATAATTTAATAACAAAAAATGTAATGTTTGAATTATCCTTGGAAAGATGGTTTGTGTGAAAGTCAGGAGTAATGAATGGTTTTAGAAAAAAGACTAATAATGCAATTTTCTTTCCGAGGTGTTCGATGAGATGGATGAGAAATATTTTATTAACCTTTTTCAAATAAATATTAATAATAACTAATAACATCCTCCTACATTTTTAATTGTAAAATAACACACATGTATGGAATGGAATTCCATTAAACCTTTATGTTCAACTAAAGATATTAGTATTCAGCGTTGCTATTTTCTCGGAAACAAAACTTATTGCAAAGAGAATGTAACACATAAGCCAACATTATGTCAAGTTTTATTTCTTTTTAAAAGAAAACAAAAAATGTCGCGAGAAGTCGCTCTCTTTTAGCTCAAGTTCAAGGCTACTGCCAGTTTTTCAATACAATAAATCATTTTTGAAATAATGGTCTCCCGTCAAAGAACTTATGACGTTAAATTATGGTTGGTACACACAAAACCAGCAATGGGTGTAGTAATAATATGGAATGCTGCTATTCATAGTCTAATCTCCTCAATCGTATGTATGTATGGTATATGCCATTATATTTATGAAAAGTGATTTTGCCAACTTATTAATAACGAATATTATCACGACTCTTTATATGGTAAAATATTTACAGCATGTATTTGACACATAAAATAATAGTAAAGTGATCGCTGGTTGTAGTATTAACAAGTCGGTATATTAGCAACCAGGAATTAAAAGAATGTCATCGCATTAACGTTACGTCTATTAAAGTTGATTTAAATGCCATATAATATTTATTTGTTGACTTGACTGCTTCTACAGATTTATTATCTACTCTGGATTTATTTATCGTTCCTAGGTTTTATGAAATAAAAGTTAATATCAATAAAAAAAATTACAAATGAAATCAATTACAGTTTATTACCCCTTTTAATTGTAGCACCCATGTTCCCCTCCTACTAAATTTTTAAATTATTAGAAAAATCATTTATTTTTAGAGAAACCTATCGATGGTCTAGCTTAGCGTTTACGCTTATACTTATCGATAGTTCCCTTTTAATATTGCAAAAATCAAGCAAAATGAGGTGCTATCGAAGCAGCCAAGAGCCTCAAACACTAACAAAAACTAGCAAAATTATCGTTATCTATCAATTAAAAATATTAATGACTTTCAATAAAACGTCAGCGGAACGCAATTTAGTAACTTCACCCATCAAATACACTTGCAATGCAAAAAACTTTATGTAACCACCATTAACTTTTAGATTTATGTTATGACGACAGGTAGGATAAAAGTAACAGAGTTAATTTTTAAATCGTTGCACTCGACTCATCAATAATTCATGAGACATTTACAGGCAACTTCTTCGGTTCATCTATATACTACATATATATAGATACACATGCACTCATCTCTAAAAAGATTTGCAGTTCGGTTGACGTGCTACGAAAAAAATTCGAGATACTACTCCTGATAGATTTGTGACCACCAATGTTGCGGATCTACTAAACATTTTTCTGTCTGACGTGTAAAATGTTAGTAGAGATGGGCGTGTTATCTGATAGATTAAGTAATTAATGCCAAGTCAAGTCGTGAAGGTTTTTACTGTTATTAAAAGGGAGGCTCGTTTAGTTTTGCATTGAGCGTGTAATACAAATTACGATCTTTTTATATTAAAATCATCTTCATAGTGTATTTTTATGTATTCATGACTAGCGTATCGCGTACAATCAGTTGTTTTAAATTAAGTGCATAGCTCTTTAACGATAATTCTTGTTCATTGTTTTAATTTGTTTAGAATGCCAGTAAAATAACCGTACATCTTATATGGAAGTTTATTTTTCATTGTTATTTACATAATTTGAATGCGTTTCTTTAATTACTTAAGAATCAAATTAAGAATGTTAGTTTTTATTTAAAAATGCAGACAAAATGTAGAATATTTAAATAAATGGTAGTGGGCCAAGATTCAATCCCTGAGGAACACCGCTTTCGTAAATGAAGGATTTAGGGCTACTAGGGTTTGCTTAACGGTAAATATGTTCAAAGTTTGGTAATACAAAGTTTCTTTGTGATTCTGTATATTTCAAGTGATTAGACTTCTTATACAAATCAATCGAAAAAATATTACATTTTTCACTTTTCCTCTTCGCTTTAACCAACAGCATTGGAATTTGCAGTATCCATAGTGATAAATTGTTTTAGTTGATCATGATCGCCGGTTTATAGTAAAAGGAGCAAGCTGAGAGCATATCAGGTTTATGCTTAACGTCTTTGAAAACGCAAACAAAAGCAAAGTGCATCATTATTAATGATTCTTAACGATCATATTAGTATCGATACCCATTTGTTACTACATCTATATGTGACAAGACCGCGTATGGATATTATCGAAGATCTGTGCGTTCAACGCTTGAGCAACTTGCTAGGTGTTTATTTATAAAAAGAAAGTTACTCAAATTGAATCATCAATTAAATATTTAGATAATCTACATACATCACCCTTCTTGTTTTTCTTGTCCTTCAAACTAGCATTTAATAAGACTGTACATGCGCTTAACTTAAGCAAATTTAAAAAGTGTAAACTGGATTTTACAGAAAACTCTATAATAAAACCCGTCGTCTATGGCATTTCTTCTTATTTTGAATTGAAAATGTGTGGGAAAAGCAAAAAGGTAAGGTTTTGCTCATCTTTGTCACGATGATAGTTATGGTGGCCTCACACCAACAGTTTCTACCGCCCAGTGGCAGCTTAATCCACCGTAACATTACTTGAATCCAACTGTTAAATTCCCTTGTGTCTTGTCCTGCCTGGCTGGCTTGCTGGTAAAGCAGATTCTTTCAATTATGTGCTAGATATTATTTTGACATGTTTATGCTACTATGGACTATAAAATCAGTTGATCAATGACATTTCTGGTGCAATTTGCAAGAAATGCTGCATAACAGCGAGCCAACAAGTTGCAATGATTTAAACATAATTACATCGAGAAGTATCATAATAATAATAGTAGTTCAGCATCAAGCAGGCTGTTTCTTTGTTGTTAAACTAATAAAAAGCAGCATCCGCCTCTAAAGAATAAACGATTAATTTAAACTATTAGAAAAAAGGTATGCTTCAATGATCCTCATCGACTACAGTTGAGATGATGATGAATTAGTCT
This sequence comes from Agrypnus murinus, assembly GCA_929113105.1. NCBI lineage: Eukaryota > Metazoa > Arthropoda > Insecta > Coleoptera > Elateridae > Agrypnus > Agrypnus murinus. Next base: position 147,418,108 of record OV816026.1, read on the forward strand.
TTGCTGATTTGTGGACGACTGGACGTCTTTACATTGTCTTTGTTAGTACTGAAATAATTTATGTTTTAGTATTTAAATAGCGTGTCGGAGTTGAAAAGGAATAAAACAAACATTTTTAAATAATAAAATAATCTTGAAATGTTAATTTGAGTTGGCAGCTGAATAATGGCGTAAAATTGTTAATAAATTTTAGAACATTTTATTACTTTCATAGTAATGGTTACGAGCTGCTGTATATTGTGTTTAATGAGGTTTTTCTTATTAAAATGATTGCTTATGCTATTATGTTTAAAATTAATCCTTTTTAATAATGTAATAATAAGGCATCCAGTCCTTCTTCCATATTAGGTTATAAAAATTTGAATTTATGTTTCCTCATCAAAGCCATAACGTAAATAAATAAACATAAATTTATTTATAACGCCATCTTCATTTAATAATGGTAATGAAAATTCCAACTTAGTCCAAGAAACTGGAGCTGAGTTCATCTACAAACGTGGTCAACGTTCGTAGCTATTAGTTCATAGATCTAGTTTTTCTGAGTCTAGGATTTTTGGTTTTGGTGGCAATGCATTCAGATAGGTTCTGAACCCCCACTCGCCCCTCTCACAAAGCTAGTTTGATTAGGATTTTGCTTTCCATAGATTCCTCGACTAGTTGAGTGTTTTAACTGTGGTTATTATTACTATAATTATTATTACTTAAATATCTAGATCTATTGCTATAGAATTAGAGGTTTGTTGAAATTGAGCGAGAATGACAGACTGTTACATTTGAAACTACATTTGTTTATAAAATGATCATATTCTGCCCAATTTGTCTGTAACCCTTAAACTTTCCAGTTAAAACTTGTTCTGGGTGATATAGCTTTTATATCTACAAGTTCTTGTCTCATCAACTGCTCAATCTTAGAACAATCATTACGCTTCCTGGTCCCAGTTTTAATAACTCACAAAATTTCTGTGAGTTATGTACTTGCAATTTTTTAATTTCTAGTTTATTAGAATTTTAATTTAGGCAATAGCAATTTTTTTGTGTAATACTATCAGAATGAGAGAGTGCTTATCTATTCACGTTGTCGAAGCCGGAGTTCTGAAAATATCAGAAAATGCTCTGTTTGGAACATGATATTCAGCCTAACGGCACTATACCAGGCGATAAGAATGCTATGGCTTCTACTGATAATTTCTATGGTACCTTCCTCTCAGAAGTAGAAAATGGTTCCAAAATCGTAAATGGTTGATCTAGAACAAATAGTTGTTAATGAGATAAATATAATCAGCTATATCATCTAGAACAAATTATAACTGGAAAGGAACATGCAACCAATATATCCATTTTGACCGAGGTCATGATAGCATTCTATAGGTTGGTTTTTATTAATTTTTAGATAGATTCATGTTTATTTTTTTGATTTGTATTTAATGCATGTCTCTATTCCAATTTAGTAATTCTTGGGCATTCATTAGATTCTTAGGTATAGTTCACACCTTTCAAAACGGTGTTTCAGGACCACATATTTGTATTTGACTATATATACCAATAGGTATCTTGGTAAGTCGATAAACGATAACGAAGGTTTTTGCGAAAAGTAATGGTATTTACCGTGATGAAGATAATTTTGTTATCAAAATACAGTTCGTTCAACAAGAAAGTGTACGCATTTTCTTAAGTATAAAAGATATTTATTTTTGGTACATGAAACTACATCAAAGATGCTTCGTCGCACCAATTCAGTACACTGTGAAATCTCCACTAGTGCCAATAATGGCTTGGGATCTCATTGGCATGTTCTGTACCAGTTTTTCTGCGTATTCAATTGATAAAGAACGCCAGATTTCCCGAATTAGCATTGGTAGCTACTTCAAATAGCTTACGTGTGAGTTGACACTCCATATACAGCCCCACATTTTGATGTTTTCGACGGCTTCGATGTTTTGGATTTTCTTTCCAAGTTCAAACAATATTGTTACCCGATTCAAAAGTCCACATTTGTAAAATTTTACCATTTTTTGAGCATTAGAATTTTCAGCAAAACAGCTCTAAACAGCCAAAACCGCGCTTGGAGAAGCATCCACAAACATGAACTTTCACCGAGTGTTTGTACTACGCAATTTCATGCTACGGTACTGTATACCTGTAAACGCTGTCGGATAGTTTTAATAGTTAATACTAACATGGGTCCCCTTTTTAGCTCTTTGAGTCCCAGAATGAGGTTGCGCTTGAACATCTGGACGATCACTCTATTCTGCTTACTCGTAGTCGTTCTTTTTTTCTTCTCCTCCAGGCAGGTCAAAGGCGTTTTTGCTCACCGAGCATTGCTGCACACACGTTGCAATAAAGTTTTTTCCCTCTCTAAAGGGGAGCCTTTACTCTCCATCTCCGACGAAATGTTGGACGGGCATAGATGAAAACTTCGCTTCCCAGATATAATTTGTTTTTTTTTATAAAGTCTGCAAACGAATGGGGGACCAGATCTCGCAGTAGCCTAACGAGACCCTAACCTCAGTAAAAGTCAAAACTTATAACCTTACGCTTAAAGAAAAGTGAAAAGTTTAAAGCATACTCGTATGTGTACCAGCCTCCATGTTGGTTTGATAAGATGTGGCTGTTCAAGTAGAAATTGGAAAAGAAGAAAATCTTCATAAGCAACTGAAATTTTTAAAAGCCTGTTTCCCTATTTTGGATTAATCTACACTTCAATTACTCAAATGAGAACTCTGCCATAAGAGATTTTTATTTTTAGATATTCCCTTGGTATTTCCCAAAATATTCAACAGTTTCTCAAAATTACCTCGAAATTTCACAAATTTCATGCAATTTCTCGAGGCACCTGCAATGCCTCATTACTCCTACAGTATCTTGTAGTATTTCTGTTTTGTTTCTCACTGATGGATCTCAAAACTCTGTGTAAAACTTTGTAATTATTCTATGTACTAAGTAGATGCATTGCTAGAAGCAGCATTTTTTATTTCATGCTTAGATTTTTTGTGTATATTGCGGTGATCTATGAATAATAAAATATAATACAATATTTCCACCGTTCAAAATATAAGCATAAATTATATACGGTGGATTAAATTGAGAATACACTACAGATATTCTTCTTTATTCCTCTCAGCTAGCTCAGGTTTGCTCAGTAAAGCATAAATTATTTGAATTGCGAGACTCTTATTTACTTTTATGCCTGGAAAGAAATAAAAACTTATTTCGTAATCACTAAAGCTCCTGCAAACTGGACAACTGCTGCTAAACTCGGAATTTAAGAGAAAAGAACGCTGGATGCTTGTATTAACATCAATTCAACACATATGTAAAATTGAAAACACAAAAACTTTATTAAACACACAAAAATAAAATCAAATAGAACGTCAAAATAAAAATAAAAATGTTTTTCAAGATAATACAAATGTTAAATTGAGAAGTGACTTCTCAGGTTTGCTCAAACGTTATAAATAATTGTAGAGATCTGACATAGGATAACTACGGTCATTCGTTTGAACAAACCAACACAAATGAAATTTGTTTATAAATAAAAAATTATTTGTCAAATGAAAATAAATGTTATATAAAGAAAAGAACTTAATAAACTAAACCAAATAATTTTGTATTAGAGGATGAACTTTATAAATTAATTATTATTTATAAACTCAACAAAAATCATATATTTTAACAAACCTGGTACGTTATAAAATAGTTCCCTTTTATATTAAAATCCTTTTAGTGGTAACACTGTGACAGAACCTGTCAGCTGATTCCTTGTTTATAATATCGATACAAAATCGATGTCAAAAATAAATTAACTTGGATTTATTTAAACAATCACGTTCACTTTATTTATTGTTGCACAATAATTGAATCTTCCTTTAATCCTTGAAGATTGTTCAGGTAACACTTTTAATTTTATTTTTAAATTTTATTAATACAATGACATTTGTGTCAAAGACATATGATTGAAATATAACCTTAAATTAATTACAGATTTTATCTGGAGCCGGGCATAGATTCTGCCTTCTACGTTTTATCGACTGACTTTGTTCCAATTTGCCCCAGCTTATATACTTTCTGCCAGAACAAAAGAAATCTATGACACTTTTTCAAAACAGCGGAAGATCGAGTACGCTCGTGACGTCATTAATTCGGCGCAGCTGATTTTAATTGCCACTAATCCTAATTCTAGAATTGTAGCCCTTAATACAAGGATCAGAAAAGTATAATACATTCATAGTCTTAAGATGTATCGTAACGAAGATATTCAAGAAAAACGTTTGACAATGTACGAAACTCATTACGATCTAATTACATATAAAATTCTACAAATCAAGGCTCATCCTTTACAAACTAGTTACAGGAATACATGATATAGATAAAATTGACAATTTCTCCATAAAAACATCTTTACAATTTAACATAAACATAATTTTTACAGTACGAACTGCAATAAATAAACCAATTGATGCTTATACAAATGCCAGCTTAAATATAAAATCAACGTTAATCAAATTATGCTCAAAATGTCCAGCATACAGTACTCTAAACACTTACATAAAAACAATGGTGAGGAAAAGCAGGATAAAAGTCTATAAGAGTCAAATTAACACGAACGACAGTTTCAAAACCTTCAATAATAAAAGTGACCAGAAATCTTGTAAACAAATTCAAAGATTAATTGTATTATATCAGTCATAATAAGATTGACCTAATTTATCTATTTTCAGCAAATTAACAGCATGAAACTGAGCTGGTCTCCTGGAATATAGAAAAATCTATCTGACGTTAAATATCGTAATGTGTAAATTTCAATATGGAAATAACTTCCTCCTAACAAGTGGAAAACCGTCCCAAAGTAACATGTGTTGCATAGACATGATTATAATCAAGCAATCTAACTAATTTATATCCTTTTTCTAAAAATGAAACCTATTATTACTATGCATGGAAAAGCTAGGTTATGTTTACATGAAATCTTTATTCTTAAGTTTTTAATTTAAACATTAATGAACCTAACTGTGGTCCTATCTATACCATTTATATTAATTATGCCCATGACATAACATGTCCCTCTTTTAATTTTAAATCCGATATACAATATTTGTATTAACGTTTCTGTTCGATCGTTACTAAAATTTTCAATTCGGTGAAATTATTACACCGCAATATTTTACAATCACTATCAAGAACAAAATCTTGATACCAGCAATTCGAAATTCACGAAAAAAATAAAAATCTTAAAGCCTTTATAGACATCTTGAAATACATCTATTATTATAGTTATTATAGTTATTATAGTCTTGATATTTGAGAATTTCAGACATATCTCTGAATTACCTCAGAAATACAAGATCAATAGTTCATGTTCAGATGCAAATGGTCTGCTTCATCTAGTATACTGACTGTCGACTGCCTATTCATGAGTGGTAACAAAGCTTGGCTTTTTAATTATTTGTTGATATCAAGTAACTGTTTCTATATTATGAAAAATAGAAGAGTTTAAATTCCCCAAATGATCGTGCTATTTTACTAAACACAAAACGTATAAATGCTTGAATTATACAGAAAAAAATCAGAATACATAAAGAGTACACGCCTGAATTGAAAAGAAGATACAAGAGAGAATTCATAAGCACGATTTGATAAAACTACTACGTGGTTACCATCTTCGTAGTTAACAAACTCGACAAACCTTTTGTGCATATTAAAAATTCCAAAGATGAGATCGGTATATTCGTCAATCAAACATCAGAGAGAATATCTATGATGTCAGTAGGGCTTGTGAATGGCATTTCTTGTTGCAGGAAGAACTAATTTATTATCAGACATAACTTCCATGAAAGCACTTGATGAATAATGGATGCGCAGTACCGATTTTATTTATATTTTTGAACTCTAAACATTCTTCTTAGTTTTTGTATTAAGTAACAGAAGCTTGAAGAGAGTTAGTTTTTATTGTAATTCAAAATGTTCGATTTGTGATTATCTTAAGAAGAAAAAAATTGTATTGCTGTTAGAAAACGTGTGGGAGATGTTGAGTACACGATAGTAAAACAACTTGTAAAACACGAAACTAGCTATGGGTTCTGATAGCACAGCAGGGATCCGGATCTTGGTTATCTGTAATTATATCGAAGTCTCAGTACTGTCTTAGCACGAGTTGTTTATGCCATATCCAGAACTAAATGCTCTCCAAAAGAATAATCTTGTACAAGTATAAATGGTGTTGGTTATTAGAGAGGAAGTTATGTAACAAATCTTAAAATATAATAGTTAACATATGTTCTGCGTAACAGTTAATATTTTCCTTTGTTGCCTAACCTGTAACGCAACTGACGAAATTTTGTTCAGTTGTGCTTGGTAAAAAACTTTTTTGGGAAAAAATTGTATCTCAACCTTCAATAGATTCATTATTTTTTGCTTAAATTCTTTATTATCATTTTTTAACTTTTTATTATTTTTGTAATTGTAGAATGAATGCCCATGCATCAAAAAATATTTTTCCATTGTTTTTACTTATAACTATTTAACTTTTTTATCTTAAATTCTAAAATACTGTGGGCTCGAATAAATTATGTACTTATTTGTAGTGATTGAATTGAATTGATTCTAACCTACACTTTATTATTTTTCGCATAAAAATCGATAAAAAAAACATTTCGCATTCATGCATTGTGAACTTTCACTTTTTAAATATTGTCTAAATAGGACATTTATTTTTCCAATAACAAACTTTTTATCAGAGAATAGGTTGGCGTGATTGATTTAAATAAAGAACTTGATTATATGAAACTCATATTTTCTGCATTTTATTCCAGTGGAGGTTGAAATAGGCAGTATTTAGAATGTCTTTTTGAAAAATGTTGTTCAGTTCTTATTGATGCTCTCGAATTTACTCTTATTTTGTGTAAGCAGTTCTGTTCAACAATTGCACCAGCCTTTTGTAGTGATGTTATTTTTAACCTTGATTGTGCATATGAATATAAAATCTGTGCTCTGTAAGAATTATCGAGAAAACCTATTTGAACCAAATTGAACCATTTATTTGGATTATTCCGAAAATGACACGCTGAAAACAAAAAGACTCAATTAATCTCAACACAGAAATCGCCCGAATCAAGAATTGATTATTACTGCAGTAATTGGCAGAATACGTACAAATCCCGGTCAAAACATAGAAAGCCAAAACGGCTCAAGATTCCTCTTGCGTCGTTCTCATCTTCTGGTCGCCCAAATTCAATTTCCGAATCGTTATCACCATCCTTGTTGTCTGTCACATTTAACTCTAAAACTTCAAGAATTCCATGGATAAATTCACTTTCTTCATCGAAATCATTTAGTATTGATGGAGCGTTGAGGTATGCTTGTCCATTACACTGACCACAAACTGTCGAGCATTGCAACCCCACTTTGCTGCTTCCACAGTTGGCGCCACAGCCTTTCCTGCAATTGCAGAAGATTGTACTCAATAGTTCTTTTGGTGCTGGTGGCAATAATGTTGTTATCGACTGTTGGATCTTGTTCTGTAAAATCCATCCCAATTCCTCAGGTTGTAAATTTTTTCCTAACCAAGTTTCGATTTGGTAGTAAAACCGATAAATATGTGGACCCGATTGTAGGTGGAAGAGATGATAACTGCACCGATATGTTAAGGCTTGTTGACTTAATAAATTGTGTATACGTATCTATAATTGTCGATATTATGTTCTGATTTTGGAGAATTGTACATTTCTAAAAGGAAACGTAAGTCACTAAAATTTACACATTTTGTTGGAGGACAGTTTTCTTGTTGGAATAATTGAGCTGATTGGTGCAAGTTGTAGTTTTCCTTTTCTAAACAGCGCCGATGTTGTGTCACATCCAGTGAAGGCATGCAAAAATGCGCGCGTGCCACTCTCCGCGCTATATCTCGAGAACGGTCGAGAAGAACAAAAAACATTAAATAAAAATTGTAGATAATTTTATGATCTACAAGTTTTATAATAACCTTAGATGACATATGACGCATAGAAAACGAGATAATTGCGAAAAACCGATTTTCTTGATCTTTGACCTTTAATATCTTGTGACGCAGACACGAGAATATGGGAGACTTTTTAGTTAGTCTTCAGAACGTCAAAACAAAGGCTCATGCAAAAAACATCTTTCTCGCTTTCATTCCGAGGTTTATCCCTTGTTTCACCTTATATGACTGTATTAAAATGGAAAGACTTCAAATACTCCTACCACTAGACGATCCCGACTTCGATAAATGAGCTACAACTGCCACTTTCATTTATTGTCGGTTATTATTGATAAGGGACGTGAAGTCTTGATTTTCAGTAAATTATGAAGAATCAACTGGGTCCATTTGAATTTTTGTAATTTTGGCAGCAACGGCATGTTCTTTCCTTTTCAGTTATTTTATAATCAACTAATGTGTTGATTCGGTTATGCCAAGCTATAACGAAATTAGTTGATTTGGGTAGACCTAGACTACAAAAAATCCTATTACTAGTAGAAGACCGACCCCGCCAATTCAGTTTCTACTGAAGTCCTAGCCATTAAACGCCTCCGACCCTTAACCATATCTACATACAACAGACCAGAATTTAGGATCGAAATTAGTGGGTTTCGATGTTCTAAACCATTCTGAAAGTCTTTAGATGCGACCTCGTATCTATGTTTTCTCAAAATAGTCAACAAAAGCATTTAGTTCTTCTGGCAGTGCTTCCTTAAATTCTAAAATTGCTGCGGTCACTTCTTCAAGTCGTGGGAATTACCTGAAGCAACTGCCCGTAAACCTCTTCAGATTTGCCATTGAGCAGTAGAATCAGAACAAAGCAGTGAATTGTGTAAAGGTAATAGAATAGTGAAAGGACAATCTTAAACGTTCCATCCATAATCCAGAATTTTGATGATGTAGATACTCCATGTTTTCTTTTGTAGTAAATAATATTTTGCCATTTCCTCCAAATGAAGTTTTAACCTCTAAACGACTCCGACATTCACTAGAACAACTGATGTTCTAACCTCTAGACAACTACGACAACAATTGGCACTGCTGACGATCTAACCTATAGACGATTCCCACATACCTGTTGTTAATTCCTTTTACAGGAATAAATCACCAGATATTGTCATTGTGTATTCACTAGTAATGTTCAATTGATCGATTGTAACAGGTTCTTTAGGCTGCTATTTCCTTTTTATAGCATTCCTCGCCTTTCGGGAGGAATGGTACAACATGTTGGCTTGTGGATGAATGCCTTGACGTGTTGGATAATTTATGAGGGCTTATTGGTTGTTATTATTGCTTTATCTGTAAAAGAAAGTCTTACTTACTAGACAACCCTGACATTATATAAGCTAAAAGTCCTAACAACTAGACGATTGCAACATTTACCTAACAGTGACGTCTTCTAGACTTTCAGAATCTCAACTCGTGTGGGATTTGCTGAACATTTATGAGTGTTTGTGGCAACAACAGTATCTTCCTTATTAGTGCGAACTGTTGTTATCCCACCACTACAGACGTGAATTGACTTTTTGGTATCATTGTCAAAAGTGTATCCTTTGTCACACTTATAAACACACCGACAAAATCGTTATTTTTAGTTTCCGTCTGTAATATAACCAAAACCTACAAAAACCGCCATCTAGTGGTAGGACTTTCTCTGTTTTTCATTTCTGTATTTTAACCTTTCTATGTTTTGGCTTTCTAAGTTCGTACCGTTAGCGGTAGGCATTGCAGGACGCCTTTGATTTCCACTTGTAGCCTAACTTAAGATTCAAAATGGGTCTTTAAAAGCTTCAACGGATAATCTTGGGCTCATTGGTTCGGAATTCTTCTTTTGAGTACATGGTTGGTATAACCATATCTTTATGATTATGCTTAGCTTGGAAATTATCTTCGTATTTTAGTTTAATAGCCATATTCTGTGGAAGTTCACTACTAATAATTCGCAATTTTCAAATTAAGGCATATAGTAAATAATATTTCTGTATATAATCCGTAATGAAAAATGATCGCCCCTGCTGGGAATCAAACCCAGGACCTTTTGCACTCCGGGCAATTACGCTACCATCTGCGCTACCAAGGTGATTACGAAAATGACAATTTTTCATACGAACTTATAGTTATTATTAATATTATCATCATCAGTCAATCATATAACTTAAAGAAGCACCTATTTAGTACTTTTGTATATTAGCATGAATAATAACTTGGTGGCGCAGATGGTAGCGTAATTGCCCGAATTGTAGAAGGTCCGGGGTTCGATTCTCAGCTAATGATAAGCATGAGTTGGACATAAACTCAATTTGTTCTAATCTGAGTTTCTCAGAACTTCTTTGACAAAATGTGCAAGTGAATCGCTTGCAGATTGGTTTGGGAATGCTTTTTACTAATTAAGGTTTGTAGAAAGGCTGTTATCTCTAATAAAAGTGGGCAAGAGAAATGAGTAACTTGCATTACTTACGGAAACCGGGTTTCAACTGACCCGCACTTTTATTTTCTCTAAATAATTCCGCCGTTTTTCAAAATATCCCTTTAGAAGTTTCTGTATTCCTCGAAGATGTTATGACGGTGGTTTAGAAAAAATTTCGTGAAAACATTTTTTGGTATACCCTGGCAAATCCGGTCCGATCACTTGACACCCCGTTCCTTCCCGAATACAGGAACAAAATACAGCGATAAGCATGATAGTTGTTTCAAACTTATTTGACGGACACATGAACAGGTTACTGTAAAAAAAGTATGCAAATTGTGTAAGAAGTAATTCTTACGCTATTTGTAACAAGAATTTTGACTCAATAAACCCATTACTTCTGGCTGTCGAATGTTTCACCTTTTTTAGTTTGTTGGCCAATAATCGCAAATGGTTGTAAAAAAAACATTAATATTATGAATACTTTATCATCATGTTCAAGCTTTTATGTGTAGCATAAACATCTGATTTTGGTTTCGAAATTCATGTAAAAACAAACAAGTGACCCATTTCCGCCGTCCGCGTAGCCGAATTTTTTTCCGTTGGGCGAGGGTTAAATAAAAAGTTACAGACTGTGCCATGGGTTTTTTGTTAAGTTTGTAACATGTGAACAGACTGTAGTTGCAGAACCCTTTTTGGATAGTTTTTAAATCTATATATGTCACTTATTTAGTTGCACCTTCATTTATGTTGTAACCTACACAACATAAATCTAATAGATTATTACTGTAAAATCTGGATCTCTGCCTCCAGGATACGACAACCAATTCTTAACTTTCTTAAATTCGAATGCTTCGTTCCCAAGGTTTCTGATTCATGGTATAATTTGAATTGCAATCCTATTCTAGCGTTCTTTGATCTCTGAAAGTGTCTTAGTCGATTTTACCATTTTGGCAAATTTCCTCTTAATTCTTCCACAGACGGAAAACGTTTCTTGTACAAACATTAGAATCGTATGTAACAAGCCGGATGGATGGAAAGCGAGTTTGGGTGGTAGGGGGGTCAAGAATGTCTTCTATTGTCTAAGAGTGACCGATGAAATTAAGTGATTTTCTTTATTTACATATCATGGTATATGGTTCAAAAAAATTGAGTTCTACTTCTCTTAATTGTTCAGATGCCCCATCGGGAGAGGCAAAGGGCTGAAAAGTATTAGTGAAGGAACCCCTCCCTCTTAATTTAATTCACTTTATATATGATGATAGTGGAGTCTGCACTAACGAAGTGCTATTCAAAGTGATGAAAAGTTTTTTAAATATATTTTTGCTTTAGATTAAAAATGCTTTTCTAAGGTTAGTGGTAAACTGATGATGTGTGTGTCACAAAATGCAAATTATTATAATACTAGCATAATACCCGTTGAAAAATCAACGGTCCCCTTCTGATCATGTCAGCTATCCACAAAGTAAGAAAACAAATCTACTTATAGAAGTTATTTTGGGAACCCGTACCTCAGGATGTGCTACTGCAGTGGAGTTTTTATTTTTCTTAATAATAATGTCAATCGAATCATAACATGTAACTATAATTTAATATAATCACGTTTGATTCATAATTTGCAATGCCTTTCTTCGTAATTTCTAATAAGCCCCGACCTTTTTTTGCTCAAATAAATGCTATAAAAGCACATAAATTGTCCTTTTTTCAAAATAACTTTAAACGAATGGTAGGCGTGTTCAAAGAGAATACATAATATACTTATTTTAATTATATACCTATGTAGTTTATTATTAATATATAATGTACTTTATATAACATAATATTCTCTGGAAAATCAACGGCGTGTGGAGGCACCGGAGTTGAAAACGCGCCGGTCGCTGGCAATCAGTGCGTGCCCCCATTAACTTTGTAGTTTTTGTAAGCCCAGTTTTTGAAAAGCCGGTGAATCTCGAGAACCACTGAATAGATTTTGATGCTGTCTTCACCATTGGATAGCTTATTTCTTAGCAAAGGTTTAGAACTTTTGGAGAGTTCAGTAATAAGCAAAGTATGAAATACATACCTAAGAAAATTGGCTCTAACAGAGACAAAATCCATTATGCTGCGAAAATGGTAACAGATAAAGCCAAACTATAAGCGAGCGAATTGTTGCCCTCAAAAAGATCTACAAAAAAGATGGCATATACGTATCTCTTACAGAGTACTCACAATCTAGATTTTTATAATAGTTATTTTTGCGGAAAACCCTTCTCCGCCTGGCATGTTGCCTTACTCCGCCCCTGGATAAAATGCTGGTAATTTTTGTATTTTTTTTATCTTCAGAATTGCTTCAAGTATAATCTGGGAAAATTTGAAGTTTGTAGATTACGCCATACAAGAGATATACTATAGCCATAATGATTTTTTAAGAAATGCCCCCCCTGCGACCCCCTCGGGTTTCTTAGGATTAAAAATTTACTATGCGCCCCATTGGGGCAAGGCCCACCTGCCTGTAAAATTTCAGCTTCCTAAGTCTTCTAGTTTTCGAGATATTTTTCGGTGGACATCGGACACCGGACATCGGAACTGGCTATTATTATATAGGAGATCCTAAAGTATCAACCTTGGAATTTGACATACTTGATAATTTTCACCGTTTAGGAAAACTGATAACAAAAGTGAAAAGGACGTTTTAGTAAACAATTCTTTCATAGTTATTATGTGCATGTTGAAAACTTAACAAAACTGTTATGTCAAACATTTTGTTTCATTTACGACCACTTTACAGGTGTGAACTGTGAATAAAAGTTTTTAAATGTTTAAAATTAATAATGCTTGTGATGTGCAACGTTGACTTTCTTGAAATCTTAATGTTTAAAGCGGATTTTATGATGATATATTTTGCAAAAAGTCGAAAAAGTTAGAATAACATAATTTTAGAAAATGTTAACTAAACCAGTGGTATTATTATCTAATTAATATTAGAAAGGTTATGTAGGTATGTATTGGATTCGTCCTAAATTACTAAATTTTAGTAAAATGTCGTCCTTTTGGAATAATTAAATGTAAATATTTAGAAAGCATCCAAGCATCAATATATAATTGTTATTTTAATTAATAATTAAGCTTGAAGTTTTATTTATCCGGTTCCTTTTAACTTTTAGTTTTAATCTTGATGAATTTATATTTTCAATTAAAATTTTATTAAGCGCCACTATTATTATCTATTTATAAATTCAAATGTAATCTCTTGTATTATTGTTAATATTTCCGACTCGTTAAACAGACGTTCTTACAACAATGAATTGTAATCAAATTACTTATTAAAACCAACATAAGATGTCATGTATAATAATATTAAACACATAAGTTTTCTAACATTATTATGATTTCCTTTATTAATGCCCAAAGGAATTCACATAATCTACATTAACACGGTTTATTTCCTGTCTTCAGTACGTTTTGTGTTTCTGCCTACTCTTCTTCTTGGACTTATTTTTCCGGCTTGTTATTATAATAAAATTGACGTTTACTGTGTGTGTGTGTGTGTGTATATATATGTATATAATATACAATGTGAGATTTTAAAGTATTGCTGGGAGCTCACCTCGGTTTTATACTCCTACTCACACCTATGTAATCTCATACATAAATACCTTATTAATCAGACATTTGTCTTCTTTGCTTTCAGTAAATATTTTCAGCAAAATTTTCTTTGCGTAGGACTTACAATTTATTTATTGTATATATGTTATGTAAACTTTTCTAAAAAAAACTGCATATAATAAAAAATAAATCCGATTAATTAATTATCACCTACAACAAGTAACAGATTTTGGTTTATATGAGAGATGGGAGAAAAATTGGCCAATAGCTATTCATGGTGTGGTCTTTGATAAGGTGCAAAACTCAATTAAACTACAGTTACATAGAACTGTACATTTAGCAATAAATATGGGCAGCTAAAAAATTATAGCGATAATTCTACACCGCGTTTCCATTATCTAGCAATTTATCAATCTGTTCCGGATATTCGACACCATCTTTTTACGATGCGTTTCATTACACGCCAAATTTCGTATCATTGTCTTTTATTTACTACTTCAGTATACTTTTTATTCCACAATAAAAGTTTTTTAAGGATTTAGTCATTAAAGTCCTATTATTATTACAAAGAAATGGATCTATACGACACCATGAATTTTTAAAGACTGAAAAGATGCAATTTTTGAAGATCTTATCCCATAACACTGCTTTTTAATATCCTATACCTAACCTTTAACCTAATTCAACCTCGAATGTACATAACCTTTTAATTAATTTTTTTAGAAATTATATAGGTTCTCAAAATTGTTTCTACCCCATGACTTATAAATAACTAATTGCATGTACATTCTCTCCATGAAGGATGATAGAAACTTTTCACTAAATATTTTATTCACTCTAATCTTTTTTTCTAGCATACAACTCCAACTATCTCGAAAGTTCTCAAGTCTAGAAGGAATTCGAAAGAACAGCAAAGTCATCAAGTCTTCTAACTTTACAACAAAAACTATTTAAATCACAGCTTAATAATAAATCATAACTTCAAAGAAAAGCAAACCCCTTACAGAAAAATAAGACTGCAATTACTAGCCTGCAAAAGATAACATAAAACTATTGATTACACAAGAGGTCAGCTAAAGAGCTGATTCAGATTTCTTCGAACTGGCAATAGTAAAAAAAACAAAAACCTGGAATTTTCGTATGATCTTATTTCTGACAATGAGATTTGATCTTTGATGCGAGATGCGATCTTTTAGTCACATTATATTTGCTAGAGGAAAATATCAAAAAGTGTCTGTATCTGTTTCAATATTTCAAAACAAAAATAACGAGCTTAATGTTGTATATTAAGCACCCATTAGAACATTGATACCTACCAAAGAACACTTACCGATTCACAACACCAGACGTCAGCATACTGTGGGTAGATTAAACTCCACCCATAGAATTGAAGCTTTCCAGATTTCCAGTTAAAAAGCTTTTTTTTATTTACTTAAGTGAACTTATCGGGACGCATATATCTCTTTTTCTGATCTAAAACATATCAGATACAATTGTTGTTATAATTTTGACTAGTCATGCACTTTAGCATGACTGATAAATTATCCTAAAATGCATAATTAGAAATGTTATATCAAAAGATTATCTGTGATTTGTTTTAGATACAAAAAACAAATAAACCAGTTTGACTAATTATAATCATGAAGATGTTACCAAAGTGTTCAAAACTGTTGGTATGCGTTGATAAGTTAGCTGCACAGTGAAGTGTTGCATTGTGAAAGTTACCCAATAATTTGATGAACTCAATACTACGGCGGGTATCATAGAAAATGTAAGTGGATTTTTTCAATTAAAGTTTCTTCATACTACTTTAAAAACATTAAGCCAACGATGATCCAATTATTCGAGAAATAAATTTGATTATTTTCGATTATTTCTTTGTATACACGACTCACTTTAAAAAAGTTGCAATGATCAGTGACCTATTGTATATACATATGTCAGTTACATTTACTTTTTGGAATAAAACCTCAGACTGTTCCGTATATTACACGCTTACAGCACTTTTGTAGTATCTATATCTATCTTTGTTCTACGAGCTTTCATATTTGCGAATGTTGACAAGATTTATTTTTCAGAATGCAAATGAAGGTTTAAGCGTAACAGAAAAGATATTTGAACACAGAACTTTTAACTTTTATCAACATCCACCTTTAATCCCTGGTCATCGGTTATAGCTGTGCCTGCATTATATCAATTCTACATAGTAAAGAAATTAGTGTAAAATTCGAACACTAGACCACTCTAAAAAGTGTGTGTTTAGGTCCAATACATTTAAGAATAAAATATCTAATATGTACCTTCGTGTAGACTGTAGACCATAAAGTTAACTTCAATACAATGTTAGTGCAAATTTATCACATTCTAAAACAATTCTATCTTTAATCATTTATCGTAACTTTTTTACACTAAAAGTCAAAATTCTAGTCGTTTTGGAGTAAGACTTTACTCATGACATCTTTTACTCGGCATGGGAAAAACATTGCCTGTTAAGAGTGGATTGTTATAAAACTTTTGTATAATTTGTTTTTTAGTTACATTGAAATTTTACAGTGAAAGTAGTATGGTTGGTGAAAGTATATATATAATTAAAACATAAGAACGTATCGAAAAAAATATATAAGAGCCCCAGCTCATAATAGTTGTAACACTTCTATTTTTGTTAAATGACACCCAGGAATATCTACTTAGAAATTGTTTTTCTTGATCCATGGTATGGTTGCACTGCCCGTGCACCCTAGCAACTCTTATGAAATTTCTATTAGGAGATTCCCTTGCAACTACAATTATGAATTGTTATGCGGATTAGATATAATAAATTATAATTATTGCTTTTACTTACCTAATTTCTCAATATCTTTGTTTATTGTTTGTAAATAAAACACTAAATATGAGTTATTGAAAGAAGTACAACTCTGTTGGATATCAATATTAAATAGTTTACTGTTGAATATGTCTTATGAAGTGCTTCCCACCATAGGTAACACTAATTAATAAAATAATACAGATGTATTAATATAGTGTAAAATTGTTTTAAGTTACCTTATATTAATTATTAAAACAAACTATAGTAGAATTCAGCTACGAATAAAGCGAAGGAAGGTATAGGGCAAGCTTAACCTTCGCGTTGATTGGCTAAAATACGAGGCATGTTCACACAACTTAAAAAAGTAAATTTGTGCATAAATTATGTGTAAAGCTCCGTTTTAGTTCTACAATAAACGTTACGGCTTACGTTCGCTCAACTACGAAAATATAACTTATTGTGTGTGTAAAAAGAAACTCTAATTAATGTACATTTATAATTAACGGGACAAAATGTTCCTTAATTAATGTAAAAAAGTTTTAAATGAAAGGGTAAATCGGTAAATTCATACCTAAAATCCGGCAACGCTGCATCTATGTCTAAGATATTAATACTGACAATTTTCGAGGTTATGGTTTAGTTCGAGTTTTTCTCAAGTTTTTTATAATTTTTAGTTCTTTTCAATCAAGGGATTTCTACTGTTACTGCAGAACGATGGAAAGATTGTATAGGTATACCACATAATTAATGAAGAAAAGCGAAGGTGGGAATTAGACAAAGTAGTAGAGGATATTACGGAAAAAATATTATAAATTTAGGATCGGAAGGCAAGTTCCAATTCAACGAATCAGACGAAGATGTTGATATTCGGCCAATATAAAATAACTTTTAAGGTTTTTCGAATTATAGTGACATTATAGTGTCATAATAGTGTGCATTATTTATTAATTCTATTTATAAATTGTTCATAAGATACACTAGCATCTTGTACAAAAGCACAGAAATAGATTTTATATATTTTTCAGTAACTATTTTGAAAACTAAACAATATTAAGTTTCAAATTTCCCGATGTTTTTATTTGGTGTGTAAATGTAACTTGGATCGAAGCGCCATCTACTTTATTCTTATTTGGTTTTTACTATACGAAGTTTTACATTCACACGCAGTAAAAAGACGTGAACACATTTGCAACATGTGTTTCAGTTATAACTGTTAAAACTTTGAAAACTTAGAAAAATTAGCAGGAGTTTCAAGATTTTACAACTCTAAACTTAATGTAGGTACTATTATTTATGTACAGATACGTCTTTTTGGTTTGGTAAATTTAATTCTGATTTCTAAATGTTGCTTAATTGTTCATTACTGTTTAAATTGTACAGATACATTAAATTATTTAAAGATTTGTTAAATTTTGAAATTCCCATTCATTTTAGTAACTTTCAACAGTTATAACTAGTCAAAGTCGAATACATCGAACATCATTTTTTGTTAGTGTCGTTATTGCGCGTCTGTTGTCAATTACACTATCAAGTGTATATTGGTGCCAATTCGTTTTACTTACTCTAACCAAAGTAACATGAACACTATTTTTTACCAGTTTAGATCACTTTTTAACGGCTATTCTTCTCTTAAGAAAATTAAAATTAGAGTGGATTTTTTAATACTTTTAAAGTAGGATACTATTAGATTGAATATTCAATGTACATATATAGAATTAATAATATAGAGGGGAAAATAGATTTCAGTAGTGAAGAGTTTTTTTGTTATAAGAATAGAGTAAGAAAAATGTTTTTGTATTTTAAATTTTTACTCTAAAATCTTTACCAGTACTCTAACAATTGTTCACTGGGTTAATTTTTTACTGTGTAGTTGCTCAACGCTCAACACCAAGTTTTGTTGATATGGAAACTGGCTCGTAAGTCTGATAACAGTTTTATTACATCACACATTTTTATTCCTTTGCTAATTTCATAAAAAATACCCCATCTAACAACCATTTGCCTCACCTCTCTATAGTTTCGTAACTTAGGCGCGAATAGTCTTGGGATATCAGAGTTACTCAACATAGATAATGGGAAATATTGTTCTTTAGAACAATGCATATCTTAAAAGATAGTGGCAAATGTGCAACGCTACAAGCTTTTCGCCAGCTTGAATTAAGAACATCGAGGTTCCATAATTAAATTACAAATTAGAAGGTTTTTCACTATATAATATATTGGCCTATAAATGATGTACTTTTATCCATTTTTATATGAATATAGTCCTAAAGCTTTCTGAAACTGAGACCTATTTAAAAATAATTCCCCAAAATAGATATAAGAGTATCATTGCACGTGTTCTCGCTTGCGTTCCACAGGGACCACCAAAATGGGCCTATTGTATTTGTTAACCTAAAGGGAACGCCATAAGGCGTAACGTTGTTTAAAAATCATAAAGTGTAACACATAAGGGCGAATTTTATTGAATGAACTTCACTTGTTGAAATATGTACAGGGGCGCGAAATTCTAAAACTGTTGCATGATATTATTCGCACCCTCCCCTAACACCAAATGGGCGGTTTGTGGTTTTTATAATGTTTAAAATAGTCACAGATTTTTAAGATGTCCCTATAGATTTGCTTGAATGAGAGAAGGGAATATTTTTAGAATGACTAATTAAATGTGAGACCGTTTTCCTGCTGCATTGAATGTCCTGACAGAATTATTTCCAATTTAATTGATGGACTTTATTGATTATACACCACAATAAGTAAATTAGTCTATTCCGCTCTAGTTACAACTCTTCTTAAATTATTATCGTAATGTTGCAAGGTTGTTTATTTACTGTTAGGTCAATAGTAGCACTTAAATAATTGAGATTGTATGCAATATATTTTCTCACACAATTTATTATTCCTTTTCCAATTTTTCATAATTTCAGTTTTCTACAAATCGAGCTAATCAGCTAAATGTGAAGGACAAAAATTATGTTTCAGTTATTTGTTTGTATAAAATGTACGTAGGTAAGTATGAATGTGTACGTATGTGCATTTAATTTTGTTTATTGCAAATTAGTTACAGGTGCTCTTTTACAATTTACAATTAATCTGTAAATTGATTTCGTGAGAAAAATAAACTAATACAATTATCATGGGAAGTCGTTTACTCACATAAAAAAGGAAGATTATTTGAAATTTTGTTTTGTAATTGTAGTAATAAATAATAATAGTTTTCACATTATTATTGTTTGTCAATAATAATGAGTTTCTATGTTGGAGGCCTAAAATTAATCGATAATCTACACCTTGAATGCTTGTTATTGTTATCTGTTATAAAAACAACCTATTGTAAACTCAGAATTTTTTCTCAATTTTAAATATTAAGGTTATACTTTTTATTTCTAATTTTTGTTTTGTATTCCCTTTATATATTTCCATTGTTAATAATCATCAATAGGCTTTTGTTTAAAAACCTACGTGTCTGATTAAATTCAGGAAAAAATATATTCTGGGCATTCATTGCTTTTAAGACCGTTTGTTTAATTAATCTTTTTATTGGAACTATAAATACTCATTCTGAAAGCCTGTAGAGAGTAGGATTTTGAAATTATATGATTCGATTAGGAGTTCACAAATAGTGACGCAAACTTTATTGATTGAATTTGAGAGCAATCAACAGTTAATCAGATATAAACAAAAATTCATTTAACAAATAATTATAAATGTTAACAATGCACACAATGTAATATGCAATTATTAATAATGAAAAATATCAAAATGCTGCGTTACATACAAAAATTGAAACAATAGGAAAAAAACTCAATGTATTAAAATAACATGAGCTCGGGAGTATGGAATAAAGTAATGTCGAGAATGAATGGAAGCAACCGTATCACGATGAAGAGCCAAGGATCTCACAAACCTACAAATATGTAAAAACCAAGCATCTTCCAAATCAAAAACTAAATTTCCCGTTCTAGATTAGAAATCTAGTGCAATAGAACGGTAGTAGTAAGGCTCTTGACTGACTGAATACAATCTTAATACTTTCGGCTTTCCAAGCAAATACACTTATATGAGTCTAATCCAAATTGAATCAGTTTTATCCAATTAAATCTAATGTACTCAAATCCAGCAATACCTTTGGATGCCAGCTAGGAATCTAAAGTCAATGCGTTCCCAAACTTTTGGAATAGTTGGTCAGTTATCTGGTAAGACTACATACATTAGAGTTTACATGCATAGGAATTATATACTATTTCTTTTGGTTCTTAGCTTCCACTGATTTTGATGAATTTTGCCTGTAACAATAGCAGCATAATATCTATATTATGTCTCTTATTAAACAGGTTATATCAAATTTCCATCTTCTGGTTTACCTTTTTCAGGAGCTTTTTTTATTAATTAATCAATCATCTTGATCATGCAGGTTGAAAATAAATCAAAGACTGCAAATTACCGAACGGTAGATGTAAACTCAGTGTAACTCTGCATATTGATGGAACCCATAAATTGTCTTCCCTGTATGTAATTAAACGTCTCATTCAATTAGTTTTGTAAAGTTTACAAGTTTATTAACGAATTTCAGGCAGTTGCCTTTTTTAGGTTATTTTAAAAGTATTTGAAGAATCTTTTCGGAACCAAGCACATACACGTCTTACAAGCGCTATAGGGCTTGAGTGTTATTTACTTACCTAAATGAGAATTTTAGCAAGCCCACTTACTGGGTATAACACATGGGACCATATGATAAATCCCAAATAAAACAAAAGATTGTTTTTGCGTGAACCAGAAACTTTAAGAATATACCCACAGCCCCGAAGCGTTCACCAGGTAACTTCCTACAATTTGGTTTTCTGAAAAAAATCTTCACAACAAAAAACTTCATGGTTGTCATCAGATCTTTTACAGCTTTTTCTTTACAAAATTATTTTCTTAAACTGTATCATTTCGGACTGCAACCTATAGCAAACAAACATGACAATTTTCTGAAACCTACATTTCTATTAATCAAATACTTCCTATCTTTATAGTATGGGCTGTACCTAAATGATGAAAAATCAGCTTTAATTGATCATAAATATCAATTTTGACAGTTGAAGTAAAAATCAGATAATAGCATTGATGATGCGAAACATCTTTTAATTAATCCATCGTCTGGGCAGCAAAAAAGTAAAAAAATTAATGCCCAAACATTATCCTACTTCTTTTCCCTGAAATGTGATAATTAATCTTGGTTAACTTAACTGTAAATACACTGTCATTATCTAGAAATGATGGTTTCAAAATCTCGTTCTGAAAAATTTGCATTTTCAAACTCGAAAGTCAAATTACAAATATTAAATTAAATTGCTGACAACATTATCGAGTTCGGACATCAAAAATTCCTCCTTGATTATATAGTTAACTCTTGAAGAAGAATAATTGGATTGTAAATATTCCAATATCCAAATTTCTTCTTTTTTCCCCTGCGACAAGAACTACAATAAATATTTCTGCTATGGTGGATGAGTTTAAAATATTCTCTCTTTACCTGAAGGTCCATTATAGCAAAGCTGTTTACTACCACACAAGACACTCACACATACATATACAGAAGAAGAACCATGTGATGAACCAAAAATAAAACAAAAAACTGTTTTTGCGTGAATCGGCGCCTTTAAACGTTTGTATACACCATACATGTTGTTGCACGGAGCCATTATGTGAAAGATGATTTCTTCTGAAATTTTCTTCACGTTCTTCATTTACCTTTCCAGTATTTGCTCATACAAACACTATATCCTCTCTAGGTCTTACAGTCTTTAACGTGTCAAAACTACAGGCGAAGGTAATAATTAATAAATGCATAGCCTACTTTATATACTGATCGTTAAATTATAGCGCACGAAGCCTGGGAACAAATCTGTTATAATTAGGACTTGCTTTTTGCACAAGGGATTAATAAATAAGCGACTTTAGTTTTGTCACATTGCGTGTTTACTGTTTTTTCTTCAACATCCAAGAACAGTACTAAAAAGTTTATTTGTAATTAATAAAAAAAGGCAAACAAATTTGGTGTTTTTATTAAAATGTTTTTGTTCCAATTAAGTTTTGTGTATCACACATATAAATAATAATGAATTATTTATATTTTCCTTAATATTTATTCATAGTTTTACTTGTCTACTAGTTAAGAAATATAATAGAAGGTCTACTACATTCTCATCAAAAAATTATAATGAAAGTTCACTGTATGGGTTTCAATTTATTATTTCACGCAAGATGAGTTTCTGAAAGTAGCAATTTAGGAGTGAACTCCTTTGAAGTATGGTTAATATAGCTCATATTTTCTATATAGCTTCGGAAATTGTATAGTTTCAAACTCTTTTAATTTAAAATGGTAAAATGATTTTTATACGGGAAGGTAAATTACCGTTTTTAGGAACAGATTTGATGAAAAACTATACAGCAGTAAAACGCATCTTTAATTTTGGTTAATAACCTATTTAATCATTTTATTTATATTTTTTAACTAAATAATGTTAAATTATTATGGTAACTATATTAATTATATTTAAATATAATCAACTAATAAATACATTAAACAGTAATGTTAACTGTTACGTTTGAATATTTATTGCTTCATAGACATAGAATATCAGAACGTGAATTATTTCATGTAGGTATGTATGACATTAACAGTATTTGATTGTTTAATATTCCCATTTGCATTAATAATGTATGTTTATATCATTTCTCATGATACTGATATCAACACTTTCGTTACATTTTGCAAACCACGTAGGCTTGTGAGAGGCTCCGATCTTAATCTCAATCCGACGCTCTCGAAATTGGTTTCCATGGTTTGTTGGTGCTGAAAATACCGATTCTGGAACTGTAGTGTACCTTTTCTTTTTTGTAGATAATGAACACTACCTGCAAAATATTCTGCAAGTGGTGCCGAAAATCTGTATACATGTCAATATCTCAAAATTCAGACTCTCATCCATCTACCATATCTACGCAATTCTTAGACGACTCCGTGAAAGGAAAAAAGCTCATTGTTGCGCCTACGAACGTCGTGATTTCCCAAGTTTTATTACAATGGAATTTTAAAGTATTCTTAAATATTCTAATTATAATTTTGATTATTTTTTATTCTCACTATTGAAAACTACATAAATATAAAATCATCTGAAAAAAGAAATTTAAACTTTTTCACATCTTTCAAATACTCACTCCATCTGTAGAATTTTCACTAGATGTTCACCTCTTGGAAAATAAATATGCAGAAGACGATGTTGAGCGATGTTTGCATAACGTTTTGGGTCATAAAGGAACTTGATTAATTTCCTTTTTTGTCGGAGATTCAAAAATGTTTTGGGAAGCAATTTTGACCAAACATGTTGGATAAAGTTCTTCTTCACTTCGTTCTTGCTTTAATAGTTAATTGATCCAAGAAAGATAAAGTATTGAATAACTAGGAGTAACAAACATTCCTAAAGGAAAAGGAGCAAGATAAACATGGA
Organism: Agrypnus murinus; assembly: GCA_929113105.1. Lineage (NCBI taxonomy): Eukaryota > Metazoa > Arthropoda > Insecta > Coleoptera > Elateridae > Agrypnus > Agrypnus murinus. Next base: position 147,442,392 of record OV816026.1, read on the forward strand.
ATTAAATGAAATTATTTTTCTTATTATCAAAGAAAGCTTAATACAAAGGTTCGGATAAAGAAGTTTGTATAATTTTGGCAGTTTGGTGAAATGGTAATTTGAACCACAGAAAATAATCTAAAGTTTTTGATTGTAGTCTTTACGAACAAAGCCCGAAGTTATTCTAATTATTATTATTGGGCTACAGTTGCTAAAGATTATCAATTTTCTTTTAAGCTACATCTGTACCATAGCACAGGGATGCTCAATGTTTGGTTTAAATACAATAACGGATATATGATAAAATTTCTATTGATGAAAATGAACAATATGTTGTTACGAAAAAATGCATGCAATTCTTTACATATAAAATAATTCAATAAGAATAAAATAAAATATCAGAAATATAAAATATAGATACCAAAAATAAATCTCACATAGTAAAATAATAAGAAATGCACAAAAAAGAAATACTAAAGTTCAGACGCTCCTAGGAGGTTACAAAAATGGACGAACTTGTGTAATTTGACAGCTTAAATTAAAAAATCAAATATTAAAAATGGAAAAAAAATAAAAATATAGGTTTACGAAATTATAATTTAAAAAATATAAACCCGAAAGAGGTAATAACAATAACAACAGATTTCTTATAATTTAGCTTAAAATTGCGCCCCTGCATCATGTCATGTTCCCAAATGAAACGCACCTCCTACCATAAAAAATTATTTAGTTCTAAAACAATCAGTAGAAGCAACCGGGGTAAGTGTGGAAACGAGGTTAAGTGTGGTGCCAGTTTTAAGATATATAGTTGAAACAAAATTATAAAAATAAATGTATGATATAGTTGGTTATTAATAGTTTTATTATTTAGGTATATTAGGTTTAAATGTTTGTAAAAATAAAAATAAATTGTTTTTTTTTAAGAAATATATGCAATTTTTAGTAATTGATCATTAATTCTCAAAAATCAGAAGATTTTAATAGATTAGCAGGCAACGCCACACTTTTTTGTTGTAGTGTATAAATGTTAAGTGTACTTAACATTGCCAAACCACTGAAGTAAATACATACTTGTGCGTGGTATAGGACGGTTATTTTTAACGACAGCCACAGAAAGATGTTTATATGATTGTCGATACACCGACTGCTTAACGTGTCCACCTGACAGTACGGCGAAGTGTACTGAGGCTATATTGACAAAAAAAATCCTTTCGCCAGTTGTCCCTACGTGGTATAAAATGTACGAATGAACTGGTAACAATTTCAGTGAATTTTGTTCTGAAATTCCATATTGAGGCTGCAAGAGTATGATTTGGTTCTATTTTGAACAATAAAACATACAATAATTATTAAATTTATTGGCCTCTTGTAATAAACAAAGTTTATTCTCCAAGTTCGGAGGTGCCAAAAGGTGTAATTAGAAAGTTTGTGTTGTACCATAAAACAATATAAAAAGTGCTGATAAACCCTACGACTGGGCATAAGAGTTGTACTACTTATGTTAGGCTTACAATTTATTACCACGGAAGTTCGACAAAATCTCATTAACATCCTTTTTGAGCATGAGAGAATTGAATGGTTGGCTGCTTCGAACTATGGCTGTTTATGAGCGCCAGTTTGTTTAGTTTTAGATTTAAATATTTCTAAGTAAGTTTTTTTAATTGTCGATAAGTTTCCCCAATGGGAACGGATTCTCTAACGGTTGAATTTTAATGAAACAAGCAAACCACGAATTCAACCAAAATTCCTTAGTACACATCAGAAAATAAATAAACAACCTATAATAAATTTCATAGATTTATTTCATAAATAAAAAATATCCAGAAATAAACTATTATTAATCAGATCGTTTAATTATAATTCTAAAAAAGATGTAGGGTGAGTACTTAAACAAGATTTAGAACACGGGAGTTGTGCGATAGTTTCAGAAGCATTCCGGAGAATTATTGTACGATAAAGGTTGTAATTCTAATACTTATGTAATTCTCAATTTTTCCCGACAAAAAATGCAAACAAACTTATTTTTGAAGTATTTAAAATACTACTACTTACTGTAAGTTTACTTATAGTTAATCTTGAATGTTACGATTTTTAAATGTTACGATTTTTAAATTTTCCTATTTATATTTATTATGCCTTAACTATTTAATTATTACAAAACAGTCTTTCTAGTTTCCTTTGTTCAATACGATCAAGCAACTTGAAGACTATCACTTACTTTTCTTATTGTTCAACCAATAGATTCTAAGAGTGTTTTAGTTGGAGCACCTGTCGTTAGACTAAATTTCCACGTTCTTTCCGAGATGAAGTAATTGAGATACGCTCAATCAGCGCGCATATGCTCCCAGTTACTCACTGGTCGGAGCGAGGTTGCCTATCCACCCTCTACTAGCTCACCAGGTTAGTACCGGAGCGATTAACTTAATACGTGCTCACCCGCCGGCACCCTCCCGTCCTCTTTCATACGGAGTCAACTACCTCGTCCAGCGTTAGGACTATTCCCTAACCTAGGTTAAGTACATCGGAACCGTCCAGAGAGTTCTTTTACCAAGCCTTAGTTGCGGCCACTGCCCGATCGAATCCAACCTCAGATGTGGCAAGACTTAGTTTTTAAGCGGCTTTTCTCTCCGATCATCAAAGTAGCATCCCGGTGTACCCTTTTAAGTGAAGTTGTCTTGGACGTGAGAGACTATGCATCTTCGCATCAACGCCCCTTAAACGTAGGTCTCTAGACGATTTCTGAGAATCGGAACGACTGGAACTGTACAGCCGAAGGCGGACCCCCGTACTGTCATCTCCGAAACGCTAGCTGGTGGCATGCAGTTTCTCGTAGATCAGAGAGCGTACTCCCTGACGGAGATAAACTTCACTAGATTTTCCTCCGTTCGTCTAGGTCAGACAGCGGGATACTTAGCTCTATAAAAGACCCTGACGTCAGGTAAGAAAATAACCACCCACAACGGACCCTCTTGTTAGCTTGGAGCTCTATGAGCTCCTCTGCAACGTTTTAGAGTCATCGTCGAGAAACACTTGCGTGTAACTCTACCACACATTTTCTTCTTACCCAGACAGGCCTGGGATTGGGTAGACAATAGCCAGTTCTAAGGGTGAACGCCGTGTGGTCTGCCCACAAGCTAGTCTTATAACCTTCAATAAATGAATTTACGTTAGTTTATTTCAAAAATAAAGATTGACTATCAACTTTTTAAAATGAATGGGAGATGAATACTAGAGAAATAACGAAGAAATCCTCATCAAGAAATTTTGTAAAAGTAACTTTTACCGTATGTGGAACGGTATTGCCACTTAGTATAATTACTTTAAAGTCTTGCAACTTCAAAGTGGTATTATGGAACCTTACAGTAGTATTGAAAGTAAAACTCACGTTCTTGCTACCCAGGAGAATCACTTTAAAGTAATTTTTCATAAACTACTCCATCTCAATATTTACTTGTAAAATGTTGGATTAATCAATAATCATTCATCAATTTGCAATTTGTTATGATTCTTAATGGATGTGTTACTATATAACCTGCAATAAAAATAACAAATTGGTACCAAATTGTGCCTTAGGAATTGTTATGTATGATGACAGTGACAAAAACTTAATAGTTCCACTGGTAGTTGCTGGTACGTAGCGATGACTAAAAATGCTGCTTGGGTTTCTTATTTGGATTTGCTCTTCTTCGTAACATCTATAATGGTATTCTGCAGCTCTGTTATTTGAGATTGTGACTATAAAGTTTAAAGTTTAGTAATATGATATTAGTTGTAACCCCATATGTTGTTAATACCTTGTATTTTAAGTTGTACATTGCAAAAATATACTATTTTGAGATATCAGGAGCTCAAATGCGAAGCTAATGCATACTTTATAAATTCAGATAACGTATTACCTTCTAAGATTGATAAGGTGATTAAACTTGCCTGGTGTTGATAGAAAATATCCTAAACAGACCTATTATATGATGTATATTACGGCCATGTAGTGTACATATGTAGCAACGAAAATGGATACATAAAATAAAAATCATATTTAAGATAAAAGATCGGTACGAATTATAGGTGTAGCTATATATTCAAAGTTTATTAAATGGATTTCGAAAGAATTTCTTCTTTTTTCTTCAGAAGATTAATTGCTAACACCAATAATAATCTAAGCATTTGAATAATAATGTACCATTTAAATAAATAGCATACAGCTACTACCAATTTTAGAAAGCTTTTACCCATCAAGTATAACCTTGATATTAAAAATCGTTTAATAAAGGTTCTAGTTCTAAAAATTGCAAAATAAACAATAATTGACATTCTTTGCGAGCATTATATGTATCTAAAATGGTAAGGAGATGATAGATATGACCATTGGAAACTTCATAATACATTGCCTAACAAGCAATTTACTTTGGTGCAGTAAATACTCCAAATTATAGCTTAGCTGCTATACCTACTATTGTTTATATGCCAGTGAGGGTAATGGGTCCTTAATCATACGAGGGCCGACCCGGGATGGTAATGTAACGTTACTTTACAGTGGCGTAGATAATTCACATACGTGTTGTTGACCCTTTCTCAGGTTTATATTATAAAATTACAAACGTTTTTTGCAAATAATACACATTTGAGGGTTTTACACAATAGTACAGTTTGGTTTCGAAGAAACCTGATAAAAGAAAATCTCCGCCTAGTTTTCGTGCAGTTTTTTAATAAATGCAAAATATAAAAGATGTGCAAATATTAATATGCAAATCGCTCGAAATCTTCCCGTGCGTGTTTTTGATCAATGGGGTTAGCAGTTCTTAAAGATCGTTTACCTCTCCGGGCGTTCTTATTTTGTAGCTGTAAGGCAATTGTAAATTATGTATAATTTCAAGACGATCCTTGTTCCCCTTCACGCAAATTTGCTACCAACCATGCAATACCAACCCAAAATTATACCGTTTTCATATTTTTCCATTTTTTCGTTGGAATTGAAGGATAATAAAGGTCGAGAAATGTATAATGTGTACATCTGACGCAAGAGATGTATGGTTGTTATAATTTCTATTTCCTTAAGTTGTCTACCGCAGTTAAAGCATACGTCGATTTTTTTGGTCTCTTTCGATCGCTTCTTTAAAGATAATCAATAATGTAGCTCTTGAACCTTTCATCTAATAAGTAATAAATCAAGCCATCATAATCGAATCCTACGCAATAGGCGGCTTGAAAACATTCAAAGAAATTCGACCTAGAGTGAGAGACATGATTTTTCTATGATTGTTCTGTATGGTGTGTGTTGCGTACTGATTTGATTTAGACTAAAATTAATGATTTCGGTAACTGAAAGAGCTACATTTGGACTGTTTCGAATTTTGACTCAGCGAGTGGTTTATTATTTGATATGTTATTTTAATGATATTTGACTTCCGTACAACTATTGTTCTAGTAATTTTGAGGTAATTTGTTTGTTTGATAATGAAGATACAAAGAATGTTCATTAAGATTTTGTGTGTTAAAAATTTAGTCATCAATATCAAGCAGTTATTTGTTTCATTTAAATTAATAAGTTCAATTTAGAAAAAAATAAAACAATCAATGAACATCCACGACGCCCAAACATAACCTAGTTATTTTTTCCCGTATGGGAGTTCCCTATAGTATGTGTATGTATATCTTTAAAAACAACAAAGTGTGTGTGATGGATCGTAATCAAATTCGTTCGAGTTAAGTAGGTGACTGACTTCATGCTTTTTGCCCTTGGCTAACTTGGGGTTGATGACTGACTACCTGGGTAGACTGGTTAAATCTTTAAAAAGTCACGGTAGCGACCCCGAGGGCCCTTCTTCTCACGCTACATTCATCATTTCAAGCACAAGCCCATATTGTTCTACCTTTGAGACGATAACTCTTGTATTTATAAAAAGTCTGTAAACTTCTGCCTACTATTGAAATTTATAAACGCAAAAAGTTTATATTTTCTCGATTAAAGTATTGACAAAGAAATCTTATCGAAGTTATCGTGTGAATCATTATCACCTGTTATTGCTGCAGTATGTGTTCTACCTACATTGTTTATAGCAAAATTCATCTGTGAGCTGCAAGAATACAAATATGCAGTTTTATGATGGGTAATTACAGGTTTGATTTACGTTTATTAAACATGATGTTTTGTTTGCACTAAACTAGCATTAATCATAATTCTTCGTGCGATTTCGAAAATAATTATTGAATTCCTACGCGTTGGTCATAAGAAAAAATTTGATCTCAAAGTGTGAATGGTTGGGAAAGTAGATTTTACGTGTTGAAAGTGTTGGTTTATGCGATGATAATTTTGATACATTTCCTAGGCTTTCCGAAATCTCATCAGAACTGTTTACAGAAGTGGGAGTTTTGAAGATCGAACTATTTTAAAACATGCTAATTGAAATGACTTAAGCCCAAAAGTGTCTATGCTGCTCTTCAGTTCTATGTTTCATGAAATGTCGAGCTTTGGGGAGGCTATGTAAATATTGCAGGAGTATAGTGCCACTCTGCTTAAAACAGTTGGAAATAGCAGCTTAAAAGAAAAGCCAATTTCTGGAAAGATGCTGGAGTTGACTGGAAGACTGTATGGAGCCCAGCCCAGTGTAGTGAAGGTTTAAAATTAACACATTCTTGACTGACTCAAATGGTGTTCCGTAGATCCGCATAAAAAATTGGTACAATATTTAAAAGATGGGCGACACTGCGTTTTCATAACCATAGGTATTGGTTCCTGAAGTTATTCCATGCTCCAACATTTCTTATCCAAGAGAAGCACTGATTATATACTGAGTAACATCAATATCTATTGCATTAATGTAAACCTACAGAACGGTTTTTGGAAGCAACGCAATAGCGATGAACTGTGCTTGATCATGCTGATGAGAAGTAATACAGTTGGATAATAGTACATTTGTAGCAGTTTGGCCGTTTGAAATTTGTTACGTTACGTATTTAAGGAATTGGGGTATCCTGGGTAATTTAATAAATCTAATACTCAAAATTATAAGGCAGTCAGTATAGTAAGCCTGGTGAACCTTCATAGTCCTTCATACTCTAAAGACCTTACATGTTCCAACCCTCGTTAACAGCTCGAAAAGCTCAACTTGGTAAAAAGTCACCCAACTAAACAAACTATATTCACAGTTACAAAAAAATTCAAATAATTTTACAAAAATGTGCAGTGGAAGGAAAAGAAAAATACAACGGTTTTTTACCAAAGGTGACAAAAATCCGACTGAGTGGCAAGAACCCTATATGAATGCGAAAGCATACTGAAGCATTTCATGTCTGACTAAAGTAAAACTAAAGTTTGGGATAACTTTAGTTCCCTTCCTTTCCACGCCGTAGAGGATAAACTGAAATACTAATACATATATCTAAAAAATAATCAATATGTTTTCTCATCCTTTACAAAATCTAAGATGAATTTACGTACCGATTAAACTGTATCACTCTACGAGAACTGCCTTTTTTGTCTTCTATGTGATTGTTCAGAAAATGAAACATCTTTATTGGAATTTGGCCAACATTTTCGAATCTGGAAGGACCATATACAGGGGGAAAAGATTAATGTTTAGACGTCTTTTATATTTAGTTACTTCTTTGGACATATCTCTGTTAGGGGTGGAGCAAATCACACAGTGCCTGCCCTTATAGCTGATCCGATCTCTCATATTCCAGACTTGCAACTGTCTGGGTAACGGTAATTAAGTAAAAAGGTTAAGAGATACACACAAGTGTTCTCGACGATTACTCATAAACGTTGCGGAAGAAACCCTGCTAACATGAGTACCGGTGTGGGTGGATTTGATTCTTACCTGGGACAAGGTTACCTAAGTCGCCTATAGCACCCGCTGTTTGACTAAATCCTATGGAGGAGAATTGAAAAGAGGGTTATCCCAGTCCAGAGGTGTAAATCTGGGCCAATCAGAAACTGCATACTACCAGGTACTGTGTTCCGAAAGCCATTAGGATCACATTATGACTCGTTACCACTGCGGGTCCTGCGATCTGAAGCGGCTCTAGAGCCTTTACTTTAAAGGGAGTGATGCGAGAAGGGTACACAGCCAATCACTCTCAAGGCAACTTCACCCGGAAGGGTACACACTGGAGGTCTATAACGTGTAGATTCAAACGAAGCGCTGTCCAGGGCACACCAGGCTTATAACTGGTAGCTCGGGGTGGCGAAACCATTAAAAAATCAAGTCCTGCCACAATTGAGGTTGGATTCGTTCGGGTGGTGGCCCCCAACTCAAAGTGTGAAGCTGGACGAGGTACCATCTCCTAGAAGAAGGTGCCGACGGGTGAGCACGTTTATCACTCCGGCACTAGCCTGGAAAGGTAGTAGAGGATGGATAGTAACCTTGCTCCTACCAGTGAACTACTGGTAGCATTGTGAAGTGTAGGCAATGCGCGATAATTGAGCGTATCTCAATTGTTGTCTTCGAGATAAGACGGAACGGAGCAAATAGGTACCATTACTCAATATTATGTAATATCAAGCTAATAAGATCGAAGTGGCCCGAAAGGCTGATCACGTCCAAAACCCGATTGACTAGTATGAACTCGATTCAAATCGAAAAAGTACTGAGTATGTAAAAAATAATACGACCCAGCCTTACAAAGATAAACTACACCAAGAATTCTAGAAAACAGCAAAATTGCATAGCATTAGAATATCGCGAATGATAAAGGCAGTATTGCATAGCACTTATTATTTTTCCACTTCTAACAAATAAAGCCGCTAGGAACAGAAGAGTAAATCTTACAGCACAGTTTTCTATTGTGTTGAGAATCTTTCGAATTGAGTGCCGCGGGAGCACAATAGCTAATATGCTCCTGTTTAAAATCAATAGTACTCTTACTAAACAACTGGTTGCAACAATCAGTACACGTGTACGTTTCTAAGCTTTAGGGAAAAAGCTTTCAGAGAGATTGTAGACGTCTCCTGAACATAAATCAATGTGGAAGATTATTTCTAGCATTGTAATTGCATTTCTGGAAATAAAAATATTAGTTCGATTGCAATTCAAAGAACAGTCTTTTAATGTATTTTTGTTATGCTGCTCTAGCTTGCAATAGCTAACTTTTACTTAATTATATCGCCAGGAAGTTCAGGATGTCTGAGAATACCCTCTTCTGCCCATTAAGATATTTGAGGCTTCTAGAAGTTTATTGTACCTTTAAGCAATTCATGCAGTTTGTATTCATTTATAAATTAAGAGTCGCTTATTTTTTGCTAAAAGATTACCTTTTAGGTCAAGACTTTAGTATCGACCATGTAAAGCATTCCTTCAGAATGGACTTTTTTGTTCTAGTAGTTTCAAAGCGGTGGTCAAAATATTTGTTTCTCTTTTCAAAAATCTTTAAAAATCTCGAAAGATTAGATTCTTGCTAGTGGTGTATTGTATCTTGGTATGAAAGTTATGTTCATACGACAATTCAGGTCTGATTACACATAGATTTTGCTAGTCATAGATTTGTGTACGTGCCTGTTATTTATTCTAGTGAGACTGCGATTGCGTATACATTAGACACATATTTTATTTCTTTAAAGGAGTAAATCTCCATAGTCTATGATGGTTGTTCATTTGAGCTTAGTGGTTTAAAAATTTACTGCAAAATGAACAAATACTAGTTACAACCAATGAACATAAGTTACTCAACGATGGTGAAGTTGTAATGGCCAACACTCGCTTATTCACTCTTCTGGATTCATATTAATTTAGGGAAGCTAATCTGTATTTCTATCGACTAAATTTGAAAAAGCAGTAATTCTGCGTGAATGAATTATTTGGAAGGCATGTCTAGATAACTTAACCTAGAAAAAGCATAATATACTATTTTGTAGAAGATTGGCAGATACAAAAAACGAGATGATGTAGTAAAGGTAAAATATAAAATTTAGAATGCCTGTCGTTTCTATACAAGATTCAATGAAATAGAGACAGATTTTGTTGATATGTAAGCACTGCTGAGGCACTAAAAACTAGTACCTATTATATATACCAGCTGACTTATTAGAGATGTTTAACTACTGTGAATTTATTGATTTGAACGAGAATTTGAAATCCCTTTCATAGTTCCTTTGGCCATCTGCAAATCTACTGTCTTCGACATTCTGTGAATGTGGTATTTTCGCTCTGAATGGCTTTCAAACACATCTTTGCGATACAGGTGAAGATCTTTATTAAATGTTTTAAAAGATAAATAGCTTTTTTCTATACAACCAATACTGATCGATTGTTTATTTTCATTAAGCTACCACTTGTACCTACCATGGTGTTAAGACATATACAAATGTCCACGTTCCTGGAACTGTAGCTTTGGTCAGTAAGTAACAATCTTGATGTAATCGAACAGCAGGGTGTGAAATCGATGATCATTTGTTAGCATGCAAACCTTCTTTACTGTTAAATTCCATTTAGTTTTCCAGTTTAGTGTTCACCACGGATGTTAGTAGTTGGTATAGGAGATTTTTGTTAGATAATTTCTCTTAACAGAAAACACATGTAGCGCTCGAAGGCATTGCACTTGGACACATGAATGAATTTTGGTCCTGGTAGATTGTTAAATAGCCTTGTAGTATTTTATTCATGAGGAGTTATTAAATTAAAATAACAATGGTGAATGCGGCTATACATAAAGTGCTATGATATATCGCTTATTATATTTGGTTTCCTTGTTGGTATCTCAATGGCAGATCTAGGCATATTTTATACACTCGAATATGCATTATTATACACACATACTATATAACATACATACCTTTAGCACTCTTCATTTTTATGTGTTATATAAACCATTGAAAATAACTTATAAATTGCAACTTATAAATAATAAAAGAAGAATGCAAAAAGTAAACAAACCAGTAAAAAAGTTTCTATATTAGGGGGCGCTTTTGTAAACTACAACATAGAAGTAAGTTCAGGGACACCGGAAAGTCTGGTCTGGTTTCCTTTTTGAGACTGATGTAAGAACTGTAAGGAAACGAGATCCTGACCCTGGTTCCGTTTCCTATTCTCGAATATCTCTTTTTGAATGAATGAATGGCTTTCGCAGTTTGTACACGTGCATGAATGAAATGCGAGATTATGTCATTGAGCCACCACCCCTTTTTCGTGTAGGTGTTACAACTTGAATTAAAATGCTACTAAACGTACACTATAAAAATAATACGATTAATTATTATTTATTATTGCTGCTTTAGAAACTAAATCTGTTGTAATAATCTAGTATGTCCCTCGTTCTTTTTAATTTTATTTCCGGATGCATGGTAACTTATCATAGCAGATGAGCATAATTGTATAGTGATAAAAAGGTCACGGAAGTTTCCCGCTATTCTTCTAGTTCTTAATTATAATTATGTTAAACCTTAAATTTGATTTACTTGGTTGTGTTTTCATTTTTATAATCCTCTACTTTCTTTGATTATCATGCTTCAAATTCAAAATTTGCAAGTTTGAGGATTAACTGCTACCATTCAATGCCGGAAATGGTGTGCAGGAGATTATTTTCCTTATCTACCTTTCTGAAGGCATGCGAAAATTAAAAAAAAAATAATTAAAATTGCAAATTGAAAATGAATACAAGTTAAAAGTTTTCAGTGGGCCCAAAACAACATTATTGTTGTGGTTGTTCTCATAATTGTTTGTTTTTGTGTGGTGATTTAAATGAAAATTTAAAGGGAACCCATTTAAAAGCAATGCTGAGACGTCAAATATTATAAATGAGATCTTAACTATAAAAATATTATATTGTATGGAGATTCACAGATCTTGGAAAGTGGGTTGGCAGATTGTGTAATACACAGGGTATCAATTATTCCCACGAGAAAAAAAATCAAGTTTACCCTTGTATATATAAAATAATGGTCGAAACTGTACTAAAATGAACCATTGTACTCCAATAGTCTACTTTGCCTTTTGTGTTTCTGTTCATATCTCAAATTTTTTTCTAATGATGTCGGGTTTCTCATCTTTCTTAATTAAAACAATTTTGGTCCACTAGAATTTAATAGTTCTGAGATAAGAGTCTGTACTAGCTGCAATACTTCCGATGTAACCTTCGCCTCCTCTATCAAAGTCTTCTTTTCTCAAGAATCAATATTTGCACTAAAATGTAACCTAATAAAAACAACTTTTGAGATTTTGAAGAAAAGTGTCTTCTAACACGCCTTTGTAATTAAATTTATATTTACATCAAAAGCAATTTACGATATGTACTATATTTGGCTACATTGCAGCCTTTGTCCATATCCCATATGCTTACCAACATTTGCCCACTTTATGGAAATCGAAAGTTTTGACATTAGTTATTTTATATTAGCATTTATATATGCCAATCGTTGTCCCACTTATGCCTGAATTGTACAAATAAGGTAAGGGATTTTATAATTACTAACATTGGGTACTTTTTGTGTGGTTAGTCAAAAATAGAATCGTCATTAGGTACCGCGTTTTTAGATGAATATTTCTTATAGCGCTCTTCTCTAATATAAACAAGTAAAGAACTATACATATGGAGTATTTATCTTAAGGTCTTTAGTAAAGTTTATTATTCAAACCGTCAAAAAGCAATTGGACTCTACAGTGACTATTTTAGAAGAAGTATTTGGGAACACTATCCCTCTTCCAGGGCGAAGAAAACTTCACTTTTTATTGCAACTCGACCAACATATTCGAATCTGTAAAAGCCATGTACATGAATCCGAAGTTTTGTTTAACGTGACCCTTCGTTAAGTTTAATGGCCACGCCCCCCTTGGGGTCAACGAATTGAGTTTTGCTCAATTAGAGCGTCGCTTATTTTTTTAAGAGCTAACAGTACGTACTGGTGGTAGCGAGATTGCCTATCTACGCTCTACTAGCTCTTCAGGCTAGTACCGGAGCTAGGTTAGGTTAGGTTAAAGGTGAGTGTGGCGTCCTGTTCGCCCCTCCACTGCAACCTCCTGGGTCTATTGTGGCTCACACCTAGATTAGAGTTCACCCTCCAGTCCCATTCTCTTAAGGTGAGTAGTCTGGTGGGTGATAGGTTGGTCAGATCCTCAAGCTTCAGTTGCACTGAGCCAAACAGTGAGAATCTGGTGCGGTCCCCTGCGGGACAGGTACATGTAACGTGCTCTGCTGTTTCTTCTGCCTCTAAGCATAGACGGCAGACGGTCTCGTCTGCTAAGCCCAGCTTATGCATATGGTATCTAAGATGGCAGTGCCCAGTAAGAAGGGCAGTTACACTGCGCAGTCCTAGTCTCTTCAGCTCTAACAGTGAGGTATGTCTGGTTTTGGATGGGCCCTTTATTGCTGCCTTGGAATAAGCCATCCCAGGTCGACTATGCCACAGCTCTTGTGTACAGTGCCTCATCCAGCTTGTTACAGCACTTTTGGCCTCGGCCCTTGAAATGCTAAGGGCCGGCTTTGGGGCAATAAAGCTGGCACCTCTCCTGGTGTGAAGGTCAGCTAGCTCATTCCCTTGAATGCCACAGTGACCGGGAACCCAAATTAGGGTGACTTTGTTGGCTTTCCCAGTTTGGAGAGTGCTTCCTGACAGGTCCATACTGTTGCTGATGTACAGCCACAGTTTGTCAGGGCTTGGAGAACAGCCTGACTGTCAGAGAAGATCTTTATCGATTTGAGTGCGTAACGCAGATCGATTAACGTCCTTGCATACATCTCGATGGCATAAACCTCTGCCTGAAAAATAGTTGTATGCATTCCAAGACTGTAGTACAATTCAGTTATTGGATTGTTGCAGTACACTCCAGCTCCTACCCCACCCGAGGTTTTGGAGCCATCAGTGTAACAGTCGATGTCAGCTTTCTACATGGCAATCTTTGATTGCTCCCACTCGTCTCTGTTAGGAAATAGGACCTTATACAATTTGCTGAAGTTATATCTGGTAGACATTGTGTCGGTCATCATACCTAGGAGGTTATCCGATTCTATTACAGGTAATAGTCGATTTGGTATGAAGATCACTGTCTTCGGCTTTTGTCTTGCTGCTTGATAGAATCGATATGTGGCCAGTCTGGCTTCTCCCTCTAACACAATGTGTAGGGGTGGTAGATCCAGAAGCACATCCATAGCTGCCGACGGTGTAGTGCTTAAAGCTCCCGTCACCGCCAGGTTGGCTGTTCTCTGTAAGGTAGAGGGTTTATCTTTGGCCGTCCTTTGTGAGGGCTTAGGCCACCAAACAACACATCCATATGTGACTGTAGGTCGGATGACCGTCACATATAGCCAGTGCATTTGTCTGGGTTTTAATCCCCAGGATTTTCCGCAGATTCTACGACAGGTCCAAAGAGCCTGCCTGGCCTGCGGATGGTGTTGTCCAGTTGGGAGTTCCAGTTAAGCCTCCTATGTAGTGTAATCCCTAGATATTTGGCTATCTACCGGAGCTATCTACGTGCTCATCCGTCGGGGTTAGTTCTATCACCCCTAGTCCAGCATACGGATTTTACACTGCCCGGACGAGTCTAACCTCGTGTGTCTGGGACTTGTGAACTGAGTATGCCTAGGATATCCCAGAATTTAGTCAACTCTCTCTACCATAATTAATACCATAAAGACCCGACCTATACCAACTAGGAGGTGGGATTGTTTTAGTTGTGAAATGCTAATATCAACACTTATAAGGTGATCCTCCGGAGTAACCTTCCTGGGATCAACCATACCTTAAATCTTAAATCACCGAAGTGACTCAAACTACTGTTCGATTGCAGAGTTCCTCCGCGCTATCCAATCCACACTGCCGAAGCAACTTTCCCAGGTTGAAGTACCTGGCGAAACGGCCTCCACTTAGAAAGCGATCAAGGGGTCGCTGCCAGGATAAACCTTGCTAGTACCACTCGCTTACAGGAGTCCAACCTTATTCTTCATATACAGGAGAAAATATGAGTGTTTAAAAAATGTCCTATATACAGTTACTCCCCTGGACGTACTTCTTTCATCGGTTATGGTTGCAGACTGCCCATTGCAATTAGGTCACTATCCATAACACTTTTCTGAACCTAAGTGTAAACAGGTGAACGATTATTGTCAGGAATGTCACGAAGTGTCGAAGAATAGCAGTGTGTTAACAAATTCGACCATGTGGAAAAATTCAGATTGTCCTTTTGAATTTCACCTTAAAGGGTGCACCAACAACAGTCTGGATGTTGCAACTTATTTAAATTCTGACTTTTGTTCGTCATTTGAATTCGTTATAAATTCGTTGGAATTAAATAGATATACGCTGTTCTTGTTAGGTCACATTAACCTAACTGAACTAACTAAATAAACCTCTTGGTTTATTTAAAGCATTTTACAAAATGAAACTGAAACATTGCATATTAGCATTAGCTTCGACATGGTAAAAAAGTTTTTATACTGTGATATTAACTCCTTTTTGTATAACCTAGAAGCGTTTCTGTTTTTGGAAACTATGTTTTAAGAAGTTCCAGCGGATATTGCATATTTCATGCAGCACACGCCTGGATACAGCATCCTCCCCTTCTGTAGACAAAGAAAGACTTCCGGGTTTGGACCGTGTCATATTGAGAACGAAGAAGGGCAACTGTCTTCTTTCGTTCTCAATTGACATCCAGAAATAGTTCTTGGTCCGTTGACTCAAGGCGTGAAAGTCTTCGTGTTTACGTGTCTTCTGTAGTCTGTCCAGATAGCAGTGCGGTTGCACTTAAGCTTAATATTAAAAAACCTTCACTAAAAGGGTCATTTAAGGTGGAAGTAACCGTAACAGCACTAATTCTAATGATCTAGTTTGTTTTGGAGCATGTTGATACTCCATAGTAGAATTTGGCGAAACGAATTGTTAGAAAGAATTGACATAAATAAACTAATACTAAGAAAAAATAATTGAAGTATCTAATCTGAACCTTCAGCACCCGCGGCCGTGACCCATATAGGAAATAACAAAGGGCCCGCGATTGGCTCAGGCTTGGGGCAATGCTTATCAACTCTAGTACAAGCCTGAAATCCAAGACTGGCCCATGGCTGGTCTAAGATCGGGATGATAACCTAGTGCCAAGCTTGTTAATCAGTCATGGTCCTAGATTGGTGATACATACTTGGCCCAATAGTGAAAACCAATGTAGTGCCGACGCTAATACTGAGTCTTGGCTCAAGGTAAATAACCAATATTGGACCACTCTTAATATTAATATGGTATCAAAGCTGACAATCATTGATAGTGTAGGTTCGGAATCCAACGGTAGCCTCGGGTTATTACTGACCTTTGAGTATGAGACCAACCTAATATTTAATACTGTACTATAGCTTATTAAGACTTGTATGAAATAACTTTGATGAAGAAAACACATTAACACGAAAATTCAAAATTATTACCAATTGTCCTAATTCGTTCAATTATTAGTAACATAACAACGTAACTTAAAAATTTGTGACACAACAACAAATCTGAGACTGATTTTATATGAGATTAATAATATTTTACGTGTTAAACAAATAAATTTAAAAAACGTGGTTTAAAAAATTATTTTCAAGCATACAAGTTTAATTTTTACTACTAAAAATTGTATTTATTCTTATTAGCGTACCTTTGTCTTTAAATAAACACTTTTTATTTCACAGACATTATTTTATTAATAATATTACAAAACGGTTAAACGCAACATCACTCATGGTAAGCTGAATTTATATTTAGTAATAATAATTATAATCTATGTAGGTATTTTAGTTTAAATTTTCTCATATTCTTCTCTTAATTAATTACTAGCTGATATAATAAAGACAGAAAACTTCACAAGCTTGCTTTGGTAGAATATGTGAAGATTGGCCCAAACTTGGTTCAAGAGTAAGAAACCAAGTCTAAAAACACTAGAATTGGTTGAGGCTTGGGCAAACAGTAAGAAACCGAGTCTAGGGCGCTGAAAGTTGGCTCGGACTTGGACAGAGATTAGAGAACCCAAAATTGGTACCTAGACTTTGGTTGGCCCTTGGGACACGACAAAGCAGCCGAAGCGTGGTATCTGTAGGTTGGCCTAGGCTTGGACCAATGTTAAAATAACATTTGGTTATCCAATATTCAGCCAAGCTGGGTTCCTGTTGTCAAGACTGGCCGTTCCTACATGGGGATCGCTGCTTCTGTGCGTTCTTAGTGAAACACAAGAATGGTTCATACTCTGGACGAGGTTTATTATTTTTTTTTGTAGTTTGCACAAGAATAAGTTCATTTCCAGAAAGGCATTAAGAAATGGATTTAGCAATGTTGCAGTCTAGCTCTAGATCGTTTTGTCTTATACCTAGTAGCAGCGTACAAATATTCTTAAACACGTGGAGTTTTTTTGTAAGACACTATTTTGAAAGAATCCATATCATAATTAATATAAACGCCTCATTTGATGCTAGATTTAAAGCTACTACATAAGTCGATATTGTGACATTATTGCTGTTATAGTTAATCGATTTACAATTTAATCTAGGTATTAATATTTTTAATTAATCTAATTAAAATTTTTACAGCAATAATGTCTTATGTAATTACTTAAATGATAGTAATTTTGTATTTTATGGTTATTGCAACATGCTTCAATGTTCCACTTGTATCACTTGTAGATTTCTAATATTAATTAGTTGAGAAATGCAGAAGATCTAAACTGGATCTTCAAATAATATTTGTTCCTTTTTATAAAAATCAATTTAGAAACATTGACGTGATGTTGATGGACTCAACACCACATATACGGAGACAGTTGTGGATTGTTTATAAACGACAAATTTAACATAACTGGTATCGAGTTCATTGGTGACGACAATTTTGAATGGGTCTAAACTTGAACTTGTGACGACGATGACGACGAATTTTCGTCGTCTCCATCTCTTTCGACCTAGAGTCTTCGCACCTGTTCAACAGCAGGACATTGACCAGCCATTATCATACGCAACCCGTCTTTCCAGTTTCTATTTCACTGCATTTTGCTGCTCGGAGCCAATTCTTCCTTTACCCTCTACCGGATCTTATGAATACATCATTGATTTGCTTTTTTATTAATGTCTAGTGATTCAATTAATTAATTTATTTAATATCCAACCAATATGGTCTATTCGACTTCTAATCTACTTTCTTTATATGGAGTGATGGATATCGAGAACTACACAACCAGACAGTAAAGATTTCTTTCCTATTTATAAATGATTTTCTCATTGATAGTCTAAAAATAGGCAAGATTAATGGTTAGACGAGTTTATTTGAAATCTGAAACAATATTTAAATAATTTTGTTTGTTTTATAAAACAAGAATTTCAAGTACATAAATCATTCGTTCAATTTGGATACCATTGTCAGAAATTTTTGTTCACATTCTTTTTTACATATTCATTAGTATCGATACCATGGCGATAAAAAATTCTTTACGTGGCGCTATGATAATAAATCCAGAATGAAATTGTAGGTGTCAATTAAATGAAAAAGAACAATGTAATGAAATCATGTGAAACACAAGAACTTCGGGATAAGATGCAGTCAAAACATAGATGGTAGATAGGGAAAATGTCGAGCTAGCCCATAAGATATTGACTTTTGGTTTTAGAAATCAGCAGTCTGCATCGGGTTTCAAGTTGAACCTGACAGTGATTGAAGGTGTTGTCAACCTTGAGTAATAAAAATGTCCTTTGACACATTTTTTTCATATCCAAACAATACATGTTTCTGAAACGTAATTAAAATTGGGGAATTTTTAGAGCAAACATGCCCAAACATGCTTTTACTATTAAAAGACGATTTCTAAAATTTAAATAAAAAATCAATTTAATTATACAATTTAAGATTACACAAGTTCACCTTGTGTTGTGAGCTATTTATGTTTTGCTTGGTTTAATTAATGAATCTTAATTATGAAGATATTGAATTCGAAGAGCATTCTCATCGATCTATTAACCTTAAAAAAGCCCATATCTCAAATCTGATTTTTGAAGATGTATCACACAGAAGTATCATCTTTCTGTCAGGAAGTATCTAACCCCCTTAATGCACTTGGGGTTAGCCGAGGTTGATACACCGTTAACCAAAATGCTTAGAATATATTTCCGATTTCCGTTAGAGCTATTCTTTATTAACTCACTCGGTCTTCAAATCTAGAATATTCAATTTTTAATATTAAAATTAAATTTTGCATTTGATTGGATCTAGATATTGATCCTGGGGCAAAATCAGAAGTGTTACTTACAAATACAGTAATCGACAATTTCGACCGTGAAGGAATGCATCCAATTTGTCAGATAATATCCGTATCTGAGAACGGTGAACTTATTCTTTGTTATTTCCGCACGTAGATTTGGCGCCCAATTATACTCTTTCTGGCAAATTTATACCTACCGCTAAACCGTTCATTTTCAATATATTAATCTCTTTCAATCTAAACTCTAATCGTTTATTGCGTGAAGGATAATAAAGCATCTGTTAATAGAAAGTCAAAAAAGTAGATCCTACCGCACACAAACACACTCTTTTAAATAAGTAAGGAATAGCCAAAGGCCCTTTCTTCAATAAATAATAGCTCTAATAATCTGTTCAAATTATTCCAGTGTTATTTTTGGCCTGGGGGACACGTGTCGAATAAACAGTAATCGATTATATTTCTATTATCTAGACTTGCCAAATTTGCATTTCATTTTTGGTACCTACTCGCCCGAGGTATTTTTTACCAATAGCATAATCTTAAATATTAATGTCTACTCGTTTTGGTAGATGTGCTTATTAGTAGGATTTTAGTACACGTGCTTGATGGAAATCGGTATTAACTTCTTCGATTGGCTCATTACCGAAGAGCTTTAGGGCAGTTTCGCTCGGTTAAGTACTGCTACTTGGCTTTATCTTCTGCTACTTGCACACTACCTGTTTTGTTATGTATTGTTCTTTGCTTATGGGTATCATAAATTTTAAGTTCTTATCTTCTACGTTGTTGATTTGTTAATATTCGTTTGGTGTTTTCTCCTGTAGATATTGCACAAAAAGTGTGTTTGTTAAATACTGCTGTGATTAGTAATTAATTTTTTGTTTGTAGTGTGAGCAATTGTGAAGATTTATTAACTTTTTAAGATTGAAATTGGATGTAACGGTGGCAAGAACAGGTGCGATATGTTAACATTAATATTCGTGGTAAACCACAACGCTGAATCGCGCTGATAGAACAAGTGGTTACAGTTGTGAGACGTACTTTTGATGTAAAAAAAGTTAGGCTAACATATTGAAGAATTTAAATGCGAGATGTTTTTTCATTCGAAGTCGCATTAATATCTCATTATGAAACAAACAGATATTTTAAACAGTCAAGAAAGATACACAGTCTTCTATAGTGAATCTACTTAACTGTAGCTGTATATGGAGTAAATAAACAGACGTATCTGTTCTCTATAATAGTGCCATTGTTTATGTTATATCAAATAGACGATTGATTAAAACTATAATTCTGGAAATAAAATACTCAACGAGTTCTATCGTTTCTGTTCTTTTAATGACTCTTTAATTTTTTGGCCTCATATAGATACATAGCCAAGACTAGGCAGTAACTCGTTGGTCCTCCTATTCGACCTGCTCAAGTCATTCCTTTGCGGTATTCTTGTCCCATAGTGTCGCAATTCTACCACATATTAATCGAATCGTGTCAGTGATTTTACAACTACGTGCTTTGCCCCAACGTTACTAAAGTTACACGCTATTGATAAAAATGAAATTTAATTCATAAAATATGTAAAGGGCGTCCGGAAAGTTAATCACTATTGAATCGCCCAGGGCACTATCGGATTCACTTCGATCAGCTGCGCCATAGTCTTTAGCATATTTGTATATACGGCGACGCCATTTCGTTGAACATTATGAGAAGTATAGAAGATACTCGTAGGCGATCTCTCTACTGGTTCCATCGAAAGATAGTCAAAATCGGGTTGTTCTAGAACACCTCGAACGTCTGAAAATGACTGTGCAACTTAATTTACCCTTTTATATGTATACCCTTTGTATATATCTAGTATTTATCCCTTAATTTAGGTCAACTATTAGTGACATTAAGGTTTGTGGACACCTAGGGTGTCCACGAGCTAAGACAGACTTCTGACAAGACCTGCACAATAGAACAATTCGCCAAGTTATGTCGAAACGTTCTGCACACGAACCAGAGTCAAAAGTGGAAAGGCACAGCTCTCATCACAGACGATAAATCCTACATTCCCGCTGATCATAATCTCATTCCTTGAAGACAGACCTTTAATATGGGGCCAACAGTGATACCAAAACCAACCAATATGGTAAAGAACAGAGAAAAACTTTATACCAAGTAATGGTATGTGGCAAGCGATCGCCGAAGACTCGAATATGTCAACAAGAATGACAATCCACCTGTGGCGTCTGATGCACAGCCCATTGAGAAGTTTTGTCTGTATGCTAATATTAGGCTCACCAAGTCTACATATGGTAGGTCGAGGTGGCTAAATTTTGACGTTGACGTTTAAATGTTGACACTAGCCACATTTGAGGTTGGATTCGTCCGGGCAATGAAAGTCCGCATACTGGACTAAGGGTGATGGGACTCCATTGGAGACGGATCTCGATGGGTGTTCACGTAAATAACTCCGACAGTAGCATGGAGAGCTAGTTCAGGGTGGATAGGCAACCTCGCTCCCACCAGTGAGTACTGGTAGCTCGTACAAAAGTAACTGGCGCGTCCCAAAAATTGTTCCCCATTTTGGTTCCAGGCACGTAACAAAACCGTAGCAATTACGTGCTTGTGACTAGTGGCTAAAACTTAATAGTTCCACCGGTAGTTGCTGGTACGTAGCGACGACTAAAAATGCTGCTTGGGCGTGGTCATAAGCTAACGCATGTGTGCCACGTTAAATAAATCTTGGATAATCTGTATGCTAATATATGTACCAAATGCATGACGTGAAACCAAAAAGCGTCGCTCGAATATGGAAAAAAAATCTCAAAGGAAGCTTCCGCAGAAGTTACACAATCTTTAACGTCAAGTGTTCGCAAGAGAATTCAGACAGTTAGTTCTACAGGACCGCTGGCGACCCGCCTGCTTCCAACGTGAACTAGAATCTTTGATGGTGATTTTGAACAAGAAACAACAAGAAAGCAGTCGTTGAAGTAATTGTAAATGTAATCCAAAGAAATTAAACAAGACCGCACAGCGATTAAATTTCCGGGTTCCTTTTACATCTAGTAATATCTGTGTTGTTTGTATTTGGGTGAGGAATCGTGGTGGCGATACATCTTTTATATTTCACGACATTGATTGCTTTGACCATATGGCCGACCCTATTTGAGTTTAGCCGGGGATTGCGAAGTGCCATCGCATTGTCACGGATCCTACGGTTTTACTTCTTTCCCATTCCGCAAGGAGTGTTTCCATTATGCTTCGCTATGAAAAATCATCAGCTCGGACGGGGATCGATCCCCTTTGATTATGAAGTCAACATGCTTACCACTAAACCACAAAAACTGACAATTTCAGATTTATTAAATATATTGTTACATTTAGGATGTAATACAATAAGACATCGAAGTCGACGTTGATTGGGCATTTGTTTTTTCGTTTCAGTTGCGTTGGGGTTTGTTAGTTGAAATGAAAAATGTAAAAAACTGTTATCAGTGCCCTTTTATTATAGTGGTATTTTACCTCATTTTAGAGATGGATGACTTAGATATGGAGCGTTTTACAGAAGAGATTAAAAACAGAAAAGCAATTTGGGATTCACCGTCGGAGGAGTTCAAAAACAGAAATCTTAAGAAAAGTCAATGGATGGAAGTACATTCTACTCTGATTTAGAAGGAATGGACTCGGAGCTATTGACTACATTTCTTGCGGAGAAAATGACAAGCCCTGCACCAGTCTTGCCTAGCTTGAATTGTTCCTTGGAATTTGACCACCAGATGATCAAACGAAGCTATTGACATTCGAGAATAATTGAAAAACTTGTCCCAGTCTTCCCTTAGTTTTCCAGAGGTTACGAAATACCGCATCTACAATCTAGCAGCATTATTAAGGTGAACAGCCCATCTTCTTTCTCGTCTTTTCACTCCAATGTACCGATAAACATAATATATCACACACAGATCCATCTTCCACTTTCCAATGCAAAAGCACAATAATTGTTGATAATAATTATTGATAGTACTGATACGATCTGTGTACTCCCACTGCTAGATTTTTGTGACCGACGGCAAATGTGGCGTGCATAAAATGAACCTACAAAACGCGACGTTTTCTGCGGTCGTGTGTCGCGCTGCAAAAACGCCTGCATAAAAGGGCTCTAAAGGTTATTTCTATCGGTACCACCTTGTTGTTGGGTTCTATCTCTACAACATCCATAAATACATTTTGCAAAAATATCGAGCTGTTCAAAATGTGTGTAAAAATGAAAATGGTAAGAAAGAAAACGTGTCTGAAGGTTAACTCGTTAGTTTTAGGCACTGTTTACTGTTGATACCTTTGAGAATCTTATAATAAGAATACCTATATATTGTGTATTGGTGCTTTGTAACATAATCTTCAAGGAATGTTATGCTTCAAATATTCTGAATAATGAAGTATTTAACTTTCTGGGGCAAAAATGTGCCTAAAATTATGTTTGTTTATAGATTGAGTAAATCTCTTCGTTGTTCCATTAAATTTTTATTTTATTCTGCATCTAGCACTCAGCAACCAAAGAGCTAACGAGATAAGAAGTTTAAATTTTAAATTTGGATGGGATATGGGACTTCAATCTCCTGATATGCAATTAAGTACTGAGATGAAACGACTATTGTGAAAAACTATCATTCAGGCTGCATTTGCTACCGGCCCATATTTGAATCATAGTCTCAAGCTTACTTTTAGTCAAGTTAAGTAATTCATTAGTTTCTGAGCAACAATTCTGTTGTAGGTGAAGTATATGTGGCAGTTCTATCAGTTTGAAGTTCTAAGCTTTTTTTAGTCTACCAAGGTAACAAATAATGCTCATTGATTTGAAAACTTTCGATATAAGTACTGGGAAGCTTTCGGAAAGCTAATTAAACTAAAATATCACTTCACATTGCTTCTCTAGTCGATCGGCTGCAGTAGTCAGAATTGTACGTTTTTCGGTCAGAAATTGACTTGTCAGCCGGCGTTCACTATCTGTTTAGTAGTTTTTAATCGGGAAACATGTTTTTCTGTCATGGAAATCTCTCTGCTAATCGATTTGCATACGAAAAATTGTGCCAATTACATTTCGAAGTTATAACGCTGAAAAAAGTTATACTACATTTTTCGGGCTGAAATTGACTTGTCAGCCGGCATCTACTATCTGTTCAATACTTTTTAATCCAAAAAAATGTTTTTCTGTCACAGAAATCTCTCTGCCAGAAGTCTTATTACTTAGTGCGAAACGAAATCAGTTGAGAAAAGACGAAATCGTATCAGACCAAGGTATCGATGCATTCATCCTTGAGATAGGATCAACGTATGACTAGATTAATATTTCTAGTTCTAAGATATACTATACTAACAATAAGCTTTAATAGCTATGTATTCCTATAATAGTTGTTTAGAGATTTCGGCTGTTCAAAATTTACTCTTTTCAATTTACGTTAGTTCAAGAGCTTTTCACCAGGGTGAACGGAAAGATCAACCTTAAAATATTTCTATGAAACGTGGGTGGAATTTTCGTAAAAAACCAATGTTGTTTCATGCTTTACCATAACAATTATGTTATGCATTTTCATACCAAAAGTGTAGGAGTCTGGATAGTAAATACGTGATTAATCCTTTGTATTGGGTCAAATAAATCAGTGGGAGTTTCAAATTTTAATTTGGTACGCTTTTCTGATATTTTAATATGGTTGCAAGTTATACTCCCACTTAACTTAGAGTTACGCATAGAAAGCCATGCGGATCTTACTGCTGTGTATTTTTTGCTGATTGTAAATTAAAGAAAAAGAAATAATAAAAAGCATTTCATTAAGAGTGATTGGCAAAAAGCGTTATTTCAAGAGGTTCAAGATTGGTATGTATCAATTAAAACCAAACTATTATTTGTGTTTGCATTTGGAGCAAATCATGCGTAAAATTAGTTTGAAATTCCACTTAGATTTTACAATAGAGTTTTATAAATAATTTTTCTACTTTTGGTTTGAATTTGCTGGAATCTAAACATTCGCAGTAAACAGTTTTTTGCAGTTCTTCAAAGACATACTAATAAACACATCAATCATTTTTATCAAACTTCCAGTTTCTACGCAATATTTAATACCATCTAATACATTGTAAAGGTTGCTTGCAATTAGAAACATACAAACATAATTAACTTCACATTAAGCACATTAAACCCCAATTAAATTTTAATCTTAACTCAATTTCACGCCCTAATTAACAAAGTTACTACTGAGAGAGTCTAGAGTATGATGCATGCAAACTATAGATTAAAAAAAGGTTTTCTCTGTTGGATTAACCAGAAAGATTCTTTTATTGTAAATATTACGTAAATGATAATTAGATTCGATGGAATGTTAAGTTGAAGTAAGTGCGGAAGTACAGTATATTTAGCATAAACGTAGTGGCATCCCTGTTATGGACTTGTCAACGCTGGGTATCTTGCAGGAAGCAGATAAAAACATTCTGCTTCATGTTACGACAACCTCGAGTTAGATAACCGTAATAATTTTAATGAATGACCAATAATCAGCTTGTTATGAAATGCAAATGGCATATATTTATTAATTTTACGCTTGTTTTAATATCAGCAATAACAAGATTTAATGAACAAACCTAAATTATCGATTCGAAACCATTTTGAGTGACATGTAGTTGATTAATAATGCAAGAGCTATATACTCGTATAATAACTATACTAAGAATAATAATTTTACCTCAATCCTCAGTTGCTATCGACAAGAACTAGGGAATTATCGACAGATTAGACATTACGAAAGTATAGTGAAGTATTAATTTGATTGATTTCAGTGTCTGCTGCTAAGGTGATATTTCTTGTAGTAAAGCAGTATATCAGAAAAATACAAAATGATGTGAAACTAACTTACAATAAAATAAAAAGAAGAGCAAAAAAAGGAAAGGTCCTATCAACATTCTCGGGGTTAATCAGGGCAAAATTTTAAATTCTTCTATCGAAGAACCAACTAACATTTAAACAAACAAATGTATAAATTACATGAATGAAGCACTAGAAATATAGTTGATGAAAGTGGGTAACATTACAGATTATTCTGGGGTTTAAAAAATATATTATATATTAAATATATGCAGAAAAAATATGAATGCAAAAAGATGACAAAAAGAACACAACTGGCTTACCCTATAAAAAGATTTACATGATGCTCCGACTAAATAATAATTGTACTACAGTGAGTAGCACGATCCCATTATATTGAGACTTCCAGGTTTGGGTCGCTGATGTAGAATATTCTTATATTTAAATTTAAGCTGGTTATTAACAAATAAGATCACACAAATAACAAAACCGCATAAAAGAAAAGAAACATAAACAACTAAATTGATACAAAAATAAAATTTTGAAAATAAATCAGTATTAAATTAATAATTACCAGGGGCAACCACATGGTTGCTGAATGGGTAGTTAAATGCACAATTTCATGTAGTCGAATGGATAGGTGTAAATTTACGGTAGGTTACGGTACGGTTAGGTACACATTCGACTACACGAAATTGTGCGCTTAACTACCCATTCAGCAACCATGTGGTTGCCCCTGATAATTACTAATGACAGTAAACTGTTTAAACTCACTTTTCGTTTTTATATTTGACATCACGTGAATTCCATCTCAATCAATTTAGAGTTGATTGGCAAACTCTGTTTTTTTCCCTCATCTCTATTCAAAACCATACTGTCAAAAATTATTCTGACATCTCCAGATATCAATCGACCTACAATGAAATTGATCGATTCAATCTGATTGGATCTTCTCTTCATTAGACATGTAAGAATAAACTTCAATATTTCCTTATTGTATTTCCACTAATTTATCATTGACAAGGTTACATAAAATTTATGAATTTTTATTATTACGATAATCATTTTCAATTGTTTAATCAAAAAATTTAAAATATTTAACTTGATAAACAATCTAAAAACACTTCAAATTTCAAATTTGACGTTTCACATGACCTTATATTTTTATCACAAAGTTCAAATCTAACCTTTCAAATCTCAAAATTAGAAGCAGCTAGAAACACACCTTGTTTCTCTGATGTTGCATTGCTAATTATTTGTTAAAAAATGGATTCCCTTTTTATACATTTTTAGAAAACAAATGACTTCTTTTAAAAAACAAAAGAATCTTGACATTTCAAAATTTACATAACCCAATTATTATTTATAAATTTCTATTAGCGATAGCGATTATAGAAAATAAAATTCTGAATTCAATGATATACATCACTTAGGCTAAAAAAATAGAATTATGCCTTATGTCGACGACACAGTATTTCCTTAATACTAAAAATTAACTTAATCTCATAAAAATACCTTTTTACACATTCCTTCCTCCACAAATCTAAACATTAAATGATTACTAATATTATCTGAATGTTGTTAGATGCCAAAAACTTTGATTTACAAGCCAAATTACATCATTCATATGAATGTTAGAATAGCGTAGCTTGTCAGATGTTTTTATGTGATTCCATCAACAAAATCCGACCTTTACATTAAAAAGTATATCAGTTCTGTGGATATAATGTTACTCTACTCATTTCCACTAAAACAATTTATCTAACCGCTCTACAATTTTGACATTCAATAAGACAATGCATGTTAAACATATTCGTTAACAGTTAACAGAGTTTTATGTTTCAACGAAGTAAGTTGCTATACATTCGCATACAACTTCAATACAACATAGTTTGCCTGTTCCAGATGATTTCTAACATTAAAAACGAAGTAAACTTTATTAAGTTAAAAAAAATGCATAAATGATCCCCAAATCGTTGTAAATCTTGCAAAAAGATATTTTTTAAACTTTGTAGAACATTTTTTGTAAAATGATTTATAATTAGAATAATTTTACTATTGAAAGAAAAAATTATAGAATGACAGTTTGTAGACCATTTTTTTATCGAAATAACTGTACAAAAAATTAATTGTAATTATGAAACAATATTTTTTTACTGAAAAACGTTAAGATCGTAATTTTTAAAGTCCTAATCGGCTTGTCTTGAACTTCTGTTTGTTGTGGCAAAAACATTTTCAGGCAAATTGATTGAAAAATTTTAAAAAATATCGCATTTTTCAGTTAAGATTTATTGTTATATGCATGAAAATGGAAGAAGGTTGTATGAAAATGGAAGAAATAACTTTAAATTACGTTATGAGTAACAAAGATAAGCTAAGCAGTTAATAGATAGCATAATAGATGGTTACATACACACTTTGAGAAAAGATTATAATGGTGTTGAATATTAGAATTGTTCTGATACGCACTTTTATAAAAATTGAGGTCGTGATCATGTTTGTGGAGGCAGCTTCCTGTTCATAGATATGTGGCAGATGAGAGGTTGAAAAAAATTACAATCGAACATATGAAAGAGGTAGCTAAGAAGCCAGATGCAAGTGCTGCAGATGTAATAATTCGTGAATTGTTGAAAAGTATTCTCAAAAGAATGATTTGTCGAGTCAGCTACTTATGAGCAATTTCCAACAAATTCAAAAGATGTTATCGGAATTTGTTATTAGTTCCATGTAACTAATGATAACAAAAAATGTCTGATAATGAATTGGCTGATGTAGTGGTAATAATATTTGCAACTAATCGTCAACTACATCTTCTGATTTGTGCTCAGTTTATATTTATGTATGGAATATCTTAAAATTCTTTCAAAATATTCCATCAAAGTTGAAGCATTCATATTTTGCATATGAATGTGATGATTACTGTTGCATACATTCTTAAGACAGAGCGAACATTTGGAAGTTATGCGATGGTAAATAATGCAATTAAAAGCCTGAAGAGAGCTGTGAGGAACCTTAAGTCAATTCTGATAGATTTTGAGTATCCTACGATAAGGGATCTTCACGAAGTGTTCCCATTTTCTTCTGTTAAAGGATGCTACTTCCATTTTACTCAATCCACCTGGTGCAAAATTCAGAAATGCAGTTTGTGTGGAGAGTATCAGCAATATGCATCGTTTGCACTTAATATGAAGTAACTTATTGCGTTGGTCATTTTTCTCGACCAAGACGTTGAGAAGATATTTGAGGAATACCACCAGACGACGAGACAATTAAGCCGAGTTGTATAACTGTGATTTAACTTTAAACTTAGCTCAGTTGCTGCAGTAACGATTGTCAGAACAATCGTTGTCTAGGATATTGATCCTAGGTGAAAGTTAAGCTGTGTTTATACAACCTGCCCTTAGAGTTTTATTAAACTATTTTTGAAGATACGTAAGTGGGAAGGATGGTCGTTACAACAATGCTATCGAGGCATGACACAACACCTTAGATGCTCTATTGAGATCACCTCATATGACAAGTTGGAATGTGCTATTTAAGTGATGTGCTTACTTCGCATAGAAGTATTTATAATCCTGATTAATGTGCACTAGCATCAATTAGTAGTAGTAGAAGCTAGTAGGCCTAGGAGGATTTCTGCTATGTAAATCAGGATTTTATATACCAAACTTCAGATTTATACCATGCTAGTAAGACTTGTAGCATTCCAGTGACTAACAGAACAAGATAAAAACATTAATGTATTAGTTCTCTGCTTATATCTAGCGAGCCATGTTTTTATTTCTGAATAGTATATTAAGTATCAAGAACAGTAAGGACAGTTTACCGATCGACGACAATGTTTGGCGACTGAGCGAAGCGAAGTCGCCAATATTGGAGGAGATCGGTAAACTCCTTACTGTTTGAGATGCTTATACTATTTTTTGTACAACCATTATGAATACAAAGGTATTAACTAAAGAAATATCCCCGAAAAAAATAGATTTAAGATAATTTATTTTTGCCCTGTATATCCACCAAACATTAAGTAGGTTTTGTCGTTACCATGGAGACGTTTGTAATTACTATTATTTTTGAATGTCACGATATTTGTCAAACTCGTGAGAATGAGTGAATCTGAAAACGAATATAATTGGGATATTGAAGAGGCCTGAGCAAATTTAAATAAACAACATACATTTTTTTAAATAGTCCAATTATTTAGAAAATAAATGATTTCTCGCGAAAGATACATCTAAAGATCATGCATTTATTTTATAAATTACATATAATTTACTTACCGTTCTGTTTTTGACAGAACTGAACGGTAAGTAATTACTTACCGACGCGTTTTTGCTTAGCAACCAGTAAATATAACCTACTGTTCTAAAACCAAGTATGGTAAACAATCCGAAATAGCATGGTCGTACAAAAAGTTATTTTAAGGTTCTTCCAGCTTGCTGTGTGCAATTAAATTATCGTCAAATGTCATATACTACCATTGCTAGATTCTTATTCTGTACATTTCTTAGCAGCAAAAGCTTAGTGGAATTCTACAATCAAATAAAAAGACCCTTTTCTACGTTAAACCTACCAAATTCGCATTATTTAGAAAAATTTCATTTCGCCCGGATATTTTGGAAAATATTACTGTTCGTGCACATCTATTTCAAAAAACAACCTTTCAAACATCTATGCCGATTAATTTTTTTGGCGTATTCGCTTAATTTTGGGCTAGTTTTACTGTACCATTGACCGTTCATAATCCATGTCAGTCAACATGACATATTTAAAGTGTCTCTAAAAATTTTCTATAATTTAGAAATAGCTTAAGTTACTGAAAATGCTGACATCCAACAAATGTGTCGTAGTCTCAAAGCTTTTTGACACTCGAATGCTCTGAATTAACGGCCCATTGCACAACAACCGATATTAAACCGAGATATAAGAATAATAATAATAATAAGAATAATATTCCCATGTCTTGGATTTCAATTATACAATGATTGATCATGTAATTACATTGAGGGAAAAAATTAAAGCTTGAATTTTAACCAAAATTAATATGATTTAATTGATTTACTGGGATATTATTGGAAGAGAGCCATATAGAAAGAGAGATATGCATGCACGTACAATGTAATTGTACATTACTTAAATTCATTTCGGTATTTATTAGTACCCACAATCTTTATAATTACACGCTTAATTTAATTACAATATTATCAGCAGAAATAAAAATTAAAATTAAAACAAAGTATTACCTGTAAGCCTGTATCAAATCAGGAATTGATTACGGCGAGCAGTGAAAATGGTCAGCATTTAAAACCCTTTCATCTTGGGAATGTAATTACATACCAGGAAAATGTGTATATAAACGGTTCACTTAGTTTTTTGTCCTCAACGATGTGTAATAAATTATCCTCATAATAAATAGATTAAGGTTAGTCAGTATGAAGAAATAAATGGAATATTAATAGGTGTGGATGATGATGTTAGTCCAGCTGTGATGTAATCAAATGTACACTGTACACACGTCAAACGATGTTTAAAATCAGATTTGTTACTTCTTCGGTTGTTTAATATTTGTATGCTCCTTCTAATGCTAAATGAGTAGCTTCTAGTTTAATTTCAATTTATTAAAGAGTAGAAGATAGATAGATTGAAGTAGTGTACAGACAATTTAAATAGAGATCAGGTTCTTGCTATGCAAGCCAGTCGTTATTACAAAATCGTTACTAGTTGTAATTAATACGAATGGAAGATCCTCAGTTTGATAATTCATCAAGAACAGTAAGCTACCAGAGAATTTAATAGTGTCAAACTCAGCTTAGTAAAAATTACACACTCATTTCTAGAATTGAAGATTACGTATGTACTATTTGTTTCATCATTGTCCATTCCCATATTGGTGCAAATGCTATAAAGTAGATAATTCTATTACACCGATTTCATATGCAATTATGTTTTTAAAATTGATGGTGGTGTTTATGAAATCACTTGCTCATGTTTAGTAAGCAATTTTCTGTAATTTGCAAATGTGGTAATTTTGCTCTTTATTTTTTTTTTTGTTATGGATCTTATGGTGGGAAAATGTGAAACTGATTGAAAGGAAGTAAGAGGAGTAGGATGTTTTATGTTATTTTATTTAGTTACATACTGCTCGAGTTAGTAGGCTTCGAATTGTCTAGGTTGGTCTGAAAAAGTCATCGAATTTCCAAATCTGCAGCGATCTGAAAAATCTTTCTGGTTTGGACAACTGGTGGAGCTTATGGATAGTGAGAAAATCGCTCCGTAGAATCCATACCTTAGTTGCACTTAATCTACCTAGACATATTCATCGATGTAGGTCCATAAATCACACAATTATGTATTTTGTAGTATTCTCGGTGTCATTTTCTTGTAAAAAGTAGTAAAAATCTATTTACCATATTCATCAATAATTTCGGACTAAAGGTTCGAATTGGTCCTATTCGGGCATCTGACTGAGATGCGCAATTTTTCGTATAAATCACCTTCTATCTATCACCAACTAAAGAACCCCTACCTCGATATCTGAGACAACAAAAAGAAAAATAAACGCGACTGGTCAAGCCTATGCTTGAAATATCACAGATGTATTATAAAGGCTTTGTCAGCTAAATGTAACTAACCTTACGTGAAGATTTTTCATTTTTGGTTTCTAAGTAACTTTTTTGGGACATGTATTTTAAGGAAAACTTTTTAAGTTATAAAAGCTCCAGTTCTCTCCAAAGTTATCTTCTTGTAGACAACGATTACACAAAAACGCTTAAGACAATCTAAAAGAAAAGGTTTTTTTGCAGATTCATTTACTTTACTATTCATTATTTACTCATACTGTTCATTAAAACTTTTTAAGTTTAAAACCAGATGTTTACACTTCAGAACACATGTTATAGTGGCTGGTTGTATGGTAAATGTTGAAAAATATCTACTCTGAAGAAAATCACCTGCTCTATGAAACTTGTATCTGTGAAGTTTTATCGACAGTATCGCCAATTTAATCTTTGATGTCAGCTCATTGTCATTATATTATATATCCGAGTTTAATACTATTTCAATGATGCATTAAAGAAAGAAGAAATAAAGTAATCGATTGTCGTGAGATCTTCAATGACTAAATTATCTGCAGTGCTAAATTAGCTTTTAACAGAGTTAGTAAGTTTGCTCTGGCTTTTTGTCTATTTGAGATAATTGAGATTTTCTTAGATTACGTTTCTAGTTGTTGTCTGAGTATGTCTAGGCTCGCTAATGTCTATCTAATTTTTTAGTTCATCCATCTCACTGGGTCAACTGATAACAATAAACTCATCAAGCTTGTATTTTCTAAATAATTCAAGTTTTCTAGATCTAGTATATACTTAATTTAAACCTTTTCGATCAGGTTCTTAGTTGGGATAAAATTGGTAGTAAAGGGACAATATATTTCTGCAACTCTATGGCGAAAAGGTATTTCTAATCTTTAAAAACGCTTTGATAACGAATGTGCATACATACAACCCTCGGCTTCGATATAGTACTTTTTGTATTTTTTGCGATGAATTGCAATTTTAAATACCAAGCTAAATTCAGATGATAAGCATGATAATATCAACGTTACTAATGTTCATAGTATACTACATAAATATAAGAATGTAATGAGGCCATGATAAATAATTGCAACATAAATTATCTACACCGATAAAACTATGGAACTAACCGATAACTATAATTGATTACATCGTTACATGCATGTAAATCTACATTTAATTACTTAAAAAATATATAGATTTAAAAAATTTATTACATGAAATGCTATAATTGAAACAGTAAAACCAGTTAGTTACTGACTTTAATCCCAAAACTCATCTTAATTCAGTTTTGCAATTTTTAATTATTTCATTTTAGTTTTAAATAAGTAACGGTGAATTGCAACTAAAATATCCAACATAAAGGTAAATACACACTTGTAGGTGTAAAGTTTCCAATTAAATGTAATATAACAATACTCACATTAATTTTCCTACGTATTGTTATAAAATAATGAGTTTTATTGAAATTTTGAATAGTGAAAGTTTGAATAAAAGATTTCAGAAAGCTTATTTTAAATAAAAAAGTAATTGATAAGCATAAAAAATAGTTTAAAAAAAGTATCGCTTCTTATCAGTTGATTTTGAAACTTTTACAGTCTTGATATGTATAGCTAGTAATTACATGTAGGTGTGCATGTAAGGACATTTATTTATATGTAAAAATATTTTGTATTTATATTTTATAAAAAATTAGTTTAATATAAGATCTACATTGTTTTAAAATCTTATTTATAATCCGTACACACAACATTCAATGTAATGCTCTGATCTTCAACAATGAAATCATTTTGAGCTTTCAAATATTCTTCCCTGCGGGCATTCAAAAGATAAGATTTGATAAGAACATCAAAAACTGCTTTTCTTATTTAGTTAAATATGTTTATAGGAAAACAACAATAACTGCATAAGCTAAGTTTTAACTACAGGCCAAATTTAAAAATAGAATGTAATAACGGAAACGTGTTGTAATAATTTGTTAAGATGTCCTCAAGATCCTCCTTCACATGGATCTTTAATTATCATTCATATTGAGATTTATAAATCTAGCCAGCCATACCCAAAAATACCAGACATATTTTATCCAATAGAGCCTACGTAAGATATAGTCGATGTGGTAATCTTCCCAGCTTCCGGTTCGAAGTGAACATCACCGGAAGAATGAGTATCTCGCCTCTGACAAGAGGTCCGCCCTCTCTTCATCTCATTATTGGCCCACATCACTTTTTAAAAAATATTGTATTGCACTTTAATGATTTTTTGAGTTTCTCTCATGATGACCCTAATGTAAATAAATCAATCTGTTAGTTAAGTCTAGGAGTGAAGATTTCTGTAATTATGGTATTATTATGTCTTACCACGGGAAGGAGTCCGGAATACCTAAATATTTTCATATTCATACTAATATAGGTTACATTTTTTAAAGCAAGTGCAAAAATGCAAATAAAAACAATCTCAAATATCTTAACTAGATAGTTAAGAGATATTTTTTATTAAGAAAATATGTGTTCAGGTGTGTGCTTATATGTGTCAACAATTTTATCTTCTCTATTTTCTCTTTGACAAGCAGAAATTTTCTAGAGGAAGACAATCTAAAGGACAAAAACCATAGCGATTATAATAAAATATCGTCGGATCTTTTAATCTTTTGCAAACTCCTGTACAATTTTTTTACGTTTGTAAAATATGAGTATAGGATTCTTGCAACAATAGCCAATATTGTGCAATCGTGCCTACTTTGTTCTTGAAGAGTTATTTATTCACAGAGTTGTCAATGTGGGTTTAAATCTCACGATATTTAACAACCTATTCGATGAGAATTTTACCATTTCTCAATATGCATAATACATGAATATCCTCAACAAGACAATAAAGAAGATACGAGGTAGTACACCTCATAGAACGAAGTACATGCCTATGTTTGTCATCGAAACATCCATTATTATTTTCAATTGCAAAATCGAACATTTAAATATTTTATTAATATCGATCGTCTATAATCGATAAAGTTGAAAGTCTCAACAGAAAAGGAAACATTTACTAATATTGATGATAGGTAAGTGTGTAATAATTTTATTGACTGCAAGTTATCGGAAACAGCCGGTAGACCGTTGTGAATAATTTAATAGGGAAATGATTAAGAGATTAAATTTGCATAAAGTAAATGTTTAAGTGCTTATCATCTGTTAGTGTAGAAAGCTTCCGAGAGTATTAAGATCACCATCATCAACACGTTTCCGTGTTAAAAATGTAGGTTAGAAAAGAAGAGCGACCATAATTCTCTCAAAAGGAATATTCGAGTTGTTAAAATAGTAGTAGGTATTACACGATATTGCACTAATTAAGATTTATGTGGTAAAACTGGATTAAAATGAAAGTGAAATTGTTATTTATACACATTTGGCTGTTCTTTTTCTTTTGTTTTGGCTTAAAAGAATAAAATTTAGGTTAATACGAAATTAAGAAGCTTGGTAACCTTTGAGATTCTATAGTATTATTAGAAGGTAACCTTTTTAGGTAATACTTTGTAGATCGAAAGAATAGTTTCAATAGTTAAATAAGATCCAGTCCGATGCAGTACGGAGCTTGCTGACCCAGTCCGGTTCAGTACGGAGCTCGGACACTGAAAATATCTAGTCCTATGTAGGAAGGTGCTTGGGGGACCGGTCCGGTTCAGTACGGAGCTGGCACCTGGAAATTCGTTGAAATCTGTCTGAAAAACTATCTCCTCCAGAGCATTAGCTGGCTATAAACTAGTCAAATGTATTTGATGAACTGTGAAATGCTAAACTGAGCATTTCTTGTACTGGCATCTACAGAAGATGCCTAAGCAAACTTAACGGCACTAGAAGCTCATACTAATTAAACATTAAATATCATTGAAATAATCTAGTTCCTCTACATGATATCTCTTGGGCAGATTACTGAAACAGCTTGTAAAATTAAAAAATTAAAAGAAGATTCCTAAATTAAAAAGATCTGTTGCAATCTAGCAGTCACATTCGGATTTGATAGTATGGATTATTGTAAAACCATTTAGAAATATTCATAAGATTACTTTTTTCAAGAAATCCTAGAGAATCTATGAATCATCGCTGTCACTAGTACAATCGATCATAAAAACGCAATTAAGTAAAATGCTCAAACAGAATTTACAGTTTCCTGTTTTGAAACTTCCAGAATTTACACATTTCGTTAGCATGTTGATAACAAAAATTGAATGGATGGCACAGTTTCGTAAATATTTTTATTCAAAAGTTTATTATGGTAATATTAGTTACAATGCTGCCGTCTGGCAACCCTGTACTTTGTTTACACTCTCAAATTTTAATTTATGTTACATGTACTTTCCAGCAAACAAACATCTCTCTTACTGGAAGAGATAGTGAGTCGCTTTAAACTGGAAGAAAGCTTAGAAAAATCTTTGAGCACACATCGAAAAAACATCTGGCGTATCGAATGGTCGGTAACTTTCTACGGGTTTTTCTCATTGTTTGGTCATGTAAAACTCGACCAAACAAGTAAAAATTATTTCAAAAGCAAAAAGGTCATACGGTGTCATTACAACATACCGTCGGAAAGGTCTCATCGAGTAAGCTAAAAATGTGTAACACGTGATACGTCTGTTACCATTCTTGCGACCTTTGATCACGCTAAAGGTCGAGTGAAGAAAGAAACGAAAAAATAAGAAACCCAGAAATAGTGCAAAAAATAATATATCTTCTTAAGATTGAAATTGAAGATTGACTGAGAAAATGGATAAGCAAAATCAATAAAAGATAGAGACAGGGAACGTGTCTTAAAGCATGCAGTAAAAAAAGCCTGTGCTTGATTTATGTCAGGTGACAAATGATGAACAGCTTGGTTCTGCAGGGATGCACTGCATGATAATAATAATAATAATTGCTACTACTCATTACCTGGCGAACCAGGTCCCAGAAGCTATACATCTTGTGCGGAAGGGAGGAGCGATTATTACTATTACGCAGGGCCGACGTGCGGTTGCAGCCGACTTAACAGATGATATTATTACAAATCCCACATTTGTGTTGTGGTAAGGGAAACTGCAGAAAACCTTAACTAGATCTGCCGGCATCGGGAGTCGAACCCGGGCCACTTGGGTGAGAAAAGAGCACACTAGTCCCTACACTAGCAAGGCTGTTGAAGATAGCCAGGAAAAACTCCATAACTATGAGGTTGGTTTGAACCAGCAGGGGACTTCCGTGTTTAATAGTTGAGTGTTGTATATCTTTACATTAGGTGACTTGCAGGTCATACTATTTGTCGTAAACCCATTTTGTACTGCTAAGCTACTCTATCAGCTAAATTTCATTTACCATTAAAAGGCTGTTTCACTAACTCTCAGGAAAAGTGACATCATCACTAGGATGGGATTGAAGATATTAAGTTTGGAAATAAAGATGTCTGTGTGAGGTTCTACTACGTATGTGGTCCTGGAATGTCATTAGCGATGTCATGTAAAGATAGAGTATGTGTGCCAGTGACAAACGTGCTGAGAAAGTTATCTACAGAAACTTATCATTATGCGAAGATATACCAGTCCTGCATACAAAATAAGATAAAAACATAACATACATTTGTGATCTTATTTAAAAAATTAACTCTGTTGCCTGTTAAAAACCGTTAATTATGCTAAAACAAATTCCAGAACCATTTCAAAATTACTTTAGTATGTAACCAGACTTGCTTGCATTCCAAATGTCAGTTTAAAGCACTTCACCCCAAAATACTTACTAAACTACACTTAACGCAAATTATTTAATTTCTGACGAGCCTTGGAAGGATACGGCTTTCTTAAACCAGTTGAATCCCAAACTCCAAGTTTTTTGGGGTTCTAGTTAAAAATTTTTAAAAACTTAAATGTTTATGACCCTGTAGAAAAAAACTGCACAAGTCTCAAAGTTCAAATAATTATGCCGCAGATTATTGGTACAAAGGTACTTACAAAAAAAACAATGTCAAAAAATGTGTTCAACAAACTGCATTCTCTTTTAAAAATTTATGAAAATAGCTTTTTTAGCGATTGCGATACAAAACTTTGGTCTTAAAATTGATTATGAAGCTATGAAGGAATCATTTTTAGGGTAGTATACAGGCATATATTTGTAGCCTATAATGTGCTTAACACCAGAGTTTTGGTCTCATTGTCCTAGGACTTACCGCAGCTGAGATAAAAAAGTTACTGTCAATGCTTACAAAGTGCGAAAATGACGTGCGCCACGATAAAAAAATGTCTGCCATTTTGAAACCATTGATAATAAAAATAAAATAGTAGTGGTTCTGAACTGTCAATATATAAGGCTCACCATACACAAAATATAATTATATAAATTTTTTGAAAATGGTCAAGCAACCAATTAATTTCTTTTTGTACCGCATGATATGGATTAACTCATCTATGAGTTGGTGGTCAAGAATAACGCTTTAATAACATCTAAAAATCCCAAAGATGTCAAAATATTGTCTCTAATAACTTTTATGGCCTAAATAATAGCTAAATGATACCCTTCCAGGAGTCGTTCAGTACTACTTGAGTATTATGGAAATAGTATTGCATGACCAACAGAATAGTATAAATCTATATATTGCTTCTAGATCAGAGCAATAGTTCTTAATCGGTGTTCCGCGGAAAAGTGTTCTGCGAACTTGTTTGAAGTGTTCCACGAAATTATAAAAGTTCTAACGAAACAGATTTTCTGCCTGTTTATTATATTGTTAATAATTATATAGTTGAATAAATAAACATTATTGTTAACTATGAATATCATGAACATTCACTGTATTCTATCATCACACCTGAAAGTGTTATATCATCTAGTGTGACTAACGTAACTCATTTCTGGGGTGTTTCGCATGTCAGATTTATAGTGATTCTTTATTGGAATAAATTCTAACCCCACTAGTGCATTTTCCATACCTTCCATCGCACAAAACTGTAATAATTTTTGGAGTTGTGTTTTTCAAATACTCTCAAGTCAAAAATTAGCCAAATATCAAATCAAGGCTATAGTTACGAATGATACTACTTATTAGCTTATTCTTGTATAGATAAAATATCTGCAACTAGTTATAAAAGGAAGCCTCTTTGATAAAGCATCTCTTCCCATAACGAACCTACGCGATTCTGACTTAACAATGATATATTTTGGGTGAGGTATAATAACTCTTATTATACTACTGTAACACCGTAGCATCTTATGTATATACATAATAATCTTCCGTTTTATCGATGATTAACCATTATATAATTTTTTACTTATTAGTTTTAACTGGTAGTTACACGGTTATCGTGTAAACTAAACCAAGCTGTAAGTATAAAGCGTCGTGACGAGGCGGTTTTAGTTAGACAACTTAAATGCGGTGTAGTGAACAGCACTGTTACGTTCCTGACGTGTTCGTATAC
The DNA here is from genome assembly GCA_929113105.1 of Agrypnus murinus. NCBI lineage: Eukaryota > Metazoa > Arthropoda > Insecta > Coleoptera > Elateridae > Agrypnus > Agrypnus murinus. Next base: position 147,482,322 of record OV816026.1, read on the forward strand.
TAACATTCTTGATTCTTTTTTTATATATCATCATTTTTGCCATGTAAAGTATGGTATATTTCTAATAAACCGTTAGATATGCTTTCACATCCATCTCTGTATTCAAGCTCATCACGAAACTCTCTCTTGGTGCATGTTTTAATTTTTAACCATCACCATCTACCAATATTTCAAAAACTATCTTGGTTGTGGGTAGGAAGATAGTAAGCACTAACTTACCGTACCTTGCGGTATAGATAGAAATTGTGAGATTGAATGAAGAAGTAAATTTGATTTGTGACAGTTAAAACAAAAGTCGGATTAGTAATAAAATTCATTTTACATAAAGTAAAACCAAGGGACGTTTCAATTTGTAATCATCGTGGGGGTTCAATCTAACAATTTTTAGCATCGTGCTGAAGTGCAGCTTGCGCTTATTAAAGGTTTCATTGTATACAAACAATTAACTGGTCATTAGTATATTTTTAAGTTGTTATTGGTAATAATTTCAACCCGTTTGCGGCAGCACGAAGCTATAAAAACTTTTTAATAGCTAACTTTTCTCTACGCGCTTCACCATATTATTGTAAGCGTCAAAACTTCAAACTCACATATGAAATACTGAAACATGCTGAGCTTTATGAATATTTATGCCAGTTGCACGCCGCGTAAAATAGTTTACTTTTAACGAGTTTATAAATAGAAATTCTTCGGCTTTTATTAAATATCGGCATTAGATTGATCGCTGCACGAAGAAGAGACCATCCTTTTTTTTATTAACGCGAATGGCGCAGTCAGAAGGATCGTGTTTTGAAGATTAGAAATACTTGTAAAAACAGTCCTAGCTTTTTTGCTAAATATCCTTTAATACTAATTAATACGATAGATGTAATTTTCCAATAAATTATAGTTAATTCTCTCAAAATAAAAAAGACAACAAAAGCATTTCACAATGTTTTGTATGTATACCTTGTCATTAATAGGTATTTTATGAGTTTCTTAATTAATACGTGGCAAAAACTGGATAGTTTTATTTATTATGTTGCTTTTTATTTGTAATTTAGCTTTTATGTGCTATTTAATTTTTTTCTTCTTGCCCGTCCGTGATTTAAGCCATTCCTGCTTTTTGCTGGCTTTGTTTCATAATAACTAAAAATGAAATTATAAAATATTACCCTGTAGTTAAGTTATGTGCAATAAAAATAAATTCAATTTCGTGATATAAAACACATAATTAACTAATAATAATTAATAAAAAGAGATATACATAGAACTAGATAATCATAGCTTCGCCTTGTTGTTTTTTATAAGGTATAAATTAACATTCAAGACATCTTATCTATATTTTTTATTTTGGTATGCAATAAAACTATAACTTCAATCATCAATTAGTTGGAATGCTAATTTATCGAAATCAGATTTGTTAAAAGTTCTTTATTTTTTTTTTGTTATTTTTGATTAGAAAATTTCTTCATTCGAATTAGCCAATAAAAATTAGTCGCTTGTTTTACTATTTTGAGTTTAAACTTTATACAGTTCAAATAGTTTTCGAACTGAATTGTGTGGTTATATTTTAATTGATCTTTTTATTCAAAACTTATAGAAGGTATTTTATAATTTCTAAAGTATTTAATAGATTCGTCATATGGCTGTGCAGACCTAGTGCGTTAAGGTTGAAAATATACAGGATGTCTATGAGAGGCGATTCATGCATAGTTTTTTGCATTTCGGCATTTCTGTTGCAAAGGAAAATGCCGAATGCTAAGTTTCGATACTGTACACTGCACTTTATTATTTACAGTTATAATGAGTAGTTCTGGCTGTGGAGATAGGGGAACCCCCGTGACTGACTGACTCAAGTCACTATTTATCTCATCTCCCTCGTTAGTCGTAGATTTGATTTGTCAGATGCTATTAGGACTGTGCGCTTATCGAAATTGATAATCGATTAAAAAAAGATCAATTAAATCGTTTAATTGATAAATCGATTGATCGGATTAATCGATCAATCGATTATTTCCCATTAATTACTTGTTTTGATAATTGTGTCTTCTATATTCTGGTATACAGCCTTTTCTGAATTAACATAAATAGTACCGCCTTCTGAAATTGTGCTAAAGTATATTTTTATATAAATTATATTTTTTTAAATCTACTTCGATTTGTGTGCTGAGTGTATGTTCTATTTGGTCCCTGTCTGGTGCTCTGGTCATACCTATTCCGAACAACAGAGTTCAGAAAAAAAAGTCGACCAAAACTATCAGCCAGAACTCTGTGGTACTGAATATGTTTGAAGAAAATTGAGAATAACATTGAGAAACTTTTACAATTGGCACTTCTCTGTGGTGACCCTATACTTCAAATATAACGAGGTGAAAGTATTACCCAGCTAAGAAATGTGAGGCAGAAAACGATAGTGAAAGTTCAAATGTATAGTAATTAGTAACAGCTTAAGATACTACATGGGTTTAGTATAAGTTACTAGTATCTGCGTATTACGTTAATAGATCTTGATTGGGGGGCTATCGCCTTGGTCTTTTAGTTCGCATTATTCGGCCTCGGTCATCTTTTTGTCGAACTGGATTTTGGTTATCGAGCTTCTGCTTTCCGATGAATCCAACCTTAGCCATGTCTTGATGTCCTTCTATGACATGCGTACGTAGAAAGGAAAATGAACTCCCATATGGTATTCTTTTAGCTTTCTAAAGTTCCCCTATTGTCGTTCAAGGCTGTCAAAAACATTAAATTTAAAAATACTCAATTTGTAATGGCTGCCACAGGAATTACCTAACATACATCTCACAAACAGCATCATGACCTTATTGCAAATTCGTCTTCTGACTGCTGAGATTTTCTCAGAAATTTCCGAAGATATTAAGAAATATTCTTCATGTTGATGGTTGGGGTACGAATTAGCGGTTGTTTAATTATTAAATTTAGTCATATGGAAATGCCAATGGCTAAAAAATACTTTCAGAATTGTTACGTAACCCATTATTCTGATAGTAACATGTATCAGAGCTTTTTTGGTCTTGGGCTCGTTCTAGAATGCTGAGAATCACTAACTTTCTTCGGTCTTTCGGTACTGATAGTTATTTTGTCTTATAATGAACCCAAACTCTAGTTTTAAGGAGAATTAAAGAAAATCCTGATTAAGGTTTACGACATGGTTTTTTGGCATGTGCAAACGTAAATATCGGTTGTTTGACAGATGCTTCCTTACGGAGGATACATTGAAATGACAAACTCTTTTGAATTGAAGAACAACTGTATTATGTTTAAAATGGCAAATTTATTTTAAGCATAGTTGCTGAATTTACTTCTATAAACACACGTATAGGTGTACTTCTTTTGATGTATTTTGTTGTTGAGTTGAATAAAAGTGGTCTACTGGTTAATATAAATATCACACGAATTTCTGTTTTCTTCAAAACTCAATGTACTACAAGTGTACTATATTATGAAGAAAAGACAGTGACACAAAAATATTAGAAAAATGGTCATGCTATATACCAACTACCGGTGGAACTATTAAGTTTTAGCCACTAGTCACAAGCACGTAATTGCTACGGTTTTGTTACGTGCCTGGAACCAAAATGGGGAACAATTTTTGGGTAGCAGGTACGTGGCGGCGTAGTAATTGCTACTTTCGTGGAACTTCTTTTCTCTTTGACACATCGTGTCGCGTGATTGCTCTCTCTTGCTCTTGCAACTTAACAAATATTCTATCATTTTCTATACTATATAATGCTGGATCGTGTCACAAAATGAATTACCAGTTTATTTGTAATACGAACTTAATACAAAGAACGATGAAATGTTTGATTATTTTGTCATTCCAGTACACCAGAAATATAAACCATTGCAACTTTTCTGTTAAATATGATGATGATAGATCGAAAAATAACAATGCGCCTTCTTTAAATATATTTTTTAGTAAAAAATGTCTTTAATAAAATATGATAAATATACACGAAATACTTATAAGTCGATACACATGATAGAAACCATTTTTATATTATTCCTGTTATGTTCTTTTATGTGTTGAAATGAAAGATACTCAATTATTGTCATTAATTAACTTTATTAATATTGAGTGAGCAGGGCGAATTACATACACAATGCATAGACTACAGAAGACGTGTATCCTCCAAGCCGGCTCAAGTGTTACTGACGCTCGCCCAGGGGACGAGCCATGATTGGTTAGTTACATCACTACAAATAAATGTTGCCAATTTCAAGCTACACACTATATAAGCTATACACAACAATCCCTAAGGCACAATTTCGCACCAATTGTTATTTTTATTGAAGGTTATATAGTAAAACATCTATTAACAATCATAACAAATTGCAAATTGATTAATGATTATTGATTAATCCAACATTTTACAAGTAAATATGGAGATGGAGTAGTTTACGAAAAATTACTTTAATGTGATTCTCCTGGGTAGCAAAAACGTAAGTTTTACATTCAATACTACTGTAAGGTTTTAAAAACTTTAAAGTA